>JANZLQ010000040.1:22178613-22243827 GCA_026212715.1 Elanus axillaris
CCGGGCGACAGAAGGGCACCGGTAACTCCTCAAGATCATGTCAGGCTGGTTATCCATAAATGTGCTTGGGAGCGCATTTGCACCAAAAATACCTTTAGAGCCTTTCCTTGGCAAACGTTGTATCGTTTTGCGACGATAAACCACGGCTGCGTGTGATTCAGGACCTCGGCGTGGGCTGCTACCGAAAGGGGCAGAGGGACTTTATGGGCAGAATAAAGTTGCACATAAAGGATGCCCTGCGAGGCCGGGGCATCTTGCAGCTGTGGTGCCCCATCTCACCATCTGACTGCCAGACCATGTTCCCGCTCTACAAATTGCCAGCATTTTCACACTTCCTCAAGGAGAGATCGTTTCTGCAAGGGAGGTTAATTAACACTGACCCTCAGGCCATGATTAGAAGACAAGACGCGCTTTCTCCTGCGTCGTCTCTCCACATCCCGCTATCTGAAGGAAAGGGATGGCTAGGGAGTTGAAGCTGTGTTAAATCTATTGTTCCTACTGCTTAGTGCAATTATGCAGAATATTTTTAGAAGTGATAGCGAGAAAATAACCATGGAGGGATGCATCCCAAATCCATCAGGGAGCCAGTGTCAAGCAGGATCCAGAGGTCTGAGTTCAGGATAACCCCCCCCCAAAAAAAGGATTAGCTGAAACTCTAAGCAAACTTTGCTGAAAATGCTGAAATACTATTGCGTTCTCCTAGCTATCAGTTAGGTTGAAAATATGGCAGGAAGTCTCTTCCAGCTGAACTCATTCCTCCTAATGACAGTTAATAACAATGATTGCTGTTCAGATTGAAACTGCATTAATACAAACTTCAATTTAAATAGCAGCATCTTTGTCTAATGCCAAGAGGTTTATGTGATGCATAATCAGCTCTTCTAAAAAGTGCCACATTCTATGCCCCAGCCTTTTAATCAAGAAGTAGTCAAATAAAGTGCAAAAACAATGGGAAAAAAAATTGAATACAGTGATTCAATATTACTTGACATCCTTTTCTGTGTGATATTTCACTTATCTGGCCAGCAGCAGAAGGTGACTGATCTCAGTTTTTCCATTTGGGCGAAAAGTTGAGTGTTCTGAAGAGGTCGGGCTTTAACTGAGGTAGCCAGCGTGTCACATCTAAGAGGATTCCAATATTCAGCGCTAGTCTTACAAGGAGAGATGAATTCAATGCACACATCAAGTGGCCAGCACTACTCAGTAGAAGGCATTGGTACCTGATGGAGATCTGGTAGCAAGAGGTCTTGCATTCCCAAACAAAAATCATGTGTGTAAAACCACATGAAACTTGCCCTTAGAAATATTAAGCATCCATTACACTATATAAGAAACAGAAAAGCAGATACCCACAGGCTTGCCGCCCTCACTTCAATGACTGAGGACCTGGAGACAAATTGAAAATTGGACAAAAGGCAAAGTGAATTAGCAGAGGCAGGTAGGGCCAAATTGATTTAGTGGCTTCCAGATTTTTTTAGACAAATAGATAGATGTCATCTAGCTTCATTTTAACAAGCAGCTCAGCTGGTGTCACGTGGTTAATTATTACTACATCTGGAGGAGACAGAAATTAGGAAAGGAGCTGTAAAATGGATAGGAAGCTAAATAATAGGGGGAAAGAATAAAAGGTGATGATAGCAGGGCACAGAGAGATTGGAAGGCGTTTAGGTGGAGTTCCTCCAAGGTCAATGTTGGGACCTTTTTTGTAAAATATTTTCATTAATGTTTTCAGCCCCCCTAAAACTGGACACACTGAGCCCAAACTGAGAGCAAAGACGCTGACTCGTGTTTGATTCATGCCGTGCGTGAGGAAGAAGGACCTGGTGCAGGATCTGTAATTAAGCGGTGGTTTTGCAGAGAAAGGCCTGACTTCATAATGAAGTCCTTCACTTGGCATGGCTCAGCTGAGCTCCAGCCTTTAGCTGCTTGAGTCGCAAAAAAAGCTTTTTTCTGAGTTTGAGTCACTGTTACAAATCAAGTGTTTCTACTAGTGAAGCCAGTTATTCCTTCTCAAATGCAGAAAAGGAAAAAGCCCAAGTGATAAGTCAGTGGAATCATTTGTAATGGCAGTAGGAATAATGAATAAATGCCTATTTTTAATTCATTTTCCTGCTGTGCCACCACTTTATCTTTTCAGATTTTATTAAGCCAGCCCTCCCATTTTGAATCGCTGGGTATGCCTTTCATTGCTCAGTGGGTTTCCAGCTCTACCAGATGTTAACAGCAGAGACGGGAGAGGCCCAAAAGCAAAGACTGACTTAGGGGAACAGAGCGTGGCTGATACTGCTGCCCACGGTTAACGCAGCTACGGGCTTTACTAAAGTAAAAGGCTCTGCTCCTCTGGGTTGCGTAGAAAAGTAGAACAAACCCCAGTATTTTTCCCAAACTCCAGCCTTTCTAGGACTAAGGACTGTCTTGCTAAAGCTCGACTGAGCATGGAGGTTTAATTCCAGTGGGGGAAGAGGGAAATAATAATTTACCCCAAGTCAGTGCAGCTCCCATCAGAGCCCCCATCGCCCCCCGGCCAGCAGTGCCTCATCCCTGGCTGCCTCCCCTTCCCCGGCACGCACGAAGCGGATCACGGCCACCGCATTCCTGCCCTGGCCATATCCCGTTACCGCCGCTTACCCGAGGCGAGGAGGAATCCGCCTCCGACTTTGTAGGATCGGGGGCTGACGAAGGGCACGCCGCACACCAGCAGCAGCCCTCCCACCAGCCCGGCGGCGACGGCCAGCATGATGAACGCCGTCCAGAATCCTCTGTACACTGCGCGGCCAAAAAAAGAGTAAAGTCAGGAGAAAGGAGAGGAAAAGGGATTTTCTTCAGTCCATGCCTAACTCCTGCTTCAGTAAATGCAATAACCTGTAACGCTGCTCGTGTTAGGCAGAGCTGGAGCTCCTGCTTTGCTAACGCCCTGCCGCGGCATGGGTGCGACGTGCCTGGAACCGGTGCAAGTTCAGGTTGAATGTCATGCCCGACATAATGGGATTGGAACGAGGACAAGGGGTTGGAAGGGTTTGCCAGGGAAGCACGCCACAAAAGGGGGTGAGAGTAAAGGACATCGCGCTTAGCTGTGCCTGTGGGGGATGGAAGAGCTTGGCAAGAAAGGAAAGAAAATTGCAACATTTGGAGAGATCTTTGTTCCATTTTAATTAACGCTTACGGAAGGTGCCAGGTTCCTGGTTTTAAAAAAAGATGGGTTTTGTTAGCAGGACTGCAGGGAAAACGGGAGCGCGTGGTTTCCCCCATTAATGGCCTTGTTTGACTCCAAGTAAGAGAACAGCTGCCTCCCCGTCCTCTGAATTTGGGGAGTTCGCTGTGACTTCATGCAACCACGCCAGCCAGAGCTGAGCAAGTTTGCATCGGTCACGTCCCAGGGGATGGGACGTAGCCCACTAATTTCAGTCTCCCAGTAGCCAGGTCTCCTCCAGTCACTGCCATAAACCTTGGCCAGAGGTGGTGGTCTTCACGCAGAGACCCTCTGATACCCTGCTCCCTGTTGCCCTGATTTATCTGATCCCCTCGGGCCATTCCATCTCACTCTGCCTGTTGTTTTTCTGAAGCGCTAGTTAGAGAGGTTTAAGCCAAGCACGAGCAAGTGGGTAACGCTGAAATGATTCACACTTGAAAGAAAAATGATACAGAAAAGATGCGTTTTACTCATTTGAAACCATTTTGTCAGGAGAGCCACTTAGGGAGAGATAAGTATCTTGAACTCTCCAAAACCACAGAATTCATTTTCATGTTTAACCTCCCGTCACCCATTTCTCTCAGGGAGCCTAAGAGGATGCAGATAAGGCAGAATTATCTCTGGAGCAGGTAATAGCTGGAGGACCCCTCTTTCTTGGACAGCCTCCTGTTTTGTCATCATTTGCATATGAAGATGGACTGGTTTGAAATAAAATGAGTGTTAACGACAGAAGCGTCCGCTCGCTGCAGATGTCCGAATGCTTTGCAGCGGGGTTGCTGCAGCAGAGGAGCCCAATGGTCCCACTGCCCTAAATGTGGGTGCTGAGACATCTTCGTCTCCCCGGGGATCATGGCGGGGTGGGTGCCGGGAGCCCCCAGGCAGAGCCCCGCAGCACCCCGGGGGGCAGCCCCTGCGCGGACCCCCTTCCCAGGATCCTTCCCCACCTTCCCGGGACCCATCCCCACCTTCCCGGGATCCATCCCAATGGGCATTTCTGAGAGGCAGCTGAAGAGGGTTTCATAGCAAGGGCTGACAGGCAGGGACAGATGTCTCCAGCGCCCTTTATTTAGGACGGAAAAAAATAGCGTGTTTATCAGCAAGATCATTCAGAAACTAGACGTCATGCCTCTCTCTCCTAAGCAGAAAAAAAATCCCACCGCTTAACCCATATGCTTGCTGCACGCAGCCTGCAACGGGCTCCTCCTTCTCCTGTTGACAGGTCCCTCGTATCCATTTTACACTACAGTGTGTTCCCCGAGGCAGGAATCCTGCACAGCAGAGAGAAAGAAACTAGCTGCTCTCCCTCACATGCTCCTACTAACAATTTTTTTTTTAATTAATTTCTCATAAAAAAATAAAAATAAAAAAGGTATTGCTAAAGGCTAAGGAAAAGGTCAAGATGTTTGTTTGTGCAGTATGCCTGCCCCGGATCCCCGGAGGCAAGGCAGAGTGATGCACACTATTTAAAGAAATCAATTCATTTCAAAAAAAGATCATTGAATTAATTCTAGCTGCTGCCACCAATTTAGCAAATTAAAATTCCTAACAGCAGCTGATTCATTAAAGAACTCTGAAAATACAGAGAAACATAAATAAAAAGGGAACCAGTTGAAAGGAGAGCTCTCCAACTGTGTCATATTCGGTGTATTAAAAATAAGCCAGTCACTTATGTGGATCTTCCAGCAATTTGGTCTTTAACTGATTTTCCAGTGCTGGTTTATTTTGTCTTGCAACAAATCAACACCAGAGCTCTCCCAAGAAGCCAGACTCTGGCAAGGAGTCAGCACCGAGCCGCCACAAGCCTGCCGCCCAGGAGAAACTATTTTTATTTGCTTGCCCGCAGGGTCTGGATTTGGCCATGGGGCTGAAGCCCTTTGCCTCCAGTTCCTCCCAGCGAGTGAGGAGGTGGGAGAGAGTGGGTTTAGCGTCCTCCCTTGCTCATAGGAGTAGGTGCTGAGCACCCAGCGGGAGGGTGCACGGCTCACGGCCAGGCATGGCTGGCTCTGGAGGAGAGAAGACGTGGGAGAACATCTCCACGTGCTCACGGCTTGGGGCAGCCAACTAAGCAGGGCCATTTTGTAACGGAGCTTTCCAAAAGTCTTGGTCATGCTTGGCCACATGCATTTACAAGGGGAGAACCGCAGCACTGACACACGTCATAAATCTCTGCCCGATCGCTTGGGAAAGGAGCTGCTGGGGGGAGGAGGACAGAAACCCACCTGCGGTTGTGTCGTAGGAAGGATGGGGGAAAGGTCCAAGAGCAATGGGCATGGGAAAGAGGTAGCCATGCATGCAGAACTTGGGGTGGGCTTGGCTGGCTGAAAGAGAAGAACAAAAGAATCCCTGTTTGCTTTTATGTCCTGCAAAATCACAGTTACAGTATTCAGCTGGCAATGTACTATTCTGCAAAACCTACAAAACCCTCACTGAAATCAGAAGGCTGGGAGTAAAGAAGGGTAGTAAATCCCAGTTAGAAAGAAAAAAAGTGAAAGAAAAAGAAGGATGATGAAAGGGGGGAGATATAGCGGGATCTGAGACTGCTACCCGTACATCTTCTCATCTTCATAACCTGAGTCGGAGGTGAACATAAATCAGGAAAGATGGAGCAACTGAAATCAGTGTAAATATTCCCATTGCTGCTTTCCTCCAGAAAAACGTGTCAGATCACCTGGAAGGGGCAAAGGTACTTGGGCACCGGACAAGCTACCTTACAAGACCTCCAGTTTGTGAGAAGGGAAAGCACCATTAGAATGGAAGTGCCCCATCAATATTAATACCACTGAGGCTTATCATGATTAACGGTAATAGAATGAATGTTAAATGAATTAATTAATGGTTGGCCACTTATTTAAATATGTTCCCCAGCTCAAAGGACCACTTTATAATAGGTGGACATTAGTTCATGCTAAATTGACTATGGAATACCTATTGAATTAATTATTACATCCATGAGAGCAGCAAATTAATTTGCCATGATCAATCCTATTATAATAAATACCTAAAGAAGTAATACAAATTTGCCAGTTATCAGAAAGAGTTATTTTACTTCAGGTAACATTGTATTATATCATGTATTTCCATATAATGTAATTAGATAGCAAACTCCCTCTCTCAAGCCTGTCCTTCTTTATCAAAAAATTTCCGTGTGAAAAATCTCATGTTGTTCAGTTGAATGGTGACAGTAACCGCTCCTGCAAGATTTTACAGGAAACACAGGTCAGGTACCGGAGGACAGCAAAGTCATCTGAAATTTTAATCACTGCAGAGTAAATTTATTGGGGGAACCTGCAGTATTTGCAGCTATAATGCCCTATTAGGCGATTGCGCCCCTCCACAGGCACGTAAGCGTCCTCGAGCAGACCGAAGCACCCGTGAGCACGGGGGTCAAGGCTTTTGCAGTGTTTAAAACCTTCGCAGAACTTATTTTAAATCTTTTTTTTTTGGTTTTGGTGTTTGGGTTTTTTTTACCCCCAATAATCCTCTAGGGCTGTGGCATCCCAGGGAAAGGCTCTCCTCCAATTACCCACTGAGCACTAATGTGGGCCAGCTAGTTGTTGGCTCGGCCACCGGCAGGGCTGGTGCCAGGCGTGTTGTGGGATGATCCCACTCCTTCGCTCTTTCTGGTGGGAGCACCTGGTTCACTGGGCCAAGACCCCACACTTCACTGCACGTGGGCCACCAGTCAGCACCAACTGGTGTATCAGAACAGGTTTCACCTTCTCCTTCAATTTCTTTCTGAAGAGTGAATGTGCTTTCAGAAAAGAAAAAAAAAATCAGTTTGCATCCGTCTCTGTTTATTCACACGTGTAATTTCAATGACCTTAAAAAGCAAACCAGGCAAGATCTTAAAATAAAGACCTTGGGTGCTTAAGAGCATAAATACATGTGGTTATGGCTCTCCAGGGTCCACCACTGCCCATTGCTAGAGGTCCTGAGCACCAAGGGATACCACACGTATGCGCGTCCAGCCTTCTCCATGCTGAGATCGGTGGGAGGTGGGAACGCTCAGCACCCTGATGGCTTAAAACGCTGACAGAAGAGTGACGCTAATGGTCAGGAAAGGCATGCCCTCAAATTTAGCAGACCTTAGCTGACCACAAGCATTAAGAGGTATGGGGGGGGGGCGAGTTGTCCTTACTGGTGGAAGCCACCACACCATAAAACTTTGTAGGGGATAAACAGCATCCAGTGGTTCCTACATTTCTGTGAACAACCCTCTGAGAGCAAAATCCAAGTCAAAACAAAAGAGCACAGAAGCCAAGTTTGCTTTTGGCTGAGAGACTATGAGAATGAAAAAAAAAAAAAAAGAAATAAAGAGAACTGTCTCCTCATCCCTGGGAGCCCTTCTTGTGTGCTTGTTTGCAATTTAATCGTGAGTAAGTGCTGCGGATATAGTGTGGTGGCATCATACTCACTGTACCAGAAGGTCCAGATGGTCTCCGGGTGGCCCTCGCCAAAGAACCAGCACCTCCAGAAGAAGCCCTCATGATGGAAAGTGAGAATCTCCTTCCTGACCTCTGTTGGTATTTCAGCCTGTGGAGGAATGAAAGCCCAAGCTGATAAAAGGATGATCGTGGTGGGAAGCGTGTATTTTTTGCTTAGACTGTTGTTGCTTTCCTTTTTTGTTGGGGTTTTCATTTGTTGTCATTTGAGATGGTTTTGGAGGAGCTGGGGAACACAGAGGCAGCTGCTGTCCTTGGCTTTCTGCCGTATCACAGCTACAAAACGTTCTAATAACAAATTGTCCCGCAGACCTTCACAGAACAGTTTCTTCTTTTTCTAATAGCTTTAAACCACTGGTTGCTGGAGCCGGATGGGTATGTCAGGAAGCAGAGCATTCTGGTTGTATTCTAATTCCTAAACAGTTTCCTTCAGTAAATGTTATTGCTGTCGTAACCAGCAAGAAGCAGGCTGACTACCAGGTAAGCAATATTAGGTGTGACCCAACGCAACAGTTCAGATGTCTTTGCTAGTTTGCAGGACCCAGGTAAGGTCTGGCTTAACCCCAGAAGCCAGCCCAACTCCAATGCTCCTCTTCCAATCACCAGCCCAAAGGTTTCCTTCTTTCTCTCCCTCTGTTGAGCCCGGTAGAAGTTGTGCTAAACTTGCGCCAGACACAAATTATTCTGCCCCCACCAGTCTTCTCATAGATGATGATAGGGATGTTGACAATTTTTCCTTTTCTGTGAGTCTGCTTCAACCCCCAGACCAGACCTGTGAGCACAAGGTTTAGGTTTTCCAGAAGGGAAGATGTTGCAAAGCTGGTTCATGGACTCTTTACCAAAAAACTTATTAAAACTGTAGCCAAAATCAATTTTATCTTTAGCACATACAGTTTGGTAAAGGAGACACGACTGCTACAAAATTACGTTTTGTGGAGGATGGAGAAACTCCATATAAGATTGGACCCTGTGAACTGGAGAAGGGAGACGGGACTCAGCGGGGAGGTGCTAAAAGGTATTTTCCTCACCTCGAAGTTTTTATGCATCAAGTTATGACCACTTTCCAGAGCTCTAACCTGATTCTCCTTTTGCTTTCAGGATAAAGTACTAACTATGACAACGGTAACAGGCAGCCCTCAAACTTCATCAGCTGGATGGCTGCTGACTTACTGCATCTACAGCACATTTAATCGCTGTTTGGCAGATACTCAAGACCATCCTTATCTGTAAGGGACAGGATCTGCCAGTTTAAGAAAGGGCAAAGAAGGTAAAAACACAGCCCGTTGTACACAACGGGTAGCTGAAATAGAAATAATAGAAACAGTGCCTGAAATAGAAATGAAATAGCTCAGAGGAAAGAGCAAGAGCAGTTCCTATTTCTGCCTGGCGCTTTTGAAGTCGCTCTGCCTTAGTGACAGGCACACTAACACTTGGCCAAGAGTGTATCTTAAATGTTTGAGATGCTTATTCATGTCATGCAGTGCAACGTCTCTAGTCTCTCCACTTTAAAAGACAACAGCACGCATGAAAATCTGAAACAATTAACTTTGTCATTTCCCAAGCGCACAAGAACCGAGCGGCAGTCCTCTGTCCGTGACTCTCTGCCATCTCCAGGGCTTTACGGCGCTGCTTTAAACAGTGAAGACAGTGTCTTCTGCCAGGCAGTTTTTCTACCATAATTTTTTCTTTTCAATAGAGAATGTCATTTGGAAACATGACTCAAGCGAACAGTGTCCTACATTTGATTATGGGATTCTGAAATGAAAGAAAATATTTTTTGCTGGCATCATGATGCTTACCCAGTGTGACTCACCACACCAGAAAAAAAAATCAAACCTAATTGGATTGAACTTTAGAGTAACAAAAAGTCTGCACACAACAAGGATCTTCCTGTCATTTTGTAATTGAAACCACACATTGATTGGCACAAAAACATTTTTGAAGAGTGGGTGGCTCAAGGAACTCATCTGCTTGTTAGTTCATTGAAGAGTTAGACAATAGCAAGTGCAGCTAAAATCAAACTTTTGAAAGAATCTATAAACAAGTGATACCAGCAGTTAGCACTAAAATACCAAATTGTCCTTTGAAAATTACATTTCCTGCTAACGAAAATCCTATAAAAATCTTAATTTTAAAATACATGGGCCTTTTCTTATTAGATGGGCAGGCACTCTTGCCTACTCTGTCCTGCAGCTGATGTTCACTTTTGTTTTCTGTCTGTGCTGTAGTCGTATCACTTCAGATGTAAACGATTGCCAAGTCCTACACATACAAACTATTTTTAAATGAAGAAACTAGAGGGAGAAATCTTTTAATGGCAAATATCAGGAGATATCTTTTGTCTTTAGAGGCGAATGCTGTCAACAAGTAAAGCTCTTACATTTTTGCTTTTCGTTCCCGAATGTTCATACCTGCCAGATTACAGAGATGCTGTCTTAATGTTTCCTAGATGCACTTTCTACTTCAGTCAAAATGCTAGATACTATGGAAAAGCTGGCTTGGATTTTAAAGGTAGCTCAGGCTGACATTTTACATTAGCAGGTCACTTTCAAGGATCAAAATTTTAAATTATTTAAATCAGACGATTCTTCTGAAGTAAGACAAGATTTGAGAGTTTACCTCCCCAGTCCGCAGAGTGCTATTCCCGCTCTCGAAGACGCCGCAGGTCTCCGTAGCTAGAAGCCAGTAATCCGTCCCGAAAGCGATGAGAAAGAGCAACACGCCGGTGCCACCGAGGATCCCGGCTGTGAGGGCGGCTACTCCAGCCTTCATGGGGCAGCAGGTAGGCAGCAGAATTGGAAATCAGAAAAGAAGAAAACCACTGAAGTTTCCAGGGGCACTGGAAGAGGGAGACGAGAGAAGTGCTATTTTTGGACACGGATAATAATCTCCTGGCTGGTGTGAGTTTCAGTGGGTGGTGGGACCAGCACTAATAAAAGCAGATGACCTGGCGTAACCAAACAGCTGTGGTGTTAAGGAACATGACAAATAGCTATTGAGACAGAGCAGGAAGATTTCCAAATAAACACATGGCTGGTCATTTCAGAAGAGTGCTGCAGAGAGCCCTGAGCCTCAGCCGGTCAGGCAGCGGCTGTAGGTCGCGAGCGGTTACGATGCAGAACTGCCCCGGACACTGGAGAGTTTTTAAACCCCCGTTTGCGCACGAGATTAGCAGAAAGGCTGTGCGTGGCTTGAGCAGATCTGAACTCGAAGATCTTTACCATGTCACGGTGTCTGCGGTTTCCACAGCCACTGCTGTGAGGTACCTTTAGCCACGTCCTCGCGAGTGCGGTACGGCAGTGGCACTTCTGGAATATGCGTCTCCTTCAGCTCCTGCTCCCTCTGAGCAAAACACTAATGCAGCCTTCACACAAAGTAACCCCAGAAATCCAAGCAGTAACATTAAAACGTTGGTGATATCTTAAATATCTCGGTGCTATCAGAAGTGATGCAATCAACCCACGCAAACACGTTTAAATCAGGCAGGTCCACACCTAACTAGACAAGGAGCAGTAAAATCAGGTCTACATACCAAGATACCTAGAACATCTTGCTACGCAGCTGTAGAAGGATGTTCTCTCTCCTGCCATAGAGGAGCAGACTATATAGCATCCATACCCCTCCCACTGCCCAAGCCTGCTGTGCAAGAAGTGTCTCATGGGGACAAGGACGTTCCTGCATGGAATTTCATTGCCATTTGGTTGGTAATGTTTTTGTCTTCTGCTGGAGCATCTGCTGTAGATCGCTGCCAGGAACGGGATGCCAGACTAGGAAAATTATAATTTCTGTAGGGCAGTAACTATATTCTTGCGACATGCCAGGAGGCTGGGGGAGGAAATTTAAATTACAGCAAAAATTTCAAGTTCTGGTTTTCTAACCTTAGCCTAAAGTCATGACCTCTTCTAAAAAGGGGGATAGATGAAGCTGTTGACTTCCTTATCCTATGGGATTTTTTGTTGCCAAATTAATTTCCAAATCGATTTAATAGTTAAAGTTAACTGCGAACATATGGGTATCTCGGAGAAACTGCACACTGGTTCGGAAAACTGGAGAGGGTTGGGTAAAATTTTGACTACCCTTCTAGCCAACTGTTGAGGCATATGGGCTGATGAATATGCTCTCTCTTCTGTGAGCACAATAGACTTTAAATTATAATAATTTATTCTCTCCTCTGCATTGTTCTTACAGGGCCAGCAGGTTGTCTCAAAGGTTAGGTTTACATCTTGGTTGGTCGCTAAAATGGAAGAATGCCTTCTGACATTAGCATAACGAGACGGAAGTCCCCACGGCGGGGCTGAACGCTGCTCTCGGCAGGTAGAGACATCATTGCGTGGCCTTCAGACAAAGAGCCGTGGATGTGCACCTGATGGGAAAGCTGCGATACAAAGACCATTTTCAGGCAGGTGAAAATATACACCATGTCTCCAGCCTGCTTAACCATCTCGTTTCTTCCAAGCAACCTATTTAGTCAGCTAAGGGAGAAGAGGAATCATTCTGACATAATGCCTTCTCCCACCGAAAACCCTTAGCACGCCCGTGGAGGAGCAACGAGCAGCTCCGTTCGTCCCGTGCCGCCTGGGAAAGAGCCCTCCTCAGCCCCGTAATTCTGTGTCAATAAACATGCACCGTCCCTCCTCAGCCACTTACTCGCTCTCCTGTGTTTAGCTGCCATCTCCACTGGAAGCAATCCCTGCTACTGCAATGGGTTTGCCCGTAGGTGCTTGTGGCCAACCCTCGCTACACTTCCACTCGTCCCATTCCTACACATACTAAACCTCTCCCAGCCCATCCACTCGTCTTCCGTAGTTTTGAACTGCAGTAACATACCCATCTCACAGTCATCTGGTTACGCAGCAGGCAAAGATTACTGCAACGAGATGACTTCTTTGTATTGAACATAAAATTATTAAGTAAATACAAAGTGCAACATATCTACCACCTAAATAGTCTTCAATAAGTGTAATTTCAATCAGTTGCCATTTAACTAACACGTAATACTGGTTCAACCTGTCTGAAGTGACAAGGAAAAATCGGTTGCCATCTACTCTTGTGATCTATATCTCAAAGCTGAACAGGACTGACGGAGGAGCTTTGGCAATGCTTGAAGGAGCTCGGTGAAGACAAGGGTTTGCACACCAGAAGTGAGGACTTTTTTTGCAGATTGCTTTGCAATTGCATAAAATTAAAATGCAAAGTGGGCACTTGTATATTTTTAAAAAAGGGATTAATGCACACTTCCACATTTATGTGTGTGCTTTTTAGTCAGCTGTATCTGGCATTGCTGTATTTATGCTAATGCGTATTCACAAGTTAGCGCTGTTTGCCATTTGGAAGGTGTCCTCAGCAATTCTCAGTCCCATTGGCACAAAAACCCTTGCGTGGCTGAGGCAGAGCATTGCTGGTGCCCAGCCTTGGCTCCTCACCGGCTGTTATGTGCCCAGCCAAACATTTTCCAAATTCTTAGGCTGTGGAATAGGAATTGAGTTTGCAAGGTCAAAACGCTTCTCCATGCAATGAGCTTTCTCTGCTCCTTGGCACACCCCCACGCACGTGCTCATCACCATTAGGATCCGAAAAAATTCCTGGACACGATGGACAATGAGACGGTGCCTGGGGCACCGGCAGCTGCAGCTGCAGGGACGGGGCAGCTGCTCCAGCAGCGGGCGGTGGGAGCGCCCAGGCTTGCTGGGGACAGCTAATGCATGTGATGGGGCTACAGCCCCCTTTATGCTTCCTTCCATTCAGCTTGATTATTTTCTTTAATTAGACATCAGCCCCATTGCAACCAGCCAGCCCAGAAGGTGCTGGCTCCTCACACCAGCACGTCGTGGGGGCTACCAGAGGAGCAAACTCCTTCAGCTCTGCTTGGCCAGCATTCACCTAACGTCTTGTGCTTGGGGAAAAAAGTAGATAAAATTAAAATTCTTATAATAAGAATATTGTTGTCATAAGAGTAATAGTTCCTTTACTCTTCAGAAAAAAACATCTTTATTAATTATAAGAGTCAGACCCATTCTGGTTTCGAAGTGTAAATTAGTTTTTTGGTTTTCTTTTGTGCAAGCGGTTTGTTCATATAGATTTTAGACAATGCAACAGACAGCCTTATTAACAGACAGGACACACATATACTAGAAGAAAAGAAGAGGAAAAAGGAAAGAAGAAATAGCAAGAAAGCCACCGATAAATCATTCCAGCCCCCCCTCTCTTCCTCCACAGTTAGAAAGGGCTGGGGATTTTCTGATGAACTAGCCAGAAAATGTGGGGTTTAAAAACCAAATCTTTTCTGAGGAAGAGCTGGGGTGAGCGAGTACCTCTGGAAAAAATTTAAGGACATTTCTTAATTTTGAATGTTTCATTTCAACATTGTCAAAGACAAAGTTCCATTCTGGAGGGCCGAACACCTTTTGGTGTCTATCAAAGAATGAAAGCAATTACTACATATGTAAATTTATGTAAAATTTTTAATAAAATATTTTAAAAATTATTATCAACTCATCCACATTTTTTCATCTTATCGTTTCCTGGGCTGCTTTATGATGCTGCCTTTGCATCTGAACTCTGTGTGGAGATGTGCCCCTGTAGAGAACGTGTAGAGTGTTGGGGGTCAGACCTGGGGCCGCACTATTAACATCCAACATCCAGCACTTGTTATTGGGAGGCCGTAAAGAAAGCACAGCGAGGTCATAAGGATGGCCCAGTATCTGCCCAGCCTGAGCTCCGCAACCCTTTGTGTGTTCGCAACATGTTGTAGGATGGGGGGGAAACAGGAATAAAAGGGCTTTGATTATACAAAAATACTGTAGAATAAATCCTGAAATCGATAGTAGATTTTCAATTTCCCTAACATAATGGGATTTCAGTCTCCGTGCCTCAGCCTCACCCCAGGCTCAAGAAGCCCTGGTTTTACTCTTCCAGCAGAGATGGTCTTTAATTTAGGGAAGGAAAGACGCGAGTTCCCAGCCAGGAACAGCAAGCCCTGGTACCGACTCTCGCCCCACTGGCCCCAGGTCCTGCAGATGCTCTGCCCGCTCCATCCCACCCCTCAGCACCAGGTCCGAGCGGCACCTCCAGAAGGTGATGCAGCTCTTGGTTGGCCTGAAGGACTATTAGGACCACGCTCGTGTCCTCCTACAAAGCAACTCTTTGCATGTCAAACAGGCTCCCTTATATGCTGGGCAGAGCAGGAGCTCCTCTGCCTGCCTCCCTGGCCTGAAGGCAGGTATTTGTTGGGGGGAGCAATCATCCCAAACCAGTCTACAGCCTCCTCTCATCACTAGCCAGTGCCTTAGTTAATATAACACCCCTGGAGCACTATAGCTACAGGCTTAGAACCGCCATCCTAAAAAAAAACCAACCAACCAACAAAAAAGTAACGGTCTGCCGCACCATCTAAGCCTATAGAAACCGGTAACGATGGTGGCTGTCCTTTGTAGTTTGCGTTGGGATCTCTGGAGTGCTACTCTAAAGCTAGTTAGGCGTAGTAACTGACCATCACCATGACCCGTGCCAAAGACAGACACCAATTACCAAGGAAAACGACCCTCCCTTTCCCCCCTTACCTCCTCTGGCGCCAGCCGGGAGCTGCCTTCAGGGTCCTCTTATCTAGAGAGGTCGAACAAGGGTGCCACCACAGACAGCCTACGTGTAAGGAAAGGGAAGTTGTATCCGGGGCATTTTAGTGACCTTTTTTTCCTAAATAACCCCGATGTTTTGGGTTTTTTTCCCTTAAGCTTTTAAAGTGAAAGCGTGAATCTCCAAAACATATATACTTGAGCAAGGAGCTGGGGCTAGTCAGCTCAGATTTTTCACAGAATTAGTGTTTTACCTTTTGACTGCTCGAAGGCTCCATCAGCACGATCTGAGTTATTTTTCATGGTTTGAACCATGCTCATAGAAAAATTGTATATTATGTAGATAGGTCAACATATTTTCACTCTCTCATGCCGAAAGCAGAGGATTTCTTGCAATTTTATAAACAGATGTGATTTCAGGGCTGCCTTCGGAGACTTCCCCGAGTCCCTTTGGCGATCTGCATACCTTCCTGCGTCGGAGCTTACCCTGACGATCTCTCAGGCTCCGCAAGATATTCCACGTAGTGTTTCCTTAGGTAGATGGGGGGACTATCTCTCGGGTCTTTGCCTTTATCATCGCGTCCACAGATCTCAGAACAAGAAGAAACCAAGGAGAGCGAAGCCATCCAGACCACAGCAAGGGCTACCCAAGGGCTACCAACTTTGCCTTGGAAATGCCACCAACATCCCCAGACGGTTTTGCAAAGAGCAACCCCCCCGGTATGAACTGCACAGGGAAGGGAGAGGAATAGATATCCATATTGACATTTGCCCCTTTAATTCTGCATTAAAATTATAATCACCAGTTCATCTCCATCCCATGCTCCTTTTTCATCTCTCCCGTCTACAAGTCTCTTGGAAGAAGCACATAAGCCTGGATGTTGAAAGATCCTTAACATTTCTTATAAGGTCGAATACCCCCCCGTACTTGATGTCAGGAGAGAAAAAAAGCTCAGATTTGCCTCACCTGCTTCTTAAGTGTCGCCAGTACTTTCCAGGATTAAGCCATTCTAATCTCCTTAAGCAGTTGTGAAATAAAATAAACACAAGTGTGATTTTCTGGTCAAAATAAAACTAAAAAGAAGTCCACGTGCTGAATACAAATGCTTTTCGGAGTTGCGAGTGCAAGGGAGATTTACAGCCTGATTTTTAAATGCAGCTGCTCGAGCTGTGTGCCCAGACTTTTCTGCTGTAGTTTTTGGGGCTCTCACTTTGCCAGTGAGCTACTGCCCATCATTAGCAACTTTTGCCTATTTTAACCTTAACTTTCAAAAGACTCCTGTAAACTTCCAGAGTAAGCACAGAGCAATAACTCTCTGAACTACTAAAGGAATCAAACTGATGCAATTTATTTCCACAGAACCATGCAATATTCAATGATACACCGAATCCATGTTTTTAACACTTTTTAAAGGACTAAAACCCTGGAAAGAATTAATTAGGCATGCTCTGAAGCCTGAGCATTTAACAGTTTTCCACTCAGTTGTAGAATTTTAAGACCACCAACACTGGATACTGGCAGAGATTATCAAAGGTATTCTGGGCTGAAATACATACTAGTCAGAGGGCTTGGCCACTAAGCAACTGGAAAATACTTCATGAAAGCTTTAGCTGTGCTATTATATTTTGTAAAGAAACTTTAAGAAAAAATCCTTAGCATCTAGAAGGTTAAATTTGGGGCAGAGTGACTCATTGGGAAAGTATGTACTGCACAGAATATTGTCTTCTCTGCAGCTCAAGCAAATTGTTAATACCGCAGAGCGGTATTTATGGTGCCAGCACCGCAAAGCAAGGTTGAAAGGGATTACTCGGCTGGGATCTGTGCAGGATCCGGCAGGGCATGTGCTCGGGGACGCGGGGTGGCCGGAGCAGCCTCGCAGCCGTGAGCCACCGAGTCGCACACCTGGAGCCCAGCAACATCTGGAACTGCTAGAAGCTGGGAGACCCTGGCATCAAAATGTCTCTCGTTGTGCTAACGTGAGATGAAAATGTCTAATTTTGAAAAAAAATGCAAGCAAAATGGTTTTTAATTTTCTCCATATCAGGTAAAATTTCACTTCAATTTTCTGGAAGTGTTCTGATTTTTCTAACCATTCCTGTTGCCTACTGCAGTATTACAAAGAAATCTACACATGTCAAAACAGCCACTGTTTGATAAGGTCCTTTGGCTGCACATAACAATATTGCAGAGAACTCATTTTACATGATGGGAAGCTCAAACAGAAAAAATATCATTATCTAAGTACCCAGTGCCCAGAAGCATGATGGATACTGTATGAGACAAAGATGGTACAGACATCCAGATACTTTGGACAAAAGCAAGAACAAACAAACAAACAAAACAGTAAGCAAAAATGGGCCAAGGGATTCACAAAGTTTCTATCCTTGGGTAAAAAAAAAAAATAAAATTGATTAAAAACTCCTTGGCAAGCAACTTGATTTATTTTTCTTTTTGTTCTCCAGCTACAGAATAACAAGGACTCATCTTAGTAACTAGAGCTACTTACTGTGCAGAACTTAAGGAGAAATTTTAAACACCGTGGACGTAAAACTGCAGGTAAACAGCAGACATTTCAAGTCCAGATAGCCGAGGACCTTCAGATTCAGCTTTTTTTTTTTCCCCTCTCACTTGTATGCAATTGCTTACACTGATAAACAGACCGTTTTTCTCACTCATTACAATCGCTTGCCTTGCTCGGGATCTTGTGCTCACTGACCAAGGGTTGCACGGGGCAGAGCTGAATGTGCCGCTGTTCAAAGCGGATCTCCCGGGCTTGCTGTGCCGATGAGAGACGGAGAGACATCATCTCCGACGACACCTGGAGAGACGCCTCCACGTGTCACCAGCGGCTGCTGACGGCATCCTGAGCGTGTTGTGGATGCAAGGAGGCTGTAACTCTTAGACGATCTCATAACCCAGTATATTTAATTGAAATAGAAACGTACGACGTTACAACATATTCCTACGGGCTGTATTTTACAAGGTATTCAAAGATGGGCAGTTTTCTAAACAAAGTGTAGATAACTCCACGACTCCCAGGGAAGATGGGTTAAAGTAAGAGACAACCCAAAACCTTAATAAAGTAACTGAAGATGATGATGGGCTTATCCTAAAATCAATAAATATGTACATATATGTATATACACACTCAAAATACACTTATAAGGCTAAAAGGTCCGATTTTCCTTTGCAGTGAGCTGAATTTCCAGTGACGGGGCCTTCATGTCAAAATGGACTACGTCAGCTTATATCAGGACACTGTAAAAGAGTTTGTTCAAACTGAAATGAGACCTCCGTGTCATTGCAAAGCAAATACATGCAAATTTGTGTCTTTAAGTTGAAGCGAAAGCCCCGGTGCACCAGGCAGTGGTCTCCTAACAGAGTCTCTCTGCACGCAGGAGATTGGCTCTGGAAGTCCGAAAATATCATGGAGGGGAGTATGCGAATTCCTATCGTTTTGTTCATTTCTATTTCAGAAAGATCCACTTGTTCAGATTAAATACTCTTGGATCCTTCAATGCAGAGGAATGGGAAGAGAAGGAAAAATGTTGATGCTTGCAATTCTAAAACTTACCCCGTCAGGTGCAGCTAAGGACAAGAATTCGAAGGCTTCAACACTTACCTGGAGTTTCAAAGAAAATTACCCAAATGTGGAGGTAATCTATCTTCCTCGGGCACTATCGCTGGAGTTTCCCTGCATCTGCTCTGCAAAGGAGCTCGCACCTTTCGTGGCAGAAGCGCTCCACAGCAGCAAGGTTTTGGGTCCCTCTCCCTGCCACGTCTTCTACGGAGACGCACTCAAACCTCCTCTGACCTGCAGCTCGCGGCTACGGCAGCAGAGATCAGCCTGGAGAATCTTTGCAGGATTGCCGCAGGCAACCAGCCACAGCACGAGGCTTGCCCATCTATTTAAGGGCTGGCACGCTCGTCTGGTATCGCCACTGGGTTTGGAGCTTCCCCGTTTTATTTTTTGAGGTGAACCATTCCTTAAATAAATTTTAAAAAAATCAGTGAGAATGTATTTTCCACTTTTAATACAGCTGTAATAAGTTTTCATTAGAAGAACTGTGTCTAGGTGTGGGACAGTCCCTCTGGTAAGACACAACACCTTATTTAACTGTATAATTTAACTCAGGACTTCACGTGATTAATGTTCACAATCAGGAACCATCAGTTTCTCAGGAGCAGAAGAGATCTTTTGCTGTTTCTGCTGTCTTTCCTGGTGGCATGCTCCATTGCCTAATAAAATAATAAAACCCTTTTTGAGGTTATAAAGTTTTTCCTAGCATATAATCTAAATGCTCCCTGCTGTTTAGTCTATCCCTGCTGATTAATGAGAAGAGCTAATATCTCACCTTATTAAAACATCCTTTCTTGCAGTTGTAGAGATTTTCAGCAATTTTCCCAGAGCGAAAAAAAATTTCCTAGACATTTCTTAGAAATTCTCTCTCAGATATTACCTTGCATTGCAGGTGCTCAGCTGTGCATCTTTCCCCTTGGTTCCCATTAAAAACCAGCATTGTGCAATAAGAGCACATGTTTCGATGCAAACCACTCAGGATATTTTGCCCTGTCCATGCTGTCCTTTTCAATATGCATCTTATATACATTATCTACACGTATAGTAGCCGTCCATGAACCAGAGGCATATCCCTGATGGGAAGCCAGCAGCATCACTTGTGCTTTTACATCTCCAAAGTCAGCTCTTTCTCCATTTCTTTCTTCTCACCCCAGGCCGTACCGCTGGGCTGCGGCGGTGGGATGACACACACCGACTTCGACCGGTTCCGTTCCACTTCCCGAACCTTTTCTGTATTCCTCACTGTAGGAAGAGAAAAACACCAACTTGTATGGGAAATATTCTCCTTTGTGGGTCAACGGGAAAGAAGAAATACTGAGAGCTACCGAGGTGGCCATTTGCTCATTGAGCGTGAGCTATTCCACTGCAAAGATCATTTTCAATGATAAAGCAGAAGACAAAGATGAGTGTTTCAGTGGAAGAAAAAGAAAGGAAAAAAAAAGATAATTTAAACCCTATTTTGTACTTTGCAATACGTTACTTATCTGGATCAACATCATCCTTCTTTTGTCAGTCCCCACCATCAACTCTGCAGAACAAAAATTCCTACCAGTGACTACCTTAAAACAGCTTTTCAAGATGCCGGTGTCCTGCTGGAGCACCTAGAATTTCATGTTGCCACATAAAGTGATTTTTCTGGGGGGATGTACATGCAGTGACGATGGAAAGGTTACAGCCTCCTTCAGCCCTGGCGCCAGGCTATGGCAGGGGCTGCTGTGCTCACATTTTCCCCGGGGCAAAAAAACCCCAACACCCAGAAATACTGCTTTTTATCACTTTGCTCTGCTTACACTTACGTTTTTCTTCAGGAAGAACATAGTTTAAACATTTCTAATAGACTGTGGATTAAAATAGCTACATCCCTAGCAGATGTCCACGTTGTGAACACACGAATGCCACACAACTGTGTTCCTTCCATCTACTCTTGCAAACCTGTAGTAAGACACCTTTGTGCAGAGCAAGTGCCAGCTATTCTACAGCTCTTTACTTAGCAAGTTTTCAGTTAATTAGTTAAAGAAAATTACAAAGGAAGAAAACTTTAGAAATAGAAGGACACAAAAAGATTGCAAGGAAACTTTCTTGCTTCTTAAATATTTTTCCAGTACGTACGTAATGAAGAAATATTCTGTACGTTAATGTTAGACCCAGCCCCTTAGCCTGTCTCAGCCCATATTGCGAGGCGACATTACTTTTTTTTTATTTTCAGCAAACACTGAATCTTTTCGAGCATCACTTTTACAGACGTGATTGTGCTAAAAGGCGTTGTGCCAAGTATTGTAAAACTTGAGTGCTGTTTCCCACTGAACATCTCATGTGGTTCAGAGGCTAAAATGACCCTGTCTCTGGTTTTGACCAGCTATACTTCGTGTGAGGCTTCACTGATATTAAACCTTTCTTTTTAAGTCTGAAGACTAAGCTTTCGGTTATCTAAAAACTGAGCATGGGCTTACAAACACGTGAGGTCTTGAGACATTGATCTTTCTGTAGCAGATATTCAAACCAGACAGTGCGGCTAATGGGCCACTCAAAATGCATTTCAATAATACTTAGCAAGCCAAAAAAAAAAAAAAAAACTTAATTTTTGGAAAGCATTCAGGCACAAGCTTCATGTCTGGAAGTATCATTCATTTTTATAAGGTTTTAGTTATACATTAGCATCACTATAGGCAGAATGATCTGCAAGTACTGCCAACCAGCTTAGTGCTTGGTGGAATAGGAAGAATGGTACCAGTTTCAAATGCTTGCCTGGCTGGACGGGGGAGGCAAGCGAACTCTGACTAAATTCACACACCCCTTGCAGCACACAGGTAACCAAACCAAACACCTGGACTGGGGCAGCTTCTCACCACGACGGTTCCCAGCACCTGCTCCCGGGGAGCTGCCTGGAACGCCGGTACCGCCGGCACTGCATCCCAGTCTTGTCTCAGGACGGGCTGAGATGGGGCGCTGGGGCCAGGAACGCTCTCGGCTCTGCTTGCTCAGGCACGAGGCTCATTTAAGGATCCCCACGTTGTGCTCCGGGCCGGAGCGACGTCCCTGCCGCCCTCCCTGTGGCCACCAGCCCGTGACACGCAGCCCAAGGCTTCCCGCTGCTGCCTGCGGAGAGGTAGGGAGGGCAGGAGGCTTTGCCTCGGCCGTCTCCCAAATCCCAGCCCTGCAGCGGACACGCCATGGACCTCAGCACATCCTTCCTCTGGCACCTGCTGGGTCATCCCATGGGGATGGGGCAGGGTGAGGACGGGAGGGAGGGAATCCCCACCGGCAGCCACCGGCTCCCCAGCTTACCGATGAAGGAACGGCACAGCTTGGGCTGCGGGCTGGAGTCACCCTGCGCTGAGTAGGAGTCATCCTTCTGTGATTAAGGAAGAAAAGTACTTTAATGCATTTATGAAAACTGCTAGCAAGTCTGTTAATGACACTCCTGCTTCGTAAACAAGCCATTTACAATCCCCAAGGACTCCGTTTCCATTTGGTTTACTTTTGCCAAGAAAAACAAAAAGAACTATTGCTAAAAATAGACCGAAGAGATGGCAGGAAATATTTACAGACACTGATTTGTTTCGAGTCGGTGGAAGAGGTCTGAGCTCTCCAGGAATGATTCCGCAGGTAGGATGGGATGGAGCAGCCCTGGAGCAGGGAGGACGGGGCGGGCGAGTGCAGGAGGCAAAGCCCATCCCCAGGACATGGAGGTTTCTCACCTTGGCTCTTCCCCACCTTGGCTGCAGGCCAAGGAGGCAGGTAACGAGCTTGCACTAATGAGCTCCCTGTCCTTTCACTCCAGTGCTAATCTCCACCCTTCAGGAAAAAAAAAAAGGCAGGGAAAAAAAAAAAAAATCAGGTAGCACAATGCTGCTGGAATTGTTCGGCGCTTCTGTAAACTGGGAATAAGTCTCTTACGCAGCTGTGATTTGGCACGTCAATCCAGAAACCCAGACTGCCAAAATAACTCTGGACACCTCCCAGCCTAGTTTTCTGTTTTGTTTCGGTTCTTTCTCCTCCCTCCCCTAACGAGGACCGATGCCCTCCATCCCTTGTTCGCACTTTTATTGACCATTTTAATAACAATGCCTTCCCAGCTCCAGCAGCAGTGCCCGGCTCCCTGGAAAGCCATTCCCAGGGGCATTTAACGATTCTCAGAGCATGCTCCATGAAAGGGCTCCGACATAATTACCAAAGGCAGTATGTCATTTACGCACATGGCTTACAGGCAGCTCCAAATAAGCTCCTTCTGGGGGAGTGTACTCGTGTTTTGGCAGAAGAAAAGAGGACGAAGTTGCCTGGCTACAGGTGCAAGGATTTTCTGGGTGCTCGGTGGTAAATAAAAGCTATTCTGGGTCTCAGAAACCACCCTGCCAGCGTACTCTGTGTTGGATCCTTGCCTAAAATAAGGCAAGCCCAAAAATCCGGACAGCGTTCGGAGCCAGCGTGATGCACAGCTCCAGGAAGCAGCAGCCTTCAGAAGGAATTTTGTCCTTAGGCGGAGGAAGGTGAACTTTCTGCTGGAAAGAGATAGTCTTGGAGTTAATCCCCTGGGCTACGATTCAGATCTGAAGTCACCTCATAGGCCTGCCAAGGTTTTTTTTCCTGCCGGGTGTAAATCATTTAACCTGCACCGTTGGCTCGGGAGGGATGAGGACTGTTCTTTTCTTACCTCTTTTCTCTGCCTTCCCTATTCACTCTGCAACCCCTCCTTGGAAGGGGCTTCTTCTCAGGCAGCACGACCGCAAGAGCAAAGGCAGAGTCCTCGAGCGCAGTAGAACCCCAAGGCACCTAAAGGCACCCAGGTTAGGGAGAAGAGGTGACTCGCCCCGGCCGAAGGCTGGGGTTGGTCACGGACCAGTGCCTGTCCTGGCGAGGGCACTGGTTTCTCCACGCCGACTGCAGAAGGAGATGAATTGTCCATCAGGTGCGATGAACTTCACTCATGGCTCTTCCCCAGCCTGGTAGAGCCCCAGACCCACGGGAAGATGCTCGTCCATGCCTACCTTATTCTGCGGTGACTGATACAGGGGGAAAAGACCAACCAGCACCTAATAAATTATGAGATGAAGCTAACTGAGCTGCAACAGCTTCATATTTTAACAGCAAAGGACTACCAACTTCACTAAAAAAAAGAAAAACATCTATGCAGCCAGCCAGCGAGCAGAAAAAGCAGCGTTTCTACCGAACCGAAGGGATTTCTTAATTATTCACGCAGCTCGTAGCAGCTAACTGATTGAATGTACCGCCAAAGCTTTTTTTCAAATAGGCTGGCAACAGAAGCCGTGCAGGCGTTTCACCAGCACCAGAGGGGTTTTTGGGGGCCCTTGGCTTGAAGTTTGTTTCGCAGTTCCTCGATTTCCTGCAGGGCTTGCAAAGACAGTTGTAATGCTTCCATCTCGTGGTGAAATGCAGAACAGAAAAACGTGTGCCGTCAGAGCGTCTAGTTTTTTCTTGCTGACTCAAAACCTGGAAGGCCAAACCCTTCCCTTTGGGACTACAAAAGATGGAGTATCTGACAATTAGAAAAATCTCAGACGCTAACTAGCTGCATTTTTTTATTCATCGCTTTATTAAACAGGAAAATGCCATTTGCTTGTCGACTTGGCACAAAAGTAAATCTGAGCGGCTTAATTTTTTCCCCCAAATTTAAGACATTAAGCTACTTTCAATGCACTGAAATCTACTTTTTAGCACAGTGTTCCTTCTTTCCGCTGACAAATTCTGCAATCTGTCCTCCTACGGCATGAAGTAACAGCATTCACCCACCCTCCCACCTCGTGTTAGTATTCCAGGGCTCTTTTCGAACATTATCCCATCACTTTTAGGTATCACCTTATTTCTATTCACAGCCAAATGAGGCAGCGCTTCTAAAACATTAGCAGGTAAGCTGCTGACCACACAAAAGACGCCTGGCTTTTCCTTTTGGGTGCAGAGGGATACTTCTTGGGCTTCGAGTCACCCTTACAGATGCCGCTGGGATCTGCTCCCCGTATTCACATCTGCTTCCCTTAGACTGGCACAAAGCAACGGTAGCCGCCGTAAAAAGGCGTGCCTAGCACCAACAAATGACTCCTATGAGACAGCAGTATTCAGCATCAAATTGGCATTTTGCATAATCCATAGGAGCATTCGCCACCCCATAGGCCATTAGCCCCCATCCGTGAGTCAGTATGGAGACAGAGCGAATTCTACTGCTTTTGCAATTCCCCCCCAAATATTCTGTTCTCTGAAAGGCCAGCTGTAAGCATTCAAAGTAACGGGAGAAACGGTCTTCCCAGAAGTGCTAAATTTCCTACCAAATGCACCGCAGTACCTAGTGGGAGCAGCAGCGAAGGGGGAAGCAGGAGCGCAAGGGTTAACAATCAAATGTCCTTAAAGTATGTAACATCGTGCTCAAAATCAGCCCTAGTTTGATGTTGTTCTTTTGAAGTTTAATTATACCAAATGTTCTACAGGAACATGCCATGTTCTTGCCTATCTATTTTGAATTGTAAGTACCAATCAGCATGTAAATGATCAAATTAAATCTTTTAAGTTGTTTGCAAGAGCCGGAACACCTTTCTGTGAATGAAGGGCTGAGAAGCAGCGGCATTTGGTGCGTTACTGCCGTTCTCGGTGGGCTCTTCAATGACTGGCATTTGAACAAAGAAATCAGAGTGGAAGAAAGCCTGCGGCAGTCCGGAGTTCTTGTGCTGTCGTGGAAAATTACTATCTAAATAAAGAGGATAAATTATTTCTTTTTTAAAAGGTCATTCTGTTCTCTTCAGCGATGGAGCCTCGCTGGCCAGATTAGCGAGCACGGTTTGCACTTGGACAGTGCTGGAGCTCAAGCCATGCAAACCTAAGATTCAGAGAAGTGGGTAAAATTTAGGGATGGCTCAAGCAATTACTGCTGCTGCCCTGGGGGGGGGGGGTTGGAGCAAAACACAGGGGCAGAGGGTTAATTGCTTTTCCTCTAGAGCAAGTGTTAGAGAGGATGGGGGAAACTGAAAAGACCAAGCCGGCTCCTCATGCACCGTTCCTGGACCATTTTGTCTTTCCACAGGGAAATGTTGGTCCGGCTTCTCTCACTGCTCTCCAAAGAGGTCAGCAAAAGTCTTCACCAGCACAGACGTAGTATTTACCTTGTTTCTCCTCTAATTCAGAACAGGAACTGACATGGAGCTGTGCCAGCAGCAAATTTGGACTCAGAGTCGTGCTCCCAAGAATCCAGTACGCAACACTTCCCTCTATTTTACTTTCTTCAAGTCTGCCCAGAACCATAGCTGCTTTTAAAAACAAAGAATTCGCCTCCAGAATAAATAAGAAAGCTCACAATAATGTTTCTGTCCTTTCAAAAAGAGTTGGGGGGAGGGGGGGGGGAACACCGAACAGTTTCAAATATTTACAGTCCATCTGGACAGCTGACAATGGGTGAACCAAATTCCCTCCTTCGATGAAATCTCCCAGAAAAGAAAACATGGGAAAACCAGACCTCTGGATCTACAGACTGAAGCCCTATTAATAACATTTGCTCAGCAAATAACTTTCCTAGGATGGATGGAAGCCTGTGAACACAAAGCACCGAACGGCGCTGCACGCAAGATGGCTCGTCTGTTTGGCAGGAGTTTGGTTGGGGGTTTTTTTGTTGGTTTTTTTTTTTTCCCCTCGGTATTTCCTACTCACTGGAATGTAATTTAGGATTGAGAGACACTTTTTTTTTTTTTTTTTTTAATTTAAGGCAGCAAGATTTGTTTTTAAAAGGAAATACCACCAGCAATAAACAGCACTAGTCCTAGTGTTTGTTATACCTGCAGAGGGAAAGCAGCCCGTGCATGGTGTCTGCAGGTCCAAGCCTTCCCTGCTCCCTCTTACCTCCTTCCTGGAGCTGGCCGTGTCGCCTCCGCTCACTTCCACCCGCAGGCTCTTGTGCCGGAGGATCAGGATCTCCTTGGCGTGCTCCACGGGCTCGGTCTCTCCGGGAAGGGTGTGCCGGTTGTACGCCGGCCCCTGCAGGTTGCACCAGAAGACAACTGCTGGAGGTGGGACCATCCCTCCCTCCACGGCAGCGTCCCTTCACTAGCGCCTGCCTCTTCCAGGGTCCTTCGCCCCCCTGTAGCCATCCTGCCTAGTTGTGGGAATAAACGGATCCACCCAAGTATGAGAGCTGGGGATGGAGGGAAAGAGCCCAGGAAGGAAGATGGGACTCCAAACTCCGCTTCTTTACGCAAAATTGCCCAAGCGATGACAAACTGAGATGCACCTCTCTTAGCCCAGGGACGCGCCGACCTAGCACAACCACCCTGCTCGAGGCATCTTCAGCCCCAGTGCCTCTGCCCAGCACTCCAATATTTTATATCAGCCCCACCTTCGTATATAAAATAAATCACGCGATCAACAGGAACCATACGTCCTGCTTCAAAAGCCTTCAACCAACCAAACTTGAATCTCCCACTAACGTCAGCGGGAGTTGGGATAATTCTGTCGCCGCAAGGGGTGAGGCTGGATTTAGGCAGGGGTAAGTGCAAACGGGGGACGTGCCTTGTGAACAGGAGATACCTTGTTCACCGTGTCTATAGGTTTCCTCCCAGCCTTATCTACTTGCTTCCCTTGGCTCTGCAGAGGGACAGGAGGGGGTGGTTGATCCCTCTGTGCTGAGCTGCCCACACCAGCCGCATCCCCAAGGACTCAGTATTTCGTGCGTAATCCATAAAACAAAGGCTTAGGTGGATTTTAAGGATAAGGCTCCATGTATCACCATGTGAACAGCAATTACAATGCACAATCCTAGGTGCTGTGTAAAGCTTCAGACAGATTATTCATGAGTTATTCTGTAAACAGCAAGTGGTTTCTATGCTATTTACCAGTTGTACCAGTTTCATGGCAAAACTGCTGAGCGGCTTTAAACCCTCTGCAGATTAATTCTTACTTGCAGCTCACTGCCTGTGCTCTCTCCTATGGGAAAAGCCGCAATGTGGGGATAACCCCATCCCTGCTCTGCCCTGCAGGTAACCAGGAGCTGTTGCAAGTGCTGGATCTGCTAACCTGGTGCCTGAAGATCCATGTGCTCCTCCTTTCTCCTTTCTGGTTCTGGGTACTGATGCCTAAAATACTTCACAAAATTATAGGCTGACTGGGTGAACCTTTCAAAAGCTGTCATGCTGCAAACAGAAATGTGCCACTGACTTGGAAACTGGATCTGGCTTCACACAGCCAACTATTCTCTGCTCACAAAGAGATATCATTAGTAATTATGTAAATATTCATAACATCTGCTCAGGCTGTTAGGATAAATGAGATAACTTTTGTTATTGGACATCTAAAATACGGATTGAGGGAAGAGTTATACCGTTCTCCTTATTCGGTACAGGTTCCTTGCCAATATTTCCTGTATATTTTCCAGGACATCCGGATTCAGAGTATCCTCCAATTTTTTGTCTATTTTGACAGTCCTGTCGTTGTTGCTGCAAAGAAAATGAGAACGCCTTATTTTGGAAGATGCACAGCAGCACAGCCAGTGCATCCCCAAAGCCCAGTGTTCCCGGCAGCCCTTTCGGATCCCACCACCACCAGCAGACGTGACCAACAGCTAATCCCTGCAGGTGGAGGTCACCGCGGAAGGGACGTTTGGTATTTGCGTCGGAGCTGTGCCATCCACGTGCTCCCTGGTAAACCGAAGAGCTGTGGGGAGCTGTGGCAGGGCAGAACCACCTGCGAGAGATGAGATGGCCACTCTGACATGGAGATATTTGACTTTGCTGTCTCAGCCGATGCTTGTTCTTACTGTCGGTTCCTTCAGTAACGCATAATGGTGCAAAGCCATCAAAAAGTGGTGCAAGAGCCTTTTTTTTTTTTTCAGAGCACCTATATCTGTGTAACTCTGGGAGGAATATAGGTGAGCCTCCACGTACAAGATCAGAAACCGCTTGTTCATCAGTGCCAGTAGATGGCTCACCCACCTGATCATTTTTAACCCCCACCTACTCATCTTTAAACAGCGTTTCCTTTGCATTTGTCCAAGCTATGTTGTTCTTTCCCATGGGATAGCCCGGCAGGGAAGAGCAGAGGAGGCAGAGAAGTTTGCAAAAGCTTGTCACGACTGTTCCTCCGGTGGGAGGTTGGGAGGAGTGACAGAAAGGGGACGACCGCAGGGGAGCACTTACAGCAAGGATGGGTGAGACGGAGCATGACCCAGCTGCCCTGCTTCTGCCAGCTCAATGGCATGTTTCCGCTCCAGCTTTTCATAGAGAAGCACGATACTTGATTTTGGCTGGTCGTATTCTCGAAGCAGGATCTTCTGCAAGTATTTGCTGTTGAAATACTCTAATCTGTTTGAGAACGAAACAAGACATGCTTAGTCTCGTCCCACCACTCCCCAGCACCTAAACGGACCTGAGCAAGCCAGCAGGTTCATGGTCCACGATTGCCCCATATCCCATTATATTCCATTACCTTCTTTCCAGACACCAACAGCCCCAGGGGTCAGTCCTTAATTTTTTTCTGCACTACAGCACCTGAGCTAAGATATTAAAACTTTGCCAAATACAATAAAAACTCCCCAAAGTGCCTGATTTATCATGAACTCTACTGTAAGTGCTACAAGCACATGCAGTAGCCCCAGGGGATGCAACAGTTTTCAACACTTCCAGATTCCCTCTGGAGCCATTTCCTCTCGCTTTCTGCTCAAACGCAGCACAACGTTTGGGAAAGATCTAGCTGGTATCAAATACTGTTCACAAACCTGCTAGCAAGGAGCCAGGACACTCCTGAGCAGCAGCGATTCCCATACCCTCTAGTGGCACTTCCAAGCACTGGCATTCCTAAGAAAAATCCCTGCCAGCTGCATTAATCGGAGTCCTTACCATGAAGTTAGCGGCATCTGTATCTGCATCACCAAGGAATTAAACCTGGGAGATTGCTATTACTATATTTTATCTTATTTGTATTTTTTTAAAAAAAAAAATCTCCTATGTGTACAATCTACCAGAACTTAATGAAAATTGAGCACTTTTTGCTACGGAAATCTGTAGAGATGCTCTATAATTTGTCAGCCCACAAGAAGCAGTTGCCCATCCGAGTGCTGCAAGCTCATATTTGCACTGTTACTTGTCCACACACTGGGTCGGGGTCCTCAGCTCCCACATGGCTGGACGGGCAGGGACAGCCTGAAGCCACACGAGCTGTGTGTCGTGCTGGCACGGCCCTGTCATTTCCAACAGATTTTCTTGGCCAAGAAGGGACAAGCACAACAGGGGAGGAGAAAGGAGTCTTTTTAGGCTGAAGTACAAGAGGTGACCTGCAGGCAGGGAAGCGCCCCGAGAACCTGGTCTCGCCTCCGACAAGGAAAAGCTGCTCCTCGGTCACCTGCCTGGTGCCACAAGGATGAACAAGGCTCAGCTGCCCACAGTGGAAACTTAGGGAATAGAAACCAGCCTCATTTTTTTCTACACATGTACACAGTTGTATTTTGGCAAATCCTTACTTGTCTTTCCAGTAATACTGTCCCCAGTGTCCAGATATATCTTCAATGCCAGCCAGCAAATGATCCAAGAACTAAACAGAAGAGAGGATTTTGCTATACACCGGTTGCATGTATTGCATACGTGATGAACTCAGTCAGCAAACATCAAAAGCCAGCAGACAAAACAGGAGACGCTGTCAGCTCAGTACACAGCGCCGGTAAACAAGAAGAGGGGATGTCGGGCTAATTCCCCATCCAGGCACCCGCGAGTATCCCTCGGTCCTGGAGCACAATGAGTGGTTTGGCTGCTTGCTTTCAGGTCGGTGCGAGCAAAGAATTATCGCTGAGGGACGTGGATCTGCTCTTTATGATATGTACAGGATGGCTGATGGCTTGCATGTCCTGCATATTGGCCAATGAAATCATTGGCCATATTGTGCCTTATACAAAAACATTATTATTGTTTAAAATTACATTAAAAATCCCAGACAGGTTGATTTTTCCACCTAGAAGTTAAATCTCTGTGATTTCCCAAATTGTTTTCCCTCCTACTGGCCTCTCTAAACTGGGAGAGGGCTCTGCTCTGCTGCGGGTCAATGCCCCTCCACACTCAGGTACCAATGTCCCTGAAGCTTTCTCCAGCTCTAATTTTTCAAAAAAAATTTTGTGGGGTGAGAAGCAGAAAAATTTCAGAGCAGTTCACTCGGCCCTGCAGCTTAGTACAGGTTTAGAGTCCTCACGTTGCTACGAGCAGCTGTATGGTGTGAGGACCAGTACATGACACACACCCCACCACCACCCCCCCGATCATCGCTCTTGCAAGCAAAAATGTCCCAACTATCTGGATGGAGAAACAAATCTGAGGAAGAAAGCTGCTTCTCGGTCCCTGATTTCCAGCTGTCTGCACTGTTACCTTCTCAACCTAATTGGTACATAGCCTTTTTCAGCTCACATTTGCTAATAAATACATTTCCAGGGATGATTTACTATTCACACGCTAACAAAAGAAGAAAATACTCTCTGTTCATGGTAGAAAAAGACTCTTCAGTCTATTGAACTGTTCTGTTAACCTTAGACAAAGCCCTGTAATAGAACCTAATTGTGAGGATGCCAAACAGTTTTTATAAATGTCCTCAGACCTAATGTCTTCATGTCTAGCTACCCAAAAAGAAGGCAAGAATATTCCCAAAGGAGTTATACCCACAAAAACATGACTGAGCATAAGCAATTAGATTTAGAAACATAATTTTACAGCGGACTCAGATGCAAAGACAAAGCCTCAGCTAGGTGTGCAGAACACCCTGCTTTCTCTTGGAGCTGACCCCCTCTCTGAAGAAGTCCTCCAGAGCTAGAAAGGCCAATGTTTGCATGGCAAGCGCAAGGTGAACTGAATTCCACCTTTGGGTGATGGACTTGGAACGACAGAATGGTTGGGGTTGGAAGGGACCCTAAAGACCACCCAGCTCCAACCCCCCTGCCCTGGGCAGGGACACCTTCCGCCAGACCAGGTGGCTCCAAGCCCCATCCAGCCTGGCCTCGAGCACTGCCAGGGATGGGGCCCTTCAGTGGTTCCCTCCAATGTAGTGCTCACCTTACCCTCCCTTTTCTAAATTTTTTTTTGCAAAAATATCCAAACCAATGGTGGTAAAGTGTGCTATTCCAGTACAAACAATAACCCGTGGTTAGGAGGCTGCATGAGACTAAAACTGGAAAGGGACTGACCTGCAGAGGATTCGGGTAAAATTGCAGGGCTGTAGAGTCCCTGGAGGCACACCGCATCGGCAAAGCATATTGGAAAGCTCTGGCCGTGCGTTGATGGATGCATCACTTACCCGAATATGGATCTGCTCTCCCACTGTGGGAGCACTCTCTCTTTTCCTCTTGACAGCCAACAAGTCAACGAGAGGACGGATGGTCATTCCCTGCAGCATAACCACAAAGACAAAGATCAGCCTTTCTTCACATCAAATGTTCTAAGCGGTACCTGCACTGGAACAAAAATCACCAGTGTGGGTAGGAGCCACAGCCACCTTGTTCTTGGCCAGAACAAGACCTGCTGTTTGAGCTAGGCCCCTCTCATCCGCTCGGTTTTATCAGAGTGATAAAATCTGCGAAGCTTCGACAACACTCGAAACTCTGTTCTCCCAACTAGAAGCCAAACATTTTGTCTGCTCGTGGTAGCAGCCGGTCAATGGGAGCTCACACGCAGGCTTCAGGCTGGGGGTAGGCAGAGAGGGCTGCGCTCCTCATCTGGCATCTCAAAGACCACAAAACATCAACCAATAATTTCAAGGTCAAGCCTGTGGCTTACTATTGCTTGTAGCCTACCAGATGGAAAGGGGCTTGAAAAGTTCAAAATTCAAATGCCTGGAACGATGATAGTCCTTGAGATTTCACAGCATGCAGCCTCCACCAGCATTTGTCTGCTAACTTTTTGATTATATGTCACGGATCATTACTCCGATGATCTTTGGTGGCCAGTCAGTGGCTAAGTTTACTAATCAAAGTATCCACCTGGTGGGAAGGGTCAAGGGAAGAGTTTTAATGTCCTTTAAGCCTCATGAGAGAACTTCTAAAATGCTGCTGTGATGCGTTTCTTAGTCTGGCTTTGGTATGAAACGACTTTTCTAGGACATGTTTACAGCAAAAATGATGGAGTAGTTGATGTTTATGACTTCTGAATGTCACAAATGCTGGCACAGAGGAGAGCTGAACACATTTTTGATTGCAGAAACAATTAATGTGTCATTTTAATAACTAATAGCAATAAAAAATGCATGGCTATTCAGAGTAAATAACATAAAACTCACAAATTCAGAAATAATAGATGTCACAAAAATTAAGTAGAGACTATGCAGTTTTTTGGTCTCTTGCCTTCACTGGATGATCAGCTGCCTTTGTTTTCATTTTCAAGTGGCATTTTGGAGTTTTGTGACCAGGACTCCCAAATTCAGAAACACCTGGATTCCTTTGGCCCTTCCCGACCTTGGGAGCATTATGGGAATCCCACGCGTCATTTCAGGCCAGGTGTCATTTCACAACAGACCTGTAGTCCCCTGTGATGCTCCTCCACCCACCAGGGATAACTCAGCTGGAGGGCATCACCCAGTGCTGACGGCTTCATCACGGCTCACACAAAGTTCTTCTACTGCCAGAGATCCAGTAGCTAATGGGTCAGTGTAAGCAGCAAAAAAAAAAATAATCCTCTTCACAACTATTATATTTGCTAACAATTTCATGGAAGAGGTCAGAGGCCAATAGGCTGAAAGAGTGAACTTCAAATGGAGAACATGGTATTTCATTTTTAAACCGCACTGAAAGGCGGAACAATGAGGGATCTTTGTGACATTCCAGACAAGCCCACAGCTCCTCGGAGGACTTTCTGGTCTACGTGGCATATATCCAGGCCTGCTTGGAAGAGCTGAGGACTTGAGAGCTGCTCAGTCAACCTTCTCAAAATTATTAACCAGGCTTGTTGTGGGAAGAGCCTTATGCAACTGAGTTAGGCCAAAATAGATAGTTTCCTGAGTTGTGTAATGCACTGATAGACCCATGTATGGACAAGCCCAACTGCTTACGCATCGGTCATTAGTCTGTGTAGCATGAGGCTTTTTGGACAACATGGTCAGGATTTCCAAGAAAATGAAGTGGGTTTGTGGTCTGGCAAGGTGCCTTGCTGGCCTTTACCAGCTTAAAAGAGCCCGAATCATCGCTCCCCTGGTTTCTGTCCTAACACAGACACATACCCCCCACCAAGCCTGTATTGATATCACTGTCAACATAAAGAAAACTTATCGCACAAAACAACAACACAACAAAAGAATCCGCTAGCCACAGAAGCTGTTTTGTAGCCAATATTTCACTTGTCCTTTCCACCCAACGTGACACGCACCGTGCGAGAAGCTGGGATATTAAAGACAGTCACTCCTCAATCCTGCATCCATCGATGCGGCTGGCAGCAGTGCCACGGACTTCAGAAGCTGCAGGACTCCTTTGCAAACCCACATTTCTGAAGGTTCATCTTAATACCTGCTTCTGCTTCATTTACCTATGTTTTCTGTGCTGAGCTACAGTAATATCTTTCCAGTTCAGCTTTTCAGCAAGTTTCCTTTTTTTTTTTTCCACCCCTATTCTCATGGTGGCCTCAGCTACACAATACTGCAGGTATCTGGAGCCTGAGCAAAGTCTGTTTTTATAGATGCTATGTTCCCGCTGAATGGCTGAGGGTCAAGGGGTCGCCCTGCCGACACGTACCCACGGGGGACCCTGTTTAACTCTCACCCTTTTGCATGGGGATGACATCACCAGTTGAGCTTTGAGTTTACACAAAAGCCCTTTTCCCGGTCCTGGGAAGGATTTTCCGAAGCCTCGGCAGAATGGAGCTGCTGCCTTAGAACAACCTTTGTCTGAGACTCAAGAGCGTCTCTGCATGAGCGGACGTGCCTAGTGACCGTATCTTTTCAATTTCTGACCCACATTTGCATCTTAAAACTTGTCAACCTCCACCTAAGTACGCTCCCCCCACCCCTGGCCCCTGCTCTCTCCTTTCAGGCTGAAAACTGCCCCCAGTCCAGCTGCCCTGAGGGTCCCGGCTCCGAGCCCATCGGCACGTCGGACTTGTTGACCATTTTCTCAGCTCGTGACGTGGCTTGGGTGGACGTGGGGAAGCGGAGACTCAACCCCAACCCTCCACATTGCCCAACGTCCCCACCTGAGCGGGTCAGGGAGGCCAAGTGGAAGGACGTTGCTCTTGCAGGGTGATGCTCAGCCATGGAGCCACCGGGCAGCCGTCACCGTGACCCACCATCTCCCGCAGCGGCTCTGCTCCCTCCGTCCGAGGGTGGCCCAGCACCTCCGCATGGACCTCAACCCCTTGAGCAGGAGCTCCTGGGGAGTTTTTCTTTACGGTGTCTTTCCCCGACCCCCATCCCACTTGCCTCAGCCCTAGGGAGACCCACTCTGAGCTTTTTTGGCACAGGCATCAGCCTGGCTCACTTCAGGACCAGACAACCCCAATTTTTCCACCACGTCCTCCTTCGAACGTGCCAGCGCTTGCCAGGTGAAGGAAAAGGGGTGCCTGCAGAGAAACCCCACAAGGAGCTTAACCCTTACAGACTTGCCACTGGGCAGAGAAGAGCAGGGAGAGAGAGCCAACATCTTCATCCCACGGAAGGCTGCAAGAACGTTTTTACCAGTAGATGTCAGGGCAATGCTGGGAGCTGCTGCCTGCCTGCTCCCGAGCCCAGGAACTCCTCACAGCCTCAGCCTGTGCCTAAGGGAGAGAAAAACCCTTCTCCACCATACCCCCGGAGGGCTGCTCATTCAGAATCCATGAAAAAGAAAAGCATGTTAAGTAAGGAGAGCAATACCAGCACCTACAGCCTATTTTCTAGAGGATTGAGCTTTGCAAAAAAAAAAAACAAACAAACAAAAAAAAAAACCCAAAAAAACCCCTACAGCAGAAAATAGTCTTTAAAAGGTCAAAAAAAGAAAAAAAGTAGTACATTTGTGCTTTAAACAATAAACCCAATTATCTCAGAGCAGCCAGTGCTGTGAGGGTCCACCTCCCTCCCCTACCCTGGGGGGGGTAACACATCCACAGCCACCCCCTGATGTGGGCAGGTTGCACTCGCTTGCAGAAGCTTCCCCACTGCATAGGAAACAGCCCAAGAATTACTAGGGCAGAAAAAGAAAGCAGGTAGCAACAGGGCTTAGGGATCAGTGACAAAAGAAAAATGAGAGGCAAATAAATAAAATGTGCTATGACTTTTTTATTTGCTTCTGATTTTTCTTGCTTTTATAACAAGTAACACACCCCAAATTTTTTTCCGGTGGAAGAGTCAAAGCAATTCCCTTCCTGCTGCATCGTCATAAAATAACTGCAGCTGCTTTGCTGCATGAATGTGAAAACATCTCAGGCATAGATACAAAATATTTTGATAAACAACTAACGACTGTTGTTGCTTCAGCTGTTGGACGCCCCAATAAAGTGGAACCCATTCTCAGAAAATAAGAAGTCACTCCTTCAAAATGAGGTCCCTTTAAATTGTCCCATTTGTGAGCGACCAAACCTGAGATGACCAAACCATAAACCTCTTTTAAAATTCTTGCTGCCCATGTTCAGAGGGTTTGGAGAATCCCCAGTATCTTCCATCTTCTCACCTTTGGGATGAGGAAAATTGACCTTCATTACCGCATGGCTCAGGCAGCATTTCATTTCACGAAAAGGCCTACGACAACAACTGGTTCTTACCTTGCCGAAACAGCGAACTAGTTATAGAGGCTGATTTGTGTCGGCTTTGCCCTCGCATAAAACACATAAAAGCACTACTTCAGAGAGGAAACCTATGCCAGCATCATTCTTCACAATTTTCACCGCTGTTACACCAATATGGATGGACCAGATCAAAGACGGGACAAGTTATCAGGGGAAATGCTACAGATGTTGTAAGTCAACAACTGCTACATAACCTCACGAACGTGTGACACATTCTCACACCTTCTGCCTCTTTCAATAATAATTTTAAAGTTTTATATGCCAACCACTTGATGGAGGGAAAGTTTCAATGACTGGTAAATCCTTGTACCCATCTAATGGTTTAGTACTGGTTATTTGTCTGGGGAAAAAAAATCATGCTCATTCTTTACATCTGCTGGTGACATCAAGATTGTTTTTACCTGTACGAACACGGTGAAGAGGATGACAACAGTTGTTGCTGCAATGAAGAGCTTCTTTCTGTGAAAGTCAGGAAGCAAGAACACCAAAGAGAAACAAATGGCTCCTCGGAGACCCCCGTACGCTATAATGAATTGGTCTTTGCTGGTGATGGTGTTCACGTGAAATCTATTCACAAAGAAAGTCAGCACAAGAACCCCTGGAAAGCAGGAAAGAAGATGGGAGCACTTCAAACAAAAAGAGCAACTCATAATCTCATGATATATTTTACAGTAAAACATCTCTAAACAGGTAAACGCCAACCACGAGGAACCGGCCAGGGCCCAAGGCAGTGTATTCCCAGTATGCCACTGGAGAACGGCTTTTCTTCCACAGCCTGGTCCAACAGGTCTGCATTTGATTTGTCCAGATAAAAATTAATCCCCAACACATTTCCAATTTGGGGGATTACAAACACCGTTGACCGGCCACAGTTCTGGGGGTTTGTACAACTATAAAATTTTAGGTTTTAGCTAACCAGAAATCTTGGGGTTTAACTCAGCCTTGTGCTTATCACAGTCCAGCTGGGAAACCAGAGTTTCCTTCAGAAGGACTCTGAAGTCTGCAGGGGAGTTTTAGTGTCATCCCGCTCCCGTCACTGCGGATCCCCAGACCGTACCCTTTACCTGGTGGCTCCGTGTTAAGCATCAGCTAAATACTGAACAAACAATAACTACTGGCAGCACAGGATGTATTAGCAGATCTATTTTGACGGTAGTTAATTAAAGTTTTTAAGGCAATCCTACGGTCACGTGCCAGCTGAAATTTTACACCTCCCAGTACAATGATACAGAGCCAGATTCTGAGAATTGAAATATTAATTGATTTATTCTATTTGATGATAACAAATGATTGAATTGCTTAGATTATAAATGCTCTCAAGGCAAACCGTCAGCAATAATTTAGCCACCAGTTACTCTCTGATTTCCAAAAGTTTCCAAGCAGTAGCCAAGGTACTCTAAATATTTGATGTATGTTCTGCCGGCATTAACGTTGTTTCTTCACAAATCTTGCGCTCAAAGATTTATACTGTGTGAATTTAAAACTATGTAAAGTGACACAGCAATTGATGTAATTTATCGTCATTTGAAAATACATAAGCAGATGCGGAAAGGTGCAAAAAGTCAGGCCTTAAATCAGTAAGCCGTGTTCTTAATACCAATGGATATGATAAAGATCTTATTTCCTGAAGATTAATGGCTATTTTGAGAACTGATGACACAAACTGTCACTGACTTTGGCTAGGAATTAGCTGGATCCCCATCACTATTGCTTTTCTAAAGGGTGTTTGTAAAAGAAATAAACATCAAAAATAGTGCACTTGTAATGTACATATCAGACATCTTCACACACACCCCCCCTAAAAATATCTGAACTTTCATTGCACATCAGACCAGTTTGAAGAAAACAAAAAGCCTGGGGATGTTCAGGAATAGGGAACAAAATTAACTGATCCTTGCAACACCTTCTCCGTCCCCAGAGCACTGTGGAGCTGGTGCCCAGCCCAGCAGATGTGAAGTACTTTGCTTTCAAGGTTCTTTGTAACTTTTAAAAAAAAAAAAAAAAACAAAAAACCAAACCATACCTGAGATCACATCTTCAACTGTAAACTCAGGCAGTACCAATGATTTAAAGGAAGAAAATTTACTTGAGCTGATATCCTGGCTTTTGTCTTAATTTAATCCTTCCTCATAAATTACTATTAGCGTTCCCTAAACTAATTCAAGGCCAGTTTGCTCTAAGAGATGACGTACCATTAATCATTTTGAACAGAATATATTTCCTTCTGGAGATACACCTTGAAATAGAGCAGAAGGAAATCTCCCCAGTGCTCGGAGAACAGTAGAATACTAGCGTTGTCATGCAATTAATGCATTTTGCTTTTTAGATGACCTCTCTTATAGCAAAGCAACTCCAGTCCCCAGGCTTCAGCTGAATCTTTTCTCATTTAAGAGCACTGGGAGGGTCCAATAAAGGACTAAAGTACAACCTACATACTAGCCCCAGTGCTGTCGACCCTAGAAGTCCCGAATTCCTGCAAGCAGACTCTACGGGCACCTCCCATTTCTCAAGCACGTCCAGAGCTGTCGGACGGGTCTGTGCAGGTCAGGGTCTAATCCCAACCACCATCTCCAAGGCAGGAGTTTCCCAGCTCAGCTTCATGCAGCACCCTGCCCGACTTCATCCTCCCGGCACACCTACGGCTCTCCAGGAAGGTGCTGCGGAAAAGGGACACCCTATTCAGGATCAGATATGCAAGGTGATTTTTCAGCCCTGGGTTGTGCGGTCTTATTTAATTCAAGGGGGATTTGGAATATAAAGAGGGGTTTCTTTCCTGGCTGCAGCACTGAGCCCTTCTCTAATAATGAGCTGCATAATTTGAGAATGCAATCAGAAGAGCTGTGTTTAGGGAGCCAGAGGATTTCTGGATTGCTTCTGCAGTGTTACTATGTTCCTTACATCTTGCAATGAAGAATTTTTGAACTAAAAAAAAAGATAAACTCACTCAGAACTTCTTTTCATGTGAGCAAATAATTTAAGGGAAAACCACTTAATCATAATAAAACATTTGAACGTATGCACAACTAATAAGCATGTTTCCAAGTGCATTTATGGTGCACAGCTACTAAACCAAACCTTGGCATGGATTAACAGCTAATAAAACCCATTCTGCTATCTCTTGCTAATCATGGTCTATCCTATTTAAGCAATTTCTTCAAGTGTCTATCAAAATTGAGCTCACTTTCTTTGACTCGGTAGTTTTCATCATAACTGAGCTCAAGAAGATTATCTTTAGCCGCAATTATCAGGAGAGTATTTTCATGCATAGCTCTCTTCTTCTCGTTATCGCTAAGTCTTGGTCACTTTTTTACTGTGAGGTTGGTCAAACACTGCAGTAGGTTTCCCAGGGAGGTTGCACAGTCTCTGTCCACGGAGATAATCAAAAGCCGTCTGGACAGTCCTGCCTAGCTGACCCTGCTTAAGCAGAGGGTTGGACAAGATGCTCTCGAGAGGTCCCTGCCAACCTCAGCAATTCCCTGATTCTGTGCAACTCTGTCATTCTCGGTCCTTAGCTGAAGTTCTTGAGTAGGAGCAGAAGCATCCTCACATTTGAGGTCCCAATTCTTATCTACCCAGCTTACTGCTCTTCTGTAAAGCAGAACGGCATCTCCAAGGACAGCTGTTTGAAGGTTCCTCCTGTTGCCCATTTAAGGATGCTGCTGCACACAAACTTGGTATGAATTAAATCCCTTAAATCTCTGCAATTCAGAATATGCAGTCAGAGGCCCCACGGTTTTACACAGCTCTCTGATCCCAAGCCATGCGCTTACAGTCTCCCTCCTATTGTGAGGATATGCTGAAATGGAAAAGGAGATCATGGCAATCAAAGGAGAGGCTAAGACAGAGGTATCAATAAAATAGATGTCGTGAGAATTTCTATTTAGCACCAGTGCTCTCTATGGTGAGTGCACAGACTAGGAAATCGCAGTGAAATGCAAAACTTGCTGTTGAGCAAGTGATGGAGGAGGAGGGAAGCATCAGTCCTTGCGTTCACATCTGGGATAGCCACACATACAGAGCAAGCGGGAAAGGATAATGGTGGGGACAGGAGCATTCTCTCATTTAATGGAATCGCATTGTTCATTCCCATAAATAAAATATATTTAAAAAATCATTCTATAATTTCACCATACCTAGTGCTCTCCAAATGAGACAGAAAATGACAGTGAAGCAAATGTACGGCCAGTTCCACTCATGATTCTCGCCAATGGTGGAAACTCCAAGAAAGATGAAGATGAGGGTGTCGCTAACACTGCTCCACATCTTCATGAAGTATTTGACTGTGGTGTGAGACTTCAGAGAGATGTTGGCCTCCACGTAACGTTTCATGCCCATGGCACAAGCAATGATGCTGAGAAAATGAAACAATAATTTTTTCTACTTAAGCACACAAAATCGAGACATTGGCATTTATAAAAAAATAGGCTTCATTAAGTCTTAGATGTTTGCAGACGTCTCGCCAGCTAGTGGCTCACTTCCCACATCAGTCCAATAATACCAGGAGGACCACCAGGACAATAAAATACTATATATGTTGAACAGACTGTCCGAATCTGGTTTTTAACAGATGAACAACTCACAGTCTATCGCATTTATGATCGCCACACAGAAATACCTACAATTAACTACACCCAACTCTTCCCATCACAACACACTGTTTTCAGTTCTTTAACTTTGCCACAATCCAACCGCATGGGCTGAAGAGTGTCATGCTTAGGAGCCCACATTACCTATTTTGCCCGGATGAGAGAAAGACATTTGAGGGAATGGGCGACTTGTTTCTCATGCTAAGAAACATGTAAATAGGACTCCTGTGAGTGTGGCTGATATCTGGTCACGACAGCAGATTCTTGTAGGACTCGGAGTCGGTGTAGTTTAAGAGCAGACCAAATGCTGCACCCCACCCAAGGGACCAAAGCTAATCTAAAGTTGGAGAACCTCAAGCATACGACACACCTCACACTGTATATTCCTAAGCCTGACCGGACTTGCACGATATATTATCTGGGCACAGCCTGGAAGCCATTGACTCCACGCAACCAAGAGACAACAAAATGCTCAAGCACACCCATAAGGCTGCACAATGAGCCAAGAAAGGCTGTTGCTGTAGTCGGAACACCTGACCCCCTCAGGTATTGCATATCCAAGGTCACTTCAGAAGCGTGCAACACTAACTAAAATTTCTGCCTTGCAATTTTTCATGGATAATTGGTTCTTCAAGTTACAGGCTACACGTGGTTAGCCTAATTCATCAGCTTTTCAAATCAATACATTTTCAGGCCGCAATCTTAGAAGGTCAAAACAATTGAGTGCTCAAAAAGTCAAAGCTCCATTTTTTATAGTTTAACCTGGACAGAAATGGTTTTGTTCTATATATGGTACCAGCAATAGCAAAATGGGTCTACATTTCCAAGATCTGATTTCCATTGGTATTTGGTAAGGCCATCCACACAGAGTTTTATTATATTAAAAAATTCCTTTCACAGGGGACATCTTGATAACTCTCTTTACCTTATATCACACGAAGACAAGCCCACAGAGAAGTAGATCCTCGGCTTGCAGAAGTGCACCTGGGTCTGGCAGACTGACTTTAAACTCCAGCTGTGACCAGGACAGGTAAGTGACCCGTATAGATGCAAATAAGTGTTTAAGATAGGTGGTGGCCTCCACAGCACATTATCCATAATGTCTCCTCTCAGCTAAGAGCTATTCAGAAAACAGCTGTGCAACTACTGCTTTGCAATGAAAATTTCGTATTTAACCCCAGAATTTCACAACGGAGATTCTTTGCGTTATTTGGCGTTTGATAGAAAAAAAAACGGGTTGCCCCCCCCGGCCGCGGCAAACAGGACAGTTTGTGGATGGGCAGAGCTGACTCTGCTCTGGTTGTGGTTTTATACCCTGTATGAAACCAAAGACCTCGATTCTCTCCTCCACAGCTATTTATTTATTTCAGGAAGAAGAGTCAGCCACTGCGTTGCTGCTCCTAACCTGCACCGCTGCTAAGGAAAGCAGAATAAGGGCCCCTTTCCCATCAGGGAATCACTAGCACATCTTCCCCGCCGCCACTCGGCATCTGTTGTTGGACCAAGACTCAAAGGAATGGACAACACCCATAGTCATTTCTGTTCCACGTAAAGCACTAAGGAAATCAGCAACACTATTATGGGGAAATACTTATCAGATATTTGGTTGGAACAACAAATAAGAAATAAGAAGGGGGAAAAAATACTTTTTTTTCAAATGAATATGCACTTCCACCCACTGAGAGTTACTGATTACTGGGCTTTGCATTCAAACAAAAATAACCCCAACAAATACACCCATTTCTATTTCTTTCACTTAAAAATAATTGTTATTCGTTTTTCCTCATTGCCAGGAAAAAAATTGTACTTTTTTTTTGAAGGAGGAAGAAATGGTTGGGTTTGTGGGAGATTAAAACTGGGCTTCAGGGAGAGGACTTGTAGTAAAGGCAGAGGATACGAAAGGTCAGACTCAGGAAAGCCGCGACACTCTTCCTGGGGAAAGAGATCCTGTTTTATCCAGCAGCGCGAGACCAGATTCAAATCCCTTTTTCATCTAATGTTGTCTGAGTTCACATCTTTCATCTCCCAAGAAAACGTACCAATACTTTAAAATATTCTGAAATCGGTCCTTTTGACTTATCGTTTTTTAGACTGACCCACTTTGCATAAAGCCAGAAAGAGCAACAGGGATTGAACCACGGGCTAAAAAGAAAATAATAAATTCTTCTGTATCTGCCTCAATAAATAAATAAATAGTGGGTAAAATAGTTCCAGCTAAGAACTAAGAAATCCAACAAGTATTTATGGGCAAGCGACTTCCAGAACTGTGGTTTGGGAACACTGATTGGAGGGTGGATATGGGTTCACACCAGCTTCACAGAGAGCAAATAATCTTGACCTGTCCTGTCACAGCTTCAAAGATGGACACTGTGACTAGGGCAAGGGGGACAAAAAAAAAAAAAAAATCTAACTAAAAAACATTTGCAGAACTGTTTAGCAGACTGGGTTGCATTCAAAGACTTTTTTTTTTTTTTTTGGACTACGTAGAATTGATTTTTTTGGCAATCAAATTATTTTTCAAGGAAACAAACTGCCAAGATCTGCTTCTTATAATACAGTATTCCCTGGTCACAAATGACTGAATTGTTTGAAATCAAGATATATAAAAGAGGTATTTATAATTTGGCAATTATGAGACCAGCAGTGCAGGAATCAGCTGCCTTTGCAATTGTTTTGCTTTAGAAACAATGCATTATTCAAAAGAATAGAAAATGGGTTTCATAATGGGTACAGTAGATTGTGATTGATAGAAGTAGACACCATTAGGATTGAATGTTTTCTGCTCTATGATGATTATGCAGCCTATTTATTTCACAGTTCTGTCTTATGCTCCTATAAATAGGCTTTCTCTTACCTATTCCCAGAGCTAGAATTGTTTTCAGTAATGCTAGAATATTGCTCCTATTAACCATTCGAGGAAACAAAATCTGTAAGATACAGGAATGGTTTATAGCCAAAGAAGTATCATTAGTTTTTAAATAGATCTCCCAGATACTCCTGTGTCTAGCTGGTACCTGACAATTTTTTTTATGTTTATCTTCATTATGATGGGATTTACAGTTGTTACACTGTAGCTATCAATGCAGTCTAAGCACTCTCTGTAATCTTTTGAAAAATATAAAATAGTTGGTTGTGATCCTCAGCACCAGCTGACTTAGTTTAGGTAGGAGAACTACATGTGAGATATCAGCCCACAGAAACCAGGACTGGATCACTCCGTTTTTCATCTGTCTCTGCTTTCCAAGGTGAGCTTTCTTTGACCATTAGGATTATCATATCTTTTTTTTTTTTTCCTCAGCATCTGCTCTAGGAGGGAAACGCACAACGAGGTAAGCATGAAGCTCAAATACCTCTCTTAAAGCTGAAGGATTTGGCCCCAAATTATTCATTTTGTTGAAAGACCTACCCAGTAAAAAGAAAAATAAATTAACTGTTGTATCTATAAGTTACAATTTGTGGAAGACTGAATTTAAAGAAACAAATAGTTTCACTTCGCTGATCTGAAAAGTAGCTCGGGGGTACACGAGATGGTACCTGATGCAGCGTGGGGCTCGGCTGCCGGAGCCAGGCTGCTGTACCCTCATGGTACGAAAACTTCACAGAGAAAACCTGCCGGGACTCTAAAGCGTTCTTCACATTGAGGAACGTATAGGACTGACCGCGCTGTAGCAAACTGCAAGCAGTTTGGGTTTAGTACCTTTGAAATCTTGATCTCTGACACCGTTGGCTGAACTTGGTCAGCAGATTTCCAGCCTTACTGGAGGTGGAGAGGAGATGGATGACACCCTCACTGGGGAGACCAGCCAAACTCATCAGCTGTGGCTGAACTTCTGGCACTAAGTCAGAATCTCCAAGGGAGAACTTTCCACTGGAGCCCTCCACTGCCAACCAGTAGGAATATTTCCAGGCTTCAGCCCTGCAGGGGATTCCCAACTCCCACCCCGTCACGCGCTTGGCTCTGTCACCGTAAGGCCTGCCCCAGCACGCCCTTGGGCCACCACCCAAAGCCAGCTGGTAGGTGAGCTGTGCAGAGGAGGAGGAAGACGCTAGAACAGACGTGCTGTAAACTGAGACCAAACCTTTCCGAGGAGTCGATTAAATACTCCTCGGAGCTCTTCAAATGTTGGTTTTCACTAGGCCACACATGGAAAACAGCAAAATATGCCAAGAAAGCCTCTTCCTGCCTCTGCCAAATCTACTAGACATCTCGTTGCTTGAACGTCCAGGGTCTGCAAACAAAAACCATGGAGCTCAAATAAACATTCCTCAATAACCTACATAAATGGATCAGCCGTCAGAAGCTTGCCCAGCAGCAGTCATCGGGATTGCTTGTGACTCGCGGCTATTACCATTGATGTGGAATGTGTGAAACGGGGTTACACCTCTCAGCTCTTCCACAGGCTTTTATACCCGTTGTTTGCAGCTGTACACAGACTTCCAACTAAGCAAACTTACTTTCCAACTTTTCCTGATACTTTTCAGTAAATATCAGATGAGATGCTGGGAGATACTTACGCCACGATCCCCGAAAGGTGAAACATTTCAGCCGTGAGGTAGGAAAGATAGCTGTACAGGAAGACAAAGAGCGGTTCGATGACGCGAATATCCTTGGTGAATCGCGTGGTAAAGGCGGCAGTCATCCCAAAAGTAAGACCTACTAAAACTCCTCCTAGCCCAACCACAAAGAATTTTCCGACTCCAGCAAAAACATCCACACTTTTGATGGTTGGCATTTCACAGAAAGATCGAAACAGCTTGTAGAGTACCTGGGTGAAAACATGAAAGAGAAAACCAGCCTTTAACAAGATATTCACCAGACAGGGCCATAGGTAGCAATGACACTGAAATAGGCTGCTGGGATTTCTGCCCGTGCGGGGCCAGCATCCCTCTCTGGAGGCCAGGCTCCTGCCAGGGGAGTGTTGAAGCTCTCGTGCATTTGTCTCCAGACACACAGTCTGGGAGATGTTCACCTGAAGGCTGCTCAGGACCTCAGGCCAGAGAAGTGGACCAGGAGTCCTCTGCTAGAAGAGGCTGTTGACGCCTTTTCCCTCTGCAGATCTCGCGTCCCACCTCCCAGCATCAGCCCATCCTTCCTCCGAACATTAAATATGCCAAACAGAGGCTCGTCCTTACCACCGTCACCGCGTCATTCAGGAGCGATTCGCCAAAGACCAAAATGTGGAGCTTTTCATTGACGTGTATCTCTTCAAAAACCGCCAAGACCGCCACGGGATCCACGGCGGCGATCAGGCTGCCGAACAGGAGGTTGTGGAGCAACGACACGTCCTGCAGGCGAAAGGCTTTCACCTGGCAGATCCCGTACAGGGAAAAACCGATCCCAAACACGTTCCATATCGTCCCCACGACCGCGTAGAGGAGGATAGTGCCCATGTTCTCAAAAAAGGGACGGCTGGGCATGAAGTAACCTGCGTCAAGGACAATGGGTGGCAGGAGGTAGAGGAAAAAGATGTCGCTGTCCATAACAGGTGGTGACTTGTCGTTTAAGCCGTAGATGATTCCCCCCATGATGAGTCCTACAAATATCAATAAACAGCTTTCGGGAACGACAGAAGGGAGCTTGTTATATAGATGAAAGCCTGGAATGGGAGGAATAGAGAAAAAAACAAAACAAAAGTATTATCTCGTCAGCCCAAACTGGCTGCAGAGCACCAACCAGCTCCTCGACAGGGTGACAAGGATCCCCGTGTGCCCACCTTCAGCAGGCTGTGCTGTGGAGGAGGAGGAGGAGGAGGAGGAAGGCTACATGCACACAATTAAGGTGAAGTCACCCAAGAAGAAACTAGCTAGAAAATCTGAAAGATTACTGAAAAAAACCCAAACTGTCTAAAATTACTGTTGGTTTAGACTTCAGTTCATCATAGCATAAGGTTAAAGACATATTTTTCGTTAATACACAAATAGAAAAATGAAATAAGCTGCATAAATAAAAATGTATTTAGAATTATTTATGATGCAATCTAATTAGCATGCCATCTTCAGCACTAGTCTAAATAGCAACTGCTAGTTTTAAACACAATACATCCAAAAAAATAATCACGAATAAAGCATTCTCATTAATTATAAATGGTGCTGCTTTTAATATCATTTAATCATTAACACTTGAAGCTAAAGGTAACATTGAAAAAAGACCAATCAAGCCAGCCTTGTGCAACACCCAGTGTTAGAGAGAAATGCTGACAACCACTACCAGTACTCTAGGTGAGTTATTAAAAGCAAGAAAGCAATTGAAACAAACCAAACTGGAATAGGAATAATAATAATAAAAAAAAAAATCTGTGATCATTATCATTTCTTCATGCATGTTAATAGAGTTGAGATCTCATCATATAATATGCAGAACAGCACAACAAAAAAACCATTTCCATCTGAAAGAAGTTCTGATCTAAATGAATCTCGGAGACTTCTCCCTTCTAAGGAAAAAAAAAAAAAAAGAAAAAAAATGCTGTAAAATAATTTTTATAGCCGTAATTTAACAGAAGTGATCACAATTCCTGGAGAAAAAAAAAAAAAAAAAAAAGAATCCATAATTTCCTACACCCAGTTTTTCAGGGAAAAAAAAGAAAGATAGGTCCAACTGACAAAACCATAATTTCTTAGGTAGCATGACACAGCCTCCTTGATACAAAGGGATTTTATTTCAGGCTGTATAACACCCTGCGCACCGACTGAATTATTCCTTGCGGCTGCCCAGACGCAGCATCCTTTCTTAAGATCAAGGAGTCTTCATCCTAAGATGAAGATGTCGGTGGCCAACCTGCACGTACCGTACCTGGCGAGCTAACGGAGGCGAGCGCACACCTCGGTACGTACTGCAGTCCAACAAATTCCCTGGAAACCCCGACAGTTTTCCTACTAAGAGCGACACCATGCACAGGTGGGAACTTCTAGATGGAAAACCATCGTTTCCAACCTAAAATGCAAACCGGGTAGTTATTTTCCACGCGTGCAGCACGTTTGGCACACAGTATGTGCATCCTTAGGACTCGGCACGTTATCCCAGGCTCCGAGATCGGAGAAGAGGCGAAGCAAAGGCCACCCCACCCCATCCCCACGGAGAGACCCTCTCAAGATGCCTTACCGATTTTGGCCAAGGACGCAAGCATGATCCAGAGCGTGATTTCAAAGGGGACTTGGACGTGCTGATAATCCAGAGAGAAAAACGCGTGCTCCGAGGATTCGTTGCCCTGGGCTTCCTCAGCAGCCCAGCTGACGTTCTCCGGGATGGCATCCTCCGGCAGCGGCGGGGAGCCCTGCAGGGCTCCGATCCCGGTGGCTCGGAGGACGGAGCAGAGCAAGGACCCAGCCAGGACCACGGCTCCAGCTTTGCACCCCGGTCTCTGCCCCTCCATTAGCCCTGGAAGCTGCCGCCGGTCGGGAGCGCTGCTGGAGACACTGGAGCTGGGCTCGCCGCAAAGCCAGGAGTGACGGCTCCGCCTCACCCTGACTCTCCTCCCTGGTCCGTTCGTTTCCAGCTGGGAGACCCTGCTGGAGAACTGCACCCTTGGGCACCACGTGCCCCAACAGGCAGAGGCTCCTCCTGCAGATGCTTCCTTGAAGAAACGCCTCGGACTAACGCGTATCTATCTACGCACGCTTGGGAAAGAGACAAGTTCCATTTTAGTCCTAACCCTTGCCATATTTTGGATTCCAGTCTCTCAGAAATCCTTCCTGGAGGGGGAAAAATAAATGAATAAATAAATAAATAAAATCTTTGCTGCTGCTACAGCCGCCAGGTTTGGATGGAGCAGGTCCCACGTAAAACAGCCCCATCCAGAAACGGACCCATCGTACCGTGGGCTTCGCTGGATTTCTCCACCACCCCAACCGAGAACACACGGCAGTGACGCTACTGGTAATCACAGCTTCTATTTGGTAAATCGAGCAAAGCCGCCAGCTTGCTTATGCTAAATACAGAGCTGCAGCGCTGTGCTGGAGCGGGGAGAGCTGTACTGGAGGAATCAGTTTCAGCAATTGCTTAAAGCTTCTTCCTATAATAAAGGCTAACAGGAAAAGTTATCTTCATCTCTTTTCAGTACTTGCAAATGGCATCGAAACCTGGGTGAGCTTGCTTAGAAAAGTTGGAGAGAGAGAAGAAAACAGTTACTTGGAACAGCGTTAGGTGTATTAATAATACAGAGGGAAAAATTCCTCCATTGTGGAGTTTCATTTAAGTTGATGACGTTTCAACGGGGATGAATTTGGTCCGAACAACACACATAATTAAAATACGGAGGCCCCGGGCTGTTGCTAGACTGATCGATGGCCTATTTGTCTTCAGCTGCCTAAATGACACCAAAATTGAGCTGCCAATATCAAGCTGGGGACCCAGGTTGCTGCTGTGAACTCAGAACCCAACATCATGCAGCCACAGATCCTGGGTTTCTCAGAACCACGGGAGCTCCCTGTTTCTGATCCGATTTGTAAAGCAGGAGGAGGATAAACTTTGGAAGACAGGAAAAATGCAGCGATGCTCTCCAGGAGTGTCTTCTTTCTATTTCACCGCGGTTAATTCGAACGCGTGGTGTGCCGTTACCACGCTCGCTGACTTCAAAGCAAAGCAACACTCCTCTAATGAGAGCGCTCTTCTAGCAAACTAAGCTTTTTAAACTTGGTGCCACTTCTCCCTTTGTATATTTAAAAAATAAACAAAACTCCGGGACAGACACTTGGAGGACAGAAGTCCCAGAAAGTTTTCCTCCATCCTCGTTCTGTAGTTCAATTCCATAGGGTCAGGGATGGGGAGGAGAGGAGGAGGAGGAGGAGAAGACAGGATCCTTTCTAACTCTGAAGGAGGGAGAATAAAGTGCTCTTAAAAGCAATTAAGACATAATTAAGAAATTACTTAGCCAGAGCTAAGAGCAGTGGAAGCCATTCTGAGCCTGGGCTTGCATGCCAAGCTATCATATTTCCTCCTTCTGCTGAAATATTTGGTGTTGGATTTGGGATCTTGAAGACTTGTTCCATTTGGTGGCATGGAAAAGGAGTTTTTGCCAACCTCCCATTCCCTGCCACGGCCAAACAATCCATTTTGACTTTTGCTGTTCTCAGGAAAAAAAGCAAGAAAGTTAATATTTGCTTACGTTTATCTTAAGCCAAAAACGAACTGTTTGCATCTTGGAGGGAAAATAAAAAAGACCTGCAGCGGGGAGCTCAACAGCACTATCTGGAAAATGTTTTTGTGCATAGAATCAATATCTATTTGATAATGGAACCAGAAAAAAAACAACAGAGTTGAGACAGTATCTGAGGAAGGTCAACAGAGAGGATAACATTGAAATATGCTCCATTTTTCAAGTAAAGTTAACTTATAAAATCAGGACCTTACGGACTAAGCAACAATTAACAGGTGAAGCGAAAAGACACGCCTGCATATTTATTTACCTTAACTGCTGACCAAACCTCTCTGTCTGAACGGAGCAAAACACACCGTGGTTCTTAAGAAAAAGATCTAAAACGTTAACAGAGGGGAAGAGAGCCGGGCCAGCACCCCGGGCAGAGTTTTTAATGAACTTCTGTCCCTCGTTTTCTTCTCCGCTCCTTTCTGTGACGAGGGTCGCAACCCCGCAACAAGCTGGATCAGCGCAGCCTCTCTGCAAACTGGCTTTCATCCCGCAAAGCTTCCAGCAGCTCCTTCAGAGCTCCGTTGCTCTTCTCCGCCTGAACACTGGTTCGCTGGACCTAGACCTGTGCAAGGATAACAAAAGGCTCTTTGCAAATATTTTGGACATCATGTTTTGTTACAGTGGGAACCTTCAAGTCTCCTTTTAGGATTCTGAAACGCCTTATTTTTCTGTTTTGAATTCTTGTACCCTGAAGTTATATATAAATAAGCTTGCTCCCTCCCTTAAATTCTTATATGCATCACTGTTCATTATATATTAGTTATAAATAAACAAGAAGCCAAAGCAAAATGTTTTTCCAAAGTTCTATGATAACAGAATACGTGTTGGTCCTCTTGTAATGGCTATTGATATTATTGAACCGCTTTTTAATGTGAGTACCATTTGATTATATGTCTATTGACATGCTTTCATTTTTTTCTAATGTAATGTGCTTTCCCACATTTTTAGGGTTTGGGGTGGGATTTTGATCCCTATAATAGTATTGACGGGCACCTTGCTTCCGCTGGAATGAAGACGACTGTGAGAAGAACAGAGTGTTGCATGATGTGGTACAGTGACCAGAACTCAGGCTCCCGCGATGAAAATGTTACATTAAATTAATAGTTTTAACTCCTTATGCTCCTCAATCAATGGCAACAAATTATTTTTCTTTACTTACTTTGAGAGGGAAAGGAAAGATGTGAAACCCTTTCTCTTACCTTCCTGACATGTAATTACTTCCAAGTATACTCTAATTCCTCTTTTTCACTACGAATGCATGTATCATTGAACAAAAAAAAAAATAATTGTCAAATAAATCTCAATTTCCATCACCTCCAGAAATGCATATATCAACTACTGAAAATTATAAAAGACAACTTTAATGAAGCTCATGCCTTATATAGGGGGAAGGAAAAATCATTTGTCATGCACCTTTTAGCTACAGTACCGCGAAGACTTTCCATATTATTTGGGCCTCCAATCAGGAAATCATTTAACCATTTACTCAACTACAAGCACTCAAAGTTTCACAGCTTATGGTTAATAACATGTGAAAATCCTATGTCAGACTGGGGCCTCCCAGAAATATCCAGCCCAAAGAATCGTGCGGTATAATCCCCTCAAAAACGCTGCCAAGCCCAGAACCCATCGGATGTCGGCTTCTCCCAGCAGAGGGATGCAGGATTTCCCTCCCCTGGGACTCCCGCTGATTTCCAGGGTTCCGTGCAATTCCGGTAACGCTAGCAGCGTTATTTCTTCTTTCATAGAAGAAAATATTTCTTATTTCATAGAAGGAAATGCCAGATCCGCAGCATCCCGGGAAAGCACGAACCCCAGGGGCCAGCTGCTGCCGGCAGGGACAGGGCTCCCTTTGGCCACAGCAGCTCTACCCACGGTTCCGTGATCTGTGCCAAGAATAAAGAGACTTTCAAATAAATACTTTGGTGTTTACTGCCCTCAGAAAGGCTAAGGCTGCTGCTTCTATTTCTATACTAGAAAAGTTTAATATTTCCAGAAATTATTTAAATGCAGAGACACCGTATCTATTCTGAGGATGGTTTTTGTTTTAAAGGATAACGCCTTTTGACAGGGCATAGCGCCCTAAATAGGTAACTCGATTTTGGAAAAACAGCCCACACTTGTTTCTGTTCACTTTCAAACTTTGGAGCCTCCCTAGCTCCTCCGCATTCCTCCCAGCCATCCGCACATCACCCAAACGCCCGGCAACACCGCTCACCCCGCGGCCACCGAGCCACGGCTCCCAACGGCCCCGCGGGGGTCCTCTCCCCCACGCCGGTCACCTTCAAATGAAACTGCCCTTCCGCACCTTCTTTCCAAAAATTATTTTGGCTCTGACCGCGTTAACGCTTCTGGCAGAGCTGGGACAAGTCTAGTTCTATAAATTCCCTACTCTTCAAAAACCATGAGTAGATCTAATCCCTGACATGCCCTACACCCATTTCCAAGACTTTTTGACTTTGATACTGTAGGCAAGATGTAGGAATCCATTTTTCACCTCATACAGTTCAGAAGCAAAACAATTTCTGCATCTCCCCCCGCCAGGGAACACCCACCTTCCCACCACAGGCAGCCCCAGAACTAATACGGTGGATTATCCCTGCGGGAGCTCTTGGCTTCCTCTGGGGAAGCCCTTCAGTGTGCCACGCGGAACCCTATGAATTTTATTTAGACATCACCCAGATGATATTTCAGTGTTATCATCCCCCCCTCCCCGTCCTTCTTGAAGTAAACCTTTTTTTCCAGCTTAGCCTAAAAAATTTCCCTTTTTGCACAAAGCAGCCAACAGATTTCGCAAAAGTGTCCCGCTCCACAAGCAAATTAATATCCAGGAGCCTCTCCAACAAGACTAAGCCAGGACGGCAGTTTGGTTCCCTCTCCACCCCCCAGCCCAAGCAAAAATTCAGATAGACATCCTCATCTGAGCTGGTTCTGCGCTCTAACAGACCAGACACACCTCGCCAATAAAAGCCGTGGGACACGCAGAAAAGCTCCTTTTGAAAAAAAGTTACCTGTACGCTCCAGCTATCCAGCTTGTTGTGAAAAGATAAACTGTAAGTGTTAATGATATCTACATTGCTATGCAAATATTATTTTTCCCACCGTCATTAGAAGAACAGCCATTTGTTTACATGCATCGTCTAGAAGGAAAAAGCCGTTCTCATTTATGAATGTACAAAATCTCTTTTTTCCCCACCAGAATGGAAACTGCTCATATTTTCACATATAACTACCTTATTTTTCAGGTTCTCCTCCTCACTGTCTGCATTTTCCATTACACTTTAATGAGCCCAGTGAAAACTGGGCATAAAATACTGATCTTCTTTCTGCAAAAGCTGGGACAGAAAAGTACATATTTCCATCCATATGCAAGCCTGTGAGCAAACACAGAAAACACGTAAAGCAGACAGGCAGTTTAGCAAGAAGATATAATCGGAACTGAAATTAAGACCAAGCTCCTCATCCCACTTCCCTTGGTGGGAAGGACTGCACTCGCAGCTATTCTGGACAGCAGGAGTGGGAAACCCCTTAAAATTCAAAGCCATATCATGGGGTTTTTCTCAGCATATCACGGGCCATGAATATATTGAGAAACCAACTTTGCGCTGCAGTGAGCTGGAGGAATTGATGTGTTGCTTAACTCATGCGCACCCCACAGAGCCCAGGCAAGAATTTATATTTAATTTACCATCAGCGACTCTGTTCAAAAATCTGGTTTTAATGAGGATTTGAAGAAAATTACATCAAGCAAATGCAATATTAATAAGAAATGAGTAAAGAAGAATAAATCAAAAGAATAAGACGTTCTCTTTGCCCACACTCTCTCGTCATCGGGGAGCTGCAGAGGATGGATACAACGCTAGATGCAAATTTCGTGGTTCGTTGCTTAACATTTCGCCAACTTGAAAAACCCCCACTAATCACTGATGGTTTTACCTTGCCTAAATGGAGAGAGCTTGACAAATAGTCCCTCCCCTATCAATATTACGAAGATCCAAAAGATCCATATTCTCCTTGCCTCGCGCCCACGCTTTTTCCATGCGGCTTCCCTATGAGTTTCCATACCGCGCTCGCGGCAAACACGGCAACCTGGGTACGCTCCCTGCCACGCAGCATTCAGGCGGCAGACTTGCAAACTGACTGCATTCCAGCTTTACATCTAACAACTGCCTAATTAACCTGGTCTTAAAGAATTCCTATAGGGCAAATCCAGGCTGAGTAGCGCTTTAATCATTCTGGCACCGACCGCTGTTTGGATTCTGCTTTTGACAGTAACAGCTTGAGTACTTTGAGCACTTGCCTAAATGACTTGGAAGCTAAATGGCCTTTAATATTTTTCTTCGTCATTATAACTGGAGAAGCCTACAACTGGGGCCTCAGTAAAACAACTAATACTTGTCCTTTTCGGTAATCTAAAAACTATTTTTCTGATTTAAACTTCAAACTTTTAATTGCCAGAGACACATCCAGAATTCACACAACTGCAAATCAGATTCATGTTCAAGTGGTCGTGTGAGATGTCTTCCATTAAATAATACTCTTAATACTCATTACTTTTTACACGATCAAACTAAAGTCCTTAAATCTGTGCAAAGAATCTCGAGGCCACAGTGCTGTACAGTGGGTCAGCCTAAGAGACCCAGAGGCCGAGTCCGACCAGAGGAGTCAACCATGACATGGAATTTGTTTCTCAATAATCAGAAGCCCAAACCAATAGGACCCCCAAGGACCCTTCCAGCCCTCCTCACGAGAGCACAGCAGAAAATTTTTCCTGCTCTGGCCTTGACCATTACACATAACAAGCCCAGAAGACATTTCATGGCGCGAGGAACACACTCCTGCAGGAACCTGCCCTGGTAGGATGAGCATGGGTCATGCCTGTGGGTCACGTCAACGTTTTTGCAAGTCTCCATCCTTTCTTCAGCTGTGACCTGGCTTCTGGGAAGGGCGAGGCGTATCAGCTGCTTCCTCTCCATCGCTGCTCTTCGCTTTCCCTCACACTCACACGCCGCCTCAGCTGTGGGGGAAGGTGGAAGAAATTCTTCTCATTTACCATTTTCTGCCAGTTTACTCAACTCTTCCTGTCCCCTGACTAAACTGCTATCTACTGGGAAAATACATGACCCTGGACAAACCATATTACTGTTGTCATGGTGCATGGTCATGATAGTTCTGTAATCCCAAAATAAAGCAAGAGCAAACGAGGAAAATGAACCCTGGGGATCAGCATGATTGCAGCAAGCAAACTGCAGTGCCACCAGCATTAAAACTTAGGACTGTAAATGTCTTGTAATAAAGTTGTAGTAGATGCCGTATAGACGAGCACAATAATTCTTCCCCTCGGACAGAGGCGCGAGCGCACCCCACCTCCTGAAGACTGTACAATTAGAATCACAGACTCACTTAGGTTGGAAAAGACCTTTAAGACCATCGAGTCCAACTGTAGCAATATCACGGATATTTTAATTTGGGGACTTCAACTCAGCGTGGAGATCAGCCCCCATTTATTGGCTCACCGGGGACGACGTTGCTCTCTCTGGACCCCCCGCATGGGTCCCACGTGCTGCAACCTACACCGGATCGGCCGGAAAGGCTCTGCTAGGAGATACCTACCTACCTACCTTCTCAAAGTCCTTCATCTGCAGAACGCAGCCTTTGGTTTCTTTTTTGTGGAATAAACATAAGCAGGTGGCTACTTCCTGGGCCGTATTTGTTATATAAAAATATTCAATAAACCCATCCGAAAGCCATTTCAATGCAATGGCATTGCCTGCGATCAGTGACCTGTACTTTATGTTTAATAGCTGGGCTCGCTGTGTGGTTAGCAGAGGGAAACGGAGTTGTGCCAGCTGCCTTTCTGAGCACGCCAACACCACCAGAGCAAAGATCCAGGTATATTATTTTACAGTCTAACTTGCACAATATTTGCATTAATGCATTAATGTTTTCACTTTCTATTCCAGTAAAGGTTTTTTGTAATTCAACTAACAGGAAAGAGGAATAAAAATGAACAAAATTTGTTAATTTAAAACTTCAAGCTAAGATTTTTTTGGAAATTAGTTTGCAGTTATGTTCCCTGTTCCATTAAGTTCACAAACGTTACTCATTCGAAACAAAGCAGTACTGTAGTTTCTGTACACAAAAAGAGTGAGAGCAGGTGCGAGTCTGGGTTTCCTCTCACTCTTCTTTGTTACCTTTTGTTACATCTCAGATTAGTAATTAATTATTGAAACAACAACTTCATATGGTTGACCAATGGACAGAGCAAGTAAATAAATGGTCAGTGCGTCTTACGCATTTGGCAAAGGAAAGCAGAAGTGTGTGCTCACTACAGATGGGGAAATGGGAACCAAAATACAGCAACAGAGCACATTAAGAAATTATATTATTGCACAAAACAAGAAATTTTTTGAGGAGCGTCAAGGACTCCTAAATAAGTCAGAGCTTACATGTCAGCAATATTCTGTGGGTGCATTGCTATCACAGGGAACTCTAAGCATACGCTGTGCCTTAGGACTTGGGAAATCCACACGGAGCTCCCTACGGCTGGGTACGGGAGGAGCTGAGAGTTTGCAGAAAAGCCTAATACAAAACCATGAGAAGTCAATTAGAGCCACACCAAGTGTCTTCATGTAAAGTGAAGAACTTGAGCTTCGATGAATAGAACCACACGTTCACAGCAAAGCCAGTCTTTCCCGTCCCACGCAAACGGCAGAGGGAAATTAAAGCCCGCAGCCCTCTTTGGGGTTAATTCGTCTCCAGCGATGCTGCAAAATAAACAGGTAAGGCGGCATCGGCAAACTCGCCGGCACTGCTGATGGACGGCGCAAACAGAGTTTCACCGAGTCCAGAGCTGCGTATTTCAATTTTACGTAACTGGAGCTATATTTAGGAAAGATGCTGTTTCCACTTACCCTCAAGGAGAAGCAGCGTTAACGAGACATGGAAAACCCCTGTGAGTCTTAGCGCTTCTTCTGCAGCTGGCTTTAAAGACTCAGCTCTTCCGCTCTCCTGCGGTTGTCGTTCTCACCAGGTGAAGCTCCTCAGCCCCGTGCCAACCTGCCCTTCAGCACTTAAACAAACATCGACAAATAAAGCCCCAGGAAAAGTGACACGATGCCAGATTGTTTCCAAGAAATGGCAATTTAACAAGATCTTAACGGCAGTGCCGTCTTTTTCTCCCTGAAAGAGAGCCCCTTATAAGCACCCCAAGCGAAACAAAGTCCCGACAGACAGTCCACAAAAGCCCATTTTGTACAATTTTCAGTAATTCCGCTCCGGACAGCCCCGCTGCGGATTGATGCACAAATCCCCTCAACCCGGCTTGCTCCACTGCATCAAATATTCCTCCGGCCCTTTTTGCCTTCCCCGGAGCACGGCCCTCGAGCGAAGGGGGAGTACCGGGACAGGATCACGCAGGGAGAGCGACGAGAAGGAAGGTCTTTGGCCTCTCGGAATTTGTAGGTCAATACTAAACACTTTTATTTCCACTTAGAAGCCCACGGGCAGCCAGGAGGTTGTACGGGGTAGTGGTAGAGTTCGTTAGCAGCTGGGCACTCATTTACCCAGCGGCTGCTGACCCACAGAGGTGATTTATATTCCTGATAGACTGATGGGGTTATCACAAATAAATTAACTCAAAGGAGATGCAGGCAGGAATTAAGTGATGAGGTTCTTCTGGTAAAGAAAAAAAAAAAATGGTTAATTAAAATCAAATAGCGGAATTTTGGAAACCTGTATGTAAAACAGGAGCACAACAGAAAAAAAAAATTAGAATTGTAAACTGGCCGGAGAAAGATGAATTACCATCTTTCTAGATTTTAATCTGCAGAATATAAAAACCTCAGTTGATGGAAGCTGTTTTTCTGCACAATTAGGCATCTTTTTTTGTGGGAATTAATCCTCCCTCCAAAGAAAGGCTGACTTTGAGATTTATTTGCAAAATGATTGTAAAGCTCTGGAAATCCTGAACTAAAAAGTACTAAAGGAAACCACCACTAGATATCATCATTTGACTATTTAATAGATATCAGAAGAATTGTTAACGTTGATCTGGCATGTAAAAATCCCTCTTACACACCCAGGGAGGTCGAGTCACCTTCTCTAGCGGTTTATATCCCACGAGAGGTAACAGGCTGGGGAACGACATCCCGATTACAGGTGAATTGGGTAGATTTAACTTAAAAAGCCCAGCTTACTCCAGGGTCTGGTCCCAGCACCTGATGAACATTTCTCTGTAGGAATGCGAAATGAGAACTGGAATTGGAAGCAAAAATTCCCCGCCAGTATTTCTCCTTCAATTTCAGATTTTGCTGGCACGTGGATAAACCTAACTGCCAGCCAGAATCTGGCCTTATGTGTGTGACCTGTAAAATACGGCACTGCTTTCTTTTGTAATAAAATACATCTGCTGTCCTTCAGCAGTCTGGAAAAGCACACCTTTGAAGTGATTTTCCCCACGTAGCTTGAGTTCACTGAGCTGTTTTTCCTGGTAGTGAAAATGGGCACAGCTTCGGGGCAGCTGATGGAGTTTTACTCACTTAAATACAGAATATGACTCGGAATCTTTCAAATATAAATAAATAAATCCAAATGTCATGGATTGAGACACGCCAATTAAAATAAAACTGAACTAAAAATAACACCTAAGTGAATAATAACTGAATTTGTCTCATCTTTCCAGAAATTACCAGATTTTGTTCCTAAAACGTACTCTGCAGCAATACCACAGATCTCTTTCATCCTACAAAGAGAAGTTCATTTTGAGAAGTTATTTAAATTTTGGATTAAAGCAGAGTAAAAATACTGGGTGGAAAAAGTACGTAGATGATACTTTTCCATAGGCAAAACCGCATAGCATCAATAACAAAATATAGTCTGTGGTACTGTACATTAACAATGTGCATTTATCTACATCTTCATTGGCACTGCTAAAACATGCACTGCTGTGCTAAGGAGCTACGTAAATTAGCCGAAAATGCATTTTCGTTTTCCCTCCTCCAAACTGTTCATTTATTAAAATTCTAAGAACTGAGTCACCTTATGTTTTTTTATTAGAAAAACAACTCCCCAAAGCGTGCCTGCAATGAAGTCATGTATTATCCTTACGGGTGCTGGACATATCCTTCCTTCACCTGCCTCCGTAATACGGCTGGTTTCGGTATAGCTGCTATCATGAATTATATAACACGCCTCTCACCTCCATCAGGTTGTAATACAGGCTATAATTATAACAAAGGCTACAGATAACATGCTCTTCTTATAATATTGCTTGCTGTGTTGTGCTTTCTCTTCATTCTAGCTAAAATTGACCATGTATTTGATGAAACTCAACAATCGGCTCCGAAACCAGTCCTGAAAAGGTACGGGATGGACACAGCTTCAGAGTAACCTCGGATTCTGCCAAACACAGACTATTCATTTCCATATTCTCTTCCGCCCCTCCATTTCTTTAACGGTGATGGGAGAAGCAGGTCCGTCAGCGTTTCTCCCGAGGCAGCAGTGGACGATGCTCAGCAGCTTCTGCTGCTTCTGTTACCATCAATATTGAAGCGGCGCTTGACTTAAATACCTAGGGCCAGGATTCTGAGGTCAGCGGGAGAGAACAGGTCTCCTCGAACACATTTCTCAGGGCTGGGAAGGACAGAAAAACAACCAGAGTCTGGACCTCAGCTTTAAATTCTGACTTCCAGATTTCCTGAAGAACCACCTTGTGCAATTAACTTCTTTCAAGGCTGAACTATAAATACATCCCAGGGGAAATCAAAGGCTAGACCGAGGCAGCACAAATGCCACAGAGCGCTTTTTTCTACAGTTAATTGCAAACCCTTTGGTTACTGATGCCCTTTGGAATATTTTTCCTCTCACCCTCAGTTAACTTATTCTTTGCACCTCTACCGAGAAAGACTTTAGAGCACTGCCCGCTCTGGACTCCTCCAGAATTTAATGAAATCGTTTGGCCTCTTCCAAAGGACTCCTGACTTGGTTCTGAATGCTGAGAAGGAGACTAATGAGACACATGTGGAATTCGGGTGATGCTATCATGGAAAAGTCTACCTCAGATTGAAGACTGCCTGCAAAAATAACAGAAAAGACTGCAAGTTGGGCATTGAAGATGAGAAACAAAGAGCAGCAATAGAATTTTCAAAGGCAGCTGAGGGAAATGCATACCCAGTTTTCCAGGCACTTCAGGAGAAGCAGAGCGCTCATCTTCCTACAGCTCCAAGGTCAAAGTGTACAAAAAGCTGGGAAACACCGCAAAACCAGGGGTATTCACTCCGCTCGGATGCCGAATTGGCTCCATGCTTAGATAGGCTCGTCCAGACAATCTATCAGATTGAGTAGCCCTGTCAGCCAACTATTTGGTTTGTGTTTCATTTTGGACCTCTGAGGTCTGATCTCAAATTTCAGTATACATCCCGTATTAAACCCAGGTGCTGGCATCCACACGCGTGTTAGACACCATGTACACAGACTCATTGAGCCATGCGCTTCAGTGAAGTTCCACCAATCCTAAAGACTTTGCAAGGCATCAGAAAAGGTTAAAAATCGTAAGATACATGGAAGTTTTGTGGTTCCCTTTCCATTACACACGCTGCTGTATTTAGCAGACTGACACCACATACGATCACGCACACGGCGGCAGTTGCATCCTCCTCCTCCGAAAGCAGCCCCAGGCCATGAAGGTGCAGCTTATTACGGGACCAGTATACCTTTTTTTCTGAGAATTGCCTTTTCTGTATAGGCCAAACCAGCACAAATTTATCTCTAAGCCCCATCATACAGTTTCTATTACAATAAATGCAACTAATTAATATGCAAAATTACTCGAATTAAGATATTCAAGATGAATCCCTTCTGAACTCAGATCTCAGTGTTCTGAGGCGTTCTTTCAAGCCTACTGATATTTTCATAAATGCCAGCTCAGAGATGATTTTAAAAAAAGCACAACTAAAGATGCTGGATTTAAAACAACCACCAAACAAACAAACAAAAGGCAAAAAAAACCCCCAACGAAACCCAACAAACAACTCTTCAAAGGACTGATCAGATGTCAAGGGCCTTGATTTACAAACACAAATATGTATGCATCTGATGTGTTATCACCTAGAGATCACAAGATCCTTCACGTTCTCTTAGGGGGTTGACAAAGACTTAAAAAACACACTTTATGCATCAGAGTTTAAGAGATGTGTCTCAGAGACGATTTTGGTTTATGTTAGTTGTTTCATAGGAAGCTTCCCTGAGAAGCTCTGCTTTATAACTCATCCCATGCACTGAGTGACATCAGGAACTGGATAAAATGATTTAATTAGCACATGAGTGTGCATTACAAAGCTTACAATTGTATAAATACAGTTTGTTGCTGGATTTTGGATTCAGGTTTCATGATTGCAAACCCAGAACTGCAGCTGTGTCAAACCATACTCAGTCATAGTGAAGTAAAGAAGCTTCCTTATTAGAAGAAAACTTCTGCAGACCAGGTGAAAGCCCAATTCATTTATCATTTTACAATGGCGACACAGTGATTAATTTCCAGCTGAAATACTGAGAAGAGGTAATAGAAAAGGAAGAAAATGGGTTTGAAAGCTAAGTAACGAGATTTCTGTATCAAAATCTGCATTTAAATTTCCAAAGATGAAGAAAGCCTGCAGTAGTACCTTTTCGGGAACGTGGCAGTCATCTTAGCCTGCCAAGGTTGCAGGTGCTTCATTTCCAAGGAAATAAAGGCAGAGCCCATTTACCAAAACCACAAAAGGTACCTAAAATAATAACATACTGACAGAAAGCTGAGTGGATTTCATCAAAAAGGTAAGGATTTATTTAAAAGAATGGGTTTTTTTTACAAAAAACTGAATACTTTTACAACCTTCATCAACTATTTCACCTAATTTTCATTGTCACATACTCCACCTATGCAGTACAAACATACACAGGCAATAATATTAGCGTCTTCATTCACGTATCATGTCAATGTATTTCCTATGTATGATAATATATACAAAATAATCCAGAGTCCTGAACACCTCCATCTGCTGACAAGCTTTTCAAACCAAAGAAGTGTTTTTTTCACTGTGATCACAGTGCAGGAGCAAAATTTGAATGTGAATTTCCAAAACTCGGGCTTCAACTATATAGCCCAATCCAAAGTCCATCAAAGGCAATTTGACTCTTTTACTTACTGGTGGGCTGGATCAGTCTTTTAGAGCAAAGTTTTACCAGCACACATATGGATTTGATTTTTCTTGCAGGACAAAATCCAGTGGTATGTAACTACAATTACTTACACAGCCAGAGTCTTAGAAGGACATATACATTGCAAAAATACAGTTGACTAGTATTTTACAGATAAATTAATTTCAAATTCTGTATTAGAAAAAAAGAAAACAACGACCCTTACTTCCTCCACTAACAAAGACAAAGTATGGCTTAAGCTTTAAAACATTTATTTGAAAAAGTCTGTAGTGTGTAAATGTTTTCATTTCCCTACCTAATCCTTAGAGTAAAATCTTTGTATCGGAATCGTATTCATCTCTTCAGCTAAGTAGATCAGTCACAATGTAAACTGCATCCTGCAGCTCTTTTTCACGCATGCTGGGTTTGAGATTTGTAAGTTTGGAGTACTAAATTCAGAGCTATTTCTATTGGTAGTGTTGTGCAAACTAAACAAAGCTAAAGAGTGCAAGAGCACTTCTCTGGCTTTTGACATTTCTATATTCTGCTCCTGTGATACCTGAAAGCTTATCTGATTCAGGTTATTCCTTATCAAACTGCAAGTGAGGAGGTTTGTTACAGAACCACACCTGGTCAAATTTTCTTCAAAAAACTGTTTATAGAACTCTGCCACTTTTGTTTCCATGTACTTGTTGAGCATGGAGTTTGAAAGCGGCTCCGCACAGAGCATGATACTACTCTTTTCTCCAGCTTCATCTCCAGACAGGGACTTTATACTTGGCTTTTCAGGATGCTCACATAGAGGGAACTGACCTAGTGGAATATCTATGGATAGTAAAACAGGGCCATCGGAAAGTTCATCACACACGTGGTCCAAAACACAACCCGAATCACACATATGGTCCCCCACACGGTCTCCCCCAATATGCAAGTCAGGGTAGTTTTGATAAATGCTGCTGCATGAGCAGGATCTATACAAGTCCATCTGTTCAGTATTTTGTTCTCTTTTGGGGATATGTAAAGCTGGTGATACGGTTCCTTTAACAAGCATTTTCTGATCTTCTGCAGGTACCTCTTTTATGGATCTCCATTGAGGACCGCTCCCACGTTCCATTTTGCTGCTTCTAGCAGAGATCTCATCCTGCTTCTCATGTCCATCAGCAAAGCCTTTAATTTTTGGGTTGTCTACAAGTTTCTGTCTCCAGATTCCCTCTTTATCCTTTTTGGATGCAGGAGATTTGCGAGGCTTATCTTGATGACAGCTTTCTTTATATACGAGTCTAGTTAAGATGCCTTCTGCCAACATGATGACAAGTGTGAGTAACAGTCTAATCACCAGAGTCCCATGTAGTCCTGTGAGTGAAAGAAAGACAGGCAGAGTACCTCAAACTTATTTGGACAAAGCAGAATAATAATAAATGAACAATGCTCTTTCATGAAGACTGTGATTTTTGTTTTTCTCTAGAGTATTTCTTTTTAGTAAACAGTAAACTGCATGCTTTTCTACAATTTTAACCTCTACATGTCAACAAAAATCATTCTGAAGATATAGGAAGGGCATTAACCAGGTTCATTGGTGGCATCACTTCTGTTCCTTGGTATCTCTTCTGCACTGTGGCTCGCTGAGACAGATCATACTTATGAGTTGTAAAAATGAGCAAAATTATTTACTTGTCTGTATCACTACCATCAGTTGCAAATCAACATCTTCCATTGAAAGACAACAATTTCTAAGAGCTAAAAAGGTGACACAGGAAGGAAATCAAGATCAAATGCAGACTTAGAGGTTGATTCTGAACTGGCCCAAGCCCTCCTGTGAGGTGCCAAGGAGCTTCAAAAGATGCTGGTAGTTCTTCAAGTATAATAAAACTGCACCCCAAAATGCAGTTCAAATATACAAATATCTTTAGAGTCCCACTTAATGATGGTTTTAAAAGATACAAGTAGTTAATGTATTCCCCAATACTGAAGCGATGAGCGGTACGTTTCTGTATCTATAAGCTCCACAGTTTTACTAAATACACGTGAATAATTAAAAGCTAGCTGATGTATCTCAAAATAATCTACAACATTTAATGATGCCTTATCATTCCTCTTCAATTCACCTACTGTTACTATCAATGGGAATCTTTCCATTTAGAGCCAAGTCTGACCTAAACTCACTAAGGAAAAGATCACCACCAGTCCTCTTAGGGAGGAACAGGAAAGATTAACACAAGAAAATCCCTCTGTTCCTCAAATGTCTTCCTAATCTCTGCACAATTCAAGTACCTTCACACACCTCTAGTGTGCTCATGGTTTGAAATAGGGGGGAGAGGCAAGGGATGAGGCCATTTTACTGAAGAGTACATAGTAGGTCTCCCAAAGAACATGACGTACTGTCATGTTGTTTGAAATACACCAAAAATTCTACTTATATCAGGGACAATTAAGGCTCCATACTTTCCAGTGCTGGCAATTTACCTCAGTAGTAATGCCGTGCAAGTCACTAGACAGTTATCCACACAAATGAAACCGCTGCAAATTCAATATGATATTTGATATATAACCAAAAAGATCTTCCTTGCTCTATTTGTTTGCTTCTAACTATCAGCAACCAAACCATATACTCTCACTTACTTGTTCTACAATTAAACTTGATACACTGGGTCACTTTTTTTTAAATCCCAGTACTCTCTTCCAGAAAGCTATTCTAAAACTCCAGTTACTTGAGAGATGGAAATTTACTTCCCTCCTAAATATACACACTGCCACAGTATAACCGTTTGCTTTTTATTTTTTCAGGGTTCTTTCTTAGCTTGAATGGCACCGTTCCCCCGCCCCCCCCC
>JANZLQ010000040.1:22246851-22266983 GCA_026212715.1 Elanus axillaris
GGGGGCGGGCCTTCACGCTGACGGACAAGAGGAACGCCCAATGGGGAAGGCGGGGCAGGCTCGCCTCGGTCGCTGTGTGGCGGTTGGTTGCCGCGGCAACGGCACGAGGCGGCGGCCGCTGAGGGGAGGTGGGCGCCATTAGGGTGGGTCAGAGTGGAGGGAGCGGGCCCGGGTTGGTAAGGGGGGGGTCGGGGTGAGGCGACGGCCCTCTCGGCCGGCAGGGACTCGGGGTTGGGCGTTAACGGGGTGCGGGAGGAGGAGGCAGTCGGTGAGCGAGGGCCGGAGGAGGCGGGCGGCCCCCGGTCGTCGGTGGGTTCGGCGGAGGAAGGGCCGAGCTGCGGGCCTGGACCCCGCCGGGCCGGGGCCTGCCCCATCCCGCTCCCCGCCTTGTCCTTACAGCGGGCTTCAGCCGAGGGGAGCGGGACCGAACCGTGCTGCTGGGAGCCAGGGTGCGTGTCGTTGCTGGGGTTTACCGCCCGCGGGCGGAAGTTAATTTGGATTTAATGCCACGTTTGTGGTTATGAACCATGTATCTGATTAAGTTCTGTTTGCACAAATGAAAAATAACTTGCCCTCTGTGCTGGGAAGGGACTCAAAAAGGAATCAAAGGCAGACGGGAGCTATAGTGCAGTTGAGATTAGATTAATGATGGTGCCGGTTTCCTGTTTTTTTTTTTTTTTAGGATTTTGAGATGTTATTCCAAGTAACTGAAAATGAAGAAGTCTCCAAGTTCTTGAAGATGTCTTCAACAGACGAACCCATGAGAGAAGGAATTACTGTATATAGGACCAATTTTGATACTTCATGAATGCAATACACTAACTATATGTATTTTGCATACTGGAACACTCAAGAGTACTCAGTACTTACTGTGACACAGTGCTCACCTCCTGTAGCAAGACAGTGATTTCTACGTCCCCCCTTAAGCTGACTTTCACCATCCTTTTGCGTTTCCCAAAGTTTTTCCAAAAGCTTACTAATACAGCTCAAAATTGTTAATAGTAAACATTTCAGAATTGTTAATAACGAACACTTCAGATCTAAAACATTCTACCAAGATCACATCATATGGTCAAATCACAGAATGCTTGTGTGGGAACTCACTAAAAGAGAACTACTTGGGCATGAGATGGGGAAATGTGATCACAGAATGCCTCTCTCTAGGCATTATACAGGCTTTCCCACTCTTGTATTTATATCACAAAAAAACTCCCAAAAAGCAAGACTGGCAAACGAGGAAAACACCAAGTCAGGAAAGCTTAAATGGCTTGTTCCCAGGTAATGAGTTGTCTCAGTTTCTTTTTAAATTGGCTACGAGCTGAATGATATAATCAGACTTTACAGAATTTTCCATGACATGCAGATTAAGAATGTTAAATGAGAAATGAATAAAATCTGACATTGATTGGTAAAAAAGTTTTATTATTACAGTGCACACCATTGTAACCTGAAACAGCAAGTTAAGTAAACATTATATGCTCACATGCAGTTGTTTTTTTAAGCACATTTTTGAAAACTATTTGTATTGAGCTTTATATTAATTAATAACAATTTGGGTTTTTAAGACTTCTTATGAACAAACAAGAAAACCAGAGACTTTTCTGGGTTATACAAGTGAAATGTATATACAGGGAGAGTAAATGAGATTCACTATAATTTAGAAATAGCATCAAAAGCCCTTTTCCCTATCTTATATTATGAAATATTTTTTAAGACACTAAAAACGGGCAAGTAAGTGTGAAAGACAAGCAATAAACACCATTAAAAGACATCAGTGTAACTGCCGGTTCTCGGTTGTGCATTAGTTGCTCAGACAGAAAAGAAGTTGATCCTATAAATGGCAAGCAAGCAGCCTTCTCGCAAACCACTCCTTAAAGAATCAAGTTACTGGTTTCCTTCAGAGATGTGAATTGAAGTCTGGGATTTGGGGAAATCCTAGTGCAGTTTAGGGGCTGAGAATGCATCTTCTGTAGCTCTACAGAAGATCATCTAGGTGGTGCAAAACTTCAGCACGTAAAGCTTAAAAGAATGTACCTGCTGGGTCTACCAGGCAAACAGAGAAGGTAAAAGTGAATAGTTTTAGTGTAAAAATGTATCCTACACCGCCCTCTGGCAACACAAATATTAAATAACATAGTTCCCCTGGTGTGAGCAGCATACACCTAATTAATTACACACTGCAAAAAAAGCAACTGCAACTGTTTGGCAAGATCTACAGGCATGGGGCGAAGCTGATCTGCCCTGTCCACTTCCGATTTGTAACTGCCTTGGGGAAAGAGTGGGAAAGCAGGTTAAGTAGGAAGTGTATTCAGTGCTCTCCTAAAACGCCCCAAAATTCCAAAGACTGTTTTGGGTAGGTGTATCCTAAGTAATTAAAACCCATTAGTTGCAACAGGTGAGATCCAACCCAACAGACTTCATATGCAGCAGCACTGGATGTGTTATGTTCACTTTGTTGTACAGATCCTGTACTTTCACAGAGCAGTATTTTCATTTGAAAACTCCACTTCTTCCAACTTACAGGACCACTTGAAGCCGTGAACAAAACATGCGAACAAGTCAATCGTGTGAGAAAGCATTCTAAAACAATTTTATTGGAATGATACAGGAATGGTTAATATACAGGTTAAGTCCTCAATGCCTGCCTTCTACATAGGAAAAAAAAAAAGAATAAAGAAATGAACAAATGCAGTTCTTGCACTCATCATTAGCCTAACACAGGTATGGTAAACAGAAAAAACAGCATATAGGCAACAGATTCCTAGCACTCCTAAATTCATGCAAGATATCTGCATCAAAATTAACGCAAGTTTTATGCACAGTCCCACAACATAGAGATATTTTCGGTATTTTTCAGTTTGTGTTGGTGCCTTGTTCCCTGGACAAAGAAATAATTCAGTCTGTCTCAACAGAGCTTGCTTAGGAATGCTGATACAGTTTGAACGCTACCATATGGCAAGGGTAGGGGACCAGATGAGGGAAGTGACTTTGCTTTCTTAAACTTGGCAATTTTCTTGACCGTCAGAAACAGAGATTGACCTAATTTCAGAATGTTTTGGGTCGCTGAACTGACAGAATTTGGCAGTGACTTTCAATTACGGCTTCTCCAAAATAATGACTGTAATTCACAAACCTTACACCATACTTTCCTTACACAGGAAACACAGCAAATTGGTGTGAGTATAGTGGCTTGTGTGTCAAATTCCACCTTCTTTGCAAGACTTCACTTAGTATTCTTACATACTTCCTCAAAACTTGACCACTAGTATAGACACTGGGAAAGATTTTGCCAGTATTAAGAAAGAAAAATCACCTCTTCAGAAAGATGAAATCATAGCAAATAACAAAAATCAGACACTGGATTTAAAACGTAACCTAATTCCCATCCCCAAAAGATCTTAAAAATAAGTTTCACAAAATTTCAGCAATTACCGATAAAGCCTGTTAATGAAAAAGCACAAATGCGTGTGTTAATCTTGAAGGTAAGGCAACACTAATCTATACCTATGCCTTTTGATACTGTGCTTGCTTTTGTAAGCGCAAGCTTCAAACTGACTCCCAGGCTCCCAAATTAGAAAAGATAAAACATGAATTCCATGTCATTTTAACCAACTTGGCTCCATGCTAGGTCCTGCTCACTTGGACATCTGTGGAGGTTTCATCATGAACTGTCTAGAAGCGGAGCTGCTCTCCAACCAAAGCAACTAGCTGCATTTCTCTTTTAACAGATGTTGACAAAACCATCAGTTGTAGTGAACGGAAAAAAAAGCCCCAACGAAATGTTGGTAAGGGAAGTATTTAATTACTGCACTTCAGAACATTTTTGTAAATGTAAGTTTTTACTTTTATCCTGTTCCTAATTCCAGGCTGCAAAACTATGAACTGTAATCCATTTCAGAAAGTATTTAGAAAGCACTGCACACATTTTACAGCACCAGTGTAAAATAACCGCATGGCAATGATATGCTGCAGCCTTTTGTTGATCTGTACCACCTGCTTCTCTGTCTTCATAAAGCAAAGAAAATCAAAATGTGTGTGCGCAGAGCTATTAGAACGATCCTCTAACTACAGCAAGGACTAATTATCTTTCTTACTGTCTTTTGATGCTTCCGGGGAATAAGTACATTATGTGGTGCAAAATGCATTTTAAATTACCTACACATTTGTAAACCTGTTTCTTATCCTTCAGGGCACTTGTAATTATTTGTATTTTTGCAGAACATGGCCAAGAAATACAGACTATCTCATGAGCACTGGGAGAACAGACAGGTTAATATTGCACATGGTAATTTCACCAATACAAGCCACTTTAATAGATTTGCAATTCCTGTAATAGCTTCATGGTATAGCAATAACAATGGGAAAAAAAGGTTTTAAACCCTAAAAAAAAAAAAAGTCTTGCTTAATTACAATAGTTCTTGCTATTCAAACTTCTATTTCCTCGTTTGAAAAAATACTATATGAATCTAATGCCTACTTGAACATGCAATAAAATGCCTAATGCTATAAGCAGTGTGAACTGGTATTTTTGTAGAGAAATACATTAAAGGCTTTCACCCTTACACAGGTAAGGAAATGCCATTTCTGGCCATTTTGGCTTATTTGCAACATTGCCTGGGAATTAGCGCATACGTCACTGAGGTCCACTGAATCTTGCACACAGACATGTAATCGAGTCATGCTTAGGCAGCTGTGTGATTAACTTGCCAACGGAAAGGCTGTCCATTGCCCAAATCCCTTTTTCTTTGTCAAAAGAGCCCATATGGATCAATTCAATGAGAAATACATGGCATTATTATCATCTGTACAGTGTGTTACAATACAAATCTTAAATAACCATTCTACAAAAGAACAAACACAACTTTCAAAAGTTACTACAATGGCTATACTACACGATACCACCTACAATTTCGTCTGAAACCAGAAAAGACACTGAAAAATTACTGTGTAATTCAGTAACATTTTTGAGGCAACTCAGGCACTAAAGTTAGTATCTGACAAGGTTTTAGATGCTGTTGCTTGTTTTCCCTATTTTAAATAGTTGGATCTTTAGGTATAACCCCATCTGTATTATTAGTACTAAAATAGTTTCTTGAAATTTACACAAAATGGACGAATTGCCAAGACAGTCTGAACTACGTGAAAATCATTCATGTCCAATTGCTTCAGTTTCCTATGCTTCCAACTTTGCAATAATACACTCCGTGCTCTCTACCTTTATGTTCACATTTTCATCTTGTGTTCAAATTTGTATTATGTATGGTGAATGCTGCAAGCACCAATCAAATGTTAGAAATCACATCTATATTTCTTGAAGCAGAGACAATTGTACTATTTTATAAAAAGCTGTGGAAATTCCCTTTACAGAACACTTAAGGCAGTTGAAATTCATGCTTGCTGCTTTGCCAGTGCTTCAGCTTCCTGAAATAGCAGAAAAGAATTACACGTATTAGTACTTCATGAAAGGTGACAACTTACACATACCTGTGTTAGCAGATGACACAACAGAAACTGCAGCATTACGTGATTAGGAAGTGAGCAGCACTGAACCCAACTCAAGAATTAAGAGTCCCCGCTGCCTACGGTGACATTACAAAACAAGTCCCATACAGTACTGACTTTTAACTCCAATTCTAAGCTAGCTCATGTAGTACCTGCAGGAATATTCCAACCTGTATCCACGGCCAGTTTTGACCATGGAAGTTTAAAATCAAAGAAGATCAGATATAATGAGTTATTCCTCATATGTCCTCATAGGACACAAGAACTATTTAGAGATCAAAGATTATTTGAAGAACTATGGTTAAATGGAAAAGGAACTCTTAATTAATAAATGTCTTCACTCACCTCCCCCAAAAAAAGAAAAAAACAAAAGGGGGGGAGGAAAACAAGAGAGGTCTCAGCAAAGATGCAATTTACTTTCCGAACTAAACCCTACCAAAGGGCAAAAAGCCAGCATTTAGCTTTTGCCTTCCCCAAGGGCCATCGGGGCAGCCTGCGAGTCTTTAGTCAGACACAGCTGGGAGCTGCTCCAGCACAAGACCCATGCGTGAGCTCCTGGGGCTGGCAGCAGGTCTGTCCTGGCACCAGCACGGCTGAGTAATCCCAGCTCCCCTGTGGAAGGGGAAGAGGGTCAGCAGGGACGTGCTCCCTGGGACCTGCTCCTGCCTACCACCTTGCTCTCCATGCCCAGGGCTCCCAACCCACCCCTCTTCCAGGGACCTTTGGCTACGTGAAAACATTCCTATGAAGCTTCTGAGGTGAAGGAACAGCTAAAGCAGTTCAGCAGACATACCAGCTAACCTCCAACAATTCTCAGGATGTTTCAGAAGGAACACTGAAAAACAATAGCCTGCATTTTTCAGACTTCTTTCAGCCTTTGTAAGGTGGTCACAAATGGGAATAGAATGACAATAAAAGAAATGCAAAAGGAATTTTTTTTCTGAAGATGGTTTGTACAAGTGTACTTTCGACTGAAGATGAATTTAATTACCTGTTAGCAGCAACATGGCCTACAAGAAGATGAACAGAGGCACAGTGCTCTCACTGCAGCACTTCAGGGTGGACGGCATGGTTTATTTTAAAGAGAAAAGTTTGACATCTGCTAAACTCAACTTTTATGTAACGGAGCTGTTTGCTTTTGTGACTGCAGGGAAATATTTAAGATAACAGACTCAACAGCATCATTGTTAACATGAGCCAGTATGCTAAACAAATAAAAAACAAGAGGAGGAAGGACTAAGAAGGGAATTTCCAAGAAGCCTGTAAGACTTGTAAGAGAGGGGACACAGTGGATGACCCCAGCCTGCAGGACAGGAAGTACCACGCATATCTCCCTTATCTTAGACATGGTGCATCACTCTGGTTTTCCTGGCTATCTGCCCAAGTGCCTCGCATCATGCTGCCGTTTAACTCAGGGGCGTGGGAACAGCCTTGCTTGGACTGCTGGCTCAGGTCTGCCCTGCTCCCAGACCACGCTCTGCTCCTCTGGCTGCACGTCACGGGTCAAAGAGCAGAGCCGGGACATCACCGTGCAGTCACGCTGCTCGTGCGAGGGCATCTTATCCATTCATGGCAGAAAAGGCAGGTGAAGAATGCAGGAAAGATTAAAAAGAACTACAAAGCCTGGAGAAAACAAGGATGTTTGATATTCTCTCAAGGACAAGTGGTGCTTTGACAGGTAAGAAAGAGGAGATGGTTCCCTTGCCGTTGTAACTCCATTAACCAGTCATGGACACTACAGAAATTACATCTAGCTTTTTTTTTTTTCCAGAAAATGCAAGACAAAGTATTTATCTTCAAAACAGGCAGTGGTAAACTGGAGAGGATTCCTGGTATTTCCCTCATCCCCAGGAAAGTGGGTACAAGTAACTCAGAGAACATGCTAGCCTATTTGTCTCGAAGGTCAAGCTTCATTTCCTTGGGCATGTTACCTGGGAAAGGCTCAGCTTTTCAAATTTGGCACTATCCCTTTTCATACTTTTCCTTATTTCTCCCTCGAGGCCCCTCAGCATGCTCTCAGTCCCTAAATATTAATCACAGCCTTTAACTCACAAAATCCTCTCCTTTTCAAACCCACCCACATTGCCTGAAGTAGGGATATTTAAGATAAATGGAATGCCAACCTTTCCCAGGGTTTGTAGGTCCAATTGTATTCTCAGTGCCCAAAGCACAAACCAAAGCACCAAGGCTCAGTAAATAGTTACCTGTATTTCCCATGCTCACTTCTGAGCCCTTCCTTCTTGTTTAGCATTAATACTGGACCTTTGTGTTCAGTCAACTGACTTTCCACATCTCTCATAATGACATTTACTGGAGGTTTGCTGTCAAGGTCCTGTCTTGCAATCGCACACAGGTTGATCCCAGACTCCTTCCATCTTATGTAGCAGCATACGCAGAGGCAATGCCATTAACTACAATATTATATCCAAGCTGCATGCAGCTATGCTGTAAATGCCAATTTTGGCATCTACAAATCAGTTTCTCCTCCTCAGCAGCAGGCAATCAGCTTGATTTGACATCAAGTAATTGTGGGACAGATACCAAAAGTCAGACCAACAGCAGAATGCACTGAGTACAAGGTCACTTATGCAAAGGTTATCTTCATCAGCTCAAATGCACCTCCCCAAGCTGCAGCAAGCAATAGAAAAATTCAGCAGAGTACAACTGCATTATATTTCTCCTTTCTAAAACTCACCTTTTCCTCAGGTGAGGACAGAATCAGAGCATCCCTTAGGACAGAATCAGAGCAACTAATAGCCATGCAGACTGCTTCTGCAACCTGGCAGGTTAAGTAAGCAGCGATGTTCATAAATGTTATAGAGACAGATGACCTGATTCATTATGGCAGCAACTGCTCTCCAGTACCATTGCGCTCCCCAGATCTCAGTTGCAAGGGGAAACACATGGGCTTTTCTGCATCCCGTGGTCTCACGGCTGCTTTCTCACTTCTTGGCTCCATCCTGCATACTCTTTTGTACAGCACTGTGCAGGTGTTACAAGAAACTTAAATAAGATTTACTTGACTATCGCACTGTGTGCAGCTGGCCTTCTGACGCCAGTGACACATGATGCTGGGGCACATATCACAGGTTTTGCTCTCTGCAACTCTCTGTACGAGGCAGAGCTTTTCCTCACTGCACCATTCACATTAGCGGAGCTACTGCCAGAAATTAGTTTGGCTCCCAAAACTGCTTCAGTCTGACCCACAACTTGTAATGCTCACTACTGATAGATCATCATCCACCTTTAAAATGAGGTCTCTTAGTGACATGCACAGCATGACTTTCAACTCTTACATGAATAAAGTTGAAAGGAACCATCGTGTTTATCCCCTGGAACAAGAAAGCTGGAAGTGACCTGGAGGATCCTGCTCCTGTCAAGTGAAACATATAAAGCAGGCTTGTCCTATCCTATCAAAATCAAAAGGAGAATTCCATCCCATTGTATCCACAAAGCACCAACCCAGTTCGTAATTAGCAAAGGAAAACAAGGCTTCAGATAACAAGCTGGAAGAAAAAATTACTCTGAAGCAAGACCACATTATTTCAAAAACATAACTGTGGTTTCAAGGTATTTTCTAGTACAAAAACCTTATCAAAATTTCACATAAATAAGTTTATTCTCTGAATTGAAGTAATTCTTTGGTTTTGTGACAATTTTTTTCATCTAGATTTCTTGTGCATTCTTCAGTGCAAATATTCACTACTCTTTCACTTGTTCCCAGAGTGTATGATTAAAAAAAATAAAAATCCAATGGTAAGAGACAATTATTACTAGTGAAGAACTTGACCGAGCTCTCCTTTCCAAAGCAACAAAAGTTTTTCCATTAACTTCAAAAAGAGCACTGTGGCTCTGCAGCGAGGATACTGAAAGAGCATCTGTACCAAACACTGAGGTTTTTGGGTAGAAGGAAGGGAAGGAAGATGCCTCCAGGGAACAAAGCATCCTCCAAATAAACCAGCACGTAACAACAGTGTGTTGCTGCGATGTTGAAGCCTGAAAGTTAAGTCTCTGGAGATTGAGTATCAGACCAGCAGGTAGATTGACTGGGGCAACCACAGAACATATAAAACGTCCTACTATGAGCAGAGAAGAACAAGGTGTAAAATACAGGTTGTGGTTTACTGTGAGAAACAAGCACACCTACCTTTGAACCAGGTGGCGCAGTCAAGCCTAAAAACGCATATACCGCATTGTTCTCTCGCGCTTCAAAGAAGGCTTCATAGTCCTTCACCGTGGGAGTCAGGGAGGGGGTGGAAACAAAAGACAGAAGTGTGAATTGTCCGAAATAATCGTGGCTCAATTTGGCGTTTTTCCCAACCCACACCGAGCAAACTGTTTCCTGTGGCCAAATGCAAAATTCAGTGTCACCTTAGATATTTATCATTAGCACTAATACCATACTAACTGTACTGGCTGAAAAACAACAAGCTGGGAATTTCACTATCTGTAGCAACAAGATGCTGCTGTGAGGTGCTTCTGCCTTTCCCAGGGGGACAGCCTCCATAGCAAGGCAGTTGTTGTCACTGTTCTGGCATGGATGTCCCTTCTGCAGGAGCGGGCTGAGCCCCGTGTCATCAGAAACACTGATGTCCCCAGCTGTCACTTCTAATCACTGACTAGTAATGGCAACTGTGCATCTACGGACATAACTCTTAAACCTGTTAAAAGTTAAATTTAAACCTGTAAACTGAGAGTACACCTTTTCCCATCACGTTTTCCATTAATGATTAGTCTGTGCAAATGAAGGAAACCAGGTGACACTGTTCGTTGTACTCGTAGTGCACTACAGTTGCTCTAAGTATGCATGCAGCCACTTCCCAGGAAAATTAAGGTGAAAACAATGAAATAATAAAACAAATACCAATGCTTCCTTCTCTGCCCTTTTTTGTATTTGAGGCAGAATGCAGTGCTGTACAAACAACACAGCTTAGTTGTCTGCTAAGTTAGGAAAGAGCAAGCAAAAAGCCCGCAGTGTGTCTCAGCAACAGCAGTTGCCAAACACTGACCAAACAAACCCAGGTTTGTGAAAGTCTGAGTTACCACATACTTCCCTCACTTCGATTTCCAAACTCAGCACATATCTGTCCTATGACTTTCCTTCTCTCCCTTTTTAACTGAAGCAATGGTACCAGCTTCCTCCAGCTTTACTGGGGAATGTTTTGATGCAGGAGTCCTGCGTGAGAAACCCAAGGCAAGGCAGCAGCTCAGAGCAGGCTCAGTCCTGGGCTGAAGTCAGGGAGAAAGCTGCCATTAAGGGCATGCTGCTTGGCATGTCTGTCTGTCTGGTAGGCAAAAGCCTAAGAAATAGTAAATGCTGTTTGAAAATTGCAGTGGGTTCAGAGCAGGGGCAGCTCTAAGAAGAGGCTGTTGCAGCTGGAACAGAAGAAAGTACAGGGAACAGAGGAGTAAAATTGCCTAGAGATCAAGGATGCCAAATTACAGTTCGATTTGTACATGCAGCATTTGGGTGCTAGTTTGATAAAAATGTGTATGATTATGTTAAATCCTCCCCGAAGCCCTTCTGTTGACAATACTGGGACTGCTTGATAACAAAGGGGTTGTTTATCTTGCTAGTACATAGTCTGGCGGTCTGCTTCATAGCATCTACCAGGAAAGGAATGCCTGTGACTAAAGAGCAGGGGTCACGCCAACTTGCACAGCATCTACAGTTACAGCCTTTCTGCTGTGCACAGACCAATAAAGTCAATTTGCTCATTCCTCTGCCAGTGATGCTGCATTAGATGAAACAAACAGGGAAGTTCATGCTTGAGATGGATCAGATAAAAGTCATAAAGAGGTTCAAGTGTGTGAGCATGGAATTAACTTTTACCTTCCTTAAAGCTAAACTGTAGGAACTTGAATCCAGCTACACAAATTGACTGAACTTCAAAAGTTCAAAGTGACATCAACCAAAACTTTGGGGATGAAATAAAACCCACAGCAAGAACTGGTCTGAAGCATCTAGACCACTCTCCCCCAAATTACCATCTTCAGAACCGTTGTGGATTGCAGTTGGGGATACGTTAGAAGCATCTCTGATAAGCAAGCATCCAGACCTAACTGCATACAGTTTTTTCTCTTCCTGTCCCAGACCACTGCATAGTAAAGCCCTGTTTTGCTGCACAGCTGCAGCAATGCAGCAGAAATTTGGCAACATTTCACTGATAAAGGACAACTGCACAGTGATCAGCTTGCATCCTTAAACCTCTGGTACACCAAAGGAGAAGGGTGATAATGTTGCAACTGCATTTCCTACTGGTACAGAAGTATTTGGCTCTTGTTTGTTTGTTTTTAAAGACAGGTAACTGAACAGAGATTTTCAACTCTTTGTGACTAGCCCTTTCTCAGATTTCAGCTGCACACAACTATTGATCTTTACATTTGTCTCTCCAAACCAACCTTTTTCCACATCACAACCACAGTCAGTATTGAGAGCCAAGTGGTACATGAGCTCACTGTGGATATTGTTTCAATTTCTGCTTTTATTACAAGCAAGAAAAATTCCTGGCACATTGAGAATGATTCTTTCAGTAGCCACAGAATTGGCTTGCAAAGGTCCAGAACTGACAGGTTCTGGCTTACAGACTTCACAGGTCAGAACCAAACTGCAAAACAACTTTGAAACCAACACACAGCACTGGAGGAATGCATACTCTGAGCTTTTTTCAGAAGACACTAAGTTTTAAAAATAAAATTAACAGTTAATCTAATAATCATTCAAGCATGGCCTGCTGAGGAGAAGTGCTGCAGGGCAACTTACTTTTGGTCAAGCATTAAAATAATTACAAGTAGGAACTGTATTTGCAACATGCGTTTTAATCTATTCAAGGCACTGGAGTAAGCAGACCACAACAGCCTTCATTTTGCAAGCACTACACAAAAACTGATCCTAAGAAGGATCAGAAAACTGATTTATGATCATGGCAGACATCACTTCATATGAGCACTTGTTTTCGAAGATGAACAGACTACAGAGCGATCTGGGCTCCACACATATTGGCAAACCCCACAGAGAACAGCTCAGCTCTCTGAACTTGCTACAGAACATAAGGTTGGTGCAACAGTGCCAGATTTCTCTGAAGTGTTAGTGCACAATCATGGTGAATATGAGAATTAAAAAAACCTGTAAACTTTCAGAGCCATAAGAGGGGAAAAAACCCACAGGGGAAAAAGAAAAAAAAATATATATATGCTGCAAGGTGGTGGTAGGCTTATTCAAGTAGCACAATGATCTGACAATCAGGAGGTTCAAATTTTAATCTCTCCTCTATAATGGAACTGCAGTATTCAAGAGTCAATTACTATTAAAAGCCCAAGAAGAGGGGTAAATGTCTAACACCTTCCACGCCCTTCACAGTTTGCACGCTTAAACGTACAGCTGCCCAAGTCCTTCCTTGCTTAATACAACAGCAAAGCACAGACTATGGCAGCAAGTAAGAGGACTGGGACGAGAAGCAACGGAGACCTGGAGCCATTCCTTACCCCGAGGTACCGGCTGTCATTGAAGAGCCGGGGTGGCAGGGGGTTCCCGCTTGCTGGCCGGCTGTCTTCAGGGACATTCTCACGCATCCATTTCCGATTCTCCTCATTGGCGGCGATATCCTTTTCCTCAAATTCAATTTTGTTGGCTTCCAAGAAACCTAACACATCTTGCTGCTGCTTTTTAATCTGTCACAAAGGTGGGGGAGGGGATCGAGAGAAAGCAAACAAAATCAGTCAAACCATTTTTTCTGCTGCGGATTATGCAATTCCAGGGTTCGATGCAGAAACAAGCAGGTGCAAAACAGGTTGAAAATGGAAGTGGTAAGAAAGTTTTTAGAAGATGTTTTTTTCATTCTAAGGAGTCATATCTGAGCCTTGACTTGGCTCCTACATAACTGAACAGACTGAAGTCTAAAGACACTGTCCCTATACACATGTGAGCGTTGTGAACCTTAAAGGTCTCCAACCAAAAGCAAAAGTGCGAGCAGTGCCCTCGCAGAGGCTGTGTTGGCTGGGTTTTACAATTAACTCAGGGGAATGTTGTTTTTTCAGGTGCAGTGAAGTTTGCTGGAGAGACATTTGAGGTACAGCCTGCTCCCTCCATGCCCCTGGAAGCACAGGTTAAACCCACCCTTCTCAGAGTCCAGGTTTTTGTCCTCCTCATGTAGGCTGTGCACCTCACTGCAGGGACTTCCCAACAGAGATCTCATCGAGTTGTCATTAACAGTAAGATGCCAAAGCAATTTTTGCTCATGTTTCTTTGGCAAAAAGAAAACCTCTTCTGCTACGTTCCGGGTTTCAGAGGGGGCAGGTATGGTCTCTGGAGAGCTGTGACCCTGCATTCCCCCCTCCTTGCTCATCTTAAAGAGAAGTCCCACGGGGCTGACTGCACAGGCTGGATGAGATCCCACACCTGACGCAGCCTGTCCTCTGCGTACTCACAAAGCACCCAAGTGAAAAGCAGGATCTGTGCGGCAAAGACTGTGCTGGCTTTTTACAGGAAAGGTGGTTTTTATTACTGTCACATATGAATTATTGACTTCCTGATACAGAGATGTTCTGCTTATGCTCTTTTCTTCCTCTGCATGACTTTACCACCATAAAGGAAATTATAACCATGCGCATCCTGGCAAACAAAAAAAAAAAAAAGGGATTTAATGGGAAATTTGTTCTCTTCAAAACACTCCCTTTACTACAAAACCAGTCCAAGGCCTGGCTTTAACCTAATTAGCTGAGTGCAACAAAAGCAACGCTTCATACAGATGTTGCGCTGCTTCTAATTCAGGTCAGCCACCAGCTTTCCCCAAGCAGCCTCTCCATATACGGTGAAGGAAAAAGAGGCAGCTCCCGGAGAGCAGCGCCGAGGTCAGGGCACAGTCAGCCGAGAGCCAAATACGGTGCCTGCACCCCCGGCACGCACAGCCCCGCACGCGGGGGCACGGAGCTGGACCAGCAGCTGGAGGCAGGGTGCGAGGTCTTAGTGTAGGAAAAGTGGTGCCCTGGAAGGATGCGGTTTGGGAGACCAGAGCCCAGTGTCTCCGGAGACAGCCATACCTTGGCAGTCTTTAAGCATCTGTTGACTTGTTCTTTAGCAGCTCCTTTGGAGCCATCGCTGCTGGCTGTGTGACAATCCATGACAGGGAACCAGTCCAGGTTAAACTAGATCTTGGGTGCGGTGGTTTGTTTTTAAAAGAAAATGGATAGATAGATCTCCCTCTGCATCTAGTCCAGTGTAGTGCAAAGGGACCAACCTTGCTCTCCCGACAGAGGAAAAACATGCTTCCAGCTTCAGCGGGAAAGCCGTCTGCCCCAGGGCTGCACAAGCCAATGTAATTCCTCCTAACATGTCAGCAGAGGAGCTGCTGAACTCAATTAGCGAGTACCCTTCTACCCTTAAACAGAGTAATATTGCTGGGCATTAGCTAATTTTCATCATGGCTAAAAATAAATAAAAATGGACAAGTTAATACCACCCCGGTGAAATAATTCATGTTGCAGGCTGTATAGAAAAACATTTCTCAACAGACTCAAACCCACTGGTAAGAGATTTCTTCGCTTGCCTTTAATAACAGGGGCCACAGCAGGAGGGAGCAGTCAGGGGAAGTTTTTCTCCAGAGTGCCATACAGCTCAGGAAAAAAAAAAAAAAAAAGAGCAATCACTTCCTTCATGAACTATTCCGTAGGACTAAAATAAGGGAAAGGTCTTTGTAATTGTAAACTCATCTGCCAGTGGTCAGTATCTAAGGCAACACACTGACCTAGGAATGAATGGAAATTTCTTCCCTGAACAGCTTCCATTTTAATTAACCATTTCCCACCATTAGTAAATTACACATCCAGCTATTTTTCATCAGTCACAGGCCCTTAACTTGTCCAATATCTGCTGCTGAGTGAGAACACACTTTGAGATGTCCCAGAATTTTTAAGAAAAAAAAACCAACCAAGCTTTCACCTAATCTATTAAACTATACACTCTGCCATGTAAAACAAGAGCTCTGAGTTTGACAGCAATTTGCATTTTGATGTCCTGAGAAGTCTCTTTATTTTTTAAATAATTTTTACTATTAGATTGCTTCCTAGCCATACACACATCCTCACATTCCTCACAGCACCTCCGCTCAGTCTCGCGGTGCAACCACTTCACAGGCAGACTCCGCATACCCAGTCCTTTCACGCAGCACCCGGTCTGACAGGGCTGGACTATCTCAGCCATTAAGATCTTCTTCAACATGAAGAAAACAACTCCAGCTACCCTATGTTGCCATTATTTCCTATGATGAACTTAAATAGAGTTTTCCCCTTAGACCTATGTATGCAAAACACCTCACTGTACACTGCCACATAGCCCCTTTTCCTCTATTTCTCCTCATCCTCCCAGCTTACTGGAGCAAGGATAGTCTCTGGGTTGTTTTTTTCACCTACAGGTAGCACAACCGGATCCAAAGTTCACAATCACAGCTCTGAAGGGCTATCACAGCAGGCAACCTTCTCTGCTTCTTTATGAAGATCTAGCAAAGCTGGAAATTTATTTATTCTGCTAGAAAAGGCACCATGTGGAAGGCAAGCACAGCAGTTTGGTCTCTGCGCTGCTCTCAGTCCGTCTGCGGTCAAAGGAGGTAATTCTCTAAAGAACTGTAAAGAAAAGCAAGGAGCTGGTGTTGATGCATGAGTAATATTAGTTTGAAACCCTAGTTTTCTGGCCAAAGAAAAAAAACAAGTTGGAAGATTAAGAGGCAATGTCTTCCTCCCAGCTCCTCAACAAGTCTTCTGACCACAGTGACAAGCACTTACACGAGAGCACTACATGCTCCAGAGAAACATGGCACCAACCACTGTGGAGAACAGACACTGAGCTGCCAGACAGTATTATTTTATGGGATTTTATTTAGAAAACTTCTATTAATACTGGAATACCACTGGGAGGGAAGTGCCTAAAATAGAGCAAGAGACACCTGCTGCTGCTTCAGGGTATTTTGTCTTACTCAAAAGGGCACACACTCTCCTCAGGATAAGAGCCTGGAAGATGGTTCCTGCTGTCCACGTTTGGGAAGGAGCAAGGAACCTTTCTTCAGGATGCGCCTGTCAACATGCAGCACTCGCTTCCCAAGAAAACCTCTCCCAGTTGCCTAACCGGGCATGGACACCAGCCAGTGCCTTTCCAGATACTGCACCTCATCCTACACAAACAACTGTCATGTCTAAAGCTATTTTGGCCTGTTAGCTGCAGCTAACTGCAGTTTGCAAACACAAAAATCCCTGTTTATACCGAGTGCTCCTGACACATTTTGCAGGGCAGAGAGCGCCAGCGGAGAGCCGGGAATGTGCATCCAGCCAGCGCAGGAGCTGGGGAGCCGAGAGCCACGCCGCTAAGGCAGGGTCCTGAGGCTGAGGGACCAGCACTGGAGAGGCAGAAGGACTCGTGGACAGACACAAAAGCACAAGAACGACAGAGAAATCACGGACAGGGATGGGGAGACAACTGCAAGGAAGGAAAGAGGCTGCAGGCAGGAGCAGATGGGAATGAGCAAAATGGATGGAGACAGGGAAAATCCCAGAGGCGGAGGTGGCATTGAGACAGAGGGATGGAAGGAGAAGGGTTGGGGTGGGGAGCAGCAGAAGTCAGTACTGCCGAGAGGATGGGCTGCATCCTGATGGAGCTCACCGCTGCCCTGCTTGGGGAAACAATGTCCCTGTGAAAGCCAGTTTTGTCCAAAGATGCCTTTATCCCCAATCCCCAGAAAAACACACCTGGTTTCTCAGCCTGAACACACGGACTCACTCTTCTCGGGGCATTCTGGTGGTAAAAACATCTAAAATTACTCAGGTGAGTGGAAACGTTATACCTTTTGCTGATGTTCCTAAGATAATGTTGAAAGGAAACATGTAACCAAATGAAACTATTTTCACTTACTTTTGGCTTTCAATGTCTGTTCCAGAGACAGAAATAGCTTTATGGCAAGTTGTTCGTGGTTAAGCAAAGTCACTCTGCCAAGCTGTAATCTTCCGCATACAAAATCCGCACAAGCAGTATTAGAAGCTGATGCTTCCAACAGACTTTAAGTTATCCTTCTGTATCAAGATTCTCTTCCTTTCCAGTTACAAGCCAATCATGAAATACTAAGCTTTCAACAAGCATGTGCACAGAGTAGCATTATGAAAATGAGTAGTTTAGGATTACAAACAAATATTGTCCCTTGCTTGAATACACATCAGAAGTTAAATTTACTGTTCTAAGATCTAACTTGCATCAGTGGATGATGTCAGTAACGCAAGAGAAACCACGTCAAAGCTGCCAAGAGTAGAAACAGGTGACTTGTTTCCAACAAACTGCAGTCCATCAAAAATGGAGCTTTAACCCCAAAGTGGGCAGAAAACTTTCCAGAAAATGCTGCAACATTTCAGACTCAGTATTTTTTTTTTATCCTCCAAATCTTTACTCATTGGGGGAAAAAAAAAAAAAAAAAAAAAGAACGATAATCAACAGCAAGGAGGCAGGGGCAGTGCTACAGGAGCTTGGCCCAGCGAACAGACAATACTCCATCCCCAGCTCTGGCCAGGACTGTAAACTGGCTGTCCAACAGCCAGCCTCTCTGAGCGCTACCCTGCTGCAAGGAAACAGTTGTTTTAAATGCTTTCTTGAAATGAACTTCAAAGAAGTTTCTATCTTCTTTGGTATACACAGGCATACACATACAACAGAACAGCCTAGTTTGCACTGCTGGCAAAGAGGGGGCTTTTTAAGTCTTGTTATTTTCTCAGTATATAAATAAATTCCCTGTCGGACAATAGACATGTTTTGGAAATCTATTTATGGACCACTGGAACCAGAAGTAAGTTTACAGTTTGAGCACTGCTGTTTTGATCACACAGTAAACTTCCCCGTGATGATAACAAGGCGGCAGCTCTGCCGATCTAGCACTCAGCATGGGCTGTTCCTCGCCATTTCTGTGGGTTCTGTGTCCTGACCTCCACGCAGGGAAAACCCACAGATTTCCCCCCTCTGCCCCCTAAAGATGCAATTAAACGCCTCATACATTGTTGTGAGGATTTAAAAGAACTTTAAAGAGATTTCTTATAAACTTCCCAGTTTGCATCATCGCTTACAGCATCCAGCTCCTGCTGAACACGTGGCCTGAGCTGCCCGTTCCACCCTCAGAGCCAAGAGCCAGCACCAGGACAGCAGAGAAGCAACACCTTACAGTGCATCTAGATCTTGCTCACTTCTCAATTTAGTTTAAAGACAAAACCAGCTTTAAAAGGTTTTTTTACCATTTCCAATTCCAGCCTTCTGGGTTCTAGATAAGGAGAAGCAACTAAATCTTTAAAGCGGTTGTATTTTAAGCCACTGATGATTTCAAACAAGCTGTTTCATCGTTAGAGGGGCAATTCCTTAAGTCACAGGGGATATCTGCTTTGTGCAGAAAGGTGAAAAAATTTAAATCCCCAGATGATGCAATCATTTTTAGCCAGACTTGTAACCATCAGTTCTTCAAATGGTTCAGTACCTTTTGAAGATTGATAAGCTCTAAATTTAAACAGCAAATGGGAAAAACACAGCCAAGAAATCTTCAGCAAACTCCGGTGGCAGCCAGCAGCACCATCCTTTCACTCACTGCAGCTGAGGTGGAAACACCCAGAAAGTGGTTTTCTTTGGAGGGAGCAGGGCAACACGAGGAATGCTGTGCTGCTGCCAAGACAAAATTAACTTGCCACAGGGTGTCCTGCAGGCTGAGCTGCGCACTGTCTTTAGGGCTTGACCACCTCTGCTGCTGTGGCTGGCTAACACTACAGCAATTCACAGCTGCTTTCTAGAATTAAAAAAACGTTGGCCTTTTCTTTTTTTTTTTAATATTTCTCATCTAATCTTTAAAGTGATAATGCCTTCCTCATGTGAGTTGCTAATGCAGAAGCTAATACTTGCAAATTAGCTGCAAAACACTTGTAATTTCACCTCCCAGTACAACATAATTTGCAGGAGTTAAAACAGCACGGCAGCTCAGCTATGTGTTTAAATGTCACGGATTCCTGATGGCCCCCCTAAGCTTGTTCTCCGCCCCCAGGACACTACAGCAGGACTCTCTTCAGAGATAAAACACCTCTGAGCAGGCTTGGACCTGGCCTCTGTTACTGTAATATTCAAGGAGCCATTTTTTTTGTAAAAAGTATTTTTGTTGTTTTTATGAACAAGCCAGGTTTCCCCCCACCCTCCCCATATTAGCTTAAAATTCAGAGGCGCCAGTTCTGGTGGTGCTGGTGGCCACTATCCACTGGAAAGGGTGGTCAAAGGGTGGGAAGCTTGTAGGCACCTACGGCAATGACCTTCTTGATCAGAGCTTTGCAGGCTGTCTCAGGTGTCTCCCAGGGATTCGTGTCTCACTCTTTCTTCCCTCTGCCTGGTAGAACATCTACCTATTTTTAGGTCTGGGCAATTATCATTACAGAACTCAAACCACTTCTTTGTTCTGGCTATTTTAAACCAAGCATTACACATAGTAATGTCATCATTCTGTCTCTCAGTGCTTGGTTTCTGGTCTGTAAGGAATGAGATCGAGGACAAACACAGCAAAACCACCATGAACTTATGTGACCTAAATCAAACACAGGAGGCTGGAAAAGCTCATGCTGTACTTATGCTGCTTCCCCCC
>JANZLQ010000040.1:22267049-22285700 GCA_026212715.1 Elanus axillaris
TCACCCTCAAGTGTTTTTAACTTACCCAGTTTGAGGTGAAATCACGTCTCTCACATTTAGAATACTTTAGGATAGTAGCTTAAAGGTTGTTTATTTGGACGTGGTTCTCGCCACCAGGCACCCACCAACCCTGGGCTGCATTAGCACCACGTGCCAGCCTGAGACATTGGACAGGAGGGAATGGGTTCCAGCTCACCATGAGTGGCAATCAGATTCCCATTTCTTATGTGTCGTTCTGGAAGACACTTTTTAAAAGCAGGAAAAAGTCCTGGGGTGAAAGGGCACAAAGGGACCACCACTCAAGAGCAAGACTGGGGGAAAATCCAGGCTTCTGAAAGGTTTTTGAAACCTAACTTGGAGGTTGCATCATGTCTGGAAGCACGTGGTCTGCCTGCAGTGGGGCTTTATCCAGGCATAAGGTACCACACCACAGATCAGATTTTGCATCACAAGCCAAAAATACAGCTAGAACAAAGGACAGAGTCTGTACTTCCCGAAACAAGACCGCAACTTGCTCCAGAAACCGTAGGAAGTTACATAAATGGAAAAGCTGATCCGTGAGAACAAAAATAAAAGCTTCTCTTATGGATTATAATGCCATTATAAGTGCATTCATTCAATAACCCACAGCCTAAAAATTTGTTAAATCCCACACCAACAAAACCCAAGTCAAAAGACCCTAGTGCACTCAACAAGATTTTTTTATACCAGAAGAGCCAAACACGAAAGTTAATGTCACCTCCCTGTACTGAAGTCCGGGAGATCCAGATTCTCAATGGAGCCCAAGGCCCTTATGGACCCAACTCCCACTCACTTTTATTTACTGTTTGACACAGACTGCAAAGAGAATAAAATCCCCCAGTGGGAGTTTGGCTTTTAGTCTCTTTAGCCTGCTTTGGAAAGTTCAGCTAGTAGCACAGGCCTGGCTCCTCTGTTAGGTACAGCCGGGTAAAGCAGCCTGCTGAGCAGGTTCCTAATTGCTATGTCGATAACTTGCTACTGAAGTTCAAAGAATTAGTCAAGAAAAAATAAGAACCCTTTTCCCTATTGCTCCAAAGGAAAGAATAAAGTAATATAATCATCATTTGGAAGATACTAATTTAGAAAACTAATCGCAGCCTTATTCTGTTCAGAAGCACAGAAGAACACTAAATACAGGATCTCATGCATTCAATTACGCTGTGAAATAGCATCGAGTTGAAGTAACCCACGCAAGCTCGCTGTTTCCAAAAGGCTGCTGAGCACCCAGCTGGACGGTGCCTTTGCACTATATATGTGTGTACATGCACGGTGCCTTTGCACTATATGTGTGTACATGCACCGTGCACGTGTGTATAGGCCCCAACGGTGGGACAGCACACACTGTGTATGCTCAAGGCGAGGACTTCTGCACCTTGTAAAGTATGATACGCACTTAGGAAAGGTAATGGAGTAAATACTGCTAATGCCTGGTTTCCATCACCACTGGATGCAGAGACGACTGCATTACTTCCCACCCCGGGGAGATCCAGGTGAGGACTCGGTATCACAGGACTTCAGGCGGAGGTGTAAATACAGTGCTGCGAACAGCATGCAACACAAGTGCAACAGTCGTGGAAAGCAACTGCTCAGAAATAGGTTCCAAAGGCTCTTTACAGTTATACTACATGGTGATTTGGGGTATTTGTCACTCGGTACCTACTAAAGTAGACATCTGCTAGCAAAACTCGAGGCTGGATTACATTAAGAAAGCCCTTAATCATGTTGTGGGCATAATCACACAAGCAGTTGATAGAAGCAAATCTCTAAGAAGTTCACCTTTGTTAGTGCTGCATGATATGAACAGTCAAAAGTATTTGGATTCAAATGGTTATCGATTCTTTCATTTAAATGTACACAGGATTCAAGTTTAATGTTGCAGCAGGGTTTTGGAATGCCGCTAGTTTCGTGTCAGATATGCACTATAGCCAATTCTACAGAAGCTCTACTAAAGTCAAATTCTAGTAAGAAAGATACTAAAAGGCCATAAATAGGTCAGAACTGACTTGCTTGTCTGTTAAGCTACTTTCCTCCAGCAGTGGCCAAAAGCAGATTCCTTTACCCATTAGTCAAGTATGAGGACAAGTAACATTTCCTTATTTATATCTTCTCAGCTTCTGGCAAACAGCAGTAGCAGCACTGCCTAATGAAGCCTTGATTACTTTTTAATGCGTTTTAAGTTTACTTTCGAGAAAGGCACCTTAAGGATCAATGTATTATCACAGCTTAAGCAAAATTCTGGCCTTAACAAATAATACCCAAGCACTAGGGGACTGGGGGGGGCGTGAATTCATTCATCCTGCAATACCTACTTGTCAAAGGACTGTTAAGGTGCTACTGGGTTTCTAACATGCAGAACACCTTATCATCAGCAACACCTGAAGACAATGTATAAGTACCATTTAATAAACTTCAGATTTTGTTCCAGTACATGAAAATGGCTCTTTGTCAGCTGAAAACACACGTCTCTTCCTACTGAAGCCACCAAATTCAGAGGCAAATCTTTCTCTCTTTTGGCTGCAAGGAAAAGGAGGGTGACATTGTGCATTCTCCTTTAACTCTCCTCCTTACTGCCTGCTCCCCAGTATTTTTTTTCTAGTCACTCATTTAGCATTTCCTGGCATGCCAAGGCTCATGTACCACATCAGCAGCATCCTCCTTGGTTTGCCCAAGAGTCCAGCTCAGCCACAAGCCTACCAGCCAGATGCGCAAAACTCACAAGAGTGTTCTGGATGGCTGTGCGCATCATATGCAACATGCCTTTAGTCAGGATATCTGTGTCCTCACCAAAAAAAAGAAATTAAGCATCTCTCTATAGTCTGCTTTAGATGCTTCTATTAATGCTGTAAAGTGCTTAGGCAGAGTCACTCTTGCCAAATCAAAGTTATGCGGAAGTCAGGATGTCAATGCTCTTTTCCATAGCAGTCATGGCCTGTTAAAAGACTAGAAGCATGGAAGTAATACAAAACATTATTTCAAGGTTTTATCACAAATATGGATTAACTCCTTGCGCTACAATAAACATGCACGTCTCTCGTGTTTTGCTTTTTTTAAGGATAGGTTTTGCCTCGTTACCTGTAAAGCCTCAGCTTAATTGTTGTGGGAAAAAGATCCACTATACATTACATGACTCGAAAGTGATCTGTTTCTAAATCTGAGGGGAAAAAATAAGGATCTCTGTGTAGTCCACATCATGGACCTTGGTAACCTGGATTTACTAAACCCTGTGTGACACTACTTTTCCATCAGCAGGTAGTGGCATTCCTACAGAAATCTTTCCATCTGGCCAATGACTGATACTAGTGACTGAAGTGCAACAACTAAAACACCTTGGCTGTGCCATATGTCTGAACAACTCCCACACCTCACCATGCGATTCAGACAAAGATGTATACGCAACATGAAGAGTTACCATATATTATCTAGATTTTTAAACTGGCGTGCCAATACCCCTGCGCACATTACTGCACTGGCTAATGTACAGTGCCTATGGGGACCATCAGTCACCTCTCCAAAAGCAGATCCCTCCATACATCAAGAGATTAGCTTTTTGCTTTTTGTTTGGATACCCCCCTGTTGTTTTATGGGGTTTTTTAAGTTGTGTGAAAAGTGACAGCAATGCCCAATGGGATTATTTGCCTTATTATTTGGATTTCAAAACCAAAAAATCCCCACACAGCCAAAACTTCCATTTTCTGGGATTTTAATGCAAGACTTTAACATTTAAAATATCTTTCCATCATCAGCCAAAAAATAGAGATGTTTGCTCATGGGATGGCAGGAAGCAGTTTTACATTCTGTATTTCCGTGCACATGAAACACCAGATCCTCAGCAGCTGGGCAAGGGAGGAGTTAAGACGACTCAAGAAGGGGTTGGCAGCACCAGAGCTGTTACTAGAAGAGGCACCAAACCGCCCTATGTGCATGCTTTTTGTAGACAACCTAACAGCCAGAACACAGAAGAACAGCGAATGCAAATGAAGCTTCCAACTGCTGAACACTGGGAGAGGCTTTCAGACCTGGAGAGGTGTCAGACTTACAATTATCCTCCCTCAAAATGAATGATCCATGCTTAATTTAAAACAGGGGAGATGCCTGACTACTGCTTAACTCTGTGCTCATGCTGAGCTTCAGGCTCCTGCAGCCCTGGGAGGAGTGGCAGCAACACAATTCTCCCCTCCCTTCATGTGATTTCTGCAAACGGCTCCACCAGGAACCCTGTTTGATTAAGGATGAACTTTGCACGTGAATCAGCCTGGTGCCTCTGAGCTTGGCTGGCAGCAGTTGGAGACTCAGACGCCCAGACCCCTCAAGCATCGAAATCCTGCCCATCATCTGTCCAGGTTGCTCCCAGACCTCACCTCTGCTAGTGCCGGGTCCAGGGATGGTTATCCAGGAGGGATCGCTGGGGAAGCACGGCTCATTGCTGGCACTCTATATACTCAACCTGCATAAATCAAGGTTACAGAAAGAGACCTTGAACTCCGAAGGCTTGTCTCTGAGTGTGTATTCACCCGTTCTTGCCCCAGCCTATGCCTTGGCACAGCTATGGGGAGGTCTGAGACAGAGGCACTCTTCCCGTTGCACAGCAGTTATTGTTTTGGGGGGCCTCAACTCAGTTTACTGTGCTGACATGTGGATACTTGTGCCATCACGAGGAAAGGCACGGGGCAGAGAAGGAAACCAGCCAGGAGATGCAGGACTGCCTCTCCCAGCAGCAGTACCGACTGAAAGCATATATCAAACCGTGGCCTCGGGACATTCCTGTCTCAGGCCTTTGCTTCATCCAGCAACAGGAAGGATTTGCAAATGCAAATATTCACATATCAGGTCTTCTTTTAGTTTCTTTTGTGAGTAGACTACTGAAGTTAGCCAAAATAAATGTGTCTTGCAAAATCAAGCTTCCAGACCTAAGCCTCCCCTTACCCTGCTTTAGATGAGAATCTAAAGAAACACTGATGTACTGCAAAGCCATAGCTTTAACCATGTGCACTGACACCATCCACAAACCATCACAGCACCCTGAATTGCCATAATCAAAAGGAAAATACCACTATTACAATACAAAATAAATTGACCCTTGGCAATTTTCTAAGTCAATTTTGTGGCATTTGACTTTCATAAGCCTGAAAACTGCTCATCTGGTCCAAAACCAACAGAGAGACAGCTTCCTACTGCGGGAATACAGGCTCCATTATCTCGGTCATCCGTTAACAAAGCATAAGCAGCAGCAGAATATGAACTCCTCATTTATTACACACAGTTGTTTTCTGCAACAGACTTGAAGCTTGGCAGGCTGTATTTCCCTGGGCGTCTCACATACGCCTAGTCACAGCACCTAAACTCTGTGCAGGGTTAAATAAAAGCAAACAGATCTGCTCCTCCCAGAAACCAGTATAAAACTAACATAATTCCTGAACATCACAAATATAAGAGTGGCAGGAAAAGCAGACAAAGGAACCAAACGCACATTGCATAGTCCTGCAGTGAACACCAGGCTTCCAAGATTACCAAGGAGAAGGAAGCGCAAACCCCAGTGCCTGCTTAACAAAAACTGCCCCAGGGTCTGGAATGAACTCATGACGTTATCAGACAGAACACCTCCAGCAACTCCACTTATCTGTGCAAGGTTTAAGGTTAGCAGGAAAGCAGAAATCTAACAACAAACCTGTTGTCACAGCTTCTGAATTTTCCCTCATTAATCATTACTGACATTCGCAGAGTTAGTTGTCTGGCACAACTCAGGCAGAAGAGCAGAGAACTGCAAGCTTCAAGAAACCTTGTGTAGCGTTCCTATTTGTATACCAACAAAACTGTTCGGGTTAGTGCCTGCACCTGGTCCATCCCCACAGGGAGATGTCATCCCACCACCACCAGACCTGGGAGCAGCCCCACAGCCCCCCCGGTCCCCAGCCATCAGCCAGCACATGGGCTCTCTGTCACCACTTCATGTCCCTCTTCCAAACAGTGCCAGCCGGGTTAGCCATGACGGAAGGTGAAGTTGTTTGTGCTCACCCCCTCCTTCAGCCCTGGGATGCACAACGGGCAACTCAGAGAGGACCTGAGCAGAGAGCAGCCTCCAGCGACAGCATCTTCTCCTGGCACGACTGTTCAGTATATTGCTGGTGTTTCTACAGCTTCAGCTTCTTGCTGTACGCTCTTACCTGAGGCACAGAACAGTCTCAGGAAATGGAAGCTTCTCTATGTAGAAGAAAAAAAACGTTCTTAAGTCTGAACTACCTCTGTCAGAGACTCCTTGAACAATTCTGAAGGCACCCTTTGCCTCTTAAAGCTTCCTTTCCTAAGCTGTTAGTCAGCGGGAATAATTATGTTTTCAAATCACTGCTTATTTACTTTGTTATTTGGGTTAAGGATCATTTCTGGCTGTTTCTGCAAACAGTACCAAACACACCACAGCCCAGCCTCATAGACAGCCTTTATGCACTGACTATAACACAATTTAACATACAGCATTTATCTCCAGCAAGATAATCAGGCTTGGTATCATGAGATGCAGAAAAATCTCAGGAACATGACATATTCCTAGATATTCAAAAGTTCTCAATGTGGCTGAGAAAAAAGGGGGGAAAGGCACTGAGGGTGCCACTGAGAACCTGCCTACTTGCTCTAGAAGCTTTAAAAAGGGCTTTAGTCCTGAAAGTCTTGACCTCACCACCGTTGTCAGGTTCTGAGTCTTGTTTTTTTCAGCCTGTCTCTCTCTAAAAGCCAGAAGAATTATTCCTCCTTTATCTTCATAGAGGGCTCCAGGACAGGTCTTAGTAGTCCATGAAATACTGGCAGCAACTACACCCTATGAAAAGTGATGGCTGTCATGTAACATCAGTTAAAACAAAACAGTTCCCACCTTGTTCCACCCTTAAGCTCCAGTCTTCACAGTCTGCACAGCACTTGGCCAATATTTCCTGGGGAAGCAGCCTAAGATAACCTCAAATCAACACACACCATAGACAGCAGAGGGCTATACTTTGGGGGGTTTATTGAAACAGCTGCTAATGTAATTATTTTTCAGAATCTGTGGATTTATGCTGGCAATGAGGAGACCTGCATGGCAAAGAGAGTAGAGAGGAAAAACATTTTTTTGTTTGTCTGACGAGAGCTGAACTCTGGTTAGGAAAGGAGTTAAAAGCACAGACAAGTATTCGTGAAGCTACTGAGGTTTAAAATAAAAAGAAGGTTTACTTCCTGTATGGTTCAGCACACAGAGAGACTATATTAACTGACAAGACTAGCAGTTTACAGCATTAATTGTTGTTTCACTGCCTTTATACTGCCAGGCGTTTATTACCTTTAAAAAACCCACTACTTTAAGATGAAAGATAATATGACCTCAGGGATCCTATGCTAAATCCAGGTGCTTCTGATCTGTATTACTTTCTATATTCGAAGAAATAGTATACCAGACATTATTTAGCAAAAAAGTCTTTTTGATGACTGCTATTCTAAACCTAACCAAAGAAATTTTTCAAGAGAAGAAAGCTTTTTCTCCTGAACTAAAAAAACCTAAAAATATCATAATGCAAATGAAAGGGGGATTAAGAGAATAGATATGGATTAAATACAAATTTTCCTCCTCTTTCCAAAAAAGAGTCAGGCTGTACCGAGATAGGACAGCGGGTCAGTACAGGCACACCGAAGCATCCCAGAGACGAAAGATTTAGTAGACAATGATCTGTATTGGCACCAGTTTTCTGACCAGTTACTTTGCCTGGGTAACATTTCAAGTGCACACCATCCTGGGGGCCCCAGATCCCCTCTTTATTTGCAGACTTGGACAAAAAATTGTAACTTCAGAAACTGTGTCTTTAGGGGGGGGGGGGATATATAAATAGAAACCTCACGAGAATTGGCCACATTGCAGTTTCTAATACTTTTGGTAGCTGAAGCAATACAGGAGTTGGCCAACTTCTGCTTGCAGTAGCCAGGAAGGCCAACACCTGGGGGTTTGCTCTCAAGAGGACTTCTCGGGAGACATCCTGAAGTCACTCTTTGCTGGAATTAAAAAAAATGAAACATTTGCCAATACAATAAGGTCCTTTCCATCAACAAGCTATACTCACCCACTGTATCACTGCAAGACAAAGGGAAGTGCCCCAGACCAAAGCACTAATCCAGATGCTGCCCATGCCTGCCACTGACAGAGCCAGGACCCAGAGGCCACTTTGCAACCCCCATTGTCATTTCTAAGTTTCTAAGATCACTCTTGACACCATGGTATCCGCTTTTTTTTTTAAACCACAAGCTTCCTTCTGCCTCCATGCAAGCTAGCATCTGCATACCACCATCAGAAACTAAGACAAATACACACTGCATTTTATTTTTAAAAAGATTAAGTCCCTCAACTGTTTATTTGCTGTAGGATGGAGTTCTCCAGACCTGGGCGAGCAGCCAAAATAGCTTCATTCCCCTGATGTTCTTCAGTCTCAGCCTAATGCTTGACGGCTGGCAGTATGAGGTGATGGCTATCCAAACGCCTTCCAAGCTGCTAATTTTGGTCCCAAATCACTACATGGAAAACAATGCTGTCTGTCCAGCTGCTCTCCAGTTTACACAGGTGTAAATTCCTGGAAGGAACGTTCCTTGAGATAGCTTTATGGACCTACTTTGATCTTTTCACAGCACACACAACTCAAACCTCAGTCCTCTGCGGGTAAAACAGAGGCTCTCGTGGCTACCTCCCAGTACATTTTAATGTGATGAAAGGAAGCAGCAATTTAAAGAAAGATTGCTCAAGTGCAAAGGTTTCATGGACTTAGCCACCAGAACCATGAGACTTGCTTATCTGCATTACAGGGTGGAAAAGAATTTTCAGTTCTTAATCAGGATTATCAGGTCACTAACAAGTAAGTTTGCAAAGCTGCCCCTTTTTATCTTTTTATTTCTACTTGCACACATTGTATTTCCTGCCTAGGGGAAAAAAAAAAAATCTTTTACATCTATTCTCTATAAATCAGCTTCACTTGAACTTCATTTCTATCCATGTTCAGTGAGAATGTTTTGGGTTATCTTTTTAATTCATTCATGTAGTTACTCTTGCCAGTTGCTCTGCAGCTGCTGTTCTGCCCGAGTGCATTTGCAACACGTGCACAGGAATGATCTTGGGTAAGTGGCATTAAGTATTTCCTAAGGAGTAAAATCTTGTCCTGCTGTAGTCCATGGCAAAACTCCCAGTGACATTAGCACAGCCAAAGGTTGATCCCATGAGGTGAATACAGATGTGCTGTTTAAACCTGCCTGGAAACCACTACTCTCATAAAAATGTGGTTTTATATGAAAACTATTATTATTTCCCCAGAGGCTGCCTGTCTTCTGTTTACATTGGGCTTTGCCAGTTTATTTTGACCTATGCCTAAGGCAGGAGGGTGTTTCTGATACACTTACCTTATTACCTAGGTCTAAACATGATGTATGTCAGCGTCTGCTGTTCATGCTGCAAAATCATGTTGGCTTTGGAATCACCTGCTGTCCGTATCACCAAATACTTGTTTCTCGTATGTAAGAAATGCTGAAATTGTGACTGGCAATGAGACGCATGAAGAACAGCCATATTTGCTCCTGTAAGCTCTCATTCACATCTCCCTGTCTGCCCAAGAGCCCAGGAAAACTGAGTGACATTTCAGCTTTGATTAAGGAAACCTTTCCCCATCACAGCCAAGCACAACAGAGAGGCCGTATCACCTGGCAGAGCTTGCTTCATGCTGACTCTCCCAGTTACTAACACCCCAATCCTGATCTGGATCCCACAGTGCATTTCATTCAATGTAAAATAGAAGATCTAATGGCAAGTCTTCCTTATGCAAAGTCTTACTCAATGTCCAAACCTTGAGACTTCAGTGTTTATCTCTCAACAGAAAGTTTTGAGCCTGCCAGCAACTATTGCGTAACAAGTAGCTTCACACAACATTTCTTACAGCCTTGTCCTCAGCTCCTGAACTGAACCGCAGTTGTTCAGAAGGAAACCAAAAGGAGAATGATTATAAACTTCTGCTCCTCCCCACCTTCCCGGCCCCCCCCCCCCGTTTCTAAGATAAAGGGGACAAATATAGTTAAGAGTTCCTCTCATCTATACAGCCTCTCACAGCACGTCAGAGTTTGCAAAGCAGAGAGAGGTAAGACTTCAGTTGCATTGGTATGTCTGAATATAAAACAGATGCGTAATCTGTTTACATTTCAGAGGAAATTTCTAGTTACACCTAAAGGTCCAGAGCCTTCTAATACTTTTATAATTGCAGGCGTTTGTAATAACCACCAAATTAAAAACAAACCAATACATCCCAAACACACACATACATTCTTTTCCATCAAACTTTTTTCCTGGGCAACATGTTCTTAAATTTTTAAATGCAAACTGTTAATATGAGTTTGGGAGCAGAGCCAATTTCATCCAAGAACAGAAACACAGCTTTATTGGGTTAGATCCAACACTTTTCTACCCCAGTACCCTGTCTCCACCGGCCACAGATCCCAGGGAAGAGCACACCAACAGATTGAATGCAGAGGGCTACACATTATACTTTCCCAGACTCCAGTAATCTGCAGTTTTGAGTCAGAGGTATAGTCATTAAATTTAATAGCCCTTAATAGACTTTCCCCCTTAATTTGTCTCACTGCTTCCTAGGCCTGCGCAGTTTTTGCCATACACAACATTCTCTGGCAGTGAGTTTCTCCATTAAACTACATGTTGTCAAACAAAGTACTTCATTTACTCTGAACCTGCCACCTGCTAGTCTCACTTGCTCTCCCCATTTGTTCCATTAAGAAGTTACAAATAACGACTTCGTATTTGTTCTCCCATACCTGACATGATTTCATCACTTTTCATACTTTTTCAGTTCTTTGTCAACTGAAGAATTCTACCTTATTTGGTTGCTCCTCCTACAGTCATCATCTCACCCTACTTAGTATCTTTTCTCACTTTTTTAAAGACAACAGTTCCAGTCTATTAAAGATACAGACTCACCACAGATTGGTACAGTGGTGGTAGGGTTTTCTTCTTTGCCCTCTCCCATCCTAAAAATTCCTGATGTTTTGTTTGCTTTTTATGACGACCAGTATGATATTTTTCTAGAATTACCTAGTACGGCTCCAAGACCTCTCTGCTAAACAGTATCAGCTAGTTTAAACCTCACTCTTGCACAGGACGATGACTGTTTCTTCCCAGTTTCCCACCAGGGACAGCTACAGCAGGCTGCCCTCACACTGTGCAACCTCACTTCACGAACAGCCTTGTCACCTCTCTCTCTGGATTGCTTGGGGTACAGCACAAACCTCTGTAGGATCTCTCTGTGTCTTCCGCACATTGCAAAACCTGCCTATATATTCCAAAGTCTTGATTGTTACCTGGTTTATATAACTGGTGTGTAATCAACTCTACAAGCCAAAAAGAAACAAAATAATCCTTTCCTCTTACCCCATAGCAGCTTAGTTTCTTTATGAAAAAAGAAGATTTTTAAACTGGCCAAAGCTTGTCCAAAACTTTCTGTCCAGGGATTCAATATTAAGGGATCACTCCTTATTCGTGTACCTGGTGGCTGCTCCAGGTAACTCAGCTGCGAGGCACGGCTTTCTTCTCCAACAGTGCATTGATTCTTCCCCACATTCTGCCTCTGTCCCTGTGTCCACTGGGAAAGAGCCTAACAAAGAGTAACACCAATTTGTCCAGCACAGCAAGGTAGCTCACAGCTTCCAGATTTCCCTGAAATCCTTTTTTAAACCACTGCTGCCTTTGGCTCCTTTCTTCACTCCAACACCACAGCAATTCAAACAGTAAGTCTCTTGACAGGTAAGAGTTAAAATTTTACACTTGAGCGCCTTTAGAATTTAAAGTGAGGCAGTATTGCTGCATGGAAAAATAGCCCCGATAAAACTAAACTTCAGATAGATAACTGAAGAAATCAAATCACCACATCCACTTCTCACAGGGAAACTAAGTCCAACAGAACAAAGTTGTAAGTCAGGATGCGAAGACTACTTCAGCTGTATCCAGACAGTGTTAACTTCAGTCAGTCCACAGTTTGATGTTAACCCTTCCCATTTTCTTCTGGGGGCTTAAGCCCCAGTCTCACTTTACTACCTTCCGAATTTCAGAAAATGGGCCTTGACAGTCAGCTGGAGGTGCTGTCCTGGAAAGAACATGCTCCTGGACAGAGGCTTTTTTCTGGGACAAATAATAGTAGATAAGCATTACAATTAGAACTCCTTCAGGCTTGATTAAGTATCTGACCAACAAAAGTACTTCAAACTTAAATCATAAACTGGAGGTCTCCCCTGAATGCGGCTAGGGTTGAACAAATGTCATTAACATGGTATTTTCACGTTTGAGTAGAAATATTCTTGAATAGCGTAATATTGATATACGTTGTGGGTTTGATTCAGGTTTCCAGATCACTGACTAGTGCCAGGAACTAAGATCAGCAGTTCCAGGACAGCAGCACAAGGGTCGGGGAGCTTGAAGAATAGCTACGTAAGGGAGAGCTCATCTATCTCTGGCTACGACAATGACACATCCTTAGCTCTTTTTTTATCATATAGTGGAATATTTTAGTTCTGTTTTGAGCTTGAACAGCTGAAATCTGTCAATGTTTGTTTAGTTCCATTTGTTTCCTCTCTCCCCAATTCCTCCTCTTCTGGGAGGAATAAGAATAACCCTGCAGAGACTCTTGGTTTTGGCATCCTCTGCTTGTTACAAGCATGCCAATTCTCTGACTTGTATAGGAATTTTCTGAGTGTAGCTTTAATGCCCCAGGACAAGAAAAGTTCCTTGCTCAACTTCACAAATATTTATTAAAAAAGCACAAATGCTTAGCATTTACACAACACTGTATGGATCGTGTCTTGAAAAGTGCTGTGGTTCAGGGTTCAAGCGAAGCCAGGGCAAGCTGACGGCGTTCAGCTTCTTCCCACAGTCAGCCTTTTCTCCCCAAGCAGTGCATGAGAAGACATAATCCTGATGCGCCATCTCAAAATAAACACTGTCATACCTGCATATACAATCTACAGACATTCTCAGCAAAAAGCCTTTCCCAGCCTTAACTGTGGAGTATAATTTCCCATCTTTCTCATGCTGTCAGAAAACTGTTTTTATTTAAGCACAGTAGAATGTTTTCTATTTTGATGTATTGAAACTATTGCAACAACTGCAGCCAATTTAATCTCTGGCTCTATTAAAAATTTGAATGTAATATTTTAAGAAAAATATTTGACTTATCTAGACTTTGGAACAATGACTTTAAAGAAAACAAGCCATGAGGCAGATGGAATGCATCCTAGCTAACTGCCTCACTAGATTCATGTTACGTATTTTGTCTTCCACCCCGAGAGCTCTAATTCAGAACAATTCATAGCATTTTATTGAGAGAAATTAAGTTTGGTTAACACTGGCTATCCAAAAAAGTACTTCATGCATATTACGTTTACCCAAGAGATGGGTTTAAAAATCAATACCAAGCCTAACAAGTCAGTTTTCACCCACAGTATATAAACTGCATGAGCTAAGTACCAGAAAAATATATATACACTCATGAGATTGTTTTTAAAACTACAGATGCAGCTTATTTTCCTCACAATACATGGTTTTATCTAAACTTGCATCATATTACAAGACTATTTACAGAAGGTTCATATCAGTATTTTCTTCTCGTATTAACTGCACTGATAGGCAGCGCCATTCAGACCCAAGGAAGTTCAGCAGCAGCTCCAGAACGTCTCCTGCCACTGCTCAGGGCTTCCAGGATGACAAACATGACCACATGCATCCGGGCTTTGACAACACATTTGCAACCTCGAACGCAACTGCAGAACAAGGCACACTTACTATACACACTGATAAAAACGCTGGATGCCAAGAACCACCCTGCTATAGCTGCATCTGCCCTCAGCAAGGCTCAGCACAGAGCCACCTCCTGCTACAGCCCTGCACCGCTGGGCTGCTCACGCAGCAAAGCGCCAGCCGCTCAGAAACCTCAGAGCGGCCAACACCGCAGAAACAGAAAGCGCACAGACTTTACTCATTCTGTCTTAGGACGGCAATATTTGCATTTATTGTGTTAAGCAGAGGAAAGAGGCCCTAGAAGGATTTAAATGCAAAACCTTTTTTTTTTTTTTTTTTTTTTTTTACGATCTCCATTTCTCCCTGTATGACTTCGCTTAGATTGCTTCTTAAAGATGAAGCGGCTTCACCAGCCTTCCCAAAGCCCTGAGCTGTTGACCTGGGACAAGAGCTGGTGGCTACACACAACTCTGCGCGTTTCCAGTCACTCTTCTGCAAAGCTGTTCCCCTCAGTCGCAACCTGTAACGCTCCAGAAGGCACTTGCCCCTGGCTATATATCCCCAGCAGCACCACAAAGTGCTCCTGTGCATGGTGGGTTATGTGGGGGGAAAGAAAAGAGTAACTGTGAGCAAACGTTTGCTCTCCAGACCACAGGCCACTTTCCTCTTCATTTAATGGTGGGTGGGGAGGAGAAGACCTAGATCCTTTCCCAAGCAGGGAAACAATAGAAGAAAAACATTAAACCCCCACATCCCTAACTTCACAAATGAAAAAATAAACTAAAATTTCCTTTCCTCTCTAAAACCACCCCTAAAGAGCGGCGAGTCTGATGCGGAACATGGGACTCTGACACCAGTTCTGGAGATCATCTCTTATTTTTGCCATGTCTGCAGTCGCAGTAGGAGGCGAGGAAGGAAAACCACCCACATAGTCATCAAAACAAACGAGGGGGGAGAGCCTGGAGAGACAGAAGCATGGGCTGTAGACCACAGAGACAATGTGCCTGGCTCCAAGGAGCGGTCTGGAGACCAGGGATTTGATACAGCAGTTTCCACAGCCCACAGTGCTGGCAGCGGCACACAGGAGAGTCCAGCCCACCATATCCAGTGCTGGCACCTCACTTCCATAGCCACAGCCTCCAGGTCTCACCCATACTCCCAGAGTTTGCATGGGGACCTCAGATGAAAACCCACAATTTTCTCGGACAAAGTCCGTAGTCAAGACCAGCACAGTTGTTGGCAACAAGTGCACACTCGTAAGACGGAGAAGAATTTTAACAGCTGGCTCCTTTCCACACGAGATCAATAAAACTGGTAATCCAACTGCCTCCAGGAAGACGCACACAAGTGCTTCTGGTGCTGCAGGAAAGCTAGGGCAATCTCTTACCCAAAAAGCAACAGAATACCTAAATGCTAATGGGGAAAATCACAGACTGGACTTGTGCAGTTCAGCTTCTGTCCTCCTTGTATCCTTTTTCTTCCAGGAGCAAGAGTCTAATTACTCTTTGGCCTCTCCTCCTGTTGTCTCTTGAAGGATCTGAATATAAGTCTACAGTCAAATCACTCTCACAGACAGCACAGTCTCTGCTTGAGTCAACGCCTGGGTGCTTCTGAATGCGGCATTTGCATCTGTCATTTTATGCTGGTAGCCTCCAACACTGTCTCATACTAAGTAACACTGTTCACTTCAACTGTACGCCACACAGAAAGACTCCTGGACAGAAGCTACACGTGCATATTCCCGCGTTTGGTGTCTGCAGCTCATCGTCATAATTACAACCCCCCCTGCGTCCTTGCCCCAGCCCACGACTCGCCAGTACAACATTCACACTGAGAAAGATGAAAGAGAAAGGGCAACTTTCCGTACAAGACTTCCAAATACATCAGGAAACTGATAATGTAACTATTATTTTATGATTTCTGGGGTGAAACTCAAATAGGAGGCCAGACCAAGACTGCAATCATCACATTTTGGCCAAGTCCTTAATTATAAACTTCCGGCACATTCAGTTATCTCTGCTTATGAGAACCACAGCAATGAACCACCCCAAACCAAAGTCACCTTTACCTTTACCATGCAGAGCATAAAGCAAACGCCACAACCAAGTACAAATACAGAACTTTGCAACCAATGAAACACACCAAAGATAACACCGAGCACTAACTCCTTGTGCTGCAAAACCCATGAAGGGGCAGCTCAGCGGTCCCACTTTCCGCTCTAACACCCATGCCCAGACTCTGAATGAATGACACATGTACACAGGAGGTAAGTGGACTTTACCAGAAAGCCTTTGAAACATACTTGTAAAATGCCTTTGCTTAGACATGAGCTTCATACTATATTTCTTCCTCACGGATACATACTACTGAAGATAAACTTTCTGGAGAACAGTGCCTTGGGGAAACATTTTATATACTATGATGTGGCAAATTATACTGCATAACAAAGTATGACTTTGCCAATAAAAGACCACAAAATTTGGGCACCCTCCAAGACTTAACAGCCCCAGGCTGTGAGGTGCAAAGCAATCTCAAACCCCTTTTCCCTTCAGTGGGAGACGACACTTTCCGGAGTCTCACAAAAGCTGCACGAACTTACAGAAACAGGGCAGCTGTTTTCTAGGAAGGAGGAGATTTTATGTTTATTTCTGGTTTGCTTCTACTCAAACAAATTAGCCTTTTAGAAACCAAAATAACACAGTGCCAGGCGTCACTGACAGTACAAAGGCGACTTAGCAGGAGTGAGAGCCCTTACAGGGCTGATGTTAGCCAGTTCAGTTACTTTGCTGGAAACAGCTTTGACTCTGTTCCATCTCTCTGTAGCAACCTCTTCTGATGTGGATTTTCCATTTCTGGAGTGGGTTATTTCAAATTCAGCACCCAGAAAGGCTCCTCTGGTCCTCCAAGCAAAGCCTGTCTCACCAACAGCTTAAGACCCACGAAAACAACTCATCCCGTCGAGCGAAGTTCCCTCTGGATAGGTGCCTCTCTGTCTTACTTTAGGTTGAAACAGCTATTAAAATTCTTATACTAGAAAGAAAACAGCCACCCAGTGAGGTACTCTGCTGATCCCTGCCAACAGAAACACCCTCGGTATACTCAGTAAACCAAGAACGTGCAAGTCCTGCTCATTACCACAAGATTACTTGAGCTGCCCTAGCTTTAGACGAAGGCATGCGTGTACATATATAGATATATGTGTCATAAAACTGGCAATTATGTGCATGTTCTGCTCAAATTCCACAAAAACCGACTACGCCAACACTATATTCAAATTCCACAGTCAAGGATGCACAAAGGAAACTAAAAGGCAGCAGCAAGTCAGAATCGAGCCTTGTAACGTTTACAATCCACACAAGGATGAGACAGCATCGCAGAAACCACTAAGCTAATAATTAAAAACCTAATTTAAAAACAGGAAAACATAGTCAGGATTGAGATCAGTGGTTGCACCCCTGGAGCTTAGGATCACCACACAGACAGAAATCAATAACTGCCATTAAGAGGTCACTGATAAAAATCTATAGCAGCCGAACCAGTCAACTTGAAACCTATTAACAGCTGCAGCAGAAAGAAAGAATTACTTTTTCAATTTGCTAATGACTGTTTCTTTCCTTCCAGATGATCATTTTGTATGAACCCAGCCGAAATCCCTTTGGACCCCCCCTTATGAATGAACTACTCAGGATTTCAAGACACTCTCCAGATCAGCATCAGATAATCATCTGCTTTTCACAATCGGCATCAGCACGTTGATGTCAGCATTGACATCAAGATTAACAAAAATGACACGGGAAGAGAGCGACAGCAGGGACACTCAAGGCACACGTTCCTGTGCCATCTGTACTCCATCACTACAGGGCCCAGCCTCTGTCATTAGAGCTAAACGAGGGGTTACAGCATCACAGCTATCAACAGCAAAGCTTACCAACCTGCTATTTCATCGGCTGAAGACTGTAGATCAGTGACTGCACTCAACCGGAGAAGGAGAATTCAGTGAGGGCTTTTTTTATCTTCTGTACGACACTGTCCTCTTAAAAGTTTGGGAACCTGCACCTGAGGTACACAGCCTAACAGTGACATGGAAGGTCACCACACCGCCACAGCTTAGTCTCTTCATCTACTTGCAGTAAAAGTCACTGATGATTAACTGCAATAGCTGGCATTTGCTAAGTCTCTGGCATTTTGTAGGTCTCCAGCCTATTCATACCAAGTGTGACAAAATCCCCTGGATTTTAGACTCGGAGCATCTTTCACACTGATCAAACAGAAATCAGACCATCCTGTGGACACGACCACTCCGAGCTACACCTGAACCTAGGCACAAACGCCCAATATTATTTTTTTTTTATTTATTATTTTGCTTTGGGAAAACACAGTCTTCTGACCAAGCTCTGCCTCCAACACACTGGGGCCGTAAGAAGTGAAACCCCGTATTCCCACACGGCAAGGAACCGCAGCTACTCGGACAGCAGCCACACACGCCTGCCACCCCTAATGATTCGATATAAGAGGAATAAACTCGTCAAACCGGAGAACTGGCATGACAAGTGACACAATTTAGAAATAAACTTCAAGAACAACAAAGAACCCCAAAACACTGCTGGCTTTGCCTTCCCAGCGCAGGACGAGGCCGCGGCTGTGGGAGCAGCACCCAGAACTCAACAGAACAAGGTGCGAAACCTCGAAGAAAATGACATTTTCTTCTCGACGGCCGACTGCAGCACACGCATCTCCCTACAAGCGCTGGATACTTCTCTCCGTCCACCGAGGGGGCCGAAGCTCGGCTGTCCCGGCCTCTCCTCACGCTGCCCGGCCGGAGACCGCCATCGCCCCCCCCCCCCACC
>JANZLQ010000040.1:22286195-22297982 GCA_026212715.1 Elanus axillaris
GTGAGGAGCGGCGGGGCGGCCGTTTCCTTCCCTTTCCTCGTCCCTTTCCTCTTCCCTGTCCCCTTCCCTGTCCCCTTCCCTGTCCCCCTCCATCCGCCGGGACCGGCAGGCAGGCAGGCAGCGGGACCCGGCCCGGGGCGGGCGGGAGCGGCGGGGGAGCGCCATGGCAGCGGCCGCCTCCCCTCACGGCCGCCGGGCCGGGAACGACCCACCCGTCCCTGGTCTCCGGCGTTACCGCTGCCCGCCCGTCAGCAGCCTCCCCTCCACCCCGGGAACACGGCGTTCTCCTTCCCCCGAGCAGGGGGTGCCCCATTCCTTGCCTCGGCCGTGGTCTCCTCAGGCCAGGGCGGCTGGAGCCGGCCTGCGGCTTCCTACCCGCCGGCTCCCGCTCGCAGGGGTGAGAGAAGCAGCCTGGGATGGGTAGATGTTACTGGGCAATGATATTTAGAATTAAGAACTTCCTTTGAAATTTTATTCCAGCGTGAAAGTCACCGCCGGAGTGCCGCATCGGCCCACGCCAACAGACAAGACTGCCTGGGCATCCAGTCGAGGTCTTTGCCTTCCCGTAATTACTGTGTCTTCCACACAAATAAAAGCATCGAAGAAACACGTATCGGCACTGCAACCGTGGGTCTGCCTGCTGCCGAGCTGGCCGCTGCGCTCCCCTTCCCTCTGTGCCGTGTTCGGGCATTTCTGGCTCTGCTAGGTAGATGCAGGATACTGGGGCTGTCTGTGCAAAAGGCCCAAAGGGACACTGCCAGCCATCATGTGCCGCAATTCCAAGGCACGCTGTTTCATCGTTTGTATTAATTAGGACCACTGGATGAGACCTCGAAGAGTTCTTAATTGTTATAGTCATGGTGACACGTTATTTAGGGAAATTTATATTCAGCACCTGTCTTCCACTTGCCTCTGGTACTCCAAATACTACCTTGTATATATTTTATTATACATTCCGATAGCAACCTCACAGAAAATGGAAAATAATTACGGTGATAAACACTGAAATTTTAACACCTACCAGCTAAGATGAAGGAAGGGTGTTTGTTCTGCTCTTGGCAAAAAGGGAGGAAGTATTTCTGAAATGATTTTTTCCAAACAAAATAAGCCTTCCGGTTTCAAATGATCAGGTGTTTTTTCTAACCACAGACATGATTTTCAAAAAAGCCTGTTGAATTAAAAAGGCTGTTGAATTAAGTCACCTTCGTATTATTAATTTTCTAGTTTGTTCATTTTCTAACAGTAAGAGGAAACAGAACTATTCTGAGGATGACGTGCCTAATTTTGATATTACTTACAATACTTACCTGAATCTTTGGGACTGTCATGAGATTTATGTATGTTTTGAAAAAGCAAGAAACCAAAATTTATTTAGGATGACGGTACACAACAAAAATGCCCTGGTTCAGGGAATTTCAATTTTTAATAAAAATAAATGGCGTACTTTTTAATTTCTTTAAAACAAACCGAGTTAAGTACCGGAGATTAAAATTCTTCAAGGAATGTTTCTTCAGATGTGTTTGTACAGCCCCTTCACAGCTGCTTGAGAAATGCACTGATAATTCCCATTTCCTCCAAAGCACCACACTCCGTGCCAGTCTGTAATCTGATTCATGGCAAGGAACACTAGAGGTAGAAAACACAGCTTATCAGAAAGAATGAAAAAATGCAGGTGGAGAACAGGATAGATAGGTTTATTTGATCTTTGGGCTCACTTGTCATTCTACTGGCTGGCCGCCTGCTCTCTGGCCAGCTCTCCTCTCCTCCGCGTAATGCACTTCAGCTCCTCGGAGTTGAAATTCTTCTGGTGTGAGCTGCACCTCATCTTTCTGCCTACTAAGAAAACTGGTACAATCATTATTCTCAGAAGTGCACTTTAGAAGGCATTTTATCTTCATGAAAGAAGATTTATTAAGTTAAGAGCAACACATGCATTGGGTATTATTGAAACGACTAGGTTTTCTTGACTCATAATAGTAAATTTTCTACTCTATTGGCAGAAAAGCACAATGTTTTCTATTCCCAGGCTACTCATGTAAAATGCAAGGTATTACTTTTGTTTTCACTATTAAGCAGTTGTGAAGTGTTTAATTATCCTTCTCAAGGTAGACCAAAACCTCAAACAAAATTAACAAATTGATACTATGCCTCTAAGAGGAAAATCTCCTGTTCTTGTGCAGCCAACAAAAAAGTACGTATATAATACTCAGCGCTGACTGTTGTCTCCTCGATTCCTTTGTGCGCTTGCTGTAGTGTGTGTTTGTACAAGGCCATCCTGTCAGGCTGCATCTTTTATTACTGTCACTAGAAGGGAAACTAAACAGTTGAATTTTGGTTTATATTATTTTCTATGTTATGAAGCAGCAATATTGAGTAAGTGGCAGCACTGGCACTGACTTCGGTGGCGGCAGGAGTGTAAGCGCTCCCCGATGGGGAGCCCAATGGTTTGGCCACTGCGGAGTCATCCGGGGATTTCAGATGAAAATGCTGGCAGTAATGGCAAAGATCTACTTTCTGTTTTCTTAAACCACTGACAAGCATGGGGGCTTCTGAGTACGGGCAAATGAAGGTATTTTAGAGAAAGAAATGTAGTACAATCTCACAGTGAAAGATATTACAGTAATCAACTGCAAAATCCCTCTTGTGCAAAAGGTCAGGAAGCACGTGTGCTCCAAATGCTCCTCCACAGCTTCTTTGTAACCACGGAGAGCAATACATCCAGAATTCAACCGCAAATATTTGGCTAGTAACGTGAGACTGTGCCAGCTTTCACTCTCTGATTGTGCTTGTACTATTGCGAGAGGAGATGATCTGGATCTGTCTGAACTCCTGAAACGGAGGAACGTGTGATCGGTAAGAAATGTCAGCTCAGCGCTCGCAGTAGGACATAAGAAATCTATTCGTTGTTTCCAATCCCAGCCTACCACCCTTGCCAATAATCGGGGCCAGAAGGCAAACTGTGACTCAGAGCACGTCTTCTGACTTCGCCCATACTCCGCAAGAGCCATGTCCTGCTGCAGCCTGTGCCGGCGCGCTGCTGATTTATGGTGGGTGGAAACCCCGCTCCCCTGCTCCGACATGTTTGTGGAAGGGCGTGGGAAGTCCAGGAGACCTGCTTCTCCTCCTCCTCCTGGTCTGGAAGCAGAACAAGGCCAGGTTTCCTTGTTTTCCTATGTAATTGTGCAAGACGCACGGCCGCTGGTTACGTGAGGAAGTAAACCACACCGGGCGGCACAGGGCCCTCTGCGTTCCAGCTCTTCGCCCCTCGATACCTCTGCGGCGGGACGAAGGGAGCTCCTTCTGCTGAAGCCCCTCGCGACGGAGGGACGCGTACACGAAGCCCACCGGCCTCCACCGCTGGCTTAACAATGGCTGGCGGCCGCTGCCCCTCGGCTGGCAGAGCCGGCCCCGGGCGCTACGAGGCGCAGCGGGAACCGGAGGGACGATCGGGCCCAGACCCGCCGCCCTCGACCCTCGGGCCCCGGCGCTACCTGCCGCAAGCGCGCCCCCTGCTGGAGCGCAGCGGCACCGCCGCCGGGCCCCGGCCCGGGCTCTTCGGAGGAGGAGGAGGAGGAAGGTTGTTTGCCGACCTCTTTGTCAAGGCTGGATTTTGTCTGGGGTGAAAGGGAGCACTGCTGGCGCCGGAGAAGTGGCCTGTGCGCCAAGGGGGTGCAGACCCTAAGCCTTCAGTTTGATTCTCAGCTTGCAAATAGAGGGGGAAGGGGGGATTTTAATTTTTCTTGGTAACGCCGTCTTGTTCTGGCAGTTCAGCATTTATAGGGACAAAGTTGCCTGGGGGCCTGTAAATGCTGAACTGTGAATCCACTTCGGGGCCCGGGCGCTTTGGCTGGGACCAGCAGCGCGCTTCCAAAGAGACTCTCCCGGTAGAAGGTACCGTGACGTGCCAGTGCCGTGGGGCAGCCTTGCAGCAGGCTCGTTTGACGGCATTTGGATGAAACCGAGCTGGAGGATGACTCCGGGTACGCACGCAGTGCCCTGCAGCAGCTGCGAAACGCGTGTCGTGGGGGTCCTCTGCGCCCGCTGTTTGGCTTTGTGGGCTTGTTCCCATTGCAACCCACCACCTGCCAGAACTGATCTGGGCACGAGTGCCAAGCCTTATCCAAAACAAAGGACGGACAGCCCTTTCAACTATTTTTGGCAAAGTACGTCTTACACATTAAAAAAAACCAACTAAACTGAAGCCAGAGGTGCCAACTAGTCCAAGGGCTGGAGGTTCTGCATTTCTGCTCCAGCAATACGTTTGCACTGGCAGTAAGACCGCAGCAGCGGCCGTGCTCTTGCCAGGATCACCTGCTCGGCCAGCGCTGGGTATCAGCAGCCAGACCCCAGATCCTGCTCCCTCTCCCTGCTTCTGCACACACAGCCGGCCAGGATGCAACACGATTATTGACAGCAGCATTACAGGGCTCAGCTACAGCAGCCAGCATGGGGATTGTCACTGTTCCCTGCCCTGACACCTTCCCGTCCCTCTCCTGACTTCTGTCCAGAAAGGGGTTGGTCACGCACAACTCCGGGCTTCAGGTTTAATCTCTCCTTTTCCTTGAGCTCCAGACTGGCTGTCCATCCTACTGGCTCCGAGTCACCAGCCGGCCCTGGCTCTGACAAGCCCCGTGCATGCTCCTGAAGTACGCTTAGTTAACCTGAAGTACTTGAGGGAAGTACATGGAAGGGAATACTAGAGATACCAGGATTTCAGCTAGAGGAACAGGAATAGTCACTCTTTTAATGCCGTTTTAGGCCAGTTTGTTCAACAGGGCATTCACAGAGGGTTGCTGCCCTGGAAGGCAGAAGTCTGCCAACACCCTGGCCTGGTCCCTGGCTCCCACAACTCAGGACCCGGGCTGGGCAGAACACATCTTTGTGCTCTCAACACTAAATCCTGCTTTCCCTGCGCCCATCCAGAGAGAAACCTGCAGTTCCTGCTTGCTGTGAGCTCAGAGCAAGCTGAAAGAAGGAGGAATGGAGCTGCAAATCAGTACATCGTGCCTGCCATGCCACTGTTCGAAGAGAAGTTTCTACATACTTGGAGATAATCAGTACATTCACAGTTCAAAAGGGCTTGGGGTTTCCTAGGAACAAGACAGTTTAGGTCAAAGGGTCTGCTCACAGGCTTGCTCTCCCCCTTCCCTCTCCTTGTGTTCTGGGCATCTTCAAATGGCTGTTGGAAAGACTTGTTAAAAAGAAAAAAAAAAGTGCTAAAGGTAGCATGGCTTTGTAAAAACTTCACTGTGCTTCCCTGGCCACAGCCCTCTCAGGTGCCGAGTCTCCCCAGGAACGGACTTCAAAACCTGGTAGCATCAGCCATCTCCTAAGGCTGTGTGTGGAAGCAGCTTTAAAGGAAGGCTTACGCACTTCTGCGGGTGCGGTGAGGACCATCTGGCAATGGTTAGTTTGTTATTACTCGCTTTGTCGATTTATTCTAACCCTTACCGATGCTTCAGCACGAGACAGATCCTCAGGCAAGCTTGTGAGTTCCTGTCTGGGAACTTCCCCAGCCTCCTCCACAATAAACACAGATGCAAGAAACTCATTTGGGTTTTCTGCTCCAATATTGTCTTTCCTACATATTCCTTTTATACCTCAATAGCCGATTCGTTCTAGAAAATGTCTTTCAGGCTTCCTGCTCCTGACAAGACTGAAAAATGACTTCTGTTACTTTTTAAGTCTTTTTTTGCTAGTTGTGTGTCAAACTCTGTTTTTCACACAGCCATTTTTACATTTCACTTGTTTATAATCTTTTCTGTTTTCCTCATTAAAACACAAATCCAACTTTTTGAAGGATGCCTTCTTGTTTCTGATAGCCTCCCATGTCCCCGCCTTTTAGCTGTGTTTGATTTTTTAGCCCCTTTTTTAGCCATGCTTGATCCTCCTATGCACTTTTTTGACAGGTGATATGCATTTGGTCAGAGCTTCCAAGGTGATGTATTTCAGTAGTCTCCATGCCGCATATAAACCCTTTTATTCTTTCAGCTACCCTTTTCAGCTTTTTTCAGGAAGTCTTCTCACTGTTACAGAGTTCCTCTTTCCAAAATTAAGAACAGCAGGGAATTTCTTTGGCTTTTGTTGCTCCAATCAGAGTGGTGACTCTTGAGTATGTAGTGGTCATGGATTCAAGGAATGATTAGTTAGGTCCTGTTCACTGCTCTTAATCAAATCAAGAGTTGCTTCTCCTTTCTTAGCTTCCCTGCCCAGCTGCTCTATAAAAAGTCAGTGCTAGTGTCTAACCAGTCACCCTCCGACATAACAGCTATGTGGTCTACATCAAGACATTGGACACCTCCCACTGTAGTTTTGTTTTCTGCCCTTGCCACCCCCCTCATCTTCATCATCTCTGTTAAGTTAGCTGATGGAGTTAATCCAATGTTATAAGGGTAGTAGACTTTTCCACTTATTTCTATGTTGAGCAGTCACCGAACCTGTTAATAATCTCCTTTGTGTTAGGTGAGGAAATGTATTTTCTGGTTTATAATGCCAGATTGAACATCTGTCCTAGAAGGGAGTACACCAGGCCCCGAAAGTGCCTGCTTTTCTCTGCCAACTATAGAAGGTGTCCGGACAACTAACTCACATGTAAGCGTCTGCTTTTGGATAGATGAATCCTGCCTGTAGCTCCCTGGAAGTTGTTCTTGTTTTGGGGATTATATTCTTTATACATCCCAGTATGGCATTTGCGTTTTTTGCCACCACGAGACCTTGCAGTAAAGGTGTATCCCCAGTTTTGGGGACAGGACTCCATGCAGTGCTTCATGCAAGGCCAGGAGCTGGCAACACTTCACCCACGCATGTGACTCCTGCCACCCTTCAAATGTGCTTTTATCTTCTCATGTGCACTACCATAACCTCCTATTTTTGAAGAGAGATAATTGTTACTGTAATGGCAGTCATCACACATGTGAGACCTGTACAGCAGTGCATGCCATGTGAGAATTGTGGAGGAAAGGGCAAATAAAAGACAGTGTTGGCAACTGATCAGCTGAGAAAACTACTCATTTTTCTTTTGTGCTTTTTCTGGCTTCATTTTAGTAGTAGTCTTAGTTTTGACTGCTTTTCCAAATTACATCTTCTTTTAAAGAACCAAAACTGGAAGAAAGAAATAACTAAAAGACAAACGTGCTACTGACAGTCAGCTCGTCTGGCTGCAATGGATTGAAATTTCTCCTTATCTATATTTTGTGTTTATTAAAAGTCTGCATTTACTTTGGTAGGAAGCTGTAGCTAAGCCAAAGGTTTTACTGAAGTAAAGATAAACAAACAGACTCAATGCGAATCCTAAACCAACAAACAGGGTTACACCCTCATGTTCCCAAATTAATAAGCACTAAATGTTTCATCACAAGCAATAGTGAATTTGATACATAAATCAGTTTTTAGCCAGGACGAACTGTAAAATTACCCAGGACAAACTATAAAATTAACTAAGCACAAACATCTTGTATAGATTGATAATCCACTCATCACAAAAGTTATGTAAAATAAGGCCAACAGACACTTTAAATGCCAGGTACGTGAGATGCAAGTATGTTTTGTGGTATTTTGCCACAAAGCAATGCATGTATCAATATTACTTGGCATATGTGCCATGACTACAAGCACATACAGAATCCCCATTTTCCTTGCCTCCAAACTCATGATTATGAGGCTGTTGCACAGTTAGATGAACCAGGCTGGGAGTTGAATGTCTCCTGAGCCCATGTCACGCTTGCCTCTGGTTTAACAGAAGTTATCACAGCAGACTTCATTAAGGTACTGAGGGCGGCCTTGCCATGCCATCAGCCGTGCTGTCAGCACCTGTGGATGCGTCTCATCCACCCTTCTGATTCCACAGATAGTGGTGTTGCACAACGGCATCATCACCGTACCTTCAGTAAGACCCAGTCTTTACACATTACGGGCAAATGAATGGGGGAGTAAAATGCCTCAGGTCTGAACAGCATGACCATGAGAGCTGCTAGGATCCCGAGATCCCATGGAGGAAAGGAATCTCCTCATGTTCAAAGCTCACAGGAATTGCAGCATAAAGGAATAAGAAAGCAGCGTATACCTAACTGCCTGTTTGGGGAAGGCTAGAAGTCAATCACCCAAGGGTGACGTTGGTATATTTTGCCATTATTCAGGAATATCTTGATCTCCTTCACTTCAAGAAGGTGATCTAGGGAAACATTGATCAAGTACTACAGATCTTCTCTGACATCAGGAACAGGCTCTCCTCTGCAGGATGTTCCTGCCTTGGACAACAGCAGGAGTACCTACATGGTATTGTGAACTGGCAAACATCCTGAAAACTACCCAACGTTCAAGATGTGGTTAACAGCACCTTGGAGTATGCTGGAGAGCTGTAGATCCCTGAGGTGACTCGTTAGTAGACGCAGAGTAACCATGAGTCAGACCACTAGCGTATCAAAATCGAGTTGACCGAGTCTTGCCCTCTTTTGCAAAGAATAAGGGGCAAAACCTAAACCAGGTTGTGATAGCTTCAGCCTGAAAGTATTTTCTTGTACTTAGGTTGTCTGCAATTTCCCAGTCCTCTAAAAATTTCTCAGCATTTGAGCACCGCTCTGTAAGTTTAGTGACTATTCAGAGTGCTGTCTGCGTTGGTTAGTTTTGTTTTGACATAGTCCTATGTTTCTGTTTGTAGACTGGATGTTTTTGCCTCTGGAGCCAATATCCTGGTTCAAAGACCTGTGCTTGTAGAAGTTTTAGCATGAAGTTTTCTCATGGAAACAGCAGCAGAAAAAAGATTAATTTCTGGTTTGTTGCTTTGATTTACTCTTGACATAGTCCGGTGATATGATATCATAAATTTAGGTTAGGTCTTTTTGTACTGAATAAAAAATGCCAGTTTTGGCAAAAACACCAGAAAAGGTCACATGGTACAAACTAACACTCCAGAATAAATTTAGTCTCCTAGGCCTAATTTACCCAAAAGGTTTAACTGGTTAGTTTTGTACCGGCAGCCTGTGTGCCAGATTAGGTCTATCAGTCCATGCCACTCTAACGTGTCATCAAATCCTTTTTGTCTTTCCACACTCAATGTAAAGCTACTGTACAGTCATAAAGCCACTGTAAGCTCCATACCGTGTGCTGTGACTAACGTCGTAGTGAGCCTGCTCCCTGTCCAGATCAGATTTGTGCTGCTGTATTAAAGACGGCAGAACCACGGTCACCTTTGCTTTAACACGGAAGGTGAACAGCAAGGACGGAAGGTCTTCATCGCACGGCCATGCACATCAATGCTTCTTTTACCTGTCGCTTTGTTTTGGTCACGGATAAACATACAGCTACTTCTGTGATTTAGAAGAAAATTCAACCAGCCGTGGCCACCTCCCCATTGGTTTGATAGGTGACTTCCTATTCTTTCCAGTTATTATTGCATAAAGGAGTATTTAACTGCTCCTTCCACTTGGCCTGACTGGAAGGGTGTTTAGAATATCCATAGGCTACAACCAGGTCTGTAATCTACTGGCCTGCATAGTAACAGCCACTTATACTTTCAGCATAACAGCATCTCACAGTAGTTTATCCTATCTATTCAGAGGGAAGTGATCTTCTAACTGACAATTATTGAAGTCAGTTTGTGGTTTAATGAACATTTGTAGAAAAGTCAAAACGTTTGAAAAAATATGAAGGTGAAAAAGAAGGCATAGCAAATATAATTGCAAAAATTAGTAGTGAATTTTAAATTTGCGCTTAATTTGCAGTGCACATTTTGACCCAAGCTTTCAACCAAACTGCTTGTCATGCTAGTTGTTCAGGGGGAGGTACTGACAGACTCTTCTACAAACTCCTGTTCCTTTTCCACAGATGTACAAAGACTTCTCACCGAACATGGGAAGAATGAAACAACAACCGCAGGGAGACAGGCGAAACCTTTCAAGGCAACTGACAAAAGCAACCAAAGCACAAACTGTTGGTAATGGAGAACTTCTGCTATTGGACAGACCAGTCTTGAAAGAAGACCAAGAGCTTCTGAAATGTGTTTCAGACAATTTTTAGCTCAGAAGATGGGAGAAAACTATTGGAAATGCTATTTAAAATCTTGACTAATACCGGAGAACTTGAAGGTGCTGTGATTAACAGGCAATGAGAGAGAAAGAAACCCATGGATATAGGATCATGTTCTATTTATACACACTGAAAGTAAGAGCAAAACAAAAGAAAATCTTACTACTGACAGAAAAGGAGAACAAATAAAGGAAGGCACAAAAACCCAACCCAAAACAAAACAAAAAAGCTGTGCCTTCTTTGCTTCAGCCTTCAAATAAAGTGAATGGCTACCAGTTGCTAAGCTCAACCTTTTAAGGAAGATGACAGCAACAGGTAGCAGCAGGAAAGAACAGACTGAAATGTATTTGGTTATGTGGTTACACTGCTTTCAGCAGTGCCTGGAAAATGCACTCCCCAGTATTTAAGGAGGCCAGTCACAGACATTTTTATCAGCAAAATATCATGGCATTTGATGTTTCTACATTGACCTGGTGGAAGAAGGGGGAGAAGGGTGGACCCATGGGTGGAAAACTGCTCAGCTTAACTCCAAAGTCCAGGAAGATAATAAACTACTGAAATCTAAGCACTTTGAGAATGAGGCAACGTAAAAAGTGACAAATCAAAAAGTCACTGTGAATTTGTCAAGAATAGGAGGAACAGCTGTTGGGAGAGCAGCACTGAAAGGGATCCGGGGATTACAGGGGATCAGAAAAAGAATCTGAACCAACATGGTGATGCTATCGCAAAGTCGGCAAATGCCACGCTGAGAGAGGTTACCTAATTAACCTGATTATTGGATAGAGATGTAAGGAAGAATGCAAAGCTGAAGAGTCCGGAGCAGCCTAAAAATGGTAGAAGGTTTAGAAAATATGGCCAACGAGATCATTGAGGCCTACGAGAGTTTGTTTAGTCTAGAAAAACAAGGTTTAAAAGAGAATATGATAATACTATGTGAAGTGGTACAGTATCTAAAATGTTAGTGTAAATCGATGCTTATTAATTGCTTTTTGTCTCTGCTAGACACCGGGCAAAGAAACTTTTAATTCACAACCCAAGTATAGTTCAGATGCTGGAGAAAACTTCATGGTTTTAAGGAGAGCTGAGTGCTGAAACAGGCTGTCTAGGAAGACTGCAGAACCTCCTTTATCGTAGGTTTTTAGAAGGAGATTTGACTGGCTTTTGGCAGGAACAGTCACACCTCGGAGCAGCAGCAAGCCTTAGTTGCAAAGTGCTTTGGTCCTACAGGTGGTATTAACGCACGCCTTGTGCTTTCCCCAAAGAAGCAGACGAAGTAGATGGCGGAAAACCCAACTGAAATGGCAGCTAGTTAGGGTGGAAACACGAGCACGTTCTCCTTATCCCACGCACAACTCTTGAGACTTCACCTTAGGGCCTACCTCAAACTCATAGGCCCAGCTCCAGCAAAAGACCTCACACACTTCAGCTGAGCTCCAACAGCCCAAATGGCCAGCGAGAGCCAAACCCCGTCCCGAAAATCCCTGCCCGGCCCCCGAGGCAGTTACACCCTACGGGCACCCCGGTTTTACCCCCGGGGGGGGGGGGGTGGTCAGAGGCGGACAAAGGCCGCAGCCCCCTCCGCCGCCTGAGGCCTGAGGTAACCCGGGGCGGGGGGGGCGGTTAACGGCTCTTTCCAACAGGTACCGCAAAGGCGGGACATGGCGGCCGCCCCAGCGTCCGTCCGTGTCCCCCCCCCCGTCCCTCCACCGGCGTCCCGGCCTCTTCTCGCCGACCGCCCTCGGCTGCCAGGCCGCAGCGCCCCGC
>JANZLQ010000040.1:22311593-22335981 GCA_026212715.1 Elanus axillaris
CCCCAAACCACATACAGGGAGGGCTTTTGTCAGTACATCCTACATCCACCCTCGCTCCTGTGAATGAAGTGACGGCACGCAAAAGCCAGAAAATCCGACAGGTCTGATTTTCAGATCAAGAGCAACTCCCTGGTAGTTAATGGAGTTACATTGGTGTTAATCTGATGAAGTAGAAAGAAAATTGAATCCCCTGAATAGAAACGGATGGCTCTTCTTTCTAATTGTCCCAGTGGTGATGTTCCTTCCCCATGCAGCTGGCGTGGGAGCCCCTGCTCTGAAACCTGATGCCCTGGACAGGCTCCAGAGAGCGGAGAACACCCCTCGGGCCCCGCCGCTGCGTGGCTTTCAAGGAGCCTCTCTCATTTTGAGAGAACAATGTTAACGTGGCTTCTGGCCAGAGACCGTCCCAGTGCCCGAAAGAGAGAGGAGCTGGTCACAAGCGAGGGTGGAGGTGGGTGACAGAAGTCGTTGGTATCTCATTTGGGCACCGTCCCCGGCTTTTGAAGGAGTGTGGTTAGGCTTGGGCTGGGGGGGACTCGAGGGGATGGGGAGAGGACCAGTGTGCTGCTCCCACACCCTTCATCTGCCCCGACTTAGCTACCTCTGCCAACGCTGCTGGAAGAGGACAGCGAGGGGCCGGCGAGAGAGGATCTCGGAGGAATGAAACGCCGCCTTCCTCCTGTGGCACCAGCGGGGGAGTTGCTTGAAACGTGTCAAATGGAAATATGTAAGTGATGTCCAAATGCATTAGCATGAACTTCAGATTGACGTAACACCTGAAAGCAGTGAAATGAAGTAGGTGCTTATGTGATACAAAAGGAATAAAATCACAAATTGGAAAGCTCTGTTTCTAAAAGGGTGGAAATCAAATTGACACCATAAAGCTCTCAAAGGCATGTTAATACAATCGGACACATCTTAAACATTTCCAGACGTTCTTAAAAGAAGGGGGGGAAGCATAAATAACACGGGCAAAAACGCTGCACTGAAACCTAAAAATAGAGCAGTCAAGACCGCTTCTCCCAGCGTCGGCGTCGCCAGCGCGCAGCCGGCCGGTGCCAGTACCCGCCTGCAGTCCTGGGACACGGCTCTTTGGTTTGCCGTTTGGAGGTGCCTGCCTCCCGGCCAAGCAAGGTGTGTTGCTTTTATTAGGGATGAAGGGTAGCACGAGCCTGGAATTCGCAGTCAAAGCTGCTTGTAAGTTATCTGAGAGCCAAAACCCAGAAAAATCGCCGAGGTTTTGTTTGTTTAACATTAACAATTCGGGGAGGGGGTGGAAGTACATTTCTTGGAGCTAAAACCAGATGTGAGACATCTTAGCCACAAAGCTTTCTGGTTCTCTTCTGTTTGTTTTTCCCTCAGTAAGATAAAAGAAACTGCAGAGAAGGTTTAGATTGCGGCAACTCTCGGATTTCATCCTGGCTACGAGGGTGCTGGCAGATGCTGCTCTGCGAGACCACAAATGATCTTTTTTGTTTTACTGATACGGGGGGCCGCCATTCCCCTAGACCCACGCCTTGTAGCTAGAGGTAGGCTGTCGCTAAGCCCAGGACTGAGTCTCAGCTTTCCAGCCGGGCTGAAAGTTTGCTTGATTTGATTTCTCTCTTCACATAACCGTCTCTACCGTCACAGAGGTGCCGGTTCCATTTTGCATGGAAAGCATCATCTCTGCTCAGGAGGGAAAGGCTGGAGTCGCGTCTCCAAGCCTCAACAGCCCAGTCCAGGGGAAATCCTGCAGGATCTGCCTTCCCCTAAGGCCACATCCTATAAATCTTTCCACGCCACAAACAGAAATTTGCAAATCTAGGCCAAGCCTTCCCCGCTCCGGTTTCACCACCCATGCTTTTCTAGACCGGTTATATCAACATAGCTCTCTGGAGTAAACACTGACTTTTCTGCTCTGTGTTTATGCCTCTGTAGCCCAGTGGGATCCTCCTCTATACCTGGAGCAATACCCTGGGAGTCATTAAAATAATTAACAAGTGTAATTAACTGTTGGAAGGTAAAGGAGAGTTTTAGCACATTATATCGGCAACAATTACATAAATTACTCTTTTTGTCTTGCGAAGAATTGACAGACAGGGGAAAAAAGGAGAGGGGAGACATATAGACTCATGCAGTGGCACAGAGAAAGTGAATAGGGGTCGATGGCTCTTGTGTTGGAAGACAAAGCAAACAAAGAGGCACCAAATGAAATTACCAAGTGGCAGATGCAAACCGAACATATTTCACAAAACGTGTAATTAAGCTGCGGAACTCATTGCGCAAATGGATCCCAAAAATCGTAACGGTTTAGTAAGTGATTAGACAAATTCTTGGAAGACGACCCAGTGGGGCTGTCGATCACAAAGACGTGTCCCCAGTGCAGGATGAGCCGAAGTCACAAATCGTGGGAGGCTGGGAGAGGACCTGGAGCCGTCCCTTGGCTCTGCCCTTCCCCATCACCTCCGGACAGAGCTGGAGGCAAGGGGACACAGGCTTCCACGCACCTTTGGTCGCAGCCCCTCTGGCCATGCTCCTGGCACCTGAAAAGGAGAAATACGTGCCTGCTGTCAAACTGCGCGTGACTCTGGCTGTCGGTGGGGACAGACACACAGCGGTGACTTCAGCGTGGACATAACCGAGGTACCGTAGACTGGCGAACTGCTGCGTGCGTGTCCCTGCCGAGCACCGCTGCTACGTATGTGCCCCCGTGCAAGCGTGTGCCCGGGAATCACCTCCATTGGAGCTGAATCACGGGCTCCTCCTTAAGCCCCGTCGTGTAGGGGAGGTTGCACAGGAGGAAAAGGGCACCACGTTCTGCTCTTTGCAAAACTCCTTCCCTAAACGCGTTCCCCCGGGGCGGCGGGTTTGCTCGGTGCTGCCCTTGGCTGCTCTTCCGTAGGCTGGAGTTGAGGTGACGGCCACCGCTGGGTTGGAGGAAGGTGGTCCGGATACGCAGCTCTCCTTGTTGCTCGATTCGGGCTCATGAAATACTACCAACCCCCTTTTTGGCCCATTTTGGCTATAAATCTTTCTAGCTTCATTTAGTGCTCTAGCCTCTAGGTGGTGGTCATGTCTGAGTATTCTTGTGTAACTGTGCTGCAGACATAACGCGAGCATCAGGGAGGACCCTGTGAGGTTGAGGTGAACCGGCTGGCTGGGGGGATGACGGCACCGTGAGCGGGTCCGGGTACGGCAGCTCCTCCGGGGTGACGGGCAATCCTCCCTGCCTGCCCTGCCGCCGCTTCGACGCGGAAACTCAGGGTCCGCGTGTCCCCATCCTCCGGTCCCCACCGTCAAGGACCAGAGGCTGAGTTTTGGGCAGCCAGCCTGCTTTCCCGTGGGATGCAGCAGAACCTGTGGGTACCCAGTGGGATGCCCACGCTTTCCTGCTGCCCCGGTGATGGGGACGGTGGCTTGTGCCAGCCCTGCGGTGGGTGAGAAGCAAGCACGTACTCTTGTTTCATTTTGCATGTCCTACTTACTGAAGTATGTGAGCTCGGAGGAAAAGAAACGGCAGTTTGTAGAAATCCAAGTGGATACGAAGATGAGGTCATCGCTCTGCTGCAGTCAACAGAAGTTTCTCCATCGTGTTTAAGAAGGTGAGGATTTCATTAGCTAAATCTTTCTATAAATTTAATGTGCTGGATAAATGGTGATAGTTATAATTCGTAATGAGAACTATGGAAAACCAGGCCAGCTGACCAGTGAGGTGGCAGAGTCATCCGTGGAGGATATGGAAGTCAAAGCACAGCAAAGCCCTCCTGGTGCCCGCTCTTCTTCCAGAGGTTTTCCACGCAGCACCTAGAACTTGCTCTTCGTTGTAATCTAGGCATCGTCATACGGCATCATCCTACCTCTACCGGTTCTGCCTCAAGTGTGGCAGTTCAGCTCTGCTGCCTTTTTGGAACGAAGTCTAATACCTCTCATACGGGCCAGGTCTCATAAATAGATGTGTTTTAATTTCTTCCTTGGGCTTTTCAGTCAATGGGCAGCCGTAACGACAATGGCAAGGCAGAAAACTCCTGCCCTGGCGGGTTAAACTTGGGTAGGACCGTACCCTCTGCCGTCCCCAGGGCTCTGGCTGCAGAGCTGGGGGCCAGTTCCTTATAACACAGCCATTATATCACTCACTCAGTAGACCTCGTATTTATCTTCTAGGATTTGCATAAAAGAAACTTCTTTAATAAAACAGAGAGACCATACAGGAACTGAAAGAGAAAAACCTAAGAAAAAAGGCTGTTGTAGAAAGGTCTCTTGCACGTCCAGCCCCGCTGCCTCCTGTGTCATGGGAAATTCTGCCATCTGACATGAAAACAGGGTTGGAACCATTCAAAGGAGAGACTATAGCTCATCTTGCATTAGCAATGTATTTTAAAGATCCCTATCGTGGCCTTAAATGGACTGCAGGTGCCAACTTGCTGAGCTGTCCTTTGATCTTGGGAGTCAAATTCATCCCATTTTCCAGCAAAGGAGCCTCTATTTTCATGTCAACGGTGAACAGTTGGGACACACACAAGTATGCGGGCAGCGAGCTCCCTAATTCTCCAATTAGGAGAATTGGGAACGTGAGAATTGCACGGTCTGGTATCTGAGCATTCAAAGCTGTAATTAATGGGTTTTCTTGCACCAAGAAGAGCCTGACGTTACATAAACCAGCCTGGAAACGATCTGCGCTGAAATACCACGAGAACACGGTCCTGCAAGAACAGCCTAATGAAACCCAGAGCAGCAAGCACTGGGAGTCCTAGTGCTCTTAGCTACGAACAACCGAAACAAAACAACCATCTTTCTTTCATAACTCAGCGTGCAGCTGCGAGCCCGGCGGTGAATTCGGGGCAGACGGCGTCCTGCCGGCGCTGGGCTGCTGTAAGCGGGTCCGACCCGCCGCTGCGGTCTGCACCAACGTGGGGTAGAAATGTTATGCAGAAACAAGAGGTTTAAAGGTGTTGCGAGACACGTGCCGATGACTGGAAGACGTCTTGATGTTTGCAGAAGGGGGGCCCGATTTGCGCAGAGGTCAGTGGTGGTTGCTTGCGTGCCGTGGTCAGCTCCTGGGGACGTCGGTGATGGCTGCGGTGCCAACTGATAAATTAAAATGGGTCTATGAAGGCATCTCACCAGCACGTTTTCTAAAAGCCAAGTATGTTTTATGGAGCGGATAATAATTGCTGCGTATATCTTTTACAAGCCATGAGGTAGGCAATGCACATTTTAAAAATGATCCAAACGCATGTTTGGACAGCCAGCAGCGCGAATTGGCTTCGAGCCATCGCAGGACATCAGATGAGGAATGTGTGCTGTAGAAGCTCCCCAATTAGTGCACGTGTCGGTTAGAGCGAGTAGTTGTAATCTGTGGGGCCAATATGCCTCATTTCCAGCAGCTCCGGCTTTGCAGCGGGGTTTATGCCAGGGATGGAGTTAAGCCTGGAGAGCCTCGTGCGGCGCCACAAACCCCTCGGTGTTACGTGGATTGGCAATGCTTTGCCTTTTATCCCTAAAAAGCTCCAGTCCTAACTTAAAATTACTTTATAAACATGATTCAGCGCTATCACCCCTGGTTTTGACCCGGGAGCTGCCTGGGCTGCGCGCATGAACCGGCCGGTGCTGAGCACCCCGGGTGCTCGCTGACCATTTTCCATGAAACTTGTTTAGGCAGACTTTTTGTTGGGGGGCGGGGGGTGGGGGAATAAAATAAATTGCCTTTTCAATTTTCCCTCCCACGTTGCAGAGCATCACGTTTCCGTGTTCACTGCTCGGCCTCAGCTCATCCCATCAGGAACATCAGCACTGTGGGAACAGCAAACCCCCATCCAGCCACGTGGGCTCCCGGCCCTGGTTCTCCTTCCCAACCTCATCCCTAATGTCCCGCTGTGCCTTGCCGGGAGCTGTCCTTGCTCCCCATGGCTGGCACCCGTCTCCTCCCCAGCTGGGATCCGAGCCAAGCTGGGATGCCCAGCGCCGGCTGCAAAGTCTCCCGACCTCAGCATCCCGGGACATCCTTGGAAGAGCAGCAGTGTGCCCATCGGTACAGCAGCAATGGGTGTTATTTACAATATTTTATTTACTATGTAATATATACAAATTATTTCATAAATATATTAAATATACAGAGAGAGAGAGTGGTGGTAGTCCACATTTTTTAAAACAGGAGTGACTCCGTGGCGGATGCTGGAGCCCTGTTTGATGTCCAGCACCCACCTGCCCCCAGGGGCCGAGCGGTTATTGGGTTTGGTTATTGCCCGGTCCGAGCTCTCGATTCTCCGTCTCGCTTCAATCAAGATCTGCATGACAAAACCACCGGCTCGAGCTCATTTTGGTGATCGCTTGCACCAGGAACCTTACGAGTTTCGTCAAAAGCTTGGATGATTTTAGGGGCTAGGTTTTTATTCATTACAGCATTGGCTGACAAAGCCCATTACATCATCCGTTTGGAAGGGAAATTCTCTGCAGCTGCTTGTGTGGCGCAGGGGGGGTTGTTTAAAAAATAAGACAGATTTTTATTTCTTTCTTTCAGGGCAATTTTCCTCCCAATTGCTGGAAAACTGTATGCTAAAAGGCTTAAAAAGTGGAAAAGGGCAGCGCGCAGCAGTTTGAACCATTCTTTTTTATTATTATTATTATTATTATTATTTCCTTTCCAAAGACCTAGGGGGGGGAAAATAGCCCCATTACCCCGCGCATCCAGCGCACCCAGCCAGGCGTGAAAAGCAAAGCCAGTGTCATGGCAATGGCAGATGGCACGAAGCGGGAGGGAGGGCTCCGTCCCCGACCTCCGGACGGACCGCACTCCTAATTAGCTCTGGAGCAGAGAGTAATTAAACCCAGAGGTAAGGCAAGTGATTACTTTTCCTGGGTGGGTGCTTGCAGGGGAGAGCGGGCAGGGATGGGGTGCGGGAGCGGGGCTGCCCTGGAGCTGGAGCCGGAGCCGGAGCCAGAGCTTGGAGCTGGAACCAGTTCCGACCCCACATCAACGCTGGGAAATCATTTTCATCTCGCTCAGCCCTCCTGCGCTGCCCGGGAGCCGTGGAACTACGGCAGCTATTCCTTCGTGTTCTCCAAATGACCACAGGCTGCATAAAATGAAATAAAATGCGGCGTTGCCAGGAAATACTGATGGAAAGGAGAGAGGCAGCGCCTGGACTTGGTGCCGATGACATTAAAACATGACATACTTGGTTATTTAACATTGTTGTGGCACCTAACTATTCAGTCCACTTACTTGAAATAGCCCAATGTCAGAGCCGTACCTTGTTTTTCCTCCTCCTCAGTTGTTTTGGAGTACTTTGTTGTGCTAGATAACCTCATTTCTTTTAATCCATGTTCCTTGGTTTGCTACGAACGAAGCAGTTGAAAGTAAATTATTTTTGTTGCTGTCAAAACGGGTGCAAAGCTCTCACAAAGCGAGATTTATAGAGTGAAACGCACACACAGTAGTATGAAAAAATATTTAAGTTCTTCATTCACTGTAATCAAAAGAGTACTTGGGGAAAAAAATCCATAACTTGATAGCTGTGTGTCACTGGATATCACCACTTCACGTCAAAAACCGCAGTCAGTGACAGCAGGACCTCCCTCCCGGTGGGAAGCACCGGAGGCCTGGGGGTCCCTTGCCCGCGGTTTGACGGCTCCAGCCTGCGTTCCGCTCGGTCCCGAGCCCGGAGCCGGCGAGCGGCACCACGTCTCCCTCCGGCTCGCAGCGAGGTGAGGTCTGACCTCGGTTCTGCTCATCCCACCCGGCACCCGCATCCCAGCAGCTCCCACCTTCCCTCACCTCCCTGCCTGCCCATTCCTGTGGTCGTCCCCCGCCGGGACCTGCAGCATTCCCGCATCCCGGGCTGCGGGACATCGCAGAGCCGCTGCTCCCCATCCCGGTGACCCCCGAGCGGAGTGGACAAGCGACGTGGTCCCACATCCAACCCCTGCCAGGCCCAACAAAGTATTTTCTCCGGTGTCATCCTTGGGAACAGCTTTTTTTTTTTTTGTTTTTTTTGGCGGTGACACCAGCAGAGCCTGCAGGAGCTCTGGGCTTTGCAAACCCCGGATGGAGCAGGGGCTCGGTGCAGCTCCGAGGACGCGCTGCGGATCAGGAGCGTGGCCGGGGTGGGTGGCAGTGGGGAGGTGATGATTTTCCTCGGCGCCGCTGCACCCAGCCAGGGACGGGGTGTTCATGCTGCAAAGGACCCGGCTTCAGGGTCCCTCAAACCCCCGGCCCCAGTTCGGTACCACCTGCCAAAGCTCAGGGAGGTTCTTCCTTAAGGATATCTGGTTCCATTTGAAAATGACACTGTGTTTATAGTCCAGCTTGCTTTCCATGGAACTTCTGGCAACAGAGTACACCCAAAGCTCAGGCAGCAAATAAAAAAAGGGATTTTGACTTTTTTCCTTTTTTTTCTTTTTCTCTTCCAAAGTACAACTTAACATCCACAACTGGAGGGAGCTCACGATTTGGATCCGAATGCCGGGGCAACGCTCCAGCTGGACAGATCCTGCATGGGGCCGGGGCTGCTGCCGGACACAACCCAGGGATCCCGCACGGAGATGCTCCGTGGCCGCATCCTGCTGGGGCTGCTGCAGCCTGCCTTCCGCTGTGCAGCCGCCGGTCTGGGGCGAGGGAAAAGGCTTTTCTACAGAAATTATTGCTGCGCTTTGAAATCGGGGTACGTGCTCGGGAATAGAGGCATTTGTATTCCAGAATAAAAGTGCAAATTGTGGTAGAGGAGTCAAAGGGGAAGAGTTTTTCTGCAGCGCCCGGCTCCCTAAGCCCTAACTTCAGGCAGACGCCTTCCCCAGGGATCAAACCAGCTCATTGGGAAAGTTCTCTTTCCAAAAGCGCCTGGAGCCCAGCTGGGGAAGCTGGATGTCCTGGAGCAGCCGCGGCGCTTCCAGCACCGACCCTCGCCGCTGCTCGGGGGCTGCTCCAGCAGATACCCGTGGGCTTGGAAAATCCTGGGTGTTCAGGACGATGGGACCCATCCTGCTCCCTGGGGAGCTGCAAGGAGAGAAGCCCCGAGGCAGGACGGGAGGCCAGTGGAGGGGCTGTGACGAAGGAGAAGGATCACAGCGAGCTCCGAAAAGGAGCTGGATCTACCTGGGAAGGGGGACAGGAAAGCGGGGGAGAGCGGTGGCTTTTTGGGGAGGGAGAGGTGACCGGAGGAGTCCTCTTATTCTCCCCCGGGAGAAGCCGAGTGAAGCAGCAGAGCATCGAGGAAGGGCTTTATTATTTTAAATATATTTATTTTTGCAGCAGCTCATCACTGCAAAAACTCCAAAGTCCAGGCTTGCTCACACGGCCGCATCTGCTGGCGATTCCTGCCGGGCTGTGCTGGGGTTTCCTCGGTTTTTATGAACTGGCTGAACTTTGCCAAACAAATGGGGAAAATCGTGGCTCTGCGGAGCCTTCAGCAGTTTTTTATGCATTTCCAGTCAGATGCTCTGTACCCAACACACACCCAGAACGCTTGGGTTTTGCATAACGCTGGCTGCCTTTTTGCTTGGCTTAAAATAGCTCCGGATCTCCCATCACCCGCTGGAGCACCAGGTACCTCTCTCCATCTGAATCATTACCAAAGGCCCTGGGGATAAGTATGATTTTCAGAAAAAAATCCAGCTCTTGCAGCGTATCATCTGGATCATCTCAAAATCAAATGTCACCAGATCTCTGCTTCCTAGCTGAAATGCCGGACAATTTTTATTTCATTTTTTATTTCATTTTTTTGTAATGGATTAGTCAAGGCTTGCTGCAGGGCTGACACAGGGGTGCTGTGCTTTCCCCTGGCCTTTTGTTTTGCCCTATAAATGCTTTTTGCCTTTGACAAGCAGGAGAGGAGCCCGCCAGGACAACTCCTCTTTGCTGCCAGGGTTTGACCCACCGAGGAGATGCCGGTGCTGCTCGAGCTTGGCACGGCGCGCAGCCTTGCCCGCACCACGGCACGTTTCCCATCGAGGTTTCCCTGATGTAGCGATGGTCAGAGTTATTCACTCCAGCTTAGAAAGCGGCCAGGATTATGAGAAAACTCGGGCACGTTTCACCAGCAGCGCTGTGGCTAAACCACCGTGGTCCCAACCCGGCTGGGATGCTTGTGGGATGAAAAGAGCCAGGGAGAGTTTGGCATTCCCAGATAAACCACTGGATTTCCACCCGTTGCTCCCATTTAATGCAGAAACGATGGCAAAACAAACCTGGCTGGAGCAAACAAATATCGAAAAGGCATTAGGAACTGTTTGAAAGAGATTAACACTATGTCCATGAGAATTATTTAGCAATAATTAGTCCCTGCCCGTTGCCTTGAGCTTCAGATATTAATACTCAGGATCTCACGTCTGTCAGTATAACTTTTAGTTACCAGCAACTACAGGGTTTTCCTGCTCCGTAGCAAATGCATATTAACTTCTGTCTTTAATGGGGATTTTTTAATCTAGGAGAATAAAGACAGAGGTGATGGGCAGCGGCCGCGAGGGCCGGGGCTGAGCGTGGCGCGGCAGATGCGGGGAGCCAGCGGCAGCTCCTCGCTGTCCCCAAAGCAGCCTACATCTGCTCCTAATGATGGTTTTAATAGCCCGATTTATTTCAGTTACTAGAGTAGAGAATCTTAGTAAATTATGTCAGATGAGTGGGCTCTTTCTTTTCCTGAAAAATACCCCCCCCCCCAAAAAAAAAGAAGGAGGGGGGCAAGCAGGCTGATTGGCACCACCGCACTAAGCCTATTTACTATACAAAGGGGATTTAACTCCAAATTTCAAGTGTGATTTAAGGCCAACACTAAACATGAAAATGGTGCTAGCACCATGCTATTAAGAAATGGTATAAAATGCATTGGAAGGCTAAGTCACTTTTTTTTTTAAAATCCAAACAAATAAGAAAAGACCCATAAAACTGAGGCAGAGCTCAGCTGCCAGCCTTGCCCTCGCAGTCAGATCAGGTGAGCTCCACGACGAAGACGGGCAGTATCCACCACAGAAATGTCCATGGAAGAGAAGAAACCTTCAGCGAGTGCAGCCGGGGATGCTGCCGGCCGGGGAGGACCCACAACTTGTTCGTGGCTTTCCTGTCTTCTTGCAGTTGCAGCAGCAAAGCCAGGACAGCAATTATTTTAAACATCCCCTTTTGGGGTTTAGAGATCAGGGGCAGTTCCCCGCTAAATTCCTAACAATGATATTAATTTTTTGTTGAACGTGGTGCTTCTGCCACTCACCTTTCTTTTAGGAAAGGCGTAAAATAGCAATTGGGTTTCTCCACGGGACCGGCTCGCACCGAGGTGGGACTCGGCTCGAACGGAGCCGAGAGCCCCTCTGCCTCTCGGGGAAGTTGCAGAAGGAAGGCAGAGCCAGGGAAGGACAAGCAGAAATGCTTGCGAAAGAAAATGCTTGCAAAGAAAGCGCGGGCTTGAAAAGAGACGCTTAGCAGAGATGCTCATGGAGGGACGTCGGACTTTGGGCATCAGACCTCATGTAGCCCATGCGGCATCTGTCCCGCTTTCTTCCTCTGATGTAAGAAACCCTCGGGACTTAATTGATCTCGTCAGGAAGGGACACAGCTGGTGTCAGCCAGGGAATCCCGTCTCGGTCCGACGGCAGCAGGATGACCTGAAGGATTGCAGAGATAAAGGGAAACACATGCCGACTCCTTTCCAGAAGGAATGTGGGGGGAGGCTTCCCAAATTGGGATGGGAGATGTCCCATGAAGGAGATTAAAATCTCAGCTGGAGCAGAGACTACAAAGGATGAGGGCAAATCAGGAGATGCAGCTGCAACACCTCTGCCTGGGACTGGCGGGATGAGGAGCGTGGGAAGCGGAGAGCATCGCCGCCCGGACAGGGACATCACGATGGGTGATCATCTGCGATCACCCAGAGGTGACAAGGAGGTCCCAAGGGCTCAGACGGACAGACACAGCACTCGTCTTCAAAACCGAGGAGCGGAGAATTACAGAGTAGTCAGCCTAACTCCAATAGCTGGGAAGGTAGTGGGAAAAAAATATTAAACAGTCAACTTACAGAGATCCTGGAGATCAATAAAATGATAAAATAGCAGGCAGCGTGGATTTGTCAGGAATAAATACTGTCAAAGCAAACTAATTTATTTTTTGACAAGATAGCTGGCCCGGTAGTGAAGGGAGAAGCAGTGAGCATATTGTGTCTTTTGAATGGTTTCTGACAGCATCTTACACAGCATTCTGATAAGCAAAGTAAAGACAGAGAATATATTTATATATAAATACATAGGGCATATCTTATAAATACACAGAGCATGTATTTATAAAGAGGTGACGGGTCAAGAAGGAGAAAATCACTGAAGTCGGTGCAACGTGCTCCTCTGAGGAGGAAAAAACCACAAGGGGCATGGACTGAGCTGCTGCGGGGATGCTGTGGGGATGCTGCGGTGGTGGACCACGTTTCCAGCAGCTGACGACGTCTGTGCTGGGTCTCCAACCAGCCGAGGCCGTGACTGACCACCGAGAAGAGGAGCATGCCTCTCGGTTGTGCTCCGGGGCTGGAAACTCTGCGTTTGCAGTGAATTTGCAAAAAAACCAACAACCCTTACATCTGCTCTTTTTTATTCCCTGGCTTATCGGGTACCTTTGGCAAGTTGGCTTTGTACAACATGCTCTACACAAGTAAGATCAGCCTCTTCTGAGCCATAAAGACAGCAACTCACTACCACGTGTCGAACGCCAAAATGCACGGGCACAAAGCTAGGGTTGAACTAGATGCCAAGATGGGACTTTGGTGCGGTTCTTTTCGGTTTGGAAGACTTACACCATGTCATACAAACTGTAGACCTGGTATTTCTAACACAATCAAGGCCCTCCCCGTCATACGAGTTGAATTTAATACCCCGTGGGCTGCTCAACGGCCTTTGGGCAGCGGGACGTCAGCCTCCAGCAGCTGCGCGTCCCCAGCACCACCTGCCCTGGGGCCACGTCTCTGACCGGGGGGGTCACGATTCCACCCTCAGAAACAGCCCTTTCCACTTCAGAGTGAAGATAACACAACGAGGCAATGCTGCTGGGTACGGCCATCAGGTTGTGCATCCACTAACCACAGGAAAATGCTATTTCTTGTGGTGCCGAGTGTCTCCCACTCTCACCTTCCTTGTTAACTGTGGCTCTCACCGAGTGTGCTCAAGATACTCCTATTTTGGGTTACTACAATAATTATGGCTGTTGTTTTGGCACATCTATTCCCTATTCCCTCTCTGTTGCTACAAAGATCTGTGCTGGGGAGCCTTCATACCGTATCGGTTTCCCAGAGAGTTTTTTGAGACAAAAACCACACGTAATTGGATTGTTTCCTGAATTTCCATGTGCGATATTTAATCCATTGAAATCAAATATGAAATGACAGAAACTTCATTTGGTTTTGGCTTCCTTCCTCGCTGGCGAAGCTCGTTGGAGAACGCAAGTTTGCTTTGTCTATCCGCTGCTCCTCAAAGCCAAACATCTTCTGCACGTGATCCGTGGGCGACTACGGTTTGGTGCGGAGCGCTGGCACAAGGCTGCATCCAGGGATGGGCTGGCGGCCGTCTCCCACCCGCGGCGGGACCCGGGGGCTCGGCTCGGCGCAGGGGGACGTGCGGAGCTGCTTTTTGTCCTGCTGTGACACTGTCACCCGCTCCATGACCTCCTTAAAACCTCAGGTGAGGGAAAGAGCCAAAAGAAAGCTCCACGTCCAGCGTCGCTGGATGGAAGTAGATATTATCCTTCCCTGTATGCAAGGAAAGTTCATTTAAAGGCAAAAAAGAAAGTGCTCAGATGCACGCTTGTGTCCACTTATTAAAAAAACCCAGGGATTGCCTTCATTTCATCTTAATTGAAAATCATCCACATCAGCAAGCGAAGGGATCTTCTCCCCCAGCCTGGGAGGAAAAGGAAGGCAAAAAGGCCTGCACAGCTCATTAGCGGCTTCGCTCTCATTCCGGCTTTATTTCAGCCCAGACCAACACACTCTTCCTGTTAATTGTACAGTGAGGACCTCAGGCCGTTAACCGTCTCCCAGATGTGCTTTACTAGAAGATGCGGCCGAGACAATACTTTGTTCCTTCAGGGATGCCCCGGTCTCGCACCCAGCCCCGCTCTGCGATGGAGCCGAGCCGAGCCCGGACCCCGCTCACCCCCCGAAAGTAAAGCCTAAGGGCCGTTCAGGCATCGGGTGGTTATAAACTAACCCAGTTTAAAACACTGGTGGCATCCCCTGGGGAGTTTCTTGTAGCGCTGGAGATCTGGTTGTGTTCAGTTTTGTTTCATTGCTGATAGAAACCGAATTTCTTTTTTACGTCTGCATCAGTGTCTGCTAATAGGTCAAGAGTTCAGGAAGCTAAAAAAAAAATATGAAAAATATAGGATCTTTCTTTATCTGTTCCCTGAGCACGTAAGGTTGCTTTCCAATGCACGTTTTATTTAAAGGTGAGTTATTTTGTTGCCATAGTAATATCACTCAGGTTTTGAACCACTGCCGGTTTGGTTTTCTTCCAGGCTAGACTTGTCACAAACGGTCAGCATCCCAAGCCCCTTCCCGGACAGCGGCTTCCCAGGGTGGGGCAAAATACCTTGAAACTTCAGCTCCAATCTGCACGACGAAGCATCGCTGCTCCCGGCTAAGGCGCGGGGGGACACACGGGACCCCAGACCGTCAGAGCGCCGTGCGGGGCGAGGACGGCCGGGACCAGGGCAAACCTTGGACCAAAAAAAAGGTTCCTCTTGCTCATTCCTTAGCTTTTCTCCCCAGCCCTCGCAATAAGACTTTGAGAAGGTCAGAGATAACCCGGTGGCTTTACTAATTAGCACTTATTAACAACACTCATCTGGCCGTGGTGCTGCTGTGCTCGGTGGTCCTCCTCCAGGCTCTGACGCCAGCAAGAACAAACCTCTGTTTGCCCCAAAGAGCTTAAAATCTCTGCAAATCCTATTTGTTGCTACACAGGTGCCTCGTTACTTTACCCCAAGCCTGATGAATATGTTTATTTACTAAGAGAGCTGTACCAAAATAAAGACTTTAAACACAAGGGTCTGTAATGACATTAAGAAAGATGTAAAGAAAAGGGATTCCCTGCTAAGGAAATATTACAGTGGTCATTTGGGTGAAACGGGTTCTGTAAATGTATTGGAAACTAATGATTAATTTTATATATTTATGCATTAAATATTTAAACAGTCCATAACATTAACATATTAAAATATTTAAATTTAAATTTGAAATGCGTTTTTTTGCTGTAATTCATTTAATTAAAGCGGGCACAGCGTGCCACGTATTAGCCTAAAACCTATTACATGGGTGCCAGACCATATCTCTGACTGAGAGCCTGGGTGCTTGTTCCACTGCACAGTCAAAGCCGTTCAAGCAAAGCAGTTGGAAAGGATTGTTTGGGATTTTTTTTTTTCTTTTTTTAATTTTCGAATAAACCATTTCCAGATTAACAAATCAAGGCTACGTGCACGTAGAAGACCTGAGACCCATGTAAGACTTCCAGAGATTGATGCATCTGGATAAATCCAGCACAGATTAAAGCAAAGCTTCCATTGCACAAACTCTCCCCGAAACGAGCAGGATGCTCATGACGCTGCTGTCCCTGGGAAAAGGACGGAGCCGGGAATAGCGGGCAGTAAATAACGAGTGCCAAAGTCAGGCAGAACGATTTGGTGGCGGAGATGCGGAGGCAACGGTCCTGCGCTGTACGCGGTGATGTTGCATCTCTCTTTCGCGGGGGAATTACCGAGGCAGAGCCATTCCGGGAGCATTAGAGCCGCGGCAGTTTCTGTGGTTCATAAGATTACCCACGGCTCCGCCGCTCCCCGATAGAAAACCCTCTGAAACACAATGCTGTGCCTAAACACAATAGCAGTCCAGAATAAAGCAACAGCCTTAACAATGAGTTTCTTTGCTTTTATAGGTTTTAGCGAAGCCCATTGTGTTGTTTTAACACCCTTTTTTGTATTTAGATTTCTAATGTCTTTGACTGGGGGAAGGGTGGAAGGGGCAACCAATTTAATTCGATAATCCCCCTAAGCCTTGCTTAATGCAGTCACTCTGGTTTGCGCCTGTGAATTTTATAGTGGTATTTTGGGTGGTTGCAGCATTGCACTGGAAAATGTCCCATCATTTATTTTGCAGCTATTCGAGGGAAATGGTTCCCAGTGCCGGGCAGCCTGTTCATTAAATCCATATTGTCAAACGAAACAAACTCTGTCACCCCAGACGGGGCTGGACCTCAGGGCTGCCGTACGGATTCCTGGATAAGGTAGCTCCTCCGAGTCCGGGTGCAAGTTGCCAAAATTAATATTGAACCATGAGTGGGAGACTTTCGCGGTTGGTGAAAAAATCTCGGTTTTGGCTGAAGATGCGGGTGGGGCCGCAAGGAACAAAGCAAAGTCCCCAGTTCAGGGATGACTGCGTCCCGTGGGACGGTGCTGATGCAGCAGGATGGGTCCTCCTCGCTCCCCAAACACGACCGTGGCTCACGCCGTTTGCCCTCAGGGTGGATGGGGGGAAAGTTCCAGCAAGAGTTTTTGTCCTGTTGCTTTCTTCTCCCGACAGGGAGGGAGTGCTGCAGCGTGGGTTGTTTTTCCACATGCTGGTAAGAAAGAGAAGATGAGACTCTTAAAGAGTACTGAAGTATCTCACGAGCCTCTGTTCTCCTTCAATTCCTCCAGCTCAGCTCCCAGCATCTCTCTGATGTTTGCTCGAACCTGATGCATTCAGCCAGCAGTGAATAAAAACCTGTGCTGAGAGGTTAGCATCGCTCCCGATAGGATTTTTCCCATTTAAGGGTGCACTGTATCTCCCACGGAAATGCTCCTTAGCTGCTCTAGAATTATCTCAGAAAGAGTCAGCAAAGACAAAGAGCACAAATACAAGGGTGCGGGGGGGCTGGTAGAGTTGATAGGCAGCAACAACAAAGTCAAGATGGGAAGAAGGGTTTGGAAGAAAGGTCAAGGTCTGAAAGATGTCACCTGTAGCAAACTAAGTCACCTAAACAGGAGAAAGGAGCCAAGAGAGAAAAAAAAAAAAAAAAAAGGAGTCTGAGATCTACTAGACTGCCACAGAAACAGAAGAAAGTTGTCCAGAGAGACGTCAGAAAACACGTGGAGAGAAGAGGATCCTCAACAGGGGAATGGCAGGATCCTTTACACTTAATGGAGAATATGGAGAATAAATAGGAGATGCTTTTTCACCACTACAGCCTGCGCAATTGCCTTCCACACTTCCCTCATTACAATCCAGCCGTAAGAATGAAACCCCATGGGAAAATAAAGACCGATGACAGAGTTCTGTCTTTATGGCCACCATTTGCCTTCACAGCTTCACCTCGCATCTACTGGCCTTGCGTGTTATTTTCCATCAGATACCAGCCCAGCACTCGCCCACACAGAACTCGGGGACTTCACAAACTCTAAAGAAAAACTTTTATTGGTGTAAAAGAAACAAAAGGGAAGAGCCAAAAGGGCAAGTACGTGCAGGTGTTGAAAAACACTTCACCAGAGATTAAATTAAATCAGTCCTTCTATCAAGAAAAGCTTTAAGGGACCTTCCAAGAATGTAAGTCATCTCCAAATGGAGTTGATAGAGAAAACATATTCTAGCAGGCTACATCTCAAGCCATAAAAAGTTAAGGCCAAAAAAATAAGAAAGGGGAGATTGTGAAAACTGAACTTCGGAGGATATCAGGGGAAAGGCTTTTCCCACAGACAAGAAGCTGGAAGGCTACAGGAGAACGTGTATGTCCACTATATGATGGAAGTACGAGCACTAAATGAAATATGTGGGTCACTGTTTACTACAGAGGAATTTATGGAGGTTTCCACGTTAAAGCCTTTCTTTAGGAGGTATAAGATGGAGAACTCATCTCAAGCTGAAGAGCACTAGAAGATGCTTTAAACTGAATAAATAAAAATAACAGAAACAGAATCCCTGTATGGAACAGCATTTTGAGACTTCCAGAAAAGTGCTCAAATATGAAATTGTCAGCCTTAACCCTGGCTTGAAACCCCTTCTCTAAATCAGGCCTGAGATTTAAGGACTAGAACGACAAATGAAACTAAACTTTGATGGACACAAAGTCACGCAAATCACTACAAACACATAGGAACGGGCTCTGACCTGCTATCGCTCGCGGAGAAGATCTTGGCATTGCTGCGCTGACATTTTCATAGAGCTATGCACAGCGCTCAGAGGCAGTTGGAAGGCAAACAGACCATAAGGAATTATGAGGGAGGACACGGAGAACAAATAAAAACAAGCGTTGTTATGGCACGGCATGAGCCCACGGTGTGCCCACGTGTTTCCACCCTCTCTTCGCAGGATGGATGCCCAGAAAAGGTGGAAAAACACAAGGGGAGGGAGTAGTGGTCTGCAAAAATCACCTTGTGGGTTGAATAGAGTAGGGTGTTCTTATTTGGAAGAGATGCCTGAAAGAGAAAATGACAGGGGTACCTGAAGAGCACGGTGAAGGAGAACGACTTCTCCTTGATTTGGTTTTGGTTTCGTCATCTTGGCGTTACTGCGTGACTCACCGAGCCCGTTTCGTTTTCCTCATCGTCAAGCTGGAGCATTAGTTTTATTAGCGACTTAGAAAGTTTATTATAAACTCACACTCCTGTGGGCAAACTTATACAAGATAGTTTTCTAATCCCTCACCTCATGCAGTAATTCATATTTAATATCTGGGTTTTATAAGACTGTATTTAAAAAGTATTAATGAGCTTATTTACAATGTCTACATGTTACGGATATCAGTAAATATAAAAAATACCTCAAACAATTTTTAGACTTTTTATTTCAAAAGAAGCAGCGCTTTTAAAAACTCTTGTGGACCCTGCGTGCTCCTTCACGAAAATAGCTAGTATTTTTGTAAAACCGACAAACAGAATTAAAACATATAAACCCCCTCACAACTTAACGGAGAAAGGGTATGGGATACACAGGGACATAATTCAGTTTAAATGAATTACTTAGCTGAGGGAGTTCCAGTAAAATTGGCACGTCCAGCTACGCAGGGAGAGAGGTGATGAATTCCCAGTCGCAGTCGGACACTGTCCGCCCAGGCTGCAAGGCTCCGCGGCGCTTCCAGGAGAAGTCAAAAATGCAGGACTGGGCCCTACCCCCCCCCTCCAAATCACAAACCAAACATCAAAGGATTATTTTAAGAAATTCAGCACGATTTGAAGTCGCTGAATTAGCCCCACCAGGAAACATCAGGTGGTATTTCTGGGGCAAGAGCCCCTTTCGCACATCGCAGCCCCACAGCCCAGCAGTGGCCGTGGCCGCTGGAAAAGGTCAGAGAGGGGGAACTCGATCCCAACGAGGGGGCTCCTGGGGACACAGGGTCAGAATCGGGCCCTTCGACGGGGATGCAGCCGCCCCCAATTGTAATGCCAACAATAATAAAAACTACCTTGTCACTTATAACTGCTAGTAATGTTCCTGCTTACACAACTCGTGGGGTTACAAGCACTTTCAGGTATAAGGTTGAAATTCAGCGATGCTGAATATATGCTGGAATACCGACATTATTTACCTGGTCCTTCTGCTTACAGAGCTATGCACATACAGGTACACGGATCACTGTTGCCCATGTGCATACACATTTCATCCCTATTTGAAATTTTGCATCTCTATGCAAAATAGAGACACAGATAAATGTTTACATAATATTCAGAGAGAGTTAATTTATTTGAAAACTAGGCAAAGAATAGGCTCCCACAATCGCAGCAGTGATGTACATACCGTCTAGCCGATCAACAGCTAACACCAGTTAATGGCTGCCATAAGAAATATGAGATATGGATCGTTCCACGGAGTAACAGATGATACTGTTCCAGGCAGGTGGCATTTTAGGCTCTAGTGAATGCATTTTAAGATTCTCAAGAGGAAGAAACACCATATTTACATCATGCAGAACACGTAATCTATCAACTTAGATGAACTATTATAAGAGAGAATTTAGAAACAAAGGAGAGCAGAGTCCTGACTATTTCTCAATAGCCTTTCATATGGGATAGTATTACACCCAACTCTTGGGTATCGGGCACCATCTAGAGGAAAGATTGGTGTGATGCAGCAGGCATATTACTAAATTTTTAAAAATCGCAAAAAACCTAGAGCAGATCTTGTGTAATATCTAACAGCTATTTAATTATTATTCAACAGCTCTCATCAAGGGGGGGAAACTGTATGAAGGAGTGGAAATCTGGAGATTTGTCCCACAGGACAGGATGCTGATTTGCATGCAGGAGCTCTGCACTCAAGCAAAATCCATGACTGTAATTACTGCTAATTATTTTGCACCTCATATATTTATTTTTTTAGAATAAATAAGCCATGATACAAAAATCTAATTTTGAGGTTGCTGCATTTAGAGATTATCTTGAATGATTACCTTGACTTTTGCTTACAGCTGCGTAGTTAGTACAAGGCACTGATTCCCAAGTTCCTTCTAAGTAGCACTTATTTTTCGATCAGTTAAACAAAACGTTGGATTTAATTTCTGCAACAGTTACTCTCCTTGCTCACCATTTAGCTCCATATGAAAGGCCCAAGATGAGCAGGATGTACAGGGAAATGTACACAGAAAAGAGTCAAAAAAAAAAAAAGGCGCCAAAATTGCGTAACTTGCTCTAGTGTTTAAATCCAGATGGATTCCGACATGCGTATTCCCATTTACATTTACTGAAAAGGAAAGGTACAGTCCAGGTACAACCCAGCACACCTGCACAATTCTACCCTAAACTGTCTTTTTTTTGATTTGCAACTGTACATTTCTGCTTGGCTGTGAAAACTGCAATCAAGTTTTCGCACTATGTTAAAGCAGAAGTCAGAATTTGACTCATCAGGACAGCATAATGATAAATAAAATGAGGGACATATTTACCTGGTGTTACAGGCTGACTATGGGGAGTTCATTTACTTTTGTAGTCAAATTAAACAGGGGTGAACTCTGCTGGCTTGCATTTACTCTCAACTACAGCGATAGGATGTGATGGACAATTTCACAGAGGAGGTACGGGCTGCCAGTGACCCAGGTAAGAAAAGCCCCCTGAGTGCAAGCACTGGTGCAGCCCTGGGTGAACCAGAAAGAGGCAAAAATCTGAAAAATGGCTTATTGTGAACTGCCGAGAGGTTTCTACAACACCAAGTGGCTGGAAGTGATGTGTATTTGAGTGTCACCGGTTTCTACTCCCCAAATCCTGGAAAAGCTTTCGTTTTTACTTATTTGTTTTTTAAAGAGCAGCATGGAAAGAAACTGTTACAATCCAGCTTCTTCCTTAAAGCATCTCTGCTTCTGAATACCTCTGTTGTTCATTAGCGAAGATTAGCACGCCAGTTTGTACGTTCCTCTTCACTACTCGGTGCCACTGCTTCTGTTGGCATTTACATAACAGAGTTCTGCTTTGCAGAGAGATGAATAAGCACAACCATAAAATCCTGCTTTCACTAGGAGATTTACTATCATCCCCCAGCGTGCTGCTTCTTGGATGCAGAGGATCCAGAAAGAGATGAGTCACGGAGCTGCAAGATCTGCGTGCGGCTGCAGTGTGCTGTGGAAACGGAGCTCCGGGGGAATGAAAGCTGCGCTCGACGATGGGCATTACTCACCAGACAGGTGACTCCTTCAGGGGAAAACCCAGGAGAAGCGGGAAGAGGTATGGATCACAGTCCTTATAGGAGCCTTGGGCAGTAATATAGCAGCTGGGAAAATGTTAACGATAGGAAGCTGAGCTGCCAGGGAACCAGCAACATGGGAAGAGGCTCGGGAGTCACTGCAGAGCAGTAAACCACAGCCAGGATGGGGCTGACGGAGCCAGGCCAAGGGAAGCATTACGCAACGGTTGTTTTGGGTATGACTAATGCTCTGTGCGTACTTGACCCGAAGGCAGGATGCCGTAGCCTTCATACCTGTCCTCTGCAACACATACATAACAAATAGCTGGGTGATTACTAACGCGCGCCTCTTGTTGATGCAAGAATCTCTCGGAGCTGCGACGAAGGTGCAACACGGAGCTCTTCTGAGCATTGCGCTGCAAGGTCGTGTATTTCTAAGCACGTAGGCAAACAGCATGGGGCGAGGCTTCCAGCTGGAATGGCGTGGGACAGACACAAGCGAGGGACAGATAAGCTTATCTTAGGAGCATTTGCTATCCCAGGCTTTCCATTTGAGACCCCATTTTAGTTACTGTAGAAATTCCCATTGGCTCTAGATAGGCCCTAAAAGAATAATCCCGCCTATTGCAGTGGTGTTGCCACCCCCAAGCTCAAATAAAAGCAAATCACAAGTAGAGAGATTCAGTAAGGCACTGACCCAAACGTGCCAAGGAAACACACCGTATTCGTAAAGAAATACATTAGGTAACTGTTAGCACTAGACTGCACCAGGATGTGGTGCTATATGCAGTATTTACGTGCTGTGTTTTCTCTTGACACAGAATTCTGTTCAGCTCAGAAAGATTGATACGTACTTTCAGGGCATATTATAAAACATCACCCGTGTTTTTTTCTTTGCATTCCCGTCATGCATAAAAAGATGAGCTTGCAATTCTCAGTTCTGAAGACAGGTGGGAGAAACATTACCTCTAAGGGTAGTGAAAATCAGCATGTTCTTTTCTTAGCTGGTAATTTATTTTGAGAAGTGCAGTATAACACTGTACCTCTCCCAGCAAGCAGCCCTGCTGTAACTTCAGAGGCTCCCCTCTCATGCTGGAAAGGTGGGAGAGTTGTTACTATTGGAAAGCCACTAGAACTGAGGCTTGCAGCTTGGTAAGGTGGCACCTTGCGTCTCTGCTAGTGATGAACCGAGCAATGAACCTGCCTTAAAAAAGATTCCAAGAGACACCCTGATGAGCCATTTTTAATTTTTTTTTTAAAAAAATTTATATATTTAAGCTCTCATTAGCAGCTTGAGAACTTTAGAGGATGAAGAAGAAATGAGGTCTACACATCTCCCAATTAATCCGAGCTCCTGGCACAAAATAAACAACTTCCACAGCCCTGTGAAGGGGCAGGTGAATATAGGTGCATTATGCGGAGCAGCTGAATGTCAAGTACCTGACTCCTTCTCCAGAGAGCTACTGGTGCTTGGTCGGGTACCTTGAAGCATCCTGAGATGAGGCTGCCAGCAGGAAGGACTGCATCCTGACAGCAACAGCAGGAAGAACTCTGAAACAGCACTTCACGGAAAGCCTAGTCATAAGTAGGTGCTATAAATATATGCTAAAAACGAATTTATTCTTAATGTTTCAACTGCATCGATTTATGATGATTCAGCTCTTGGTATTCAAAGCAGGAAGACGAGTGGTCTTTTTTTTTATTTTCCAGCTATGACAGCGATTGGCACACTGCCAAGGCTCAGGGAGTTCCAATACCGAACGCCAGGTATTTATGGCGGTAAAACACAGTTTTACACTACAGAATGCCGTCAACTCACTTAGTATGTTTTAGTAACTTATTGTGAAAGGGACGTGAATTTCTGGGGCTTTGACAGGATGCTTCCCACGAAAAAAATATTTGTCTCCCTTAAGACTGCCTACAGTGACTGATGTTGAAACCTTTTCTCCTTGAAAAGGACAAGTGCCCTATCCCTCATGTATTCATTTCCTGGACACTGGGAGCAAACAATTTTAATTTGGCTCCGGAAGCCACCCAACGCCCTCCATTCCGTAACCTTGGCAGGACTACGGCCCTTGGGGCAAACCGCCGACTGTGCCAAGTGCCAAGGCGAGGACGCGCTGGTGACAGCCCACTTCAGGCGAGATGTGCAACGGCTCCTCTAGTTATCGAGACACTTCTCAAACTGCCCAACGCCAGGCACCCGCATCTCGAGGCTCTGTCCTGAGCACCTTTGTCTGCGTTTAGGGTGGATTACGGTTTCCTGAACACAGCCAAGGAAACGCATTTTCCCATGCCTCCAGCAGATCACCACCCCACCATCCCGTACCTAATAACAGGACTTCTTCCTACAGCTAGGCCTTTCTTAAGGGGAGCCAGCCAGGCCTGTCAGCATTCCGCCTTCACAGAGACCATCCCTCCCCTGCGTGCCCCCCTCCACGAAACACGCGCGGCCTCCGCGCCCCTACCCGCCCGGCAAGCAGCTCCGAGATTCCCTAAATCCCTGCCTTTTCTTTTAAAAAAACTTATTTCTCCTCCGGGCCTCCTGCCGGGCAGCAGGCCGCCTCGAGGCCTATACAGTCCCCCACGCAGAAGGCCAGGAGGGCTGAGGCCGGGCCCCTGAGGCACAGGCAGCCCCACAGACAGGCCCGGTCACGATAACCACGACAGTCACGACGGGGGAGGGGACAAGGCCCCACCGAACCACCACCCGGAAGTGCCGCCCTGAGGCGTCAGCACCGCCCTCTGCGTCACCGCCCCGCCCTTCCGGCCGGGAGCTTCCGCCCCGTCCCCCTCCCGCCGCCGCCGCC
>JANZLQ010000040.1:22338241-22402422 GCA_026212715.1 Elanus axillaris
GGGGGGGAAGACGGGGAAGGGGGGATTACATGTCGACGTGCCGCCGGGCCCGTCGCCGGTTGGAGCTGCTGGTCTGGTTCAGGGATTCCTGGCCTTGTGGCGGCAGCCTCTGCTGCAACCCTGCTCCTCACCGGGGCGGCTGGGCCTGCTTTAATATATCTAAAAAAAAAAAAAAGATATTTAGGAAATGTTACGTTGAAACTATTAAACGCCCGTGAAATATATGGAGTGGCTGTGTTTGCTAGATATAAGCCATAGGAATAGCTGTCATTGAGAAAGGTCAGCTTCCCTCTGTGCTGCCAAGGGGCAGGCTGTGTGGGGATGGTCCTTCCTTCGCCCGTGGGGGCCCGGAGAAGCGAGTGTTCTTAACCACGGCCCCTGCGTGAAAGCAGCGAGACTGAAAAGTCATTTCAAGTTGTTTCCAAAGGGTGCAGATGGCCTTGTTTTCGTTTCCAGGAGCTCTGGGTAATAATGTGTGGCACTGATTTAGCAGTTGGAATGCTGTGAACTTATTAATAGCTTTTATAATATTGATATACTGCATACGTTTGGTCATCACTGTCTCCCCACCTGGAAGGAATTGAAAGTACCATCTCGCACAGTGCAATGGTGATGTGGGATTTTGACATCACTGTTGCTCAAACTGCTTTGTAGCTTGCTCAAGAGTTAGTTTTCCACTTTAGCAGTATTGTAGAAGCTCAGATGCAGATGGGATTGCTCCTTGCGTCAAGATGAGATGTTTGTACCTGCTGACTTTCCCTTTCCGAAGTGTATTAAGAATTTAAGAAGAATGTTATGCTTCATCATACCTCTTGTGGATAATTCCGGGACTGTATATTGAGTGAGCAGACACAGAGTAAGTACTGCATTCGATAAATTTTAATGCTGTACGGTCTTCCTAGAGAACCTGAAATGTAACGATAGGCTGTTTCAGGCTTAGCTTGTGACTGCACCCAGTACCCGAGAGGAATATTAACAGTGGCAGCATGAAGTCTGGTTTCAGACATACTGGTTTGGCTTAGTCGGTTACAATAACGTATACTTTTTTTCCTTTCATTCTATGGGGCACGAAGAGAAAAGCTTTAAAACCTTTTTTCTGTGTATTAGATAGCATTGCTGAAGCTGTGTCCTTTTCTTTGAAGTTTCAGAAACAGGAAACAAACTGGTGTAAAATGAGCCTTGGAATTAATGGGAAATTGCTTCTCGCTGTATAGCATTATCAAAAATAAGTACAAGATTTTTTTTCTTCCATCTTAAACCAATCAACAGTAATCAGTTCTTTTAGATTGCCTTTTATTTCTGGTTATTATTTAACTGTTTAACATGGTTTACAGTAAGGAACAGAACTCTAAAGGAATCGTTACAGTGAGATAGGTTGGTGCTGGGTGGGATGAACTGAGCTTCTCTCTAATAATCCTCAGACTGAAGCTTTCACTGTTGAGGATGTTGAAGAAAGGCCTTTTTTCCTCTCCTTGCTTAGGGTCTGATGTATTTGGAATTTGGACCTTGGGTTGCATATGATTGTATATTAACCCAAACTACTCGACTTCAGGGCTAGCTAGATGTCTGAATGTCTAGAACAAGGCCAGGGTTGTGAAGAACACAAATAACTCTGACCTTCATTTCGGTTATCTCAGTCACATAATGAACCAAAAACAAATTACAGATGCTAGCAGTTGGAGATAAAGTGTTTTTCTACCCGTTTCTCCTTTTTCAACACTTACAGGCAGAAAACCAAATTCAGTTACAATCTCTGCCTAGTGTTGCAACTACACTGGTCAGGCAGGCCTGAGATAATCGAACCCAATGCGAGCTGAAAAACCCTGAGAAGTCAGATTTTTTTTTTTCCTTGTTTGTTTGCCCAATATTCTGCTTTGGCAAATCTGACAAAGTATTCCTTGTTCTAATTGCTGAGGTTTCAACTTTGTTTTTTCCATTCTCGGTTTGACCGTTCAGGTTAGCGTTAGTATTTTTCAGAAAATATACCGATACTCTTGCTTTTGAGTATGTTGTTATTGCTGTTGGGGCTTTTGGAAATGATAAAGATGTAACAACCAAATCCCTTACTAGGTGACTTTTATCTAGGGAATGTTTACTCCCACTTCACTCGAGCTTTTAGTCAAGATCTGGAAACTCTCTGTTGAGACTTCTTTTTCTTTTTTTTTAAATTTGAATCCGGTCTTTTACTTTAAATGTCAGGTAGTGCAAGGCAGAAGAGTACTTTAAGGCACGCTAATAAGAATCGTAGCTAGCGAGCAAAACCATGCAGAGAATACTAGCTTACGTGCATTTGTGTTCCCTTTGTCTTTTCCGCTTACTGCTGTCTTTTCTACTTTGGAGTACTTCTCATGTGCAACATGTGGCTGCCTGTCTAGGTAATTGTCCAGGTGTACTCCAGAGTGGTTTTTACTTTGTTACTGACTGCCGGTGGTCTTCAGACATGAAACGTGTATGTAAAGGGGAGGGTTCTTGCTCTACTTACAAAGGCCTGAAGTATGTCAAACTTGCACGCAATTAGTACTTCTATTTTAAATTAACCGTAGCAGTTCAGTGTGGAGTCAGCAGTTGTACAGACGAGTCAAGCTGAACCGACTCAGATTATCAGAACAGTGTCCAGTGGCCTACTCTTTGAAACTATCTTTCTTTGTTCCTGATAAAGATGACTGCCTCTGGTCTGGTTTGCAAGAACCTTTTGATGGGCTGTCTCTTCTGGCTCAGCCCGTTTTAGTCTTTGTGCTGAAGATAAGTATAATTTCAGGAAAAAAAACAGAGAATCGGCTAGTGTTGGACAATGGAGAATTTGCATCCGTGAATGGCTGCGCTGGTGCAGAACAGCTTATTGGCTTTGGCTTTTGAGTTTCTGCCTTGCCCATCTGCATTGATCTAAAACTAGCTATGAGTCTGAGGTGCTGTTATTTATAGATATTGCCAATCCGAGCATTAGCAGCAGAGAGATGTTAGTTACGGTTTTGTCACCTCAGGAAAATGTCATCTGGTAGTATGGTAGTTCCAACCCGTTCTCTCTGGGGAAACCGAGTGGATGATGGCATTTTAAGTGCGTGTGTATTTGCATACTGTTGGCATCTTGTGCAAGTCCAGTATCTGAGCTTCCTTTTGCTGAGATTCCATATTTGAGGTGTTGAGTAATTTCCTGTTCGCTCAGCTTGCCTTGGTCCTCTTGGTCTCCTCTGCTGCTTCTTGATACAGTTGTCAATTGATTCTTAATTGATTGTTATTTTAGCAAATGAGAGGAGTGCCGCACGACTGCCTAGAGGTTAGAAATCTGCTGCTGATGTACAACTGCCTGCCTGCCCACATGGGACTTGGTACGAAGGCGCCTTCGAAGGTCTGCGTCGCTGCCTGCGTTGCTTCCATTATGCAGCTCTTGCGTCAAATTTAGTCTGTGCTTTGAAGCCGTGTTTCACTGGGCTTCCCAAAAGGGTCGTTTCAGAGCTATCTGGTTCCGATCCCTGGGAAGACAGACATCTTATTATAAGTAGTAATCAAAAGGAGTCTTTTTTTGTTTGTTTCCTGTTTATTGAAACCTTCCTTGGAGGAGAAATTGTTGGCAGTCATACCAGGGGATTTTGTTTGTTTCAGGGATCAACAAGCTTCTTGCCTGTGGTCTTAGCTGCCCAGTGAGGACCCCTTGCTCAGTAGTCTTTGAGATTACATGGTAATGCTTCCAACAACAGAAGCATGAACAGGTTTAGGGGTATGACTTTCTCCTAGCCCTGGCGTGACTTCACTAATAGTTCTTTACTTGCAGCTGCTTATCACTGTAGCAACTTATTTGCATACCAGTACAAGCAGTAATGACTGTGTTACATTCACCCATGGTTGTTTACATAGATTTCTTTTTTTTTTAAAGGAAAGGATTCATTTTGCCCAATTCTTGAAAGTTTTTAGATCCATAAGACCTGTATGGTTACTGCATCAGAGGACTCTTCCGTGGTGCTGTGGCATTCTTGTGCTCTCACATTTTAACCTTTACAGGGTCCTTCATGTCTTAAGGCAACAAAACATTTTTCTCTTAATAATTTATCTCAGGGTGCAGAACTTGCTCTCCCTTAGCACGATTTCAGCTCTTCTGCGTTATTTTAACATGCTCTTTTTAAAAGCTCTTGTTAAGCATGGTTTTGGCCTATATGACTCGTCTCTAATTTTTTCTAATTTTCTAACAAATTTCTAAAATATTTTCTAATATTCTAAAAATATTTTCTGATATATTTGAGGAGGCGATAATACCCTTGCCGTTGTTTAATTTTGCCATATGGGGTTTGGACTAGCATACACTAAGAAGCATGGCTATAACTGATGCTAAGCTTTGCCTTTTCCCATCCTTCGTTTAACAAAAATCTGGTTTGGGAGACTTTGTTTTTCTCAGCTGCATGTTTACAGCTTCATGTTTTGGAAAGATACTTAAAATCCATTTACAGCTATCTCTCACAGAGGTGAAAGGAAGGATTTTTGTTTGAAGTTCTTTTGGGAACCTGAAAATAGAATTGCTTGTTTTGCTCTGGGCTGCAGTTTAAGCATTTTATCTGGAAGTTATGGAAAAAAATCTCCAGGAGAATTTGCCTGCCTATGTAGCTGTTGGGCAATAACAACAGTGATAATATTCATATTAAGGGCCGCTCGTTCGGGCTGTTCTGTCTTGTAGAAACATGAAAATGTGCAGGGAAAGAAGTGTGTGGCACAGCCTTTCTTCTGTAGTGTGGTGTGGTTCTGATTGCAGGTGGCAGATCTGGTGAGTAGGACACGTTAGCAAAGTGAATGGTCACTTTGATACGTGCCGGTCTGTGCAATATGCTCCACGTTAAATGTCGCTTAGAAAAGTTTACAGTCTAATAAAACCATGCGCTAAAATCTAGATGCTTCAGCAGCTCACTTGTGCTGTTTTAACTCTGGCTCCTTGATGGATTTGCCAACTTTTCTGGTCCGGCCAGCGATCAAGCGGATGTCTGGTACCCTGAGCTGCTTAACGTCTGGATGTCCCAGGCAAACTGCCACGGGCTTTGTGAGTCCGGCGCATCCATCTTTTGTCTTTGAATGTTGGCTGGTCCGCACAGGTGTTGATGTTTGGTCTCTTTGCTATTCTTTATAAAACTGTAGCTTAATTTGCAGATCTTTAAGCAACAAAATCCCTTTCCGTTTCTGAGAAGGTGCACTGAGTTACTCAGCGCTGCTTGTTGAATAACTTGTGCTCTGTCTCCACAGTAGGATATTTGCTGCCAGGCTTAATTCAGCACCTCTCTGTAGACATAGAATAGCGGCGATACTTCAAAACCAGCGAGCGCCTGAGTGAAAAGGGAAGCGGTTTGCTGGAAAACCTAGGAAAATGGTGTGGACTTTCTTTGAAATTTTGTATTTCCAGAGAGAGTGATATGGTTTAGGTTTTTTCCTACCCTAGAAGCAAAATGTAAAATTCCACAGCTTCTGGATTGGTTACTCTTTTTAATCTTTTAATCTTAAACTTGATAAATTGCTAGAATTGGCAATTGTTGACCGAGAAGCATGTTTCTAATTATCAGAGATGTAACAAAAGAATTTCGTACTCGGATTTTATTAGATTACAGATTCTCTCTTTAGAATCACCTTTGCTTCAGATCCTTTCAGATCCCTTACGTACTGAAGGGAGGCTAGTGCAGGATAAAAAAATAATACTTCGTAGCTTTAACACATTTATAATATTTCAGGAACGAGTAAGAATGACAGGCAAATACAAAAGTTCAGGTAATCTCATTTTGACTTCTGTTATATCATGTAATTTACAATGAAAGACAATTCATGCTTATACAACAAACTTCACTGGCTGTACAATTGGGAAGGTACCAATGTAATTTTGGAACTCTGTGATTTTGGGGCAGGGTAGGGGGGAAGTTAGAATGGCTGGAGAAACCAGTCAGTGCAAGGGAGCAATCATGAGGTCATTCCTTGATGCTTATAGTATGAAAAGTCATGGAATGGGACCGTGTTTATGCAGTCATCAGGTTTGTCTTTCCTGCAGAGGTATGATTCTTCTGTTTCCATCAAAAGGCCAGAGCCATATCTTTAACATGCAATGACTGAAAGGATGTGTGGGGAAGCCTGTCTCTCTTCTGTAAGAGATTCCATGCGAGTTGGAAGAGTTTTGTGGTTGGGTTTAGTTAAATGGTAATTTGTATATATCATTAGAAAAGCCTCTTTTTTTTTTTTTTTTTTTTTTAATCTTATTTGTGGGATGGCGTTGATCCTGCCTGAGATGCAGGTGATTACATTATACAACACATGACTCACTGCCTTGAGCCCCGTAGCACCACTGCTGTTGCCCAATTGGAACGAATGATTTCCTAGTGACAAGTAGTAATAATCTGTTCGATGACATAGTTCACCAAACAATGTTTTGGCAGCAGGTCTGAGTGAAGTACTTACCTTTTCCTCCTTCCCGATGTGTGCCACTCCCTCTGTTGTGCTGGGGCGGGAGCTGGGCATATCCTTGGGGTCTGGGTGGGCAGGATACCTGGGTCTATCAGATGATGCTGTGCAGTTGAAAGAAGTGGTCCTGTTCCTTCCTTTCCACCAGCTCTGATGCTTCCCTGAATCACAGTCAGCTTTGCTAAACCTGGCAGAAAACCTTTCCCTTCTTTTGCCAGGTGAGCGTTCCTAGCCAGGGGAGCTGAAACGGCTCCCTCCGCAGTAGATGAGTGCAGGGGCTGATGCAGAGGGGAGCTTGGTCGTGGTTTTAGCCAGGCTGGGGAATCATTCTGGCTCACTGCAGCTGCACAAACAACTTGTCCTATCCCGCCGGGAGGGAACTGCTCTGTCACTGGACACATTTGAAGTGGTCATGCAGGAGAGAGGGGTGTGCGCAGGCACATGCCTGCTATTATTTCTTTACAATGAGTACTGTTCTGGCCCTTTCAGGTTAGCTTTAGTATTATTTGGCATTAGTCTGTGGCTTGGTAAAACAAAAAAAACTGGTTTGTGACAAACTCTTTCTTTATAGTATTGCAACAGATACAAAAGTTGGAAATAGTTCTACTACAACTATTCTTACCATCGTCCATCACAGGTGCTTAAGAGCTGAGTGACCTGTTACTGTTGATCTTTAAAAAGGAGATGGGTGTAGCTGTGTGTCCTGTGTCGACGGGGCTCAATAAGCTCTGATGTTGAGTTTTTGATGGCAGGTAGTAAATGTAGTAGAAGTCAGGCAAGTGCAGGACATTCTGGATAATGAGGCACAGTTTATTTGCTATTTGAACAGACTGTCAGAAAAACTATTGTCTCTCCATAGAAAACAGTCTCGGTCTAAAGGGAAAAAAGAAGAATGTTTTCTTCACGCGACAAATTAGGAGCCTACATGTGTGGGTGTTAAAGGTACCCACTCCTAGGAGCTAAAAACTGGAGACGGGGTATTACTTTTAGGATAATGTTTAGGGTTTTTAGGCTTTAGCACGTGTGCTTCTTACACTAATGTGAGTGTCTGGCAAGGGTGTTTCAGCTAAGCAAGAAATGTGAAAAGAATGAACTGAAAGGTAAAAAAGGCTTAAAAAAACTCTCCAGGCAGTACTTTGTTTGATCAGAGTACTGCAATGGGAACTCTTCAGGTTCAGGGGGGTTTGTTTGTTATTAAGGGGGATCCTAAATCACAACTGCAGCTACTACCACCTGAAATTTCTGGTCTGACTTTTTCAATGCTCCATGTCACTTTAAAAGACATCTTTCTTGTAATTAATTATTCGGGGTGTTTCAGGGGTTTTAGACTTGATTTCAGTAACTTTAACACTTAATTATGAACCAAACAAAGAAATACCAGTAGAAGCAAGAATAAAACAATATTCAAACATCTGCGTTATTTATATGTTTAGGTGGCTGTCAATGCACATATCCCTCCGGATTATCTTCTTAGGATCTGTGAGAGACTTGGACCCCTTCTAGACAAGGAAATCCCACAGAGTGTCCTAGGTGTGCAGACTTTGCTAGGTGTCGGGCGCCAGTCTCTATTAAGGGCCGCAAAAGGTAAGATTCGCAGTTTATGTGTGATTGAATTTTATTTTAATGATCAACCCCCCTTTTGTTTCGATTCATATTGTGGTATCTGTGTGTGTCTGCATGAACTCTGGTTTGTCTCCTATGCTGGTCAGCTTTCTTGTTGCAGTCTTGCTAAAATGCAGTTATTGCTGGCTCTGTTACATACATGTTCCCTTGGTTGAAAATGCCATCTTAAGCAGTTCTTGCCTACAGTTGCTTGATCTTGCTACTTGCTTCCTCTGCCTCTCCTCCCCAGCACGCTAGACTGGTGTTTGTGTAAATGGTGTGATGAACTGGATTAGAGATTTGATCCATCTGAAATAAAGCCATTTTTTTCATTTACACATGCCTGTGTCTAAAATAACCCAGCAGTCTGTATATTTTGCTGGGCTGTTTTTCAGGCTGATTTGTTCCATTTGTTCTGTTATTTGATTCCCTGGCCACGCAGGCAGCTGTGTCGGCTTCAAGGGCAGGGTGGCATTTGGGGCAGCAGTTAGAGGGTGGGAGAAGGTGAGACTGATTCTTCCGTGGTAATTCCTGCTTGTCCTTCCTTCAAGTTAATTAGAACGAAAGCCCCCTTTCCTTTCATGAATCGAGCACCAGTCCTACTCCTTTTGAAAAACTGCTCTGCTTGATATAATGATCCTGAGAGCACAGTTTTGTGTTAAAACTAAACAGATCTGAAAGCCATCTGCTATTGAAGAGTGGTTCCTCCCTTTCCTCCTCACTCCACGTCCCTGCCACTTTGTCCCTGTAGGAGCCAGAACTTACTTGATCCTGTGATGTGCTGATTCAGAGAGCTAGAATGTTGCAAAATTTGTTATTGCTGTTGAAGTGAATTAAATTAGCTCTTGGAAGGATCAGAGTGCTGGAGGTGGTACAGGCAGCAGGAGCATCGTTCTGGGAGAGGAGTAGGGATGGGAGAGCCGGACCTTCCTGTTTCAGTGGCAGTTGAGCACTTAATTTACTGCATGCTGTGAAGTCACACTCTGATGCTAACAAGGACTGTAGCATTCTGCTGATCCACTGGATATCACCTGGAGGGATGTGCTGTTAGCAAACACATTTCCTTACGCACAATTTTGGGGCTGAGTCTTGTTTCGCCTATGCTTTGCTATAACAGGGTGGAGAACTTGAGGTTTGCAAGGAGGTCTGCAGGGAAACATTCCTTCATATCACATTCAGTTTGCATCTTGGAAGAAAACAGCAACAAAATGTAAAGAGAAAATAAACATTTTTGTGCAGGGAAACAGAAGTTTCTTAGGTGAATTAGGGGACAGGGGCTAGATGAATCACTGAAAGATGCAGTGCTTCCTAAGCCGTGTGATAAATTCATTGCAAAGAGATTTCTACTAGATTTATGGTGCAGCTTTTTCCCCCTTCAGAAAAAGGTGCTGTGATATTGTGCCATTTGGTGTGTAAACCACGCTCACTAATATGAAACAGCATACCTTTTTCAAAGTTGAAATACGTGGGTTTCCACTCCCTCTAGTTGTGCATCAGTATGAAGTTTCCATTTACCTTAAGTATTTATAGGTATTTTGATCTATTTTAGAGAGTGTGAGTGCTGGTTTTAATGTGTATCGTTGTAATACTCTGTGGTACAGTTTGGATTTTAATCAGAAGGTGCTCTCGGGAGTCTCTTTGAGTCATGTAAGCTTGTGCACTTCATTTTCAGAGATCTAAAGGGTGATACACAGATCCACCAATCTGTGGCACTATCCTTCTGTTTCAGTCCTTATTCACCATGGAGGCTCATTTCTCTCTTTCCAGATGGCCAGAAATGGAAGAAGTCCAGGTCTAATTTCTGAGGCATTCTGAACAGTCTCAGAAAAATCACTATTGTTCTAGAGGGAAGGCTCTCTGAGGCCAGTTGGCAGCAGATAGCTGGAGAGTCTTTAAAGAAAACAGTCTTCATTTTAAAAACAATTTTTTTTGGGGGTGGGGGTGGGGTGCAGAGGAGAATCTGAAACAAGGGCATATTGCCACCAATTGCAGGAAACCAGATATGTTGGAAAAAAATAAATCTCACTTTTCCCACTTTCAGGGAGCAAACGTGTGCGTGTATGTGTACTCTCAAATGTAGAGGTCCTGTATGCGTTAGGATTGGAGAAGGACTAAAAGCATACCGAAGTTCAATCTTGTCTTAATACAACGTGCACCTACTTTTTTCCATTCTCTTTTTCTTTCTGCCAATTTGGGCTCCCTACTCACCAAAATGAAGCAAAAATAAGCTGAAACCATTTACAGTCATATCGCTTAGGAACTAGAAATCAGAGTAGCAATGTCCTTTAAGTGTTAGAACTCTGACAAACTATTTAAAAAGACAAAATTTTATTTTGGGATGCTGGGAGTAGTGCTTGATGCTCTTGATTCCAAGAAGAACAGGTCAGCTGGACCCGGTTTGGCTGATTGTTTCACTAACCTGCCGTTTAATCTTGCCTATACAGACTTCAGACATACGCTATGGAAAGGATCTGCATTTGCAGCTCTTCACAGGGGCCGGCCTCCCGAACTACCTGTAAATTACGGGAAACCACCGAACGTGGGTGAGTTCTGAAACATACCTAAGGTGGTTGTTTTTTTTCTTTTTCTTTGTATTTTTATTACTGTTCCAGCTGAAAGTTACTCTGAGTGAAACGCTAGTGTGGGTTTGCATTAATGGCTTTTTTGACATTTCGCTGTGAATTAGTCTAAAAAAGGCTTCTCACTGACAAAAGAATAACCCTTTTCGTATTCCTTAGACTTAGATCTTCCATAATTTGTGTACACATGTTAAAACATGGTGGCCAAGTTGAAAAGCTTTGCACATCAACTTCCTGTTCGGAGAGCAATATGCTTGAGTATTTCTTTTATTATACACCTACATAATATGTACATATGCTTATAATATTGAATAGGCATGGTCACAGGAGCATGTAGACAATCTTTTCATTCAGGACTCCTAGCCAGAACAAAGCGCCTGGCTCCCGGGGAGCTTTTTTGACTCAAGAATTCATTTTAGTTCAATTATGACAGAAAACAGATGGCTTGCAACATCCCTCTTCAAAAAGGAAATAATCACCAAACCAACATTTGTATTACTTCAGTTTCACTTGTCCACGCAGTTAGGTAAAGAACTTGTATAAAGCGTGAATATACGTAGGCACTCAGCTTACATATCATCAAACAGCTTCTCTGTTTTGCTTAAACTGAAAAGTATTTTCCTTGTATAGTCTGAACTTTCATGAACTATTTTTATAGCAAACAAATTTGATTCTTACAGGCATAAATATAAGTCCTATTGGTCATGATTTGTGTCTTATTAGCGTATTTTATCTGTATTTACCGTGTAAGTGTTTGTGCAAATATATAGACTTTTCCTGGTTTCTTAGGGAATCCATTCACATATGTTTCTCCCTTCCCTTTGGAGATGTAGGGATGGTGATGGCAGTCTTCTGTTTCTACCATGTCTGTTCCTCTATTTGTGCATCTGCACTTTTTCTCTCATTACTAAAAATTGATCTTTGTTAGACACAAAAGTGACAAAGCTTGGGCTGTTTGTGGTTGAAATCGATAGCACGCTTTGCATAAGGTCTGTGGTGTTGTGGCAGCAGTGTGATGGAATAGCAAAGTTAATTACGGGTCTTCTGTATGAAAAAGAAATGGCCATTTGCCTGGAACTAGTGCATAGGGAACGACTGCATTAGTACTTTTCCTGCTTTTGTCAGATAATTTATGAGTCACACTGTGGACGTTAAAAAAAGAAAACTATTTCCATATATTAGTATGGTTACTTCTGTACATATCTATGTATTTATTCTTTTAGGCTGGTTCTGCAGTTATTTTATTGTTAGCAGTTGGGCTGATGGATTGCTAATAGGCGAGATTTATTGCATGCACTCAACTTCTGTAGTTGTATTTCTATGAGGACTCCTGGATCAGTTCTTTCATAAGAGAAAACACTTTCATGTGTTTTTGGAATATGCAGTATTATTAATGAACCGTACTAGAGATTGGACTTCAGCATTTGTCATGCTTTCATGACAAAGGTCTGTGCTGCTTGCTTGGTGACTGCTTAGTGACTTAGAGAACAGAATGATTGATTTTGGGTGTTTTCCCATGAATTGTTTTTTAAGAAATGCAAAGGTGTTATATGGAAAAGGGTCTTTTATAGCCAGGAATGAATTTTTATAAGTATTGGTTCTGGGAAGAATACAGTCCTCCTTGGTGTAGATACATAAACTACTAGTAAGAGAGGAAAATGCTTCTAAAGATTAAAATAAGAAGTTGACTATACTTAAGCTGTACAGGAGGCAGGAGTTTGGTTTTGGGATTTCCCTTTGTTAATCCTGAAGTGGAAGTCACAAAGTTCTTCTGTGTATATTTGTGCAAAACAAGTGCTTTCTTCTGGTGAGTAGTGACAGCCACAGATGCTGCAGTGTATGTGTGTGTCTTGTTCTAAAATACAAGACGAAGAAGTATGCCCAGCCTTTTTAATGTTTTGGCGTAATTGTGAGTTCCCATACTGTGCTGGCTTAGTCAGATTGAGTTTTCTGGCATTACTTGCTGAAGTAATAGACACCCATAATAATTTGTGTTCATGAATGAGATGAAATGATTGCGTAATTGCCAGTGTAGACTGGTAAATAAGGTATAGAACTAGCAGCTAAAAATATTCTTACATTGTTTCCCTTCCAGTGATAAAGATTTAAGCTTACCACCAAAAGTGTGTTTTTCTGCCGCGAGAATGGGATTACTTGTGGTCGCCCTCCCACCTGGAAGAGTCGGTAGCTGCAGTGGTTTGCCTTTCCATCTGGTTGGGTTGGGATGCAACCTTGTGATCTGTACTCCAAAATAAAAGGTCTTGGACAGTGGAACTGGAGCAAGAAATCAGTGTTGCTTTTTCCCAGCATGTTTGTGCAGAGCCAGGAATCTTCTGGCTGGGGGAGTCTCCGAGAAAGTGCTGACCTGTGGAAGTCGTTCTCAGGCACATGTTGTTTGTGTGTTGAGTCTTGGAGGTCTGTGGTGATCCGTGGGGGGAGGAGAGGATGGGAAAATGCTGTTGTAGCTTTCTGCTGCTGACAGGATAACATGGTGAATACAGTGACAATGATCTTTTGGACCGTTTCCTTGCAGGTTTTGCAGTAGTGGTATGTTTAGGACTCCCTTTGTGCTCCTCCAGTCAGAAAGCTGAAAGATTGGTCATACAGTACCTCAGCAGTGGGAGTTATTCGCATATGATAAACTTGCTTTTGAATACTACTTTGATTTTGTCAGGACTTTTTTTTTTTTTTGGCAGGCAACACAAAGCAGATTAGAAAGAAAATTGTTTTCCCTCTCTTGTTGATTACTAGAGCTAATCTAACCTGAATATGAAAATCTTTATGTGGGTAACTGTTGTTAGTGAAAATAACACAGAATTTGAAACCAGAAAGTTCATAGCATAGTCCCAATGAACAAGCAATTCAGCTCTATGGAAATTTACAGTCAAGGTGATCCAGCTACCTTAGGCCTGCCAAATAGCAGTGCTCTGACGAGGTCAGAAATCAATGATGTTTCTCTGCTGTAAATGAGTTCCGTGAGGTCAGCAGCTATGAAAGCTGGAACACTTTGTTCTTTTGGTGCTTTTACTGGGTCTAGCTGTCTTTGCGGCCACACATCCACTCTCTGAGAAGATATTTTGCGTGTGTGAGCCAACTGTGTTTATTTCCCAGCATTCTTACAAAATCCAGACTTGCGTTTCTTCTGCACACTGAGTGGTACCCAATATTCATGCTTGATCAGGCCCTACGATGAGGTCACAGCTTACTCTTCACATGTCCTGGCTATGTAAAATGTTATGTCCTCTTTTTGAAGTTGTAGTACTCATTTCAGAGGGTAAAATAGTATGATGTGAAGTCATCACTCTTGATACTAGAGAAACTATTTTTGAGACAAACGTTTGTACCAGTATTCTGTTTTCTATTTTTGCTTGCAAAAACTGGAGTGAGGCAAGGGTTTATAGGGAGAGGAAGAATTGAAGCAGTTTGAAAACTGCTTGCAGCTAGGTGACTTTGTCCATGCTGAAATGTTTACATTCCTTCTGAAGCTGTGACTTAACTTTGAAATTTGTAAGGTCTGATGATTGTTTTTTAAATTTTGTTTTCACTGATGGGTTATTGTTGCAGGGTTTTGGTTTTATCCTTCCTAGGTGAGCTTTCTTGCAAGGGTTTTTACATTTGTGCTGTTACTGCTAGTAGAATGGATTGTGATTTAAGAATTACTGTTGTACAGTGTATGTGGCTCCCCTCCACAACTGTGCCCATACTTGCACTAAGGACCGTATTTTTCCTGAAGGTGTGATCTTCAAGGACCAAGGACTGTGAGAAAGGCACAGAAAAATGCATGTGTTTTACCACGTCACCTTCGGTTAGTGCGACAGGTTGGCAGTTCGAGGAAGCACTGGTGTGGGTCTGTAAGCCAGGGCTTTCCCCAGCATGCCAGGAGCTGGCTGTGCTGGTGCTGAGGTGGGAGCAGGGAGAGAAAGCCCACCTCTCACGGCAGCATCAGAGGCATCTTTGCGCCTAGGTAGGAGTCATTTCAGCAGCTGGAAGTGAGGAACTTCACCTGAGAAGACAGCCCTTCTGTTTGTTGACAAAACTAACTTACTTGTTTTATCAAGAAGGCTAGATATGCTCACTTTTTATGTGAAATAACATCAATGTAATTTTGAAAGTTTTTCCTGGCAGGGAGTAGTGAGGGGGTAGACTTGGCAGCTCTTACGCCCAGTATGGCATGAAGTATAGCAGCTAATTATATAGGTTGCTGAAACTTTTTAGGGCTACTATGTTGCTACTTCTCTGTGTGGAATTGAGTGGGTTTTTAGTGCTTTTAGGCCTTACCAGTGCAATAACTTTATTCTACTGAAGAAAGCAAACTTCATGGGGATTTTTGTCATGTGTGGGTAATTCCCTCTTTAGATATTGTCTATTCATCTTCCACCAAAAAATAGGAGAACTGGAACTGGGGTTGTTTGTTTTGTTTCGTTGGGGGTTTTTACTTTGCAGTGCCTTTGAAGGCAGTGATAGTTTATAAAGTGTGGGAAGACAAAAATCATGGTTTTATGCATCTGGCATAGGTTTCTGGTATGCCCTAAGCATTTTTATAGCGAGGATCAGATACATTGAATACATGTTACTTTTTGTTCAGAGATGCTGTTGATTTCATAAAGATGGTACTCCTTATGGCACAACAGCAGTTCTGTATTTCTCTGAAACTTGTGATTGAAGCATTTCATAAGCAGTGCTTTTTATTCTTTAATTATCCATGGGAGATTCAGGAGTCTTGTCCCCATTGTGCAAATAAGGAAATAGACACAGAAAAAAGTGAAATTACTTTCACATCCTCTGAAGCTGAACTGATTGCAAGTCTGGGAATCGACCGGAAGAGTTAGGTGCCAAGGGCCAAATGAAAGGCTGCGTGAGTTAGGTGCCTGACTATTCGCTGTACCTTTTAGAGTTTCCTTCATGTGATTTACAACAAACAGCAGCGGTAAATTTTCAGAAAGATTACATAGGAACGCTGTAGTACACAGAAGGTATTGTGATTATTGGAAGTATTTTGAGATGCAAGTATACCTTTTTGATTCATGCAGTTCTTTGTGTGTTTAAAAAAACTAATGTTCAAAGCCATTTGAAATTGTATAAAGGCAGATACACTGTTATTATGTACTTAAGTGATTTAAGCATTGAAAGGCACAGCAGAGTTACCATATTGCTAATGACTACATCTCTGTGTTGTCATAACAGTGGCCACAGTGTGGGGGAAAAGGAGGTGCAATATTTTTAGACTTAACTTTTAAGATGGCATACCTAAATAGTAAATAGAGTAATGTGTAGGCAAACCTGACAGTACCTTTGTACAGCATTTATCACTACAGGGTCTCTGTGCCTTCCTGTAAGAGGTGGGGAAAAAGGGTTAAAGGTTTGATTTTTACTGTGCTAGGGGAGACAGTTTTATGTAACAGTTCCTCTATAATATCAGGTATCAATTGAATAGTGGGTCGATAGTAAATTAATTTGGTTTAGTGTGTTTGCTTTTTTAGTATTGCTGAATATGTGTTTTTACATGAAAAACAAACGTTGACTGAAGGTGAGGTCACACTGGGAGCCTGACGACTTTTGCAAGCATCTACACCTTTTACGGAACTTTTTTTTCTCATATTGTAGTGTTTCAGTTGCGTTGAGTGATTAAAAATAGTCCAAAGTCCAGAGCGTAAAACTGAGAAATGAAAATACTTTCTGCAAATTTGGAAACAGTTTATTTTCCTTGCCCATTTATCTCTCTGCTTGCATATAAATACTTCAATTGCATAAATTTACAGAAGTGTTATGGGTTAGTAACCCTTTGAAATGAAGCTTCTTGACTTTGTAGGGTTTTTTTAAACATGTTCCATAATCTTTTTTGTGTAGATAAGCAATGATATGATGATACAGTTAAGAAAATGGGTCAAGTTGTTCACTATACTTTTAAACTAAAGGATTGAAAGGCACTAAAGAGCTTCATGCCGCTCCTGTGAAGCCCTGCCTACTTCAATGTGCAGTAGGCAAGATAAGGGGTTTCTTCAGGGAGCCTGCTATCGCATATAGCAGTGTTAGATCTTTAAGTGCCATTGAAGAAAAACTCTCAAAACTTTAAAATCCAAAGTTCAAGTGGTATAAATTAGGGTAGGTGAAATTCAATACCCCAAATAATCTCTGGTTATGCATCAAATCAAAGATTAGAATTAGGATCTTTCTGTGTTCTGCAGCCGTAAGCCAGCAAAGGCACATGAATGCCTGTTTTCTCCTTCTCTTGTCTAGTGGAAAGATTCGTAGTTATCATCAGTGAAACTGCTAACAGTGCTTTTTTGCATGATGTTTTTCTGTGTTTAGATTTCAGGCTGTTCTTGTAAGGACTCCTAGATTTAGCAATATGAAATAATTTGTTGTTGTTGCAGTTTTTTTCTTGTGCTTGCTATTCTTTTGACGGGCTTTTTCCATTGGTGCCACGTATTTCTTATTCTTCAATTACCTTGCTAAGAAAATTGCACAAATGCAACGATGTTGCTGCTGCTGCTTATAATGACAGAGGGTTTGTGAGGAATATGTGGAAGACCATTGACCCTCACATATGATCTGGAGCTCATTTCAAAGAGGATTTTGATCACAAAATCCACTTAAAATAAACTATTATTATACTCCAAAAATGAATTTGTTGTAATTGTTTTAAGGAAATTATATGTTACTGATACCATATTTTCCAAATCCATATGGAATAAGTGTACCTGTTGCCTGTTCATGAATTGAACACTTGGAATAACTTCTAGCTGTGATGGGAACTCTTTATTTTGCTCTAATTTTCATATAAGAAAGCAGGTGCAGTGTGTGGTGTGGTAGGTATTGAAAAAATTCATCAGGACTGGGCTTTCTTTTTACAAGACTGTACAGAATGTTCTGATAAGGTGGAAGGGGCTTCGATTTATGGATTATAACAATAAAGCTGTTACCAAATATATTCAATTTAATATTTATTTACTTTGAGCTCTGGACAAAATTAATGTCTTTGTTTTCCTCTTGTTTTGTTTTTCTCTCCCAGTAAATATAATTTCTGCCAGGCAATTAACTGGATGTGGACGTTTCAGCCACTTGTTCCCAACGTCCACTTACCAACACATGAAAATGCATAAGAGGATTTTGGGACATCTATCATCTGTTTATTGTATAGCCTTTGATCGCAGTGGGAGAAGAATTTTTACAGTAAGTTTAAAAATTTTACTTTTCTTGGAAGACTGCTTTGCTTGGTTTGATTTCTTTCTTGAGTCCTGCAACAGCCTCTTAGTCACTGATTGAGATGCAGACACGGCTTCCAGAAAAAGAAGGGAAGAAAAATCTTTAAATGTATGGAAAAACCATCTCTTTCTATGCTAATTTTCACTTTTCACTTGACTTGGTATTTTAAAATTGCTCACGGCTCCACTAGACTGAAACTTAGTCAGCTATTTGCTTCCCCATGTAGAACCTTACAGCAGGGTTGTTCCGGTCCAAAGCTTGCAACCCTCACTTGAGACATGTGCTGATTCTTCTTTGTTTATCATCTTTCTTGCTGAATGACACCTGCAGTATTGTGGGATTTGGATTTAATTTGCATGCTGCTTGCTGGGTTAAATCTTAACACTTTTTTTAAAACTGCCTTTTACCTTTTGGTAAACTTGGAAATGCTGGCAATCCTTTCCTTACATTTCAATAAAAACATGTTGATGAATGGAAGACCTCATTACTTCATCTGCAGTTTACTTCTCTACTAAATTTACTTTCTAGAACTTGTAGTATGTCAGTGAATATATGAATATTATTTTAAGTTTTTCTCCAGAATATATTAACATACATTTCTGTGATACTGCCCGTGCGTTTTGTTGTGCATATTTAAAAATTAACAGCTTTTTCAAATTAATAATGCATCTTTTAACTGTTAACGTTAATCTCTGTCTTGTCTTGTCTTTGCCCTTGTCTCTTACCAATAGGAGTTTAGAAGCAGATTATCTGGCAGGCTAATTGTTGTCTTTGCATTCTTGCTGGCTTCTCCACTCATTATAAATTGGTCAGATAGAGGTGTTGTTAATGATAATTACTCTGGGTCACAGTGAGGGCCTTTGCATTTTTGTTTATGCCATAAAGAAATCTTTCTCATCTGCAGTTATATGAAGAACTGAAAGTGATTTGTGTTTGAATTTAGCTGCAGTTAATAAAATGTAATTTAAAGTCAAATGATGTTGATATTGCAGTTAGTTTTATTGTGTTATGTTCCTGAATATGTAGTAGCAATCCTAGCCCCCAGTGTTAGTATTCTTTGTAGTATCTGAATAGCGGAAAGGTCTGTGAACTGTCTAAAAATTCTTGGTAATATTGGGATTGAGTATGAAATTTTGTAGCTGCTACTGTAGGTGAACATATTTTACAGTGATGTGCATTGGATATGCTTTTGAATTGTGTCCTGTCCTGAACTGAAATCTCACTGACATAGCATTTCAGTTGCATGTGATGTTGCATGGATTCTTTCTTAGAATGGTCCAACTTTATTCCATTAACACAAATTGAACCTTATGGTGCAGCTGCCTTACAACTCCAGGAACATGGCAGAGACTCTGAGATCCCTCAGATGCTTAAGTGCTCCTTTTCCTTAAAGTCTTATGATCACTTTGATTTTACTGCTGGCTTGACCTGGCTCACACAGATAAATAGGTCTTTTGGTCGTATGTAATGAAACATTTTGTCTTCTTAAATTTACCTTAATTACTACTGAACTGTACTGAAAGGAGTTGTATTAACAGCGGTAATCATATCTTAGTGTGAAACATAAGACAGTGGCTTCTGTTTTATAAATATCTAAATCCCTGACCCCACAAGATGATTCCCAAACTTGGGTAGTTGTGCCTCTGTGGAATCCCACTGAAGTTGTTCTTCTGGCAGGTTCATGATGCAATGGTGCATTAGATACCTGTTTTTCTACAGTGCACATGTGTATTATTTATACATAAAACATGTATGTTATTTTATATAATATTTGGAAATTTTTGTGTGCCATTAGGGGTCAGATGATTGTTTGGTCAAAATCTGGGCTACAGATGATGGGCGCCTGCTCTCAACATTGCGAGGACACTCAGCTGAAATTTCTGACATGGCTGTTAACTACGAGAACACGCTGCTTGCTGCAGGCAGTTGTGATAAAGTAGTCCGAGTATGGTGTCTTCGAACCTGTGCCCCAGTCGCAGTGCTGCAGGGCCATTCAGCTTCCATTACTTCCATCCAGGTAAGGAATGACATTTTTTTCCTAAACCCTTGAATTAAAATGGTACAGAGAGATGTGGATTAGCAATCAGGGATCAAGTATGTCTTTTCATCTCTGGCAGCCTAGGTTTGCCCCAACTCGAGGGCGTTGTTTCCTGGCAAACTCACTTCTGTGCAGTGGCCAACAGCTGCCTGAGGGGATGATCCTGCTTCTTCCAGCTGCCTTTAACTACGTAGTCCCATTGCTGCTTCCTTAGATCTAGCAAATGCATGATTACTGAGAGCATCAGATCAACTAGCTGAGCCAGGAAGACAAGGCTGGCATCTCTGGTGGTAGTCCTTGCATAGCGATTGAACCAACAGTCGTGTGTTCGCAGAGAATGTTTATATTTTGGAGGAATACTGTCAGCTGAAAATCCTTAATCCACATTGCTTACTTGCTCGTTATCTTAGCCTGTACCGTAAAGAGCTGTTCTGGATATTGTACCATACATAGACACTGTAGCAGCCACAGTACAGCACAAATCAGGGTTTGCAGAGAATCTGTGCTTGTGCCCGTGCAGTTTCAGTTGTGTGGCAAGTGCCCAGTGAGCAATAGTGGAGTAGGACAAAGAAAAAAAGACTAAACTACCGACACCCAGTTGTCTAGTGGTGGCACAGTCAATAATGGCTAGTAATTTGCAGTTTTATTTGCTTTAAAAAACCCACAACGGCCAGGCAGAAACCTCCAACAAAACAAAATTCCAGGATAACAAAGACAATCCCTGCAATTTGGCAGGTTATGCACATAGAGAGGAGAATGTGTGGGGAACAAGAATCCCTCTCTACTGGAGCCTTGCTGCCTTTGGTTCATCACAGTCTTCTCCAACATGCCAGCAGTCCCTAGGAGTCTCATTTTCCCCCCCTCTTGCCTACACTTCTAATTTCATCTGATTTTCACTATGCCACAAGTTAGTTACTTTCAGGTGATTGTTTTGGAGACATGTTTTGCAACCTAGTTTTGTATATTATTTGTTAATGTGATATGTTAATGCATCACTCACAGGCTTTTTGTAAAACTCCGGTAATTTAGAGAATAATCACAATCAGTCATGGGTTTTTGAGGAACCAGTGCTTGATCCCTTTATCAAATATCAGATAGCCAGAGGATTAAAGGTATTGCTGCAGTTATGAAATTAAAGTGAGAGAATTTGGAATGAAAAGATTTCCTTACTCCTTAGAGAGGCAGAGTAGAGGTTCAGGAAGAGGGAGGGAGTGGGGGTCCTACTATGCTGCTGGGTTTTGTTGGGCTTGGATGCAGGAATCATTTTTGTCTTTGTTACCATATTTGGTCCAGTTCTATCACAGAAAGAAGTATTTCCTCATTTTGTTGCCCCATTAAAAGGGTCTAGGCTTGTTTCATGTCTCCAATTACTAACTTTTGTGTGGTAGAAACAAAGACTTGCTAGTCAAAATGTAGGCGTGTTCCATTTCCTCAGCTTTATTTTTATGGAAGTTCAGATTCTGTGATTATCCCTTATACTGCTCTCTGTACTCCCGGCGAGAAAGCTAATATGTTCGTGAAAAAGATTCTTATCAACGTCCATTTACACGTTTCCAGCATGTAAGGGGAGAAAGAAATTAGTTGGTTTAACTGTTACAACTTTATTTTTAGTTCTCTCCGGCAAGGAAAGGAACAACACGATACCTCACTTCTACTGGTGCTGACGGAACAATCTGTTTCTGGCAGTGGCATGCTAACACCATGAAATTTAAGTAAGCCTGTTTAGATAATTATAATTATCTTGAATAAAGGACAAATTTATTTTGAGTTTTAACGTGGAGAGGAATGCTGAGATAATTAAATAAGGGCATGTTCTTTCTCAATAAACAAGTTTCCCGGGATATGTTCTCCCATAGACATGCTGTGCAAGAGTGCCATACCAGTGTGTGGGGCAGGGATTGCTTTCAGGGAGTCTATGGCGTTACAACCCAGAGGGGAGGCAGAGATCAGGGCTATTATTTCTGGGTTTTGTGCTTTGCAAGTCAGTGTTGTGGAAGAACTTTCAGCTTTTATGTTTAGGACTAAATCCTTATCCAAAATGTACAGGCAGAAGAATTTCTTTGCTTTTAATCAGAAGAACGCACAGAAGTAGACGGCATCAAACTCGTAGTTAATAGGGAGTAAGTGCTATTAGACTAATGGTTTGACAGGTTCTGTTTTAAATAGATTTGAATCGGTGAGTATTGTGATAAATAAATGGTCTTTTCAGTTTAGAAAATGATGGTTTTCTTACTAAACTAAGGAAGGAAATCACTAAAATGAAAAATAAGTTTTAGCAATCTTAGGTGAGAATTCTGAAATAAAGAGATTTAGGGTGGGCAAACTGACCTTAACATTCTGAGCTGCAGTGCACTATTCTTGTTGAATGGCATTGGAATAAAGTAATGAAAAGTAAAAATGTTGTCTTGTTGCATATAGGGATCGCCCTGTAAAATTTGCAGAGAGGTCCAGGCCTGGTGTTCAGATATCTTGTTCATCTTTCAGTTCCGGTACGTATGCATTGTAAGGTAGCTGCAAGTATTTTATGAAGTATAATTCCTTTGGTGACAGGACCGTTACTTCTTTTTTAATACAAATGGTATTAAACCCCTTTTCAGTTAATTATAACACTGTCAAATTGTGATTATTTGGAATTTTCCATGCTAAGCATCTGCCTCAAGCTGCTTTTTCTCTTTTTTTTTTTTTCCTATAATTTAAGATAAAATGTCTTGATTTACTTCCAAGGAAGACTATGCTTTCAGTCTGTTGTTTTGCACATCAGAGATTTTTCTTTGTAACATCCTTTTAAGGTTTTATCTTGTAAAATTTTTGAGTGAAAAGTTCTTGAAATCTGGCAGACAGGTGGCCTCTGTTCGAAGGTTACACTTTTTCTAATCTTCCAAATTTGGCTAAGTTCTAGGAGGATCAATTCAACATGTTTGAAAATGTCAGCTTAACTGACACGCTTTGTTGTAGCTTTGAATTCTCTGAAATAGTGATTTTTACAAACAAATTGATGTCATTTCTCATTAATTTTTGCCATCTGAAAATGAGAGCTGTTCTACAGCCATGTGAGCCTTGCCAACATTCCTTTTTTTAAAACCAGAAATCCTGAAATAACTAAAACCATTTCAATGCAGGAAACTATACAATAGTGCCCTTTTTGTGCAATATCGTAAACAGAACAAGCATTACAAGAAAATAGCTTAATCACTGACTCCCGATTCAGCCATAATTTCTCTGATGTGTGTCAAAGATATTGAAGGTGCGCTTAAATATTTTCTTTGATATTTACCAGGGAGAACATGAAACTATTCCCCATCTAATTTTCCACATAGGCTGATAAAGAGCGCTATGATAATTTCTGAGGGAAAGCAGAATAGTTTGTTGGATGAATGTTGTAACTTGCAATATTTTCTTCCTTCGGTCAGAAAGGTTTGCAGCTCGAAAATACTGTAGAGCTCATAGTTCAAAGCTGATATGGTCTGAGAAAATACAGATCAAAGCAGAATTTGTCAGTTAACCACTTTGTTCAGGACATATGTTTTCATTACATTGAAATTTTCTGTTTAAAACTGTAGTTTGCTGCTTTGCCAATAAAGCAATGATTAAAATTAGTTGTTCCTTGGGTGGCTTTTCTTCTCACAGAAAACACTGTCTTTCTTAGGTGGCATGTTCATTGCAACAGGTAGTACTGACCATGTGATAAGAATTTATTACTTGGGCTCAGAATCTCCGGAGAAAATGGCTGAGTTAGAATCTCATACGGTAAGAGACAAATTGGAAAGCAAATCTTTTTTTTCCCCCTGCTTTACTTTATTTCAGGAACTTTGATTTTGTACATCCTATTTGACTTGTTTTCTGTCTTTAGAGTTGAGTTGGCTCTCAACACTCTGGTATTTAAATGCCTGAAAATTTGTGGTATGTTTATTTTTAAATTCCTCTGAGGCAGGAGATGTGTGCAAAATATGCTTTACGTATTTCATTTCCCCAGGAAACTGAGGGACTGGATGATTTTCCCATATTCTTGAAGAAAGTCTGTGTTGGAATGAAGAATTAAAGCAGTTTGCATGCATGATGTGATTTTTCCTATTAAATTTACTCTGGAGTATTTAACTTTAGTTGTGACCACAAATCCACATAACAATAAAAAACAAAGTAATTTTGGTTTTAGAGCGTGCAGTCAAACTTTGGATCATGATGGTAATTTCATTTTGAAAATAAAGCAAGCTTGAAAATCCTTTCCCAGGTAATGCAGAAGGGTTCTCATAAAAACCCAAGCTATTTAAAACATCTGTACAGTGACTTTCAGTGTTAGTTTTTGAGTTCAAGTCTTGATAGCTTTTATTAAAACAGTTGAATATTTCAGTTTTAATGAGATTCCATGAAGAAGCATCACTAAAGCAATATCAAATCTTTCTTCATTTTTTAGTTGTTGCTGAGAGCAGGTGATGATTGCATTATTTATTACGTGCATGGTAAACAATATAACAGAAAGGCAAGCTTATAGCAACACTGATAGGGCTGTCATGTGTGAGGAGTTCGGAGCATTTGTCTTTGAACCTTAATAGCCCAGCTGCCCACCTTAACAATATTTTATTGGTTAAAGCCGAGGTCTAAATTGATTCACTGAACTTCAGTGGGAGTCATGGGTCTCACATTTAAGTCTCAGAGCTCCAAACCAACAAATCTAACAAGTATTTTGCTCACAAAAGAATAAAATGTTTTCTATATTCAGCAGTTCAGATTTGGAATAAACTGTAATTCCTTTAATTTTTGAAAGTCTTCTCTTCTTCGTACCACAGACGCTGACTGCTGTCAGCCCACCCTTGAAAAAAAAATCCTGGACTGGGCATTTGGTTATCAGGAGCTAGAGACATCAGTGGGAGTGAAGATAGCAAATGCATGTAGCCAAGACAAGTTTTTAGCAAACTAAAAAAGCACAAAACCATGTCTAAACCAAAACATTTGTTTCTCAACAATTTAAAAGTGGAAATAAAGCCAAGGTTTGCATTTTTTTGATGAAATGTTTTGATGTGCTTTAACATTAGGTCTAAAAATTGCAAACCTGCTGTGATCATTTATTCGGTTAAATGATTCTTTCTCCATCTTGTTGAGTGCTGTACCTACCAGGCCTTGGGAGCTCCTGAGGTTCCTTATTCCTGCTAACTCTGTGGAGTCTAAAAGGTGCAGAGTTCCAGAGGCAGAGCTTACCCCGGGCTGTGTACGGTCCTGTGGCACTGTGCAGGAAGACTGTGCTCGGGCAAGAACAGAGCTGCTGCAGCTTCTTCCTCCTGAAGGTCTAAGTGTCAGGGAGACTGAGTCAGAAATTGTTTCTGTATCTGAGCTACTTCTGGAGCAACACGAAACCACCACCTCTCTGAAGTTTCCTATTTTAGTATTTAACACAATATGTCTGGGCAGGTTTTAGCTTCAAATGTGACTTTTCTGTTCTTGAATTTGTAAGATAGTATGTTGTAGGAGGTGTATGGGAAGTTGCAGTTTGCTAAATAGAAGCTCCTCATTAAGATCTTTTTGGATGAGTGTTTCAGCTTACAAAGCACTTACTACTATTTTTTTCCTCTTTCCTTTTTAGGACAAAGTAGTTGCAGTCCAGTTCTGTAACAATGGTGACAGGTGAGTGGCTGTCCTGGGATTTTGATATGAGAAGTATGGTGTTTAATTTTCCACATAACTTGTCAGAGAAAATTTGGTGCAACAGGACCAAATGGGCTCTTGATTAATCTAGACAAACTGTTTAAAGTACATTGCAAGGTGTGTGTCATATCCACAAACTTGGACCTGCCGTCTTCTGATGTAACAACAAAAACGTTCTGTAACTGTGCTTTTGTTTTGTATTTTTTTAAACTGAACAAATTGGAAACCAATTTTTTTATCCTTTCTATTTAGAAGTGTCTTATTTCACAGGTAGCCTTGTTAAATACAGAAGGGGATACTTCTGGTGTAAGAGCATTATAGTAAGTGTACTTTAAAGCAAAAGTTAGAACTGTTACATGTACACAGATGGTCAGACAAGTAAGACTGCAAGGAGCTGTGGTCTGATCTTCATTAAAGGAGCCTCTCTTGTGAAGTGCTTTTACCTGGTAAAACACCTGAGTATATTCATTGTTTATAATGGGATCAGGGATTTGGTTTCTCAATTACTTTTTGTTCTTATTTTTTCTTACTAGAATATCAGGTTAAATGCGGGGGAAAGAAGCTTCTTGGCTTTATCATTTTGGTCCTGTTAGAGCAAGATGAAAAATAAGGACGTACACATGTTTGTTTATCTGTGTGGCTGTTGTTTGAGTTAGTGACTTTTGGGCATCCATTTTTCTGGAGCTGCAGGAAGCAAAAGGGGTAACATGGTGACTGTACCACATGTCTGTTTGCCAGCCATAGCCAGTGCTGATGGCCAAGTTAGAGGCAAAGAGGAGGCTGAGAGCTACCAATGACAGTAGCACTTTTGGTAGCTTTTACATTCAAAGGAGATATATTTCCCTTGTTTCTGTACTGGGGCACAGATGAGGAGGCTGCTTCTTTACCAACTGCTCTTGTTCTGTCCTCTGTGTAGTAAGTAGGATGGGAATTTGACACTGACTTCCAAAAAAGTATGCTCTTAGATTAGCATCTGAGCAATGCTCTCTGCACTGACTGAAAGGATGTACAAACTCAGTGCAGTCATTTTTTAAAAGAAGATAAACATGAAAGGGGAAATAAGACTTGGTGTGTTGTCAGAAGTGAAATGGAAGGAAATCAAGGAAATAGTGGCATCTAAATGATGAGTATCATGCATAATGAAAACAAGGAACTGTAGAACTACCTTTTGCCTTGTGGGGTTTTCATTATTTCACTGTGCTCTGATTTATGATTCATATGAGAATCATGTGGAAGCTGATAGTGTTGTTGATAGATTATGTATATTTTCGGGGGTTTTGTTAAAATTTACTTCTCTTGCGTATGTTAACTGTATCATTTATACCAGCTGGGGACCAGAAAGCAGCCAGTGATTAGCATAATTTGAAAACATTTTCCAAATAATATGACATTGCTGATATGTTGCTGAAACATAAGGCCACCCACCCTTTACTATCTGTCTCAATTCCTTGGTGAACAATTTCTTCTGCAAGTCCCTCTCTGGACACATTGAAAAAGCCAGTTGTCTCTTCTGGTGCTCAGAGTTCTGAAAAATGTGGGAAGAGTGTTTGTTTTCATAAACACACTCACAATTCATAAGAGCTCAACTTATGTGAGGTTCTAGTGACAAACATGATGTGATGAATAAACAGACCCTCATCCCTTGCCTTGTATTTTTGTAACTCCAAAATTGCCAGAAAACAACCCCCCAGAAATTGATTTAATTTTCCCCTTCCAAGGGGGAATAAGCACAGAATAGCTCTTCGATGGGATGTAAAGGTGCAGTTGATCCTCGTGTCCCAAATTTGGATCTAGTAGTAAATGCTTAGTAGATAAAATTTCCCTGCTTAATTTGTCTGCATTTGAGATTAAAACGTTTCTTTACATGTGTTCTTCTCATTACAATTGTTTGGCCTTTCACAAGGATTTGGATTTTTTTTAAGCAATAGTTCAGTAGTGTCCTACCATATTTTTGTGGTGTCTCCTTGCAACCCACTATCTTTAGTCAGTACTGAGTCACCAGTACATCTGGATAGCTTAACATCACCAAGTGTCATATTCAATGGGTTAATCTTAACATTTCCTGGAGTGAAGACTGTGTGAGTCTGTGTTCGTTTATGTGACTAATGATGAGCTACAGTACTTACTTTGACCAGTTTCTGGAACTGAGTATATGGGACAGTTACTCTACATGCACATCACATGCTCTCTGAACTCACAGTCCTTGGTTAATTGGTTTGCTTTATTATTCATAATAATTTACTTATCTCTGATGACATACCTGGCAAATATATGAATTTCCAGTTAATTAGTTTACATGATAACAGTAATCATGTGGTCTTAAAGTTTATGAAGCGAACCATTCCAACCTGCAGAGCTTTCAGTTTTTAAAACTGTGCTAAGTCAGGATGCTCTCTTTTATGCAGCAATGAAAGTCGGGATGCTCATGATAAAATGTATAAAGGTGCCTATAGGCACGTTTGTGTGTCAAACTTCTGCAGCACAGCTGTGTTGGAGAGTGGTGTGACAAGCTTTGATTAGTGATCAACATGTTAATGTAAATGGGTTTATGCCAGCTTTTGCTCATATTCCTTATTTTGCTTGGCAGGAGGTTTAAGGGATATGTGCAAGCAGGAGCCTTCCAAGCAAAACTGTAGCTTTGCCAGTGGAACTGCACCTGTACTTGGAGATCTTTGTCATGTAAAATTATGTGGGAATGTACTGCTATAATTGTACTAACAGTTCCTTCCAAGCACTGTGAGAGCACAGGTCTCAGTGGGGGTATTAGGTCACATAGTCACTGAAAATTATGTGCTATAGTGATGCTTTTAATGGAAAAGTGATAGCTTCCTTTTTATTTTAATATAAAGAAGTAAAAACAAAAAGAAAAGAAACTTGTCACAGGCATTTTTTAACTGTTTTTCATCATGATGAAAAAAATTCAGGGAAACTGAAAAGGGGAATCAATCACTTATTTTAATAAAATTGAATAGGCTTGCCTTTTACATGTAATTTTTTGTATGTAAAAGGAATATACTTTTAAAGGTGTTGGCCATCCTGTGAAAATGTATTACTTGAAGAGCTTTTTAAAAAATTCTCAACAAAAATGATTTCAGTGACATTGATAGCCAAAGCATTATGATGTAGCTAAATGCATTTGCTGGATGCTTGAATCTTTTAAACAAGGAGGATTTTAAAGAAGAAAATAGTCATATTCAACTTCACAGGCAGGGCTACCAACTTGTGTTCAACTTGGCTATTTCCCTTCTCTGTCTTCACCCTCTCCCTAAGTTAATGTATTATAATTTATGCTAGACTCCTGGCATGCAGTTTCTCTTTCTTTGCTGCCACTATGAACTGCTCCAGAGATTTGCTGATGTCATTAAAAAGGGAATGTGCAGCTTGTATGAATTACGACATTGAAGTCATTCCAAGGCCATCTGCTAGCTGTAACCGAATGTAATTAATGTTGTGGGATATAAACTCTTTTGTACCGTACAATATCTGATATGAAAATTGTAACCTCACTGTCTTTTAATTACATTCTCTAGATCAGAGATGCACAAACAATATAAAGAATAAGTGTTGAAAAAAATTAAATACATTCTAGCTTCTGTGCTGGTGCGCTCTTGGCTTGCCTGCGTTCTGTAGCTGCCTGTTTCCTGTGGCAGTAGTTCATGGATATTTTATGAGTTGTTAAACACGCCTATGTGTGGGCATATATAGAGTAAGACAAGTATATCTACACAACTGTATATATGCATGCATATACTTGTGTATATATATACACATATATTTGTGTATATATACACACAAGTATATGTATATATACTGTGTACATGTGTGTGTGTGCACATTTGTTGCAGAGTAACATAAAAGTAAGTGCTTGTAGTGACCTTTTCTAAGGTGAATGACAGTCCTCTGCCAAGCTCCTAAGTATTCTTGCCACAGGATTTAGCATGCCCACACTGTTGCTGAGGATGGAAAACTCCATAGCGAAGCTACTAAATAGTGAGAAAGTAAGATCTTATGATGGGCATGTGGGTATTAGACCAAAAGCAGCAGTGACTTATCCTTATTTAGAATTTAATTACTTTTTTCTTTTTTTTTTTTCCCATAGCTTAAGATTTGTCAGTGGAAGCAGAGATGGAACAGCAAGAATATGGCACTATCAGCAGCAAGATTGGAAGAGTGTGGTCCTGGATATGTCTACTAAAATGACAGGGTAAACCAACAGAAACAGAATACACTTCATAGCCACATTTACACAAACCCCAAAATCTTCTGTCATATTGAAAACTATTTATTTACTTCCGTTTTGAGTTAATTTCAGTGCATGTTTTTTGTGTGTTGAAAATGCCATGGCTCTATCTGTTAAGTTACACAGTTAATTAGGCCCCAAAAGAAAATATTAATACATTAGTAGTTCCCTACTCTAATGGTTGGGGAATATTTAGTATTTACATACAAAGTAAGAATGTCAAACAGAGTTCATCTCACAGGAAGAGGTTTTAGTAGAAACTCATTGATCATATACTGATATGGTAATATATATGTCCAGCATGTTTCTTAACATTGTAATTTCCCTTAAGTTTTCAAGTAAGAGGTGAGATACGGTGATTTGGTTCTCAGGGTCAGTTAGGGTTTTGAGTTTTTCTTTTTTGAGATCCTCAAGTGACTTCTGTAAATGGCCTTGTAATTGAATATGAACAATAACAAAAAGCAGAAATGGAAAAATCCATTAGGCATTTTGTTTTGCAGAATTCTTTATATTGCATACAGTTACATTTTTAATAAGTTACCTGTCTGTGGAGGGTTAACCCTGGCTGGACGCCAGGTGCCCACCAAAGCTGTTTTATCATTCCCCCCTCCTCAGCTGGGCAGGGGAGAGAAAACATAACAAAGGGCTCGTGGATCAAGATAAGGACAGGAGAGATCACTCACCAATTACCATCACGGGCAAAACAGACTCAACTTGGGGAAGATTAACTTAATTTATTGCCAATCAACCAGAGTAGGGTAATAAAAAATAAAACCAAATCTCAAAACACCTTCCCTCCACCCCTCCCTTCTTCCCAGGCACAACTTCACCCCTGGATTCTCCACCTAACCCCCCACAGCGGCACAAGGGGAGGGGGAATGGGGTTTACAGTCAGTTCATCACACACTATTTCTGCCGCTTCATCCTCTTCAGAGGCAGGACTCATCACACTCTTGCCCTGCTCCAGTGTGAGGTCCTTCCCATGGGCTGCAGTTCTTCATTAACTGCTCCAGTTTGGGTCCCTTCCACAGACTGCAGTCCTTCAGGCACAAACTGCTCCAGCGTGGATCTCCCATGGAATCACAAGTCCTGCCAGCAAACCTGCTCCAGCCTGGGCTCCTCTCTCCACAGATCCACAGGTCCTGCCAGGAGCCTTCTCCAGCTTGGGCTTCCCACAGGGACACAGCCTCCGTCAGGCATCCCCCTGCTCCAGCGTGGGGTCCTCCCTGGGCTGCAGGTGGAGATCTGCTCGACTGGACCTCCCTGGGCTGCAGGGGGACAGCCTGCCTCACCGTGGTCTTCCCCACGGGCTATAGGGGAATCTCTGCTCCGGTGCCTGGAGCATCTCCTCCCCCTCCTTCTTTACTGACCTTGGGGTCTGCAGGGTTGTTTCTCTTACATGTTCTCACTCCTCTCTCCAGGTGCCATTTCTGTGCCTGCTGCAGCTTTTTTTTTTCCTTCTTAAATATGTTATCCCAGAGGCACTACCACTATCGCTGATGGGCTCGGCCTTGGCCAGTGGCAGGTCCGTCTTGGAGCCAGCTGGTATTGGCTCTGTCAGACATGGGGGAAGCCTCCAGCAGCTCCTCACAGAAGCCACCCCTGTAACCCCCCCCCGCTACCAGAACCTTGCCACGCAAACCCAATACACTGTCAAAGTATGATTTGGATTTATTTAGCAGGTTCTTGCTCATTATAGAATTTACTCATATTGATGACTGATAAGAAAAATGCCTCGTAGGAAAAAACTTGGTAGAACTGAATTGTTTGAAAGAAAGAACTGGGGTAGGTAGGCAAGGGTGATTACTTAAGAAGAACAGAAAAGAAACTTGTCCTTTAAGGAAATAAAACTCTACAATTCTTAGTGGTACTGAATATTTTCTGTATCCAGTTTTTACTGCTGCAGAAGCCATCCTTCATTCTCCTGCATTAGCCAGTAGTCACGATGGTGGCAGCCATGCTGTCCCTAATTTCATACTGAATTAGCACTGTTAAATGTTTCTGTATGTCGTTACTGATTTATTTCTTCTTTAAATTATTGATTTCCTTAGGAACAATGTAGCATCTGGGGAGGACAAGGTGACTAAACTGAAGGTTACTATGGTGGCTTGGGATAGATACGATGCCACTGTCATCACTGCAGTCAACAATTTCCTTCTCAAAGTGTGGAACTCGTCCACAGGGCAGCTTCTTCACAGCTTATCTGTGAGTAAAATTCAAATGGGTAATCCCAAATGGCTATAGTTCAACTCTGAAACTGATTTGATGCTAAACTGCATCATCATTTCCCCTGATGAGGAGTGTTTTGTCTTGAATTATGCCACCTGTCTTATATTTATTGGGAGGAGTATGCATCATGGGGAAAGGAGCTATTGACCAAAATGCTGCTAGACCCTGGTGATCACTGGCTGACAAGGGAGCCCTTTGAAGGCCACCATTTGTGCCCAGATTAGAGGGCCACAGCTGTCCTTGCTGCTGATTTCTTTTTCCTCCCCATCCCTGTCCATCTCAGCTGTGCTGAGCTGCAGTCCGAGGCACTTACAAAGTGGGCAGCAATAATGCCAAGCCTCTGGCAGAAATGTTGACTAAGTACAGTTCTAGTCTAAGATCCAGTAAATTGAGCTGTCATGGATGACTACCTGAACTGAGACATCCTCACACTAAATACTAGCATGTTTGGAGATATTGCATGGAGAAATACTGCTTTCTTTTTCATCATGCTTTCATTGCAGGGTCATGATGATGAAGTTTTTGTTCTGGAAGCCCATCCATTTGACCAAAGGATTGTACTTTCAGCAGGTCATGATGGAAATATTTTTGTTTGGGATATAGATAAAGGAACAAAAATTCGCAATTACTTTAACATGGTAAGAATGATCAGGGAAGGCTTGGGGTTTTATTTATTTATATAGTTAGTTAGTTCCACAATTGTGTAAAACTGATCTTAACGCAAAAGCAGATTTCATTATATACCTATTGTGACCAATGTTACAACAGGAGTAGCAGAAAACTCCTACATATTAAAAAGAAAACCCTGTACTCTTCAGTAAGCAACATCAAGGTATGTTTTTGCATATTGTAAGTGCAGCAGCAAGTCTTTCCTGGGATCTGTTACATCTGAATATTATTCATGTGTATGGGCATGGTTATATTGTGCAAAAGATTACAGTGACTCCCAAGGTAGAGCAATGAAAACGAGTAAGCCTGTGTTGTAGCACAGTGCTGTGGTCTGGGAAATGGTATGGTTGGCTCTGTGCTTCATTTATCTTAATGCGCCCAGTGCCAGGTTTGTTGGTTTGCTTCCAGTGCTGAGCAAATGCAGCTGTACCACTTTAGGACCTGAGGTAGCCTCTTGGCACTTGGGGCTGTGAAACCTGCTTGTACGGAGCCAATACGTGTCTGAGATCTTTGGTGCAGGCTTGCCCTATGTCTTCCATTACCATAAAATGCAGACTTCTAGGTAGTCATTTCAGAACATACTTTAAAAGTTGTACTGAAATTTCAGGACAAAGAGAAAATGCAAGGTTTTACTTCATTGTTCAGTGAAGCTTTAATAATTAAGTGGAAAAAATATAAGTGCACATCAGTCTTGAGCGAGATGAGAAGTTACACAGAATTAGGATTGCATACTTGTTGGAGCACAGGTGAAATTTTTGTAAAAGTGCTCCTACAGAGAATGCATGATTGGGAAAGGAATGCTCTGTGCTTGTATACAGATTGAGGGCCAAGGCCATGGAGCTGTTTTTGATTGCAAGTTCTCACCAGATGGACAGCATTTTGCCTGCACAGACTCTCATGGACATCTGCTACTGTTTGGTTTTGGATGCAATAAATATTATGAAAAGGTGGGTTAAATTAATTTTAAACTCTTCTGTGTCTTGACCAAATTTTGTCTTAGAAGTATTTGTGTTACAGTTTATTCCATTGCCCTGCCCCAGACAAAATAGTAATTAGATCATGAAGCAGTTGCTGTTTACCTAAATCAAAAAGATTTAGACAAGAGAATCTCTAGACAGGGAAACAAAGCATTAACTTCTATCTGTTCACCTCTGTTGGCATATTTTACTATTGAATTTTTGCATCAGGCCTTGGTAATAAAACACATTTGTGGTAGGAATCTGTTCTCTGTCATAACATTTCTTCTGCTGATCCTACGAGTAGGAGTTGTGGTATGGGAGCCATTCCAAAGCAGCAAGACAGCTGCAAATGGCCATTAATTTATTTACTAAATTGCTTTTCTTGCAGATTCCAGATCAGATGTTCTTCCATACGGATTACCGACCACTGATCCGTGATGCAAATAACTATGTGTTGGATGAACAGACTCAACAGGCTCCACATCTTATGCCTCCTCCATTCTTGGTAGATGTTGATGGAAATCCTCATCCCACGAGATTCCAGCGGCTGGTACCAGGGAGGGAAAATTGCAAGGATGAACAACTTATTCCTCAGCTGGGATATGTAGCTAATGGTATGCTGTCTAAAACTCATGCATAATACATGCATTGCACAGTATTGAGCACCAGCTCAGTAGGATGGTACTGTAAGAATTTGTTTGTTTCAGTTCTCTTCTCAAACTAGTGGTTTAAATTCAGTATAGAGGTAGAAGAGGAGATAGAGTGGCTTTATGGCATAAAGGAAGTGTATGGAATTACCCTGACTGGAGGCAAGATCAGGAGACTGCAGTATTCTGAAATCTGTGGACTTCTACCAGGTGTATGGCAGCATGCATGAAGTATTGTCCCATTAGCCTCAGTGTAACTGTGTATGTGAGTAAGGAAGTAGAAAGGTAAGAAAGATACTGAAAAAATAGCTTTTGTTTCTTAAAACAGGTTTTTTTCCTTGTAGATGTAAACTTTTGTAAAATGCTGGTCTCCAGAAGAGATACTCCATTATTACCTACCGAAGCATAATTTCTTTCTGCTGTTTTTAAGGGTTTGTGTTTATATTTTACGTGTGACCTTTAAGTTCAGGTTTTTGTTGTTACTTCTTTTTTTAAACTTTGCCTCCATTTATTACATGCGAGCAGAAGACTAGCTGGTGATCAGATGTTTTGCAGAGCAGGCAAATAATTGTGCACAATTTTAAGTTTGATTGTTTCTGTGGTGTTTAGTAAAACAGAAATTAATCATTTTCTAAGCAGTTGTGGATTTGTTCTTGTCAAGGTGATGGCGAAGTAGTTGAACAAGTCATCGGGCAGCAAACTAATGACCAGGATGAGAGTATCCTTGATGGAATGATCAGAGAGCTACAGAGGGAGCAAGATCTGAGACTAATTAATGAAGGAGAAACTCTTCCAAACCCTCCACTCAATAGATCCCACTCTGTTAATGGAGGTAAGTGTCCCTTCTTTACCTCCATCATTTCTTTTCCTAAAGCACCATAATGTACTAATCAAAATGTTTTAGTGTAAGTTCCGAGACTGTGTCTTTGAGGATGCTTTTCTGTCTTGTTCTTACACACGTTGTTAACCTGTGTGGAGCACTTGGACATTCAGCTGATGCTAGCAGAAGAATTAAAAGTTTAAGGTGCAGCTAAGGGCACATAATGAACTGACTGGGCTGTATCTGATTACCTAGAACTATTAGACTGTAATTATTCCTGTTAATAAACCTTACCTAAAAAATAAACATAAAGTTCACTGTATTGTCTTGATATCAGTCACTGCAAAGATAATACTTTGTAACTGCATAATGTCAAGATAACAGTGTATAATTAGAGAATGTCAATGGAGTACAATGTTGTGACAGACTAGTGGCTTCCTGTTGCAGCATAAATGCTAAGGCGGAGCATGAGTGTTTATAAAATAAATGTCTGCTCTGTCTTAGTGTTTCCTTAGAAAGCTTGAGATCATTCTCCTGGCAAGTGTTCTGCTACTGTGATTTTATTTTTAATACACAAAGTGATTAAAAATTTAGACCAAACTCAATCAGATGTGAACAGCTGACTGCGAGGCAGCTTACTGAGTGCAGTTGATGTAAGAGAGCAGATGCTGTGGACTTGTGCTGCAAGTTATCCTGAGCTTTTAAAAAATTCACATCTGCTAATAACTTAGTTCTAGGTTAAATGACTGATTACACATTTGAATTGGATTTCCTGGCAAAACTCCTTAGGTTTGCTAGATTTGGAGTTGCTTGTCTTTAAATTCAAGAGGGAATAGGAAAAATACTAGTGAAAGATGCTGAAAATACACTTGTTTTGATCTAAATTGGTATTGTCAAGAAGGTGGCCTAGAAACCAGCTTCAGCTCACAAGAAGTCTTTTCTGCTTCTTAGGTAGGTTGATGTGTTGTGCAATCCCCGTTTTCAGTTTTACTTGTGTGTCCCTGTAGTTGTGTGAAAAGGAGTCTCCAGGTATGAGTCATATAGAAATCAAAGTAGTTACCTTGTAGAACTTCCATTGATCAGTGACTTTGCTACATGAACTGCCCATTTGTGTAAGTTAGAGTATGTATAAAGTACCTGATATTTTAATAGCTGATTATTTTTATATAGGTTTGCACAACCATGAATGCAATATATTCATGTGGTTAACTATATTTAAGCATGTGGAAATTGTCTTGATGCATTCCCAAATGATGAGATAAATTTAAGGCAACGATGGCAGTGATTCTGATATTATCAGCCTTTTTTGCCTCACTTCACTACCTAAAGTGTCTGTTTCTCCTGAGTATGTCACACTGTGTTGTGCCACCTGATGAAAAGCCCAGAGAAGGAGCGGTGCCTGTGGCACAGTAGGTACGCATTAAAAGCACAGCACCAATGGAGGTACAACAGAAACCTTAAACCTTGCAGCAGTCTATTATTTTAGATGTCAACCTCATCTCTTCCTGTACAATAGAATTTAAGATTCATGATTTCAGAGCCTTTAAGCAGTTGACAAGACTTTGATTTGAAGGTCACTTAAGTGCCTTGAAAACTTTTCTCATAGATTATATTTTTTGCTTGCCTCAGGTATCTCTAAGATATAGCAAGCCACAGTGATATTACCGTAGTGTACACATCTCCAGTAGTCTGAGGCAAATACACAAAAATGTTCATCTGAAGCAAAAGACAAAGCCACTTAACGTAGAATAAGTGTCGTTTATTGCCAAAAAAGAATCTCTGTTCAGTCCTTAAGCTTTAAATTCTAGATTTTTATTGGTGGTTTATAGAAGCGAAGAAAAATCTTTTTCTTCTTTAGCTCTTCGAAGTCCGGGTTTGGATGTTACATCTCCACCAAACGTTGGTCTCCGGAGAAGTGGTCAGATTGAAGGGGTCCGGCAAATGCATCACAATGCTCCCCGAAGTCAAATGGCAACAGAGAGAGATCTCATGGCATGGAGCAGGAGAGTTGTGGTGAATGAGCTTCCTCCAGGCATCAGCAAGTAAGATCTTAAGTGAGACAGGGAAAAAAAGATTAAATTATATAATGTTTAATGATTCTTCCCTACAACTGTTATGAGTTTTAAAAAATGATTTTTCAGAAATGTGTTGGCTTTTGGAGGTTGGTTGGTTGGTTTGTTTGTTTTGAAATCCAGATATTAGGGTTAGAGTGGTAGCCTCTGCTGGAGAGTTGAAAATGGTAATTCCTTCTCTTCACCATGGAATCTTTCTTCAGTAGTTCAAATACAGTTGTCTGAAGCTTTATTTAAAAAAAACCTTGACAATAATTTTAATACATTTCAGTTTACTTGAAAATAATTATGCATGCTCAACTAACAAGTTTGCTTCCTTGACTTGTGATTCCAGGAGTGAAGTTTGTGTGGATGCTGCTAGGAGGAATTTTGCACAGATTTCTTATAGCAAGGGAACCAGAAGTATTTTAATGTGTATATTAATAAGACTGTCAAGTTATATGATGATGTCTTGAATAAAATGGATATTTCCTATGTATAATTAGGGTCCAGGAAGAATGTCGAGCTGCCAAAGGTGAAATTGAAATTAATTTATACACTGTTGAAAAGAAGAGAAAGCCATCCCACACCTTACAACGGGTGAGTTTATTCACTAGGAGAGAGAACCTGGGTGTGAAGTAGTTTCGAGCAAAAAAAAAAAAAAGAAAGACAAACAAAAAGCACCAAGCCAATTTTATTAAATGATTTAGAAGCTCAATAGTACTAGTTGTTTCTCTGGCTCTCTGTCTGCCTTCTGTAACTGTAATTTGTCTGTCTTTAATATGCAAATAGCAGTGGTAAATCTCTATCCTTAAAGCTTCAGTAGTGGGAAGATGCTGGGAAGAGAAAAGAGCAGAGCTACAGTGGATGTTCGGTTTGACTCGTGGAAACTAGGAGAAATATTAGAGGTGCCACACTTTTTAACTGGCTAGCTTCTATTTTATGCAGAGACTGTAGGTCTGTTTTAGAAAAAAATGATATTTCTCCCTAACTTCCTTTCTAAGGACTGCTACTTTAAAAAGTAGAATTGGTATTGAACCAAAAAATCACACCTGTATGTGCACTGAAATGAACCACGAGTGTGTAAAAGATATCTTTTCAATTCTAATTCTAGATTTCCTAGTTGTTGTTCGTAAATTGGATACAACATACGGTCACTTTAACAAGGCGTCTTTTAACTGTGTAATTCACTATTAAATCTGTGATCTTTTTCTGTTTGTCCCTCCTGTCCCATGATAAAAGAACGATTACCAACCAGGAAGTGGAAGGTCTTTGAGAAGAAACCAACGCAAACGCCAGCATGCCTACCAAACACGCTCCACCATAGAACACAATCAGCAAGGAGCAAGTCGAAATGCACGTGCACGGGAAGAATCAGACAGCTCCTCAGAGGTCTGATATATCAAGCGATCCTTTCAATAGGTTCCGTGTTCACTAATAGCGTGGTTTGACAACAGGTGTGCTGAGAGCGCTGTTACCGTTAAGGCTCCAAGTTTCTCCATGTAGGAAGAAACACTCAGATCATTGACTCTTTTGGATTTGTGGTGTTACTGCAGTATGTTGATCTTGGAGAGTGAAGGATCATTTACCTCAATGCCATTACAGTAGTCAAAACTAGCTTCAAACGGGTTGGGTATTTTTGGAAATCTGAAACATTTTCAAGTAAATTTAACTGGGTTGTGTTAAACCACTTGCTATTTTGGGATTTCATACAGCACATATATTCTAGGTCATATTCAGTACTTTGATTTCATCTTCATCTGTAGGCTGCTGTTGAAAGAGATTGAGTACTGGTATTAATCATTGATATTGGCAAGGGAAGAACTTAAAATATACCAGTTTAAATATAACTTGTTCTCATTAAACATGCAAAGTAAAAAGAGACTGAACATTGTCACTTTGTAAATGCATTAAATGTACAGAATAGCTATAAAGCTGGTCACTTGACACTAAAATTTATTAATCGGACACTTAGAACCATAGAATGAGTTCTTATTTAATACCATTAAGATTCACATCTCTTTCTATAGGAATTATATAAGCATGTAGTATAATATTAAGAGACAGAAAGAAACTGTGGACTTACTTTAAGCTAAACCAGTCCATAAATACAAAGCTTTCCTCAGGTGAGAGGACAAGTCATACAACTTGCTTGCAGACAAAAATGATACATTTTAAACTTGGCCCCAAAGTGAAAGCTTTTGTTTTAATACAGGAAGATGAGACTGTTGGCACAAGTGATGCATCTATGGATGATCCTGTGGCAGCATGGCAAAGTGAAAGCAGTTCCAGGTAGCTTTACTGGTCTCTTAATTGTTAACATTAGTTTATTAAATAATTTAAGTAAGACATAAGTAAGACTTAAGTAAGTATTGTGCTACTGTGACTACAAGTCAGTAAAGATTTGTTACACCTTATGACAGATGGAAACAAAGTGTCTAGTACACTTAGGTAGTTTAAAATGCTAACCAACAAAATTTGTGGAGTCTGTGAACAGACAAATACTTTCATGAGCAACTAAGTAATTGTAGAAATTTTTATAACAATATTTAACAGCAAACCAGTGTGAATTTTTTTTAATTTTGAAGGCTGACTTTTTTTCCAGTCCTTCATGGAGCATTTTATATTGTAGTTTTTTGTGGGTTTGGTGTCTGTGCCTCCCCCAAAGTGAAGAACAGTTTTGAAAGACCATTTGTAAGAAAATGTTGTCTTTTAAGTAAGAACTCTTGAAACAATCAATGCCAGCTAGTCATATGCAATAGAAATGCATACATATCTTCTGTTCACACATAAGTATTTCCAGTATTTTCTGTTGTCAGTACGTATTTGTGTACAATTTTTACAGTCTCTTGTCTTATTCTTAATGCTATGCTTTTATGGCTGGAAGGGCCATCAGCTAATATAAATACTGTTTGTTTGTTATTTGGATATTAGAGAGGTCAGAACTGTATTTTTAGAAGAGTGCTCTAGTTTTCTAAGTTTTTCATGCATTTGTGCAGTCAGTTCTTATGAAGTCAGTCTATGAATCAGTGAAATAATTAGTATGAAAATAGGTATCAGCCATAACTGTAGTTTTACTGTGAGTTTGCAACTGATAAAATAATTTGTTGAAATACACAAATTAGAGGGCACTGAAGTTTTCTTTAAAATCACAAGAGAAAGAAATTTGGTGCTAATCCTGGCATCTGTTCCACATAACAGAAGAGCAGGTTGCATGTTTGGACCTTTCACTCCATTGTGTGAAAACTGAAGTGCTGTTTTCTTTCTTACAACTTTCTATTATCTGCAGTGATTCATCAAGTGAATATTCGGACTGGACAGCAGATGCTGGAATTAATCTCCAGCCTCCAAAGAGACAAACCAGGCAGGCAGCTCGGAAAATCTGTAGTAGTTCTGAAGATGAAAATATGAAGGGAACGAAAGGACTGGAGCCCAAACGAAGGAAACTTAAGCAGCCTAGAAAAAAGGTCAACATTTTTAATTTCTTAGTGTCTTTTTTTACTTTATGAATATAAATTTTGAGTAGTTGTTTTCAAAGTAAAATTTTTCACAAAGAAGAAAGAACCTATAGACAGGACAGTAATTGTAGCACCAGTGGCACCAGAGTATTTTTGTTTGTTTGTTTTGCTGCTGTGTGACATAGATGTACTTCCATGTTTCATGCAGGTGGCATGTTTGCTCCCTGATTTATGCTCTTCACTGCAGTTAGATTTACTCCAAGGTGGTTTTGTTGTAAAATTATAATGCATCTGTATTGTATCTACATTGTCAGATTTCTTTTCCCCAGTATTTTTAAAGATGTTTAGAATATTTCTAAAGAAAGATAATCTCTTTATTTATGAATGTTTTAATCTTCTATTATGTTTTTAATGAACATGTCTTATTCCCTGCTGTTCAGTTGAGGTTTTTAGAAGGTTGACATTCCAGCATTTGCTTTTGCCCATATATCTAATTGTCTTCAATAAGTGCTGTACGATCAGTTTTCATATGTTCTGCCACAGTAATTACAGCTTGCATTCTAAATTTAATGTAATATATTTAAGAAACCAAGTGGACTGCTTTCGATGGAAGGTGAACCCAGTGAAGAATGGCTTGCCCCACAGTGGATCTTGGATACTATACCCCGCCGCTCACCTTTTGTCCCACAAATGGGAGATGAGGTAATAAATGTAGCAGTTCTCAAGTTCCCACCTACACTGATGAGCTTGTTTTGGTCAGAACTATTATGTCTAGCAATATTTTCAGTGAATCCTGCTCAAGACAGATTGGGTTTTGATAACTTTTTTTTGTTCTCAGGCAATCAGTTGTTTACAGGTAGCTGTCCCATGACTCTTTTTGTGCACATGGAACTTACGAGTAGCAGGAAGAATTGGTTGTGCATCTTCAGACAAACCTGCACACTTCTTAATGATCCCAAGTTTGAAAGCACATTGCAGGTGCAACTTTGGGGGCCGATATAAATATTTTTAAGGAGAAGAGTGCTTTGTAATGAAATAATGAAGTGTGTTGTATATTCTGAAAAGGATGATGCCTGATGTGTTCACAGAAATTTTAGGATAAACAGGAAGGGAACTATCAGTAAAATAATTTTTGTTTTAAATTTTCTTTTAAGATTATATACTTTAGGCAAGGCCATGAAGCTTATGTGCGGGCAGTAAGGAAAGCAAAAATTTACAGCATTAACATGCAAAAACAACCATGGAACAAAATGGAACTCAGGGTAAGTTAAACAAATACTTTAAAGAGCTGAATGTCTCTGTAATGTTAAACTGACACTAAAAACCAGTATGAAAAATATGAAGAAAACATCACTTTAAAATGTTAATATCGCAATTAAAATTGTAAATCTTAAAATTAGTGTTTTCATTAACACAAAGTCTTTACATGTGTTCAATTCCTGATAGGAAGCCAGAAGGATATTAAAGAACGTGAAAGTTTATCTAGTGTGGTATTCTTGTCTGATGGATAAAAAAGATGTAGAATATTAAATAAATAAAAAAAAAGTGAGAGCAGTTAAGCACTGGAACAGATTGCCCTGCTTTTTTTTTCTTAACACTAATTAAGTTAGAACCCACCACTCAAAAGCTGTTTATAGTTCTATCGGCTCTCTACAATGACCTGAACATCTAGGTTCTATTTATTGTTTTTAGTGCTTTGGTAAGAAGTAAGACATCATGGTGCAAAGACCTAAATGTATGCACAAGTTCTGTTAAGGAGTGGCTCTAGCCAAGCATATGATTATGTATGTTCTTAAATTCTTGGAAGGGCAAGACAAGATCTTACAACATATTTTTACCAAAAAAAGTATTAGGGATTGCTTGGATAGATAGTAGGTTTACCTAGTTACGTTGATTTTTCTTATCCTTTTACTTTGACCCCCCCTTAATACTTAATCCACAGTGTTGCCATATTTTTTTTCTGCTTTACTCAGATTTCATATCAAGAGAAGAGCACGTATGTGTGCTAATGTTCATATATGTGTACACCAGTGGTTCTATTAATGAAAATAATTGCTTTACTGGAAAATATCCAGTTACCAGTCCTAAGTGTTCAGGGATTCCAGCTGTAATCTTCAAAGGCACCATCAGTTTTTAAGGAAAAGGAAATAGCATTTCACTTAGGATAGAGTCCTTACCACCAGCTGATGTTTGACAGGACGTGAACATAAAGGCTATTGTTGAATTTCCGCTTTAAGAGGAAGAATTGCCTTTTATTTCCCCTGCATGTTGCTATGCAAGGGTGAGAGGCCCTGGGTTTGGTCAGGTATAATGTTTGGTGCTGTCAGTGTGCTTAAAACCAGAGTGGGTATGTTCCTTAGAACCTTATTACAAAAAAGTACTTTGTGGGTATCATGTTCAGAAATCTACCAAGGGAATGGGTATCTTATATCTCTTTTGTTTTTGCAGTGACTGTTATTGATTTTTACTATTTGGAAAAGAACACTTTTATGGGTGAAATTACCTGGGCTATAGAGCGGAAATATATTGTTTTTTTTTTAAATACGTTTAGTACTTTAACATGGGTGGTTTTGTTGTTAGCAAGTTAAAATAACTGTTCCATGCTTATTGATAAATAGGAACAAGAATTTGTGAAGACTGTAGGAATTAAATATGAAGTTGGGCCTCCTACACTCTGCTGCTTGAAGCTTGCATTCCTAGATCCAATCACAGGCAAAATGACAGGAGAATCATTTTCCATAAAGTAAGTAACTGAAATTCTGATGACATTCTTCAAGACGTTTTCTTGCAGTTTAGAAGCTTTCCCCCCTCCTTTCTTTTGTCTCTTGCAAGGTATGATGATGGCATTAATTAGTTATTATAGCAAACTTGAAACCAAAATGCATGAAATTTTGGTTTTGGAGACACTCTGTATTGTACATGTGGAACTATGTTTATGGGTTATAGAAGCAATTTTTTTTGTCTGTTTCATGAAGGTACCATGATATGCCAGATGTTATTGACTTCCTTGTGCTGCATCAGTTTTATAACGAAGCCAAAGAAAGGAACTGGCAAATAGGTGACTACTTTTCTTCCACTTCCATATGTTTTGCAACCTTCCTGCAGCTGTTTAATAGGATGCAGTGTCTCTATTACATGATGTAAAGGACTATACCACACATGATATTATACTTTATTTGAAGTTTGCTGCAATTCCTGTAGCAGAAAAGAGAGAGAAATGAGGGAAACTGTTAGGAGGCCTGTGGTAGCAGAAGCAGCTACTGTTATACTGTGATTTGAGGCATGGAGGCAGCTGTCACTAATTACTAGAGATGTGAAAGTCCTCCCTTAGGGGAAGGGGTGTAGTGCAAAATGTCAGAACTGAAGTAGTGCATTTATGAAAGATGAAGCTGATTCTCTAAAAAGAAGTATTTAATAATTATTTATGTTGTTCTTTTGCTGAATGCAATCTTTTTCCTTACAGGGGATAGATTTCGCAGTATAATAGATGATGCTTGGTGGTTTGGAACTGTGGAGAGTCAGCAGCCTTTCCAGGCAGAATATCCAGATAGTTCCTTCCAGTGCTACTGTGTTCAGTATGTATTTTACATAGCTGTAATGTATCACACATGTTTACATGCTCTGGGCCTCCTAGAAGTTTACATGCAACTTAAACATGTACCTCAAGAAGTAGGATCCTTTTTTCCATTTAAATACATAATCAGCCACTTTGTTTTTAATTAATTATGAACTTATTCATAAAACAACACATAAAACAGCAGTGCAGTGAATGTATAGGAGATAGAAGAAAGAAGTGAGTTGGAAAGTAGCAGGTGACAAGTCTTGTTTCTAATAGGCATGACCTTTTTGGTTTAAGTCTGGTAGAGAAAAGGTGTATTGCTACATTCAGCTCTAACTTATGCATTTGAATATATTTTTTTTTAATAGCTGGGACAACAATGAAAGAGAGAGGATGAGTCCATGGGACATGGAACCAATTCCAGAAGGAAGTAAGTGTGTATTGAATTCATGTCCATATACAAAGTAAATAGTTTTTTGCCAGTGCTAGTACTTACTGTTGTTGAATTCTTCATATTTAGCTGCTTATCCGGAGGAGGTTGGTGCCGGAGTTCCTGTGACTCCAGATGAGCTGACAGCTCTTCTCTACAAACCCCAGGAAGGAGAATGGGGTGCCCATTCCAGAGATGAAGAATGTGAACGAGTTATCCGGGGGATTGAGCAACTTCTTTCCCTTGGTATGTTTGGAGAGAAAAGGTGGAAGGATTAAGAATATCAGTGTGGTGGCATATGACTGAAGGGTAGATAGGATGGAGTGTTGGGAGTTGGTGTGGAGTATTTGAAATGTGCCCAACTAAATAATTGAAAAGAGCCTTTTAAATTTCATATGATGTCCTTTTCAGTTATACTCCTTTTTTTCTAGGGCTTGACCTGCTTCCTTTCAGGTTAATGGCGATTCTCAGTGGGTCATATCTAAATATAAATGAGCTTAACATTGAATTAAACCTCTGAAAAAACAACCAAAAAATCCCTTGTAACTAGTTTGTAGCCATTCAGTAGCACGCTATGATATAAATTCTACCCTATATTTATACATAGGACATGCCTAGTTTAGTTTATGTTGCTTGTTGTAGTATCCCTGTTGTAAGTGCATATGCCATGTTGCTTTTTAGCAATATGGTTGGCTGCTGGCATGCAAATCTCAGATGCAATACTTAAACAAAAAATGCTTTTCCAGGAGTAGTTAAGAGATGGTACGAGAGGTACCCTTCGGGTAATGACATATCCAGCTGTAGATCTGTATTGCTTTTGCTGAATTCTTGGAAAGGAACCCAGAAACCGTTATAAGGAGTCTAGTTATAACTGCCCTTCTGGTATCTTCTGAGGCATCTAATTATTTTGATCTTCTGTCTTTCAGACATTTCTAATCCCTTTGCTGTTCCAGTGGACCTTAGTGCCTATCCCATGTATTGCACTGTTGTTGCTTATCCAACTGACCTCACCACGATCAGGAGGAGACTTGAAAACAGGTTTTATAGGTCAGTTGGATTTTTATTTGTTTGTAATCTACATTTACTGTAGCCCCATCAAGGACAATATGTTTAGCTGAATATTATATAATGCCACTTCAGCAATATATTTCTTTGAGTCAACAGCATAAGATCAGATTCTATTTGGCATTGGCAAAGTGGGTCTTCCTGAATAATAATTTCTTTTGGCCACATTAAGGCAAAAGCTAGTATATCTGAATCTGTGTCTTTTTTGTGTAACGTACAGAGCCTTACTCTCTGGATGTGTTTGAAGGCAGAGCATATTTGCTTCATCTGTATCTCTGCTGCCTTTGAACCAGAAGTTTTGCTTGTACTGCAGTTGCCAGAAGTGGGCTAAGTAATGCTGTAAACTAGAAATCTCAGTTTTTCCAGTTAACTTGGGGATAAGTAACATCCTGCTCTTTCTTCCCTCTGAAGACCACTTTATCTCTAAGGCTTTCTCTACGTGGGAGCAGTCAGCAGTCTTCTGCAGTAGGGTTGTTTACTCTTTCATTCCATCCATTGCTGATTTGATGAGGGACATCTTTTTTCCACAAATCTGTCGCAGCCTGGCACATTGGGCCAGTCAGCAGCGTGTGAACAGAAACCACTTACCTTGGTCTCTAGCAGCTTGTTTCTCCTGGATCTGAATTGCCTGATTCCTTTTTTTACTGAGGAATCCTACTGAACTCAGGAGAAAAAATAATGTACACCTTCCTCTCCACCCCTTTCCTGTTTTGTTTTGGGTTTTTTTTAGGAGAATCTCTGCACTGATGTGGGAGGTACGATACATTGAACATAACGCCAGGACTTTCAACGAGCCAGACAGTCCTATAGTCAAAGCAGCCAAAATTGTAACAGATGTCTTACTTCGCTTCATTGGGTAGGCATTTTTTTTTACTTTATAGACCTAGCATCTTGAGTTTCTGAGATAATTGATTATGTATTTTGGCTTTTGTTATTGTCCTGCAGGGATCAGAGTTGTACTGATATATTAGAAATATACAACAAGGTGAAAGCAGAAGACCTAAGCAGTACTGATGAAGAAGAGGAGGTAAGGCCATTAAGTCTGATCGTCAGAACTCCTTCCCTTTTTAAATTCAGCACTTGGAAGAAATTTGAGCAAAGATTTTTTTTTTTTTTGTTGAGTTTTTATTTTATGGGTAGTTGCACTGAGTTTTTGAGATGAGCCTATTTAGGCCATTTGTGTTGCTCACCTGGGGCAATAAGCTCCCTTAAGTAAAAATGATTCTTGGAACTGCCTATCTTTAATCCTCTCTCAGCACATGATGTTTTGTTGTGTGAGGAAGTATTAGTAAGTAGGGGAAATATGAACTGGAGCTGTTACTGAGTTGGCCAAAACCAGAAGGACGACAGCTCTCTTCTTGTCAGTGAGGCAGCAGAGCTGGTTTTCTTATGTAATTCTGTGTCATTTCCTGTCAGTTGTACTGTGGAGTGAAATGACAGGTAGAAACCAGGTTAGATATCACTTCCTCTAACTGTTTCTCTCTCCTTACACCCTCCCCCCTTAAATGCAGTTTGCAAACATTTTGAAATGTGCTGCAGTTTCTGTTGCAAAGAAGTGACCTGTTACAACCAAAGTCACTTGGGTTTGTTTTACTTTTTCAGTGTTGCTTTCTAATACATGAGCTGGTGTAAGATTTAGTTAGGAGGATTCTTCCCTCTTCCCTTCCTCAAAACATACTCCACTGTTGCAGTTTTGAAATATTTAAGTTAAACCTGATGCTGCTTGAACACCTATATGCTTATGGCTGGTGCTGTTGTCTTGGATTTGTATTAAAACTTAAAATCTACACTACAGTGTCATAATTTAATTACTTTTATAAAACTGAAGATATAATAATGGCATCTATTTTTACGAACTATTACAAGAGTATTTTGAAGGAAATGAGGGATTTCCATGACTTAAATAGCAGACCTTCCTTTCCCAACTCAACCTTCTTGTGTCAGTTGTGAATCTGATCTGTTCCATGTCAAGAAGTGATCAGAAGTGTCCATAATTGCTACTATATCACCTTCCTTTCTCTCCAGCCTTTCAAAGAGCTGGTTTGTAATATGTTTTGATTTATAGTATGTTTTAAAATAAGAAAGAAATTGCTTTCATATTCTTTGTAGGAACTTTCCTGTCATCTCAACATTGTTTATTTTTAATAACTGGTAGAAAGCTGTGTACAAAGGAGGTTTTGTTGCAATTTCTAAATCCAGATTCTGGTGTAAGTAAGGCACTACGTGAAACCTGAATAAACTCAGTACAGCTGCTCAGAGCATGAACATTTAGGCAGTGGAATAGAGCTCTGCAATACTGGGACTTAGCAGAGTTTTAAGGACTGAAAACAAGGCATTCATATTTCTCACATGTTCACGTATAATTTTTATGGAAGCAAACTTGGAAAAGAGGTGTAACAGCTCATCCACCTAATTTTTAAATTTCTTTTTCAGTTACATAACTTCTAGTTTGAAACTAGTTTCTGTTTTGCTTGAACCGTTCATTGCGTTTGAGTAGTTTAAAATTGGGGTTTTTTGTTGTTGCCTGGCTGGTTTTTTAACCCTTTTTTGCGTTGCTGAGGGTGCATACAAGCATACATGTGTGTAATCATTAACTTTGCCTTTAGGTGGCAGAAGTAGATGTAGATTCAGACGCTCCGGGAACTTCCTCTGGAAAAAGACGAGTGAGTAAACATTTCTGCTTGGTCTAGCTTGTGAAGGGAGATAGACCAGGTACTGAAACACTCATTTAAGTCTGGAATGGTTTAAATTTGTCATGGCCAGTAGTCTGTAGGACTAACTATGTGAATTCAGTTGCATGTGTATATAAGTGTTGGTAGACTAAGGAAGTTACTGTGCAGGAAAATTTACTTCATTGCTGAAGAATTTTTTTTTTTTTATTTGACTTGAAACATACCTAGAACAGATTCAATTTTCAGTCAAATTTGGGTGAAAACTGATAAAAGTAGCAAGGTTGGATGTGAAATATTGCATACCTCTCATGGGTTTGAGTGTTTATATATTACCAGAAAAGGTGTATTTGCGCATTTTGCATACTGCATATTGTTGTGCCGTCAGCTATGCTTTAATCTTACTGCAATTCTGTTTTTCATTGTGAAAATCTGCTTTGAGTCAGAACGCTGGCAAGTTAATAGGAACTTAAAGTGAAAAATTTGAATATTCTGAAAAATGACAAAATATATCTGTTTCACGGCAGGTAAGACGACGAATAAAAAGACAGCCCATGAAAGCAAGTCCTGATGCTTGGAAAGAGCAATGCAAGCAGTTGTTAAACCTGATTTATGAAAGAGAGGACTCTGAGCCCTTTAGACAGCCAGTTGATCTCTTCTCCTATCCTGTAAGTACAACTTCCATATTCAAAATTAAAAAAGCCTATTGTTTATCCTTTGGCAAAACATTCATGCTGGGCATGTTTCTAACCTCTCCCTTTATGAGCTGGAATGCACCATGTTCTGTGCAGTGATGTTTTCAGAGAATTATCTGCAGTAACTCTCAGTAGAAATAATTACTTGAGAGCCACTGTTGTGGGTGAACACGTAGGTGCTTTTATTGCTGTAGGATTTGACAGGCTTTATTATTTTCTTGTGTTTTCTTACAGGATTATAGAGATATTGTAGACACTCCTATGGACTTCAGCACTGTGAAAGAAACCTTGGAAGCAGGAAACTACACTAGTCCCTTGGAATTCTACAAAGATATTCGTTTAATATTCTGCAACTCTAAAGCTTACACTCCTAATAAAAAGTCTCGAGTAAGTAATACATCTTAATGCCTTCTTTACAAAGACCCTGGCCCTACATGAGTACACTGCATGAAATAAAGTCTGCATCTGAAGAGGAAAGCACTGCACTGTGAAATAAAAATAAGTAGTATATGTCAGTTCTGGGACCTATGGTTATAAATTTGCTTTGTTCTACTCACACAGATCACTTCTGAATTTCATTTTCATCTGAACTCTCTGAACTTAAAGCTTCTGAGAAATAGTATGGTTACTGTTGCAACTATTTCTTTGAATATTTTTAGCAGAAAACTGATCACCAGGTGCTTTTATTTTTTTCAGTAGTTTATTCCTGGAAAGAAGGCTATCGGCTTGATAACTGCATAACTCCCCCACCCCCCCTTTTTTTAATCTACTTTTAAATCTACTGTTAATGCAAGTATTATGCTATATTTCTACTACCGGAGGAGATGAGCGCATTATGACACTTTTTGTTTTTCCTAGTTTACTTAGTATACCTGGCAAAACTTTTGCAGTGTTGCCTGTGTTCCTCAGGTGCCAGTCTTGCTTTTTTCTGTGTGCAGGAGTAGGAATCTGCTTAGGCAGAAAAAATGGACTGGATTGGAGCCCTAAGCAGGATATGGCAAGAGGGAAAGGGGAGATAAAAATGTTAGAATATAGATATTTTTATATGAGCTAGGTAAAATGACTATTAAGTGTATGACTGATCATGTAAACATGGCTATGTTTGATACGTGTTCGTGTGCAGTACGTTGGCTGTCAGCTTTTCCAAAGAAGCTAAATGATCAAACAATTCTAAAATTTTCAAATGTTTTAATGATACGTTGTTTATGTTCAAAAAACCCCACAAGTTGGCATGAGAACATAGATGCAGTTTTTACCACTCCAGATGCAAAATAGAATTTGAGTGGTTGATGTCTTCATAATATAAAAGTAGGCAGAATTTTGACCATGTTTCCAGACACTAAGTTGTAATGACTTTATTATAAGGAAAAGCTGCGTATTCAATAAGATGTTTAAGTTGTGAGAAAATCACATGTCTGAAACACATCATTTAGCATAGCTAAGTGTGCTGGTCACAAAGTTGTCTAATATTTCTTGTCTAGAAACAGGAACACTTACAGACTATTAAGAAATAGGTGCCATTTGGGACTAGACTGAGATACTATTACTTAAAGGACAACAATACATGGAATTTAATATTACTGTAAAATTTGTGTGGGGCACCTAACATGGTGTGACGCAAGATTTTATTATGCTAGGCGCTGTCAAGCAGGAGAAGGAGCAGAGTGTGCTGCAAAGAGCTTTCAGTGCACATGTAAATGGTGCTAGATGGGAAGAAGGAGGAGGTTGTGTGACCTTACCCACTGCTTGAGGAGTAATAATCTTGTGTAAACTGGATGATGAGTGTAAGCTTGAAGCAGGGTGATGCTGTGGAAGGGGGGAGCTCCAGCCGTGTGTTAGTCAGCATGAGAGAAAGCACAAAGTTGCCGTCATTGACGGTCGTTTGAACTCTTGGTGTTGAATAAGGGCTGAAAGATGGGCTGTGGGTAAACGCTGACGATAAAGACCAGTAACTTTTGCTTGCTTTAATAGAAGGGCAATCAGTAAAGGACTGCAAGAAGACAAGTAATTTGAGTGTGGTTTATGTGTGCTTGGCATCCGAGTAGTCTTAGTGAGTTACTGCTGCACGCTCCCTGGGAACTTCCCTGTGTATTAATAACTGAACAGCTTGTGAGTCAACTCCCAAATTACTTTAACAGAGTGGCCTATCAATATCCATTTGCTTAAATACTGTGAAGTGCTTCAGTGAGGTGATCCTTGCTGGAGGGCTGGGGCACACAGCTGGGCCTTCTGCCACTGCAGGTTCATCTGCTGCCAAATATTGGCCAACATCCTGAGGTTTTCTAGCCCATTTTACCATCTTTGCTACAGCATCCTGAATGGAGGCAAGAAGGGCAGGGTACTACATGCCAGAGCTAAAGAAAGAGACATTGCTAAAATAAGAGTCTGGGCAAAAATTAAGTTACATGAATGTAAATAAAACTATAACAAAGAGATTTTATATTCAGCCAGACTGCAAGAAATGGGAAGAGGTCTGAGTATAAGACGATGATAACATCTTGATGGTGTTAACACAATTTTCAGAAGACTGGATGCAGCAGAAGGGTATGGGTATGAGGAAGCAGTCAAGAACTTTGTTTTATTTATGCTGAGTTTAAATTATTAGTTTGTCATAACAAACACATCCAAGGTAAAATCTTGAACAGAAGTAAATACAGTCTGAAATACAGAGAAATAGCCACGAGTGAATTTATGGATGAGACTACACAGAGGCAAGGCCTAGAAAGAGGACAGGAAAATGCTTTAAGCATTTTGACATCTGGCTTACAGGAATTGGGAATAAGGACATTTTAGTTGGCTTGTGTGCGCAGCTCTCTAGGGGTGCTGTAAGGAGTTGTCACTAAGGAGTTAAAGCAAAAAACAAAGGTGAAGGGCAGTGAAGTTCAATTGTTTTTCCCTTGGTACTTCAAGTTATCTTATGGCATGCTTCTGTGCTTTATGGAGATTAAAAAACGAGGCTATATTTCAGTAATCTAAATAACCATTTTCCTTTAACTCTGTAAATATTTTGTACTGTAAGTAAATCCTTTTATGAAAACACTTTCTGTTGCAAGAATACGCATATGCCATGGAAGGAGATTATCTGTAAAGAACCTTGTAGTTGAACGTCACCATGAATTTTACTTTTGTGCTACAAAGTCTGGGCATCTTTGTGATCCTCCCCTCCCCATCCCAGTCTTCTAGATATTCAGCTTCTAATAAGTATGACCATGCTTTCTCACTCCAGATTTATAGCATGACACTTCGACTATCTGCCTTATTTGAAAATCATATGAAAAATATCATCTCTGAGTACAAGTCAGCAATGCAATGTCAGAAGAGGAAAAGGCCACGGTACCGAAAACGGCTAAGAAGCAGTAGCAGTTCGCCCTCAACTAGTAGAGCATCTAGGTAATGTAATGATAGTGAGACTTGCTATCAGTGTCATTTGAGATGACAGTGGTAGACGTACCTTCATGAATAAGAAGTTAGTAACAGTATTGCTCGTTTCCTGATGCAGTTGTTCTTTTGGGTGATAAAATCATGAGCTCAGATTCCATGCTCAATTTGTAGTTTGTGCACAATTTTGGTAAGTGAAAGACTGTATGATTAGAAGTATTCCCTCTGGAGGAAACAGAAGACCCAAGTTTCTTTTTGCCTTCATTCAGTAACTGTTGAAAAAAGCATTGTATAACACTTTTCTGACTTTTGTATGATATGTTATCTAAGTAAACTGACTATTTGTTTTAAAGGGTGAGATAAAATCTTATTCTTGCAAGCTCAGATGCCTTTAGCAAACAGAATGATATTCTAACTATTTTTAGTGCTACTACACCTATGGAAGAACTAGGAAAAAGAGATCACTTCTGTTAAGCATTTGCTGCAAGAAACAAGACATTTTGCAGGGGAAATTGGTTTTGTGTTTGAGTCTTTTGGTACTAACAGTTTTATCTCTCTGGGATATTTTGTGTCTTCAGCCCAAAAGGGAAACAGAAGCAAATGAAGATTCAACCTAAACCCAACCAGAATACCTCACTCCCATTGACTAGGACTAGTTCTTCAGTTTCATCTCATGGTGAGGAGAAAATTTCTGAAATACATCCTTTCTCTTGCAGCTACTTGTATGTCCAGATTAAAGCTTATATGCGTGAGACACATGCAAAACCCACCTGTTGAAAGAGCAAGTAGCAAGGTCATGGAAATATGTTGTCTGTAGATTGTGTTAGTTGAACTTGGCTCTCCAGCTGTTGTTGGTAAGTTATTGTTAAAGGTCGGAGGATAGGGAACCTGGGCCTGTCCTTGGTAAGAATTAATCTAGTGACAAGAGCCTGGACTTGCTGTATACAGGCTTCTCTCATACAGCAATTATGAATACAGTAAGCTTGCTTTGGATTATACCCAAGAAGAATCTGTCTCTTCATGACTGCAGAGGCAGCTTGGCAGGGTTAACCTCCTGACTTGGGCTATTAACTCGGGTGATACAAAACCACCCCAGAATGCCTTGCATTACAACCCTATAAATAAAGGATTAAAAATTACTCTGTCACGTTAGTGGTGTCCTGTCTAAAGTTTCAGATACAGCAGAAGAACCCCTGGGTTCAGCCACTGGTGAAGAGATGGAAGGTCAGCCATCTTCCTCAGGCTCAAATGCACAGAACCGAAGTGGAAATACCATTGATCCAGGGAAAAGTAGGCCAGTCAGGAGTAAATCTACACCAGTGAAACAAGGTGAGAAATAATAAGTACTTAGTTCTTTTAATGACTGGTTTCACTAGAAATTAAAGGTGTTGCTTCTGTCTGATGCTTACGATATTCTTGCCTGAGTCTAGCATTATACTGTTTTCCCAAACCATACTAAAGAATTGAATTTACTTGAACTTAGAAGATGAATTGAACTTCTTACAGTTCTGTCGTCTCCTGTCTGAAGTGTGGCATGCACATGATGCCACGTGCACTTCAGTGAGGTCCTTTAAAACTTCTCCAGATGGAAAAGCTTGATTGCTCTTAAACTTCTTAACTAACTTTCAGGAGTTATAAAAAGCAAAGCAAACCAAAAGAATCCCCACCCCAAGACCTTGTCCTTTTATTAATCAAGTGGAAAGCAAAGATGAAAAAAGTTTTTTCAAAATTTAAATATTTTTATCATAATCAAGGCTAAGTGGTTGTGATTAGAAGGGAAAAAACCGTTTGAAAACTGGTATTTTGTCTCTGGGACATGTTAATCAGACTTTCCACTGAGACAGGCATTGAATGAGCATTGGCTGAAACCCTGTAGCGTTTGTCAAGTCCATACTCCCATGCTGTAGCAGTGTTGTGTGTTGCAGGTGAGCTTTTTGTATCCCATGTTAAAGAAGATATTTAATCTTCATTGTCAGATTTGTAACTCTGAAAATATACAGTATTTTGGGTCCCAAGCCAGCGAGATACTTTATATGTTTTTAAATTAAGGTGTTCGGCGATCCTGGTGAGTTTTCTCAGGTGACTTACTGTCTTGAAATTGTGCTTTCCACAGGTGTTCCCTGGTCTAAGCCTTTTGAGAACATGCATTTGATGGGGAATAAATACTGCTTGCAGAGCATTATTTCAACGTATATAGGTTTGGAATGGATTTTAGAGCTTTTTCTGCCTTGGCACCCTAGGTAGCATTCACCTGATTAAATGTTAGGTGTTTATGTCTGACCTAGTCACTCTGGGCTCCTTTTATTCACTTCACTTTTATTCAGTTCACTATTATCCTTCACTGAACTCTTAGTCAAGAGAGTTTGCAGTCCTTGCTTCCAGATGAGATCAACTGTGTTTACTTTGTCTGATAAATTTTCCCCTTAGAGCACCTGCTGGTCTCCACAGCATATAAAGGTCATCCGTGGTGAGTAGCTCTGAGCTGGATCATCCCCAGAGCACACCTCAAAGGCAGATGAGGCGAATCCCACTTTTTGTATCCTGTCTGGCTCAGGTGTGATGATGGTAACCGAGAGGGTTATTTTGTGTTTGCTTAGATCACTCTCCTGACGGACCACTTACAAATGGTGATGGCAGAGAACCTCGGACAGGAGTCAAGAGGAAGTTACTAAGTGCATCAGAAGAAGATGAGCATCTGGAGGAGGTGGAGGAAGAGGAGAAGAAGAAGAGAGAATTAAAGGAAAAGTCTGGTTTGTCTTCATCAGAAAGTGGGGAATCGGGATCCAGTTCAAGTTCTGAAAGCAGAAGTGGCTCCGATTCAGACTCTGAATCAACATCTAGAACAGATCAGGATTACATTGATGGAGACCATGACTACAGCAAAGTTGTGCAATCCAAAAAACCCAAAAGAAAAATCAAAAGAAAAATCACCGGTGGGAAACGGAATTGGCAGGGCAGAGGGACAGGGAGGAGGGGTAGATGGGGGGGTGCAGGGGGAAGAGAAACAGTGTAAATCGCTCATAGGCATAAGATTGCACAAGCAGCACCAATTCCAGACATCTTAAATTAAATGCCTAGCTTTATATTTAGACAGCTATTATTCCTGCTGACTTTACTGCAAACTTTATCTGCAGCCCAGCATTTCTGTTAAAAAAAAATCTGTTTCTTAGAGCTTGAAAATGTGAATGGATTTTATAGTTTGGAACCTGAGTTTATAGATTTGCTCAAGAACACAAACCTATTTGCTATAGGAATCACAATTAGAATTTTTTTCTTCAAGGGCTCAATCTTACAGGAGGCTGAACATTATTGACATTAAACTCATAGAGTTAAGGTGTATATAATCAAAGTACACAACACTCCAAAGAATTGAGCCGTAAGCATAGAATTCACTAGACTAATGCATTTGGAAACACTTTGCTTTGCATATAGAGGGAATCATCACACATCAGACACCTGGCAATTTTGATGATCCTGGTTTCATAAGAATAACATTGCATACTCTATTACCAGAAGCGTAATAAATGAGAACACTGAACAGAAGTGCCAAAAGGAATCCTTAATATCATTTTTATGAACATCTGTCATTTTGTTTAAGTACAAAGAAAAATGAGCTTATGCAGAATGAAAAATCAGTTCTAAAATGGAGACTATTAGTACCTTTTGCAAAATGTTCTTATTTTTATTGAGCATTTTACTGTATGCATGAGAATTTGCAGCATTATTTTTATGGCTCTGCTCAACCTCCATTGTGCATTCGGCCTTGGTATGGAACTGAGAGGAGCTGGCTTACACATAAGGACAAAAAGAGGTGTAATGAATCATGAAACAAGCCTGTTTTATTCAATAAGATATTGTCTGAGCTTTCTTTCCACATGAAGAACTGGCCATTCAAACAGAAATGACCTGCAGAATTTTTGCATAGAAAGGAAACTAGATGCATTGGGGCATATGTGGTAATAACTCTGTTGTTTCATGATACTAAGAGATTAAATTAAACAATACTTGCATTTGGAAACTTCTCTAGTGCAAAGAACAATGAAGTATTTTCTCCTGAAAATGTCATAGATTCCTTTCTCCAGTAATTTTTCAAAACTTCTGTAATTGCAAGACCTTTGTTTTCAGTATAAATGCGGGCAGAGATGTCTGGCACAACAGAGAATAAAAGATTGAAAGGCTTTCTCGGGAAAGCAAGCGCCAACGTTACGCATGCTTTGCAAAAAACCCCTCACAAATAACATGCAGCACCTACACAGCAGGTAAAAGATGTCACCTGTATACACTGTAGCATCTGACATGAGTTTTTAGAATGGCGTTTGTATTGTTTAGGTATTACTTTCAACCTGTGAAAGATGAAAGAAAGCTTATTATACTTAATAACATTTACAGACATCAGTGTATCTATGAATTCTTGGCCTTTGTTGTGCTGTGTAAAGGACTGAGTTACAGCACGCCACTGTTGAGACATCATTATTTTAGAGGTTGGTGCATAGACTAATGACTTTTTTACATTTTTTGCTAAAATTAGTTTGTGTGGAGTAGGTCTCACTGGAGGAAGGGAATGTTTTCATTGTGGGATTTGAAAATCTTCTACCGCATAAAGGTTACTCTTTGGTGTGTTAGTCTTTTTTTGAGCAATAATATGAAACTATGAAGCACTTATAAAAAGCTTTTCTTTCTTCGGATCTTTGCAGCATTCCAGTTTTAGTGGAATGTACAGATTTTTCCATTTAGCCATTCCACACAACACTTTGGTAGTTCAATGCATACCTTTTTCTTTCTTCTCTCTGTAGACACTGATGCCTCTGGTTGATTAATTTTAGAATAAAGCATTCCTAGAAGAGCTCTTCCAGAGAGGGTTTTCTGTAGGCATCTGTTCTTTACATCCAGGGCAAGACGGTCCCTGCATGGTCAGAGCAGCCTGTGAAGTTCAGTATATAGAAACTTTGATTTTCACAGTCTTTTAACTTTTGGATGTAACTTTTGGATGTGACTTCTTCACGCAGGAAATACTCACTGCAAGTCAAAGTGCAACAAGCTATCAAGTCAAATTAAAACTAGAAATAAAAATGTAAAATGAAAGAATTTTTCTTCCATCCCAGAGTAGAACACTGGCTCTAGTGCACATCAAGGTCTGACCTTAAAGCTTTCACCGATAGGATGCTTTAATAGAGCAAGAAAATGAGTAACTGAGGAAGGCAGGAAAAAAGGGAGAGAGCTGCAATCCACAACAGTCCTTTGACTCATTGTCACTGTTCGAGGAGTCAGTGCTGGACGTGCTGCTGCCTCTTTCCGCACTCTTACACACTTTAATGTGCCTGGTCTTCTTTTTTTTTTTTTTTTTTTTTTGTAATATGCGGTTAGTCATTTTCATTACGAAAGGTCAGTCTACTTTTCTGCTGGAATTTGAATGCTGTCCACATTTTTTTCTCAAATGTCATTACATCAGCTAACATTTTTATCAGCTATAATGACAAGATCTTGTAGCGTTTCTAGCACACGTCTTTAGAATACATTCTGTCTGAAGAGTTCTTTTGGTAATTAAAAATGACCTGTCTACATACTAAATGCTAAAATATTGTGAAATGCTAATGGCCATCTTCAAGGTTTGAGAACCTTCTGTTCCCTGTAAATTGTGCAAAATGTGAGTTTGGAATCTTTGAAAAATGTCTTCCCCCCTCACATTCATAAAATTCAGTTAATTTAAATGGGTAAGGTCACTGAGTTTGTCTAGAAGACCATTTAAGAATAACTGTTTCTGAAAACTTAGTTTCTTAAGCTGGCATTCTCAAGCTCTGCCCAACTTCAGTGCGCATTGCTTCACAGAATCCCTTTTCATATAGCCTGAGTCTCCGCAGTGCCTGCATTTCTATCCACAGAGTGTTTTCCTGATTATAGCTTAGCAAAAACATACACAAGACCTGTGGCTGGGCTAGGGCTGGAGCTGGAGCTGCCCTTCAGACACTGTTGCTGTCTCTGCAGCCAGCCTGCGGGACGCCTTTTATTTTCCCTTTGTGGGTCTCAGTTTTGTGATCTGCAGGTGGAGTTAGTGCCACGTGGCTCCTCTCGGAGCACTTGGCACCCACAGGTGGAAAATGCTCCTTTGTTGTTATCTGGGAATTTTACCAGTTCTTAATTGATAACCATTTAAGCCACTCGGAAAACTGTTAATTGCATTTCTGCTCTTCCACGCCTCCACCTCCTCCCATCTGCTGCCTTTTTCTCCCACCTTTCCCCATCACCTCTTCTTCTGATGAAGGTGGGGTTCCGTTCTCGCCATCCTTTGGCTCCGTGCCTGCGCCTCTGTGCTTCCCTCCTCTCCGGCTCTGGGCATCTCCGTGTGTCATTTTAGCTCCCGGGGCTCTCGCTTGAACCTTGTTTCTCTCCCTTCCTCTGCCGCAGAACACTCTTACTTCCCTTCTGTTGGTAGTTTTAACTCTCAAAGGCGGTTGCCAAAGTGAGTGGAATAGCGAGGCTGGCCCCTCCGATTCAGTAACCTTTTACGCAGATTCAGTAGTGCTTACTTGTGGTCTGCTGCTGGGTATTCTGAGGACACGGTGAGCGATCACGAGGTGAATGTATCAGACTACAAAGAAATTATATCTATTTCCTGAGGGCAAAATTTGATTTTTTTTTTCCCCATGTATTTTAATGGAAGATAGAGATGCGGAGAACTTTTTTTCCCTAGTTCACTGGGACTTTTATTTATTGCTAGAGACTGAGTCAGGTGTCTCGTTTGTAGTGCACTTGGAGTTGTAGGGACACTTAGAGTTGTTAAGTACATACGATGGAAAGAAATGAGAGAGAAGAGCTAGTCAGGAATTTTCCAGCAGATTGCTTTTTCCTGGAAAAATGGTGTTAAGGGGAAGCTCAGGTGTTTCATGGAAATTCTTTGGGGTTTTGCTATGAGCTTGTGCAAAAAGACGGGCTGTGATGTTAGAGAAGGCAGTCTGCCAAACTTTGCACTGCTGCTCTTGTTTTGACATAATATCGAACAGTATAATTGAAATACTTGGTTTTACTTTTAAAGTCATTTTAAGGGCATCTGTTAATTTATTATTGATTGTGAAGGCATCAGAATGTTCCATCATAAACTAAACAGGATATGTTTCAGTCCAGAAAAAATGACAAGTTTTAATCAATGCCAGGAGGCAGATGTGTCTCTGATGATTTAAAAGTAAAATGTTTCAACTCTTACGCTATAAATGACCGTATCAGTAATTGTAGTGCACTACCGCTGGCGTAGAGTGCAATAATATAAAAAAACAAAACAAAAGGCGATGTCAAATACATTTTTAAAGGAAATTAACTTGAATTCTGAAATTTTCAAAAAAAGCATCGTTTTGTCAAAGCTTGTTAATACACGGAAGTTATTGTAAATATTTTGTTGAAAATATTAAGATTTTGAGAAATGACCATTTTGCATTTAAGAAAAAAAAAAAAAAGAAGGTGACATAATTTCCAAGAAGGTCTTGCCATTGCTCAATGTGCTCTGTTGCGAAACCACTCCTGGAAGAAGAGACTGGCCAGAGCGGCTCTATGTTCCCATCCTGGTCTGCAGCAGAGGTCTAGCTCAGACTCCATCACTCTGATTGAGGCAGCATTTAGGAATACCGACTCTCACATTACTGACTCTAGCTCTTTAATTTCTGACACTCGTCTATGAAAGATGGTTGCACAATTTACCATATGCAATTTTTAAACGTAATTTAAGTTAATTCTGTACAACTTCTCATCAAGGCACTTTCAATTTAATTTTGGTTTTTTTTTTTTTTTTAGGACTGGTTTAATTAAATTTAACATAAGTCAATTCATATTGATTGAAATTACCTTAAATGAGTTTGGCTTAAGCCCAAATAACACAGTCTTTTACACCTGTTTTAAGTTAAATTGGTTCAAATTTATACCAACAGTTATACTTTTGCCAACCATCAGTGGTAGTCAGCACACAGAAAGCTCACACTTCTAGGCTGTTACGCAGTACAAAGTAGAGAAATAATCTGAGATTACTTACGCGTACCCAGCTCTCAACAGTATCATTTGTAGAGTAAAATACTGCTTAATTAGTATAAGCTTCTGAGAAACTTATCGATACCAGGTGTTTGATCTTCCATTCCGTCAGTCCTAATTTCCCAATATATATTATACAATCAAATAAATGGTGATTTTGTATATTCTCAGGTTTTTAAACATCAGCCTTTATTGCGGCTCTTATTAGAAATCATACTCTTCTGCTTTAGGGTTCTGACACGCTTTCCTTTCTTCCCATTGGGAAATACCATATTCTTGCACAATAGGCTGAACTCAAAGCAGGAATAACAGGAGGATTCTGCGTGGCGAAGAAAGGCAGCAGTACAGGCAACACCCCTATGCTAAAAATTTCTCTGTAATTCCTGAGCTCTCAAACACAAGTGGAAGCTGCCCCTTGATTTCATCTGAACTCCTCCCCTGTGGCCCCTTAAAAATGTTCTTTAGGAGAAAGGCAAGTAAAATTCTGTTTGGGGCTAGGAGTGTTTTGCTAATTTGCCTTTACGTTCACTAAGTCTGTAGGTAAATATTGGAGCTAATTCTATACTCACATCACTGTTAAGTAGAAGAAATCAAATGAAATGGAACAGAATGACTTAGGTTTTTCCCAGATACGGGTCAAACCTGTGATGAATTTGTTGCTATAAGAGAAAAAGCTGACCTCCTCTTCTGCTTATAACCTAAGGAGATGAGTAGAGCTAAACTGAGGTGTACAAATAGCTGCCGAGGTTAGCGAAACACACATTCTTACCCTGTGCCCAAATAGGCAGGTGTTTTGACATGGCTATCCTCTTACCTGAGCGCTTACGAAGACCATAGAAGGGTGCACGCATCTGCGAGCTTAGGAGTTTCCACTGTAAAATGATTTTTTTTGGTGCATTTTGGGGGAGGAAAGAACAGTTGTTTGGTTTATTTTTACTCATATCCTTTTTTTTTTTTTGTCCTCAGTCTCTCTCTTTACTACAGAAATAATTTTCTGGTGCAGAGCATTGACTGATATAACCTAGTGTGTATGAGCCATATAAATTAGCAGAAACGGAAAATAATGTGCTGCCACGGTTTGATACAACATTTAATACCGCTGCATTAATATCCATTGCAATGTAAATATTACTGTTTAGAAAATGTTTGACCCTTTCTAATATAGGAGGCCACACTACATTATATCAGACTGTGCTCTGTCATGTTGCAACCTGAAATGAAGTAACAAGAAGTGACACGAACCTTTGTAAAATACCACAGTGCAGTAACCCATTTTTAATGCTGTCAGTATAAACTATGGTAGCAGGTAGAAACAAATCAAATGTAACATCTGAAAAGGAAAATACTGTTAAAATTACCTACAGCCTTCAGTTAGTATCTGACTGTCAGGACATCTCTAGCTCGAGTATCAATTCACACTAATAAATCGTGCAGTTTTGTGATGAGAATGATTGTGAATCTCATTTTAGGGATTGTCACTTCAGCGTTATTTATTGGTGCCTTATACAGCATAGTGGTATAGTTAAAAATATGTTTTGTCTTGGTAATTTTCTTGACTAACAATCCCACAGCTCCACCTCGCCTCTCTTCCCAGGTCTGAAAGAGTGAATACTGCAGTGGTTTGATTAAGCATCCCAGGAGCTTATTCGCCATTTCACCTTGCAGTAGTTTTTGTTCCATTTACTCTCAAACTTTTCTCCTCCTAAACTGCCCCAAAGCACGTTCCTACTAGCGTGAGAAGGCTAGCAAGGTGCTTGCTAGCTTTCCTTCATAATAATTCCCTAAAGACTAACAGCATCCAGCTTTTATGGTCCTGACATTTCAGCAGTCCTAGGGCCTCTTCCACAAACGAACCTCGCGCTTGATGCCAAACTATATCCGAAAAGCAAAAGCAGTGCAAAACTCATGAATTTCATTGGTCACTGTGGAATTAACTGGGCAACCAACTTAAGAGTGTAGAGACTGATTCACCAGCATCACTGCTGAGGAATAAAGGAGCAGATTCAGTGGATCTGGTCTTTCTGCACATAAATAATGTTTAAGGCAATTAGCAATGGGTTTCAGGCTTGTCCTGATGCCGTTATCAAACTGCAATTCTACAGAACAAATGAGGCTTGTAAGTACCTGTATGTAAACAAAAATCCCAGTTTTACAGTGAGGTTCTTTGGCATATGTTATGCAGCAAGCAGGTCTTGATCACATTGTTCTTAGCATATATGAATGAGCACTATAATAATAAGTGATTCTTCTGTTTACACTGGTAAAGGCTGCAGCGTATTAAGGCTTTCTCTTTCATGTGAGATTCCTGCTGTACTTCCTTTCTTCTCCTAATGTTCTCTACTCCCCACTGAAAGGAGGATGATTTCACTGGAGAGTATTCCTCAACAAGAAGCAGGCGAATCTTACAGCCTGACTCAGTAAGCGGGAGATTTGGTATTTTTCCAGTTTATGGGATTTTCACAACCACCATACAGGTAGAGAAAATTCCCACAGCTCCCAGTTTGCGAAGTGGTGCTGTCCTGGCATTACATAAATCAGCGATGTGACCTGAGACAGGGTAGGAGGGGCTTTTGTGTTGGTAAACACCACACAAAACAGGGCTCGAGCTGCAACAAGGGATGTTCTGAATAGATGTTAGGAAAAGAAATTCGTAATGAGGATGGTCAAACATTGGAACAAGTTGCCCAGCAATGTTAAATGATCTCTGTCCTTAGAGGTATGAAAAACATGACCAGATAAAGCCCCGAGCAGCCTGATCCAACCTCCAAGTTAGACTCGACTTGAAAGCCAGCTCTGCTTTGGAAGGTCATCTTTCCCAGGTGGCCTGCAGAGGTCCCTTCCACCCGAAAATATTCTGTGATTCGTTGCCAGGAATTTCACACTGAGTAGTACTTGGTCAGCTTCTCTTCTGCGTTGATTTGCTATAAAGACTGACTTCAAAGGGTTACATTAATTTTGGTTAGGGTTATAGGATGAACATGAAGTGCTGTCTTAGAAGAATCACATGCGACTGGCTCATCCGCTAGACATCTAATGTTGCGAATGGTTCTAAATGTACTATGAAGAGACTCTAAATTGTATTCACGTTTAATGTTATCTTAAAAACTGGTCTAAAAAACTGAAAGGCGTATTCTATTTGGTTCATTATTCTTTCTGTGTACACTATGAAAGAATTAAGGACTAACCCAGCTTGCTGCAGGCCATCAGATTTCCTCTTTGACCTTGTCTGATAAAATCTCATCCGTTTGTGCTCAAGACTGCTTAAAAACCTAAACCTATCCTGCACAAAATAAATATAGGAGAAAAACTCTTAAGAAATGCTCTTTATTCTAAGCCCAATGGGCTATCTTTATTCGTTAGGTCTGAGTATTTGACTAGTATCTAGTTCTGCGATAAACAAAAGCTGAAATGTAATTTACCAGCTCTTCATGAATTGTTTATTCATATCCACCCTCGGGATATTCCAGTACTATTGAATTACTCAGTGTGATGTTGACAACTAGTTTTGTGATGGGTTTTTTTTTTGGGGGGGGGTCCTCATAATTTCTGAAATGTGCTGTTATCCAGTATTTAGATCGGAGAATTAATTATCAAGGACATGTGAGAATTTCACAAAAAAGGTGTGGACAAGTTTAATATAATGGGCCAAATTCTATCCTGAATTACACTGGTGCAGCCCAACTCATGACAGCAGAAAGACAGAATGTAGGCAATTAAATATTACTGTAAGATTGTTTTTTCATGTGTGGCATTGCTTTCTAGATCTCCTAAAAATACTCCAGGGTTTGGGGGGGGGGGGGGGGCTTTGTTTTTTTTTTCACCC
>JANZLQ010000040.1:22402522-22413044 GCA_026212715.1 Elanus axillaris
GGTAGATGGGGGAGGTGGGGGAGATGGAGTAGAGGGGGAAGAGGTGGTAGAGGAGGAAGAGGCTGTGGCAGAGGAAGAGGTGGCGGCAGGGGAGGAAGAAGAGGCCGAGGAGGCAGAGGAGCCTCGCGAGGAGCCACCAGAGCGAAACGTGCCCGAATTACAGATGATGAATTTGAAAATTTGTTTGGAGGACAATTTGGTGAGAATGTGTTTGGAGGGCGATTCAGTAGACCGCCTCGAATCAAAACAAGGAACGAGGGCAGGAGAACTGTCTTGTACAACGATGATTCTGATAATGACAACTTTGTGCACACCGAGGATCCTTTGAACCTTGGTACTTCCAGGTCAGGCAGGGTGCGGAAAATGACAGAAAAAGCCAGGGTCAGCCATCTCATGGGATGGAATTATTGACAGATGAAAAACTTTGGAACAATTTTAAAAGAACTTCAATGGCCTTCTACTGCAGGGATTTTACCAGAAAATCTACCAAGCAAGTTGTGCGGGGACTCCACTCACGTTTCACAGTGGTGCTTTTCCATTATGTCAGTTTGCGTTTGTTTTAAAACTTCAGATCGCCACACTTCATTGGTCAAAACAAGCCTTATTCATTAGGCCTTAAATTACAGAAATTCTTCCCCACACACTACCAGTTCATCACATTAAAGAGGCTTCCAGCTTCTCAATAAGAACATGACATTTTGAGTCACAATTATGACTTCTCTCCCTTGTTTTGTTTTTGTATTATAGAAATAGCACCTTCTTACAGAGTTTTTATGTGGTTTCTGCCATAAATCCTTATACACAGTAATAATTATAACTTTTGCACAATACACCAATCCTAAAGGCAGCTATAAAATGTTTACAGTTTCTATATTGTAAGAAGGATCTGGATTATTTTAATCTTCCCAGGCCAAACGTTCATGAATTGTGCTGAACTGAAGTATGTCTATACTACAGTTACGGGGGTCCTGATGTGCTTTCTATCGGTTCTTTATTCATGTAAAAAGTGACAAAGGGTTGGTGCCTTGTAAATATGTAGCAAACCTTTGATGTGGTGTGTCCTATGTGTGCATTAACTTTATTAAAAAGAGAATACTTGAGAAGTATGAATATCTAGACAAAAGGTGCCAAATGCAAAAGTTACTTGCATCTATTTTCTTTTTGTCCTCTCATATTTTTATAGTATTAATAGAGATTGTGCAGCTAAGGGGTAACTTCAACATTTGAAAGGTTCCTCCTCTTCAAAGCATAACATGATTTTTAATAGTAGCTCAGCTACCTCTATTTACAACTACTGGAAACTGAAAAGAAAATAGATGCTATTATTTCAGTACGTGTTGAAGAAGAGGCAAGAAGGAGCGTAGAGGGATGGAATTGCTCGCGAAGTTGTAGATTAACTATATCTCCATTATATTGACACAACGAGAAGAAATCTAAGTAATTATCAGAGGTTTCAGAAGCATAATGTTTTCAGCAGAAGGTGATTTGTTTGTGCAGACAGGCCGAATGTCTCCCACACGTTTCTGCTGCCACTTGCTCGGTGCAAATCTGTGTTTGGTTTAATTTGCCCCTCGAAGGTGGTGAGGGAGCTGAACGGAGCTCCAGTGCCTCTGGTGGCTGGCAGTACGGATAAGCTCCCATTCACATCCTCCAGACGGACTCTTGTATCTCAAGCTTCCAGAAGAGAATTTGTGTTGCACTGTACTCTTGTTATCCTGAAAAATGCTAACTTGAAAACAGAAATCATTTTGGTAGTAGTAGTACAGTATGTGACAACATTTGTAGTCTTGCTCCTCGGTGAACAGAAACAGGTGTTTGGCGTGGGCTGAGCTGGAGATGAGCAGCCTCTTACTTCGTAGGGTCTGGCTGGAATATATATGGGACTTCAACTCCCTTCCGTTGTCTGAACGAATCTGACAGTTCTAGCTTGAATAAGAGAGTGAGTTCAATTACACAGAGAGAACAAACGAAAAAAGAGACCAGAAAGTTTTGGTGGAGTTTTTCAAGAATCTTTTTTTTTTTTTTTTTTAAACTTTCATCCAATATCCTTAAGTTCTTCTGTGCACAGCTTGGTCAATAATTCTGGAAAACCTCAGGCAGCAAAGAGTGACCCATGTATATTCTCAGACGCAGAAGGAATTTAATTTTTGACTTTCTATATTAAGCACTAGCTATTTTATCTCGCTTTCCAAAAATTCTAGTTAGATGCAAAATGACTTAAAAAAATGCAGAGGTTTAGTTTTGTGATGGAGGAGAGTATATCCTAAATTGCTCAGAGCGTTAACATGAGTTTATGGTACAGTACAAAAGTCACACTTTTAATTTTTTTAAGGAATGTTTTGAATCGGCCGTAATCCATTTCTGGACTTGATTCAGTTGTGTTTTGATGGGGGGAAAAGAAAGAGTGCAGAGGCTCTCCTAGTTCTCTATTGGGCTTTAACATATAAACACCTGTCCTATCATCTCTCTCATAAATATGTATATATATATACACGCATATATATTTATAAGAAATGTATTATTTCTTTGACTGATTGGTCCTTCTACATATGGTAACCAGGTATAGCATGTGTGCATCAGTTCATAGTCAGAATCATACCCCGTTTAGATCAGTCCTGTTGAGCTAATGTAAACACTATGGTTTCTGTTCTAAAGCCTGAAAATCTTGAAATGCAAAAGAAATGCTTTTCATATATTTCTGACTGGCCGAAGATCCACTTACTTATTTATTTTGTGTAGGGGTTGGGGAGAGATAAAACATGTGGATTCCAGAGAAATCATTTTATAAGTTTGTGTATTTTAGCAGCAATTAGAATAATATTAAATATGTTCTTCAATGTATCTTTTCTATGTAATGAAGTACTGTGAAGATAACAGTGAAGCATCACTTTGCTGTGGCGTAAGTATTAATCAAATGTGTTACATGATTAAGAGCTAGACAGCAGGGTGTGCTAGAACAACGGAACTATCGCTTATTGTAAAAAAAAAAAAGCAGCTTTTTTGTGCATGGGAACCTTTTATAAGCATGAACGGAATAACTTGGGTTTAGAGATGTTATTTTTACTTGGGTTTGTATCTGGATTCTTTCTCTGCGTTAGGCAATTGATTTCTTATGGCCTCGTTCTGTGGAACAATTATAATTTTGTAGTAACTTTGACACTTTCTCTCAAAACCCAGATTCTATCAGGAGCCACTTACGGTTGCAGAAAACTTAGTATCAACCCAACAGGTGCAGCAGAAGCACTAAAATGATTTCAACCTTGTACCGTCTCGCTCCCTGATCCAAAACCTGGGTGCTCAGCCAGCATCTCCTGAAGTTGCCGAGCTCCTAGCAGGCTGCGCTGCCCGGCGGGTTGCAGAGTCAGGACCATAGTCTCTCTCCTTGCACTTTTAACAAAAAATTCCAAAACTCTGCCTAAGAAAAGGGTTTGAAGGTCTGATTACGTATGAGATTCCTGAGGGCTAACAAGGCTTGCAGGCAGGCCAGGGGTTCCTCTGCTGCTGTCGGATTAATTCTCGGGTATGGGCACTTCGAAGTTTTCTCTAGATGCGCAGTCTTCCGTGCTCCCTCTCCCGAGCTGCCGGGGCGCTTGAGAGCATTTGGAGACACCTTGGAAAACAGGGCTTGTGCCCCGAGGGGCTTCAGTCGCCCGCAGAGCGTTAGCCTCAAGCGCTTCGTCCTCTGTAGAGATGGGGCTGAAAGTCATGTGCATCTTCATTCTTGGATTTCTCCTGGCTACAAATCTGCTGTCTCTGTAGCACTCCCATTTCTTCCTGGACCAGGGCATGAATGACGAAGCTTATTTTGCAGTAGTGATGTGCTGTTGTCTCAGTCCAGCCCAAACTTTGCCTACTTTTTCTTTTCTCTGTCACCTTTTGGTTTTCTCTTTGCCCTGCTCCACCTTTCTTCTTTAGCTTCCCTTGATTGCCCCTGTAGGCTATTTATGATGCTCTTTCGGAAACTTCTGATGTCTTGATGAATTTTATTTTGGCTAGACTGTAAGATTCAATTCTCTCTATGCCTCTCTTTTCCTACGACTTTCCATATATTTTTATATTTGCCTTACTTGGTTTACTAGCAACATTCCCAAATTGCGGGAGGTGGATTTAATGAAGATGGAATGTCTGAGGGCTGGCTTCTTGGCTGCTCTGCACCTCTGTGGCCATCCGTACCCCGAGTGGAAATGCTGCACGATCGGATGGGGCAGCACGTGCCTCCCCTTGCTCCGATGTCGGCGGTTGCAGGGAGGCACGGCAGCGGGACGGCTCCCACTGTGCCGCCTTACACGCGGCTACGTAAAACACCACTTAGTTCCACCTGGTATCCCTTAACACGTGTGCTCCGTGTCTACTGAATTACTCCTTTTTTTTTTTCCCCTTGCTACGTGAATTGCAATTAATGGAACCCTTGTAGAAGTTGTGTGCTTCCAGCCTCATGAGATATTTTTGTTTTAAATAACCCGTAAAACTTTTATGTTGGTGCTTGAACTTAGATGGGTCTGGGCAGTTTTATCACTCCTCTCTAGCTTTTTATCACTCCTCGCTCCGTAAACTAGGCAGAGGCCACCCCCCTTAGCCCAGTCAACCCCACCCTGCAGATAAACAAGCTAAATATAATGATGAAGAAATAATTTGTGGAGGATTTTTGGCTGCTTAAAATTTTGCGTCCTGTTGCGTTATTTCGATTTTCCCTGTATGCTTTCCTAAATGTACACCTCAGCTGCTTCTCCCACACAAAAGCGGAAAGACTGTATAGTACATAGAGCCCTGAAAAGAACTGACACCGGGTGCATAGTAAAGAGAGTTTTCAAGTGATTTAAAAAACGTGGCAGGACCCAGCTACAATGTATTGCTTTTGACAATGTTTGGAGGCTCTCTTGACTGCAAAAAGCAAGATGAACCTTGTCAAGCATTTGAAAAGGCTGCTCCTGGGTGTCTCTGGAATGTTTCCGACAACCGTTCAAAATCGCACAGTATTAACATGAGAAAACAAGTTTAAATCAATGATTTTGGGTAAGAACTTGGTTAATATTTCATCTTTAATCTGAGCAGTGAATGACAGGGAAAACTGAATAGCTGTAGGTTTAAGGATGTCAGCCCTGACTTGGAGTGTCCTGCTATCGTTGGTCTGTGTCATGAATTCAGTGTTTTAAAAAATGTATTTCTGTGTTTACATTTCTTGATTTTATTTCTTTTAAAACCATCCTGCAAAGTTTTATAAAATGCTAATTATTTACATGATAGACTGAAGGAGCAGTTAACAATCCAAGGATAAATCTATACTTAGTATTGTAGGGAGCTGTCATTGTGTTCTTACAAGTATGTATTATAGAAAATTACTGCGCATGTGCGATAGATAATTTTCAAATATTAGTATATCAGCGGTTTACACATTGAAGAAAAGAAACTCCTTTATGTACAGTAAGTAACAGCCTGCAAAATTTAGTCTAAAAGTTGTCTTAGTATTAGAAATGCAAAGACCTGTTGGAAGCTTGTACATTTTTAATATGTCATGTTCAGCCCACAGCAAACTTTACACAACTGTGCTATGAATCCCTGAAAAATTAGATTTCCAGTGGAATTGCTGTCACAGCCTTAACTCTAGTATTATAAAAATGGTGCTTAAATACATTTATGTGCATGGATGTGGGTACCTGATAAGAGTTTGTGAGAATTTAAAGTGAAACCGAGCGGCTTAGTGCTGCACTTGCGAGTTAGTACTCCCGGTAGATAACTGCAGCCAGATCTGGGAATTGGCAAATGTGTAAATATTTGGAAAATATTTAAACCGGTGGACAATTAAGAGCAGTTTCTCAGTTTTGCGGGTTTTAATTGGCAAGCGCGGCATATCTTCCCGATCTCTGGGTCTGTGAGAAGCAGGCAGGGTGGTGAGAGGAGCTGCTCCGGAGGAGGCCGGGGAGCCGAGGTCCTGCCCGAATATTCGCAGGAGGGGTTGGTGTTCCCGCCTGCCTCGCGGCTGCACCGCTCTTTGGCAGAAAAAATCAAAAGCCTCCGTTTCTCTTCCTAAAAAGGCCTCCTCGGACAGTGGTGACTGCTCGGATGTATTCAGAAATCAAAGTCTGATGATTACTTTTCTGTAGAAGTACTAATACAGGCTATTCATTCCTCCATGAGTCATTATAGCAGACTTCATTTAGAAATAGCAGTTGATGTCGGAGCGATGAAATTCACGTGATTTAGGCTCTACAGTTCATGTTCTGGATGATTTAAAAACACTCCAAAAATGCACAAAACTATTAGAGTTATGTCTACTTTCTATATTGATTTTTTTTTTCCAGGTGATATTTATGCCCATATCTTCACATCTGCTATCTCAGGTCCCTTTAAATGAATACTTCAGGGATTTTGATGCCACTTGTTGGCAGACCAAATGTAATATTTATATGCAATGAGCTGTTAGTTTTTGTATTGTACAAATGTAAATTTGTAAAGATTTTTTTCTAGAGTTTTTTTGAAGTCACTTATGTAATCTAGGATGTTTCATTTTCCAGCTGTGGGATTGTCTTAATAAAAAAAAAGATAAACTCTTACTTTGGTTTTGCATTACTTACTAAATAGTTTAGACATTAAAAAGAAAAAAAAATCCCCAACCTTAAAATTGAGTTTTCAACGTAAAAAGAAAATCACTTTTTGATTCAACTGGGTATTTTTATACTTATAAAAAAGGAAACTTTTATAAACTGGATATAGACATTTTATAAGCTGTGCAGATCTTAAGCAGGACAGGACGGAGACCCTCACCTCAGCCAAAGGCAAGGGCTCGCTGGGGGTCTGTCACCCAATTTGTCATCTGACCTGGCTCCAAAATACCATTTTCCTGGGCAAAAGGAGAGGAACGGCTAATGCCTTCTTGGGAAACTACATGAAAAACGCTGTCCAGGGCGATAGGTCTGTGCAGAGCCTCCCCGAGCAGCACCGGAGCGAGCGAGGAGGAGGAGGAGGAGGAGGAGGGTGAGGTCCCTCCTGCCACCGTGGGATGGTATTCAGCCCGAGGAGGAGATCATACCTATTTTTAAGAGGTATTTAATGCTAAACAAAAAAACCTACTCCTTTTTCATCGGTGTTCTTGCCCTCTTGTTAAATAGCAGCGATAATATTGTTTAAACAGGGTTTTTCCTACACAAGCGGTGCCCGCGGCCGCGGGATGGACGGCGACGGCTTCGGCTTAAAGCTGCCTTGGGGTGGTGGCCAGCGCGGTCTGGGTCTTCGGGCTCGGCCGGGGGCAGACGCCGACTGTCACCCGCAAGCGGTTTCAGTTGCCAAGTTGGCGAAGGCTGACCCTGCGCCGTCCCGAATACGAGCGGGGAGGGGTGGGGGAACGTCACGGGGCTGCCTTTCTCGCACACGCTGCCCAAAGGCTTTAAAGCCCTTGCATCCCACCGGGCACAGAGGGTTTAATACTCAAAAATAGCTGTTACGAGGTATACAAGTAAAGACGGCCTCCCTGCGGTTAGCCTGTCCCTTGCCGTTCAGCTCTCTTCCAAGCCTGTCCTGCCATGTATTCCTCTCACAAAACGGTATTTTGGCTTTTCCCCTCGCTAATCTCCTGACTTATTTGACATTTCATTTTATTGCACTGATTCAAATGGGCCAAATGGCAATTCCTTTCAGATGTGAATGAATATCTTCTTTTTAATGCAACGCTCATATTCCAGGCCCTGGGAACAGAAGGGCTTTTTTTTTTTTTTTTTTTTTCCCTTGGCCTCATTGGTTACAGAGAACAAAATTAAACTTGTATTGCACAGATACTGAAGCCTTCCTGCTAAGTACATCCATCAAAGGGCATTAGCAAGAAGAAATTACACTCTCTTCAGAGCTGCTTTGCCTTCATCAAATCACCCTTTGCTGTCACTCCCGTGAATATTGTATCATCGGTGTTACGTACTTTATATCATCATATGTTTAGGTCATATGTGGTAATACATGTTATAAAATATATGATATAAAATATCGATGTGGTAGAGAACAATTCAATTATTCTTCCAGTGCACTTTAGAAATGCGTTTTGTAGAAGTATTTTTTTTTAACAGCGATTTTTGCAGATGCTTTCGAATTAAATTGTGACTTTCATGCATTTCAGCAGCGTGCGGACTAAACACTACCTTGCCCTGACGTGCAGGACAGCTGTGTCATCCCAACGCTCCTTTCCAGCCTGAAAAACCCCGGAGCACCCTCTTGCATCCTCTCATCAGCTGCCCGCACGATGCTCCGTGCGTGCAAGGCGATGCCGGCGGTCGTGGGCTCCGTCCGGCTCTCGGAGCCTTGCAGACCTTGGCGGGAGGGGGGAAGCCGAGCTTTGCCTCCATCCAGGGACTGGAGTAGGATGATCTGCCCTTCGGTGGTTATATCCTCAGCCGGAGCCGCTTTTTGCGGCACGGTCGGAGCTCTGAGGCAGACTGCGGTGTGCGTTTGCGCACGTGCCCTTTTTTCCTTGAAGCTGGTTGAAGGCCTTTTTTTTTTTTTGGGGGGGGGGGGGGTGTGGAGGAGGCAGGATGGAGGTGCCCCCTCTGCCTCCAGGATCCCCCACTTCTGGGTTTGCTTTTTTTCTCGGTGAATAAAAGCCCTTTGTCTTAAGACGGAGAGGATCGGGTGCTGAGCCAGGAGGGCCTCTCCCGTGACGCAGGCGCTGGCGGTGCTGGCAGCCATCCCGCCCCAGGCCGCCTTCCTCCGGCAAAACCCCTTTCCCCGGCACCGTGCGGTGAGGTCCGGCCCAGCGTCTGACGCAAGGACGGCCTGCCCTCCTCCTCCATCAATATTTGCTCAGGTGCCGGGAGGGAAGGTTTTTAAGAGCTCCCGCTGACGCAGTTTGCTCCGGCCTCGTGCCTCCCCTCCCTCCCTCCCAGGGCCGATGGGCCGCCCGTCCCATGGAAGGTGCCGGCGGCCGCTGCCGAGCATGAGGGACCGACTGGCGGAGCTGCGGCAGCGAGCCGCGGCCGAGGGGGACCCGCACGACGACGTTCTTTGCTTCGACAACCCGGCCTTCGTCGGGAACGACACCGGCCCCGTTAGCCAGGCCCTGCGGGAGGCTGCCGAGCTCTGGCAGGCCTTGGACCGACTGGAGCAACTCTCCGAGAGCATCGACCGGCGGCAGCAAACCGTGTTGTGCTGCACCTCGGAGGAGAGCCTCTCTCGGGAGAAGCAAGGGCTCGGTGCGGCCCGAGCCGCCTTCGCCCGCGAGGCCGTGGCCCTGCAGCCCCAGCTGGGTGCCCTGCCGCTGGCGCCGGTGGGGGGGACGGGGCGAGCGGCCCCCCGCGTCCGTCAGACCCAGCTTTGGCTCCTGCTGCAGCGGTACCGCACCGTCCTCTCCCGGCACTACTCCCGGGAGAGCCGCTATCGGCAGAGGCTGAAGGAGCAGATCGAGAGGCAAGCGGAGCTGGCGGGCATCGACCTGGGGACGGAGGACTTGGACCGGCTGGCCGAGAGCCCCGAGGGACCCCGCATCGTGGGCCGAGACCTGGAGGAGCCGAAGGCCAAGCAGCACCTGGCCGCGGCCCAGGCGCGCCAGCGGCAGCTCCTCGACCTGGAAGCGCAAATGGCGGAGCTGCGAGGGCTCTTCTTGCAGCTGGAGGGGCTGCTGGCCGAGCAGCACGGGGCCGCCGACAGCCTGGAGCACTACGTCCTGCGCACCCTCGACTACGTCGCCCAGAGCGGCGGCGAGGTGAAGAAGGCCTTCGAGTGCCAGCGGTCGTCGCGGCTCTCGGCCCTGCTGACGGCCGCGCTCAGCCTCTGCGCCTGCTGCGCTTGCCTGCCCTGCCTCGGCGGGACCCTCCGGTGAGCCGGAGCTGGACCGGGAGGAGGATTTTGCAGCAGCTCTGATGGATTTCCTACCGGTCTGTGCGAGAAATGGTGTCCTGAGAGGTTGCTGCCGCCTTGTACGTCTTTGCACGGCAGTGCAGGGACCGTGCGCGCCTTGTGCAATGGTGCAGGGGCTATGCACACCTTGCACGGCGAGATGAGGACCACCCAAACCTCGTACGATGGCACAAGGACCTTGCACGGTGGTGGAGGGCCCGTGCACACGTTGCACAGTGGCGTGAGGACCACGTACACCTTGCACGATGGCACAGGGACCATGCCCCCCCTGCATAAGAGTGCAGAGACCAGACTTGCACTGCAGGACAGGCACCCAGAGCACTGCAGTGCCCAACAAGGAAAAGCACTTTTAATACTATGAAGCCTAACTTAAAAACTTTAATGTTTCCACGTTTTTTTTATTTATTTAAAGGAGAGAGGGAAAAAAAAAAAAAACCACGTTGAATTTTATGGCACTTTTGTTGTTACATGCGCGGGGACCTGATGGCTGGGTGCCACCACGGAGCAGTGTGAAGGCTCTTCCACTGCATCTGAATCTTTATTCTCCCCACTTTCTCCAATTTCTACTTTCTGGGCATTTTTTTTACATCAATAATATTGCATTTGCATTGTTGCTGGTTTGTACACAGGTGGTGGGGTTTGGGCTGGGTGTCCTGCATGGCTCACCCACTGGTGTGACCCTGGGGGG
>JANZLQ010000040.1:22426009-22455410 GCA_026212715.1 Elanus axillaris
ACGCGGTGTTTTTCAACAAGCCAGGATTGTCCGTGAGAACCCACAATATCTTGTGGCCCTGTTGTTCAAGAAATTCCCCTACATCCCAGCAGCGTCTTCCTCGAAGCGCACAGGGTCAGACAGAGCTGGGAGGGCCCCTCAGCATCCCCGCTGCTCTTGCATCAGGCCCTGGGGAGCTGCATGGTCCTCTGGACTCAGCCTTCTCCCAGTTCCTCAGAAATAGTGGGATCCACTCCGTCCTTCCGCTGCTTCCCACCGACACCACGAACACCGCCCTGTAGTAGGTGCTCCTTACCCACCCTCTCTTCTCCTCGCTCTCTCCCCTCCTTGTGTCCTGCTCTACCTTTGATCGCAATTTCTTTTCCAGTAACGTCTCTCTCTGCCTCTCAGGTTTTTTTTCCTAAAGTAGGGTTGTTTTCCATTGAAAACTCTGTAGCAGAGACAAATGAGGACACAAAAGCCCCAAAGTACCTTACACCATGCTTCTCTCTAATCTCTTTGCTCTATCCACATACTTTTTAGCTTCTTCCACTCTTGCCCTGCCTATTTTTGAAGGCAAGGAGTAGCTTCAGGATTAGTTCTTTTCCCTGCAAACGTCCTTAGGTAGAAACTTATCCTGTGTGTCCGAAAGGTGCCCATCTCATCAGGCCCCCACTTTTGAACGGACCACTGGAATATCCTCACGACATGGATAATAATAGGCAACACCATCACTGATCATGATAAGTAAATTAACTTTGGCTTTCTAAAGCCTAAAGCTCCAACCTGCAATTAGAATTAAGTGGCTAGGCCACTTCAGCACACCACATCTGCAATGCAGATGGGATTTGGCAGATTATACCCATCAGCAGCGTACAAAGACCATGGTACTTAAAACCCGCACACTTAGCAATGGTTTTGATCCAACCTTATTAACAATAGCAGCAGCAGGAAATCAAAATCATAGCAGTGTTGATTGGAAGGGACCTGTGGGGCTCATCCAGTCCAGCATCCTACCGAGCACCCGGCTCTTGCCAGCGCCAGCCCGGCTCAGCTGGGGCTTTGCTCAGCCAAGTCTTGACGACCTTCAGGGATGGAAACTTCCCAGTCTCCAGGGAAGCCACCCCTCCGGGGGGCTATTAAACAAGTTTCTATTAAAAGTTTGGTGGATACTGGGAAAATTCCAGTGCAGGTTGGCTGTAGCCTGGGACTTGAGCCATTTCCTCTATTTTTGTTCCATTTTCTTGTATTTTAACCATGCCTAGTTAAAGTTTAAAAAATGGAAATAGCAAATCGAGCAGATGTGCATCAGTATCGTGCGCAGGAGAGAAATAAAGTATTTTTTTCCTTTTGTCTCAGAGTTGTTGAGAAAGCATTGGAAGAAGATTTTGAAATAGGCACACCATATATATACTGCCGTACAAGAAAGCTTGCCCGCTCTCTTGTACTGTCACATAATAGAGTTAAAAAGAAGTAAGTCTTATTTCCATACTGAGTCATTGCTTGCACTTTGTTTAGCGACTGTTGAATCGAATGTCATTTCAGCTGGTTGTGAAGCAGGGACAGGTGCAGAATATCGTCTTTTTGTTTTTGCGGCAGATGCAAGCAGGGGAGAGAGCAATGTGTTTCTCATCCATAAAGCAGCAACAGAATAATGTTAAATTAAGCCTAAAACATTCCTGATGAATAAAGGCAGAAGCGCTAAAGTTCCAGGAAGAAAATATGTTCCACAAGAAACTGAAGTTTTCAAACTTGCAAAATATGAATTTGCTATAAAACCAGACATTTATAATTTATTTTAATGGTTTTGCAACTTACGTGGCAACTGGAAACAGACTCGGTAGGAAAAGGACAGATTTTCTTCCAGTGCCATTTATGCCCCTTTATGAATCGACTTGGGCAGCTGAATGCAACCATGAGAGCCGGGAAGGCTTTGAAGAAATTCAAGCTAAACACGCTGTTTTCTCAGAGGTGAAACGGACACAGCCACCACCTCGTCGTTTGAGCTCTCCTCTGCTCTGCAGATCCGATCCTGGAGCCGAGCAGAGAGCAGACAGGGCAAGCGGGTCCAGCTGGGATGAGCAAATTCCCATTTCTGGGGTGCTAGCCTGGTTTTAGCAGCCGTACCTCCCCTCCCGGGCTGGAGGAGGAGAAGGTGGATTCTGCTGCCGGCACGGCCACCCATGGTGACTTCCACAGAGTCACTCAACCCAGCACGTCTTTGTACCAGAACATCCAGCCTGGACGTCAACAGCTTTTAATAATTAATGGGTATGCAACAACGATGAGCAATCCGTGTCCTCCCCTCCCCAGTCTCCATCCAGGTAGGAACCAGAGGAGCTGGTTGGACCTCTTCTTGCATCCACCAGCAAAGCTGTGGGTTCCCAGGTAGGTGGGAGGCATTACACAAACGTACGGACCTTGGTGCCAACACCATGCCCAGCACACAGCTGGGTGGTATCCTTGCACCCAACACGTTGGGCCATGGCTATCAGAGACATTTCTCACCATATCCCCCATTTCAGGTCACCAGCATCATAAGGGAGTCAGGCAGGTGCTAGTTTTCTCCTTCTGAGAACATTTTTAAGGTCTTGAAATGTCCCTCGCCCATATCAGAAAGTTAAAAAAAAATATCAGTTTCTTTCAAGTGTTTTCACCATAATCTGTTTTTTTGCATGTATGTTATTGCTAAATGTGGGTTTGGTTAGTTTGGGGTGGTTTGTTTCTTTGTTTTTTTTTCTTTAAATGGCTGCTTCTTATTTAGAAAAGGCTAAAATAAAAGTTTCCAGCAATTGCAGAATACTCTCTTGAGAAAAGCAATGTAACGAATAAAATTAGCCATGAAAGATTTGATTAACTGACAGAAAGATTTTTTGAAAAATTCCTGAGCAAATCTAACACTGGCAAAGCTGGAAGATACTTTTCACTCTTGTGCACTAAAGCATCCTTCTGGGTTTAGGGACAACCAGTTGTGGGGCAGGTGGATGTACACGCATGGGCTTCGGAGCGAAGGACAACGCGAGTGGTGGTTCTTGGTGGGCTCCGTCCCCGGGGTTCACATCCTGCCTCAATTTACCCAGCCAGGGATAAACCACGAGCTGTAATTTCACTCCAGTTCAACCGGTTCATCGCTTTTTCAGCCGGCAACACGCAGTGTCCCAAAAATTACTCTCCTGTGTAGTGACAACACATGCAGCCACTTAGCCGCTTGGCAACACCGAGGATGCTGATGAGACTTCTCCAGCCCATCTGCCGCGTGGCTACCAAGGACTAATGTCTCCAACCGGTGATGACACACAAGGTATTATTTATGTGTAGATTCACACGTGCTCCTCCTGGAACAACCACAGATGGACCGCTCGGGAGAGCGACAAATCCCTCGCTTAGACACCTCCTGAGCTGAAGGATGGAGAGGGAGTGTTTGGGCAAGGGCTGCTGGAGGAGATAGATGAAGGCTGGAGCCATGCCTCCTCCCCATGCCCTGCAGATGGGAAAGAAAACCTGGCCAAAAGCGGGAGCAGGTCTGGAGATGCATGTTGGAGGAAAAAAAGCGCCAGGGAAGAGGAAGGAACTGGGGGCAACGTGGATGGTGTGCAGGGAGGCTGCACACTCTGGCATGCAGGGTGCAAGAGGATGATGAGGATGAAGTCGTGGCTCGTGAATTCCGCCTCCACCGTCACCACGCAGACCTGCCACACCGACCAGGCAGGGTCCGGGCCAGCCTCGGTCAGCTTCCACGGCAGCCGGTGGTTAATTGGAGAAGGATCCACGGACTGTCATCGCCCAGTATGCTTTGAAACAGCGGCTGAACTGCAACTACTTTTGCTTTCTTTGCCTGCACCTTTGCTAATTGTCTGAGTGGTTTAATCTGGAGCAAGGCAGGAAATAGTTGGGAATTGTTGTGCTAGCCTGAAAATGTAGGTGAAACATCAGTCTTGACATTTGGTGAACTAAAAATCTTAATTCATATTCTCCAAACCGCGGTTTCTCTGCCCCACACTTGTGCACTTGCACGCTCGCGGCTGGAGCCAGCCACCGATGCCGCCCTTCCTCACCCAACAGCAGCGACAGCCTCTTGTGGACACAACCGAGAGGAAATTGAGAATGACCCCCCCACACCACCAATTAAAACCCACACCGAAGTGATTTCAGTGTGTAATTAGTCTGTGAGTGAAGGCATCAAAGGCAAAACCCCGTCTCCGCCTTTGCTGACGGCCACGTCTCAGTGCACAGATGAGAGCTGAGCCTCCCACTCAACTTCACCCCAAACTGGCTCATTTCCACCAGCCTCCAGTGTAATTAAAGTATTTGATGCATAGTAATGGTTGCGCTAATTAAATGTTGCTGTTTATTATTAAATAATGAAACTCATTAGCATATGCTGTGCAGCGGAGATGCTGGTGGCTGAGTGCTGGTGCCTGGACTCTGCCCAGGTAACCTGTGAATTCACTGCTCCGAAACTCGAAGATCCCCATTTTTTCCAGTTTGTGCTGAGGCTATTAAAGCATTTTTACTTGTTTGGCCACAAGTATTTTAAATTGGGAACGTTTTAATAGACTGTGCAGTAAAACATCCATATGCATGCTGTTCTGGGTCACTTTTCATCCCTTTATAGTGTTCCATAGGCACTGGAAAAATCTGATATCTAGCACATTCCCAAGGGGAACATTTTTGCATTTGTACAAAGCTAAATTGATTGCAAGCATGCAGCCAGTACTATGACAAATTTAAGCTTGTTATTTTGCTGGTACATCATATAACAATGTTTTTATGAAAGCTGTGTCGTCGCTACATGATAATTTTCAGATTTCCTGAGCTAAGCTGCGCAGCGGTGTATTAAGATTCATATATGTTGAAATATTCACAGTATAAAATCTTAACACACACCCAACACTGATTTAAAACATTCCAGGCACTGGGTCAAAATAGAAGCTGGGAGAAAAACACACACACACGACAGTGCTGAAAATCCAACTTGTTTTTACCACTCTGTTGCACATAGCCCTGGTGAATCAGAAGGTTCTGTTTACTCCTCATTTCATGTGATTTATTATCAGAGGGCCCAGCTGGGACCACTGTGGCTAAAGGATCGTCAGCATTTCCATTACCACCACTTTATAGCTCAGCCGTAAAAGTTTACTCAGAATTGCGATGGTCCAAGTCTTTGCTTTGGAAGAAATTTTTTTCCCTCAAAACTTTATTTTAAAGTGATTTAGGAACCATTAAGTTTTACGAAGGCGAAAGGAAAATTAAAAGTTTGACTTCGCTGATGGTAGATGCTTTTTTATACCCTTCCGAAGCAGGGTGGCTGGCAATAGCGGATGCTATGGGCTGGTCTTTCTTCATCGCTTGCTTGCGACCCTCCTTCGCCCTGGGAAGCCCGCGGTCGGTTTGGCAGCGGGCGATGCTGGCACGGCCGCGCATGAATGAATGCAAACCTCAGTGTCGGGGATGTCCTCGCTGCATGTGTTTTATTGGGGGGCATTTAACAGCAGGAACTGGGGGGCAAAGCCAAATGTGGCTCCGGGGGTGGGCGGCGTGGCCAGAGCACGGGGCGGTAGGAGCAAAGCTGCTCGAGCTCCTCCCAGCTAAACAAAGGTTCTTTGGAAAATAGCTTTATAGCAGGAGCAAAATGGGGCAAAAATGTGGGTTTTTTGCAGTAGGTTTGTTTCTGGACAGCCTGAGCACTGGGGCTTGTGCTTCTGCTTCTGCAGAAGGGCAGGGGTTGAGCTGGGATTTACACCATGTGTAATGTTTCCCTTTATGTTAAGGCTGGAAACAAGCCTTGAAGCTGCACTGAAAGAGGAAAAACAGAGAATGATGAAAATTGGAGCAGTGCCCTTTTTCTGAAATCCGTCACTGAATACAATAGAATAATTTTATTTGTAAAATGGCAAATAATTTCCATGTTGGAAAGCATTTTGCTCAGTTTGCTAGCAAGGAAACAATGCATACAATTCATACAATAGCCAAAGAATACATGCGGTTGAAAGAAAAGAGAGTTTCAGAGACTCAGTGCGAGCATGCTGAATGCTTCTTTAATTCAACATACAGCCTCAGAGCACTGAAACGGATCATTGCAACACATTATGCCATGCCCTGAATCAATAGGTTAAAGCTTTCTCATTCACTTTGTACTATTAGGTCAAATGAAACTTTTTTTTTTCTTCAAAACCACCTTTCATCTTTCTTCTGTGCTACCAGAGAGGAAGGAGCTCCCTGCAACCTGTTATATTTGAAATTATTTCCTATTTGATGGAGTTCTAATAGGTGTGGAAACGTATTCAGTGCTGAGCTCCTCCTGTTGTGAGCATTGGGAGGAGGAGAAGAGGTTCGACCCTGCTCACCTATTTACTTCCCACTAGAGGAGCTCATCACCGCCCATTAAATGAGATTAGCAGCCGACTCAAAGTGCAGAAATTATTCCTCTTGCTACTAATAGCCTTGATACTAGTAGAAAATAATTTTGTTCATCCCTTACCAAGCCATCCAGGTCCTAGGGTTGCCTATGTCAGGCACACGTTCGGGAAATCCCTTACTACGCTGAAATTATCATATGGATAAATGCCAGGGTGCCCAGGCAAAGCCCATCTTCTAGCACCGCCTGAGACCTTGCCAAGAAAATAAAAATAAAAATGAGTATTGTGCCTGGCAGGGAAGGAGAAAAGTACTTGACTGACCCAGGCAGCAGCGGGGGCTGCCAGGAGGGATGCAGGGCTACAGCCCATCCAGGGATGGTCATCGCGGGCTGTGGCGCATCCGGGAGAGCTCAAACTGCACACGAGACACAAGGACGAGAGGAATTGGCCTCAAGTTGAGCCAGGGGAGGTTTAGATTGGATATTAGAAAAAAATTCTTTCCTGAAAGGGTTGTCAGGCATTGGAACAGGCTGCTCAGGAAAGTGGTGGAGTCACCAGCCCTGGAGGTGGTGTTGGGTTGACGGTTGGACTTGATGATCTTAAAGGTCTTTTCCAACCTCAACGATTCCATGATTCTATTAAATCAGTGGCATGGCTTCCACGCCATCCAAAGGGCTCAAACCCTCCCCGGAGGAAGCACAGGAATCACCGAGGCTTCCAGTCGCTTGACCGGGGAGAAGGTGAAGGATTACCTGCGAGGTGGGTCATCCAGCTGCGTGTCCCCACGTAGGGATTATGATCCATTATGGACTATGCATAAAATATATATGCACATGTATCTTCTGCTCAGCATTGCTCATAGCCACAGTGTCCCACCTGGAATTTATAATTCTGAGCAGATTTTTGGGAAGGCTGGGGAGAGAAGTTGTGCTGCAAAATTAAATTGATTTCTTATTTAAAATAGACTTTCCTGGGGCTTTGCTTCTGCACTAACTACATGTGAGTGCACTGTACCACTGAAGTGTGTGGGGGGTTATTCATTCTTTAAATAAAAAACTAATGAAAATAAGAATCTATAAAGTTAGAGGGTTTTAATGACTCCGTTGTCTCTGGAGAGATGCAGTTAGCTCTGTCTGAAGCATTTTTATTACCTATAGCCGCAAAATACTTCTACGCTCTCAAAAATGGCTACATTTTAGTTTGGTAGCATATAGTGGAGTATTGCAATTATCTGAAAGGCGGGTTGATGTTCTATATTTTTAAGTACAATTCAAAATGCAGAAATAAATGTCAAAGCAGAAAAAGACTCTCTTTGCTTACATAGCATAGAAGCAGCCTCCATCGGCGTCAACACTAACAGTCATGCAGGAGCCGATCTCTTATCTTAATGTGTTTTTCTGAAGACTTGGCAAAAAAATGAATTTTTAAAAGATTTTCCTTTATCCATACATCACAGTCCTGCGTCCTGGCAAAACCTAAGCTGCGTGCTCTGAGCCATTAGGCTTTGGGAGTTTATGATGCACCAAGATATAACAAACACCTGAATATAAAGAAGAAATAGCAGCTAGACAAAATACAAGAGTCGGGATTACTTTTGCTAGTACTGTCACAGGTATCCAGAGGGCTCGGGGAATTAGGGAGTTTTCACAGAAAAGTTTGGGAAAGTTTTGCTGTGGAGTTGTGCTGGCAACCTCCATTGCTTCAGTACTGCTTTACTATTTTACAGCACACAACAAACATACATGAATGCGTTATTTCCACCACTATTTCCCCCAGGAGCCGGCAAGAAACTTAATTTTTTTTTATTTTTTTTTTTTTAGCTCACAAGAAATACGTTGCTTTCAGCATTCAAGGCTGTACATGCTAATGCAAAAAGCAAGCTCGCACCGCGCGTCTGGTCAGTCGTGATCCTTCTTCATTACTGATAATGTCGTTTTGTAGCAACATCTCAAAAATGGGCAATAGGAATATTAGATGATGCAGCAGGATTTTATCACCTGGGTTTAGTCTACTTGCAGTCCCCCAGTTCCAAACACATGTGCAGACCCACGCATCCATCCTGGGCCTGGACGCAGGCGGGTGCATCCGACCTGCCGGCATCCCGCTGATGTCTGCTCCGTTTATCACCATCAGCCGGAATGCTTCTCTGCCTGTCGAGTTTCTTGATACGTAATTGGATCAAAAGCGGGTATTAAAGGGAGTATTTCAGGATGGTGAAACCATGGCCCTGGGTGGCTTGGGAGAAGCAATGAGGACACTGTTAAATGGGGAATTCCCAATTAGAGGATCTCAGGGTCAGCAGAGGCAAAGAGGGAAGAGAGGGAATAGGCTGAAACTGCAGCGCAGACACTCCGCAATAATCCTCTGAAGTAATTCTTGCCCTGACAGCAGTCACGGATGCCGTGCTGAAAAGTCAGTAGTAGATTGCACTGATTTTTCTGTAAGGATTACAGGTAGGGACAGGATGGTCTAGTGACATAACAGCATGAATTGGATCATCCTGCAGAGGCAGGGAAAATTGTGCAGATGAAAAAAAAGCTGTGGCTTATAAAGGTGGTTTATAAATAATTACCATTTACATGCTTTAAATAGTCCTGTCTCAGCAGAAGAAGGCATGAGGCTGCAGCCTCAGCCCGCCGCTGCTCTTCAGTGCGATGCTGCGAGAGCATCCACACTGCAATGGGCTCCACAGCTGAAATGGAGAGAGACGTGCCGCTGCTGATAGTTAAAGAAAAAAAATTACCGTCAATACCCATGTTTGGAAATACTTAGGAAAGTCTCGGAGCCGGCTGGCTGCTTGCGCACACAGAGCTCATTTCGTGTCCAGCCAGGCTGGAATTTCTCGGGCTCCATCCCATCCATCATGATTTTATCACTGTAAACTCAAAAAGAGTTAGATTACTTCTGAATCGATCCCCAATTAATTACCTCGGCTGAACATAGTACAAAGGACCAATTTTTTATCTCGTTCTCTGCCCATGTGACTGATACGCTGGTAATGGAAATCTTTGCCTACAGGCAGTGTATTTCAGTAACGGCGGCAGCCGAGTCTTCTGCTGCCCATAAAACTCAGAGAAACTCAGAGATATTGCTTGCGTTTTCCCATATTCTTTTTTTTTTATAGATGTCTGCATCCAATCAATCATAGCAAATGTCTTCTCTAAGTTCCTTGTATATTTTTTAAAGGTCTGAACGGTGAAAGTCCTTAAGGAAGCAATGGGAACGTGATCGCAAACTGGCAATTAGTGGGAAGCAACACTCACTTATGACTTTTTAATAATTTCTATGAAACATTAAGAGTCATATTGCTGAAACCTGCTTATTTGTCTTGCACTGAGAGCTCATCAGAAGCACTTATATTGCTAAATTGACCAGCAAGCCACATTTATTGGAGTAATTTAAAATGAAAAATATCAAGTGACTTATAAAATGCAGATGCTCGGGCAGAGGCTTTTACGTTTGTTAGATTTTCATCTTCCTGCCACGGAAATCACAGTTAAAACCAACAACTTTAATGGCAGCAAATCATATCCCTGCGGCTTAAAAGTTTATAGCAGGCAGAGCCGATTGGTCAGAAGCCTGAAATATTTGTGGTATTATGAGGGACAAAAATAGGAGTCAGTCACCCGTGGGGGAGGAAGAGTCGAGGAGCAGCCCTGGTCCTTCCTGCACCTCTCCAAGGGTCTCGTCCTCCAACCAACGGGACTTTTCCCACCAAGCGAAAGGAAATAAAATCACCTGTAATACAGAGAATCTTGTCTCTCCTCTGCTTTTCCGAGTCTGCTAAAAAAAAAAGCTAATTATTCCCAATATTGGTGTACCAAGGGAGCGGACCAGGAGGGGCAGCTTCGGGGCTGGGCGTTTCCTGAGGCATCCCAGGGAAAACTGAACAAAGCCAACTTGGATGCCTGGTCCTGGCTTGCGGTTGTTCCCTTGTGGCTGTTTCATGCCCTGGGTGGAGGAATAAATAGTCACAGAAACAGATACAGGTTCACAAGTCCTATTATTTATTTTTTGGGGCCTCTTAACGTCCTGTGATTCAGTGAAGCCCGTGTGAAACAGGGATACTGCCTACCAGCTTAGGAGGGTTGTGAGGCTTAATTAAATAAAGGTCTTTGGAATGCTCGCAGAAAAGTCGTTGAAGAGCAAACCACTAGTGAAAGCAGATTATTTAAGGATTACTGAACGCATTCTGGTCTGGAAGATCAGCTGAAACTTGGGACCCCCGTGGAAGAAAAGGAGGGTTTGGGAGCTGTGTCCTGGTCTTCACCGGGAGCTGAAGCTGGGAGGATGACGGCAAAAATTCAGTTGTGGTCTTTTGCTTGTGGCCTCTGCAGTCTGGACCAGACCTTAAATACTCCATTATGGTAATTCTCATCTGAAAGAAAGACTAGTCTATACTGTCTATATTGGGTCACCCTTTTGAGGAGTGGAGTGAACAGCCTTTGAGCCGTAGAAAAATATATGCCCGGGTTAATGACTTCTGAATGTCAAAGGGGGGTTGTGTTTGTGGACGCTGCACAGCAGCTAGCTTGAAATGTAAAGTCTGGCCTAAATCAGCATGTATTCCATTAAACTTTCCTTAATGCAATCAGAAAGTGGTAAAAAATAACATAGACCTGATGAAAAATGTTCACCATGTGTCCCTGGGTGGCACTGCCAGCGAGTACTGGAGAAAGGGGAAATATTTCACCTTTACCAGGGAGACAAAGTCTTTCCTCCAAAAGCCGGAGAACGGGCGTCCTCCGGTGTGTTGCCACAAACCTTCTGAGGACTTCTGAAAGTTAGAGTCTGTGAAATAATGTTTCCTTCCATAGAAACCCTACCATTAACTTTACAGGAGTCTTTTCCTTTTAGGGGAAAGAAGGAATGTATCTCACTGCAAAGCATCTTCTTTCAAAAGCGTCTCTCCATCCCAGTTCAAGGATTATCGAACAAGGACCCCCAGTGACACACGTGACTCTACCACTGAGAAAGCTAAAGATAGCTAACAAAAATAAAAATTAAAAAAAAAAAAAAGACCTTTGGGTCAGGAAAGAGAAAAAAAACCCAAAACCATAACAACAAAGCAAAGCAAAACAAAAAGCCAAGCCAGCAAAACCATTCTGCGTTGGCATTTGCAGAAGTCTCTGCAGAGACAGTTAATATTTGATCCTGGCTTTGCGTCAGGATGGGGTGTGTTTGGTGGAAGACGAGGAGGGATGTGATCACTTGAAACCAGCTTGGCTGAGATGGGCTGCGGTGCTGGGCTGAACCAAAGCATCAACCTGCCTTGCAAAGGTCTGTGCGGGCAAGGCAGAGCGACCACAGCAGCAAAGAGGGGTTTGAACATTAGTTTTGGTTGCCGTTTCCACCCTGAAATCTGCATTTGGAAGCGTGAAGACAGTTCTGAACAAATGGAAATGATGTTTGATAACAAGGAATACAGATTAATAGTGTTTTATTGTAGTGCGTGCTTTCACTTAAATATTACTGGCTTATCGAAAGAAACGTAGCTGTAGAAAAAATACCCCTGTAGTAGAAGGCTGTCAGTTGTGGCATGCAGTGATTTTTATCAATTGATGGATCAAAGCCATTTTCTCTGAAGAACAAGCTATTCTCACCATGCCAGGGACATGCCCAGAGGATTGGCTGCATTTCAACGACAGAGGAGCGTGTTCGGGTTTGCTCTTTCCTCCTGTCTCAGCAGGGCTGGGCAGCCTCAGCCCTTCCCGGTACTCAGTTCTCCTCCTCGTTCATAAATAATTGAGCCATAGAGAACAGACAGAATTTACACACGTATTCTTACAGATGCAGGCATTCTCCACTGGAAAAACCAGTTTAATTGCACTTCCATTTTATTATTTGATCTCTTTACTGTTTATAGTGTAAAGAAGGAAGATTGGGATTTTGGAACAGGCTCCTGAAAACCTCCGTTAAAAAGCCATTGCTTTAAAAAACAATGTTTGTGAATTAAGAGCGCCAGAAATATGGTTATTTTCCTTGGCTGCTATAAATACTTCATGAAAATGTCTACTCTGTCAAAGGGAATATGAATTTGCTGAGTGTTGAACAGAGCTGCAGAAATGCATATTAAAGATTCACAAACCAGACCGTAGGCTTCATTCAAGAGAGTCTTTCTCATGATTTTTTCAGTTAATGCTTTACTTCGTGGACATGAGAATATTTGTATCTTCCTTTGACTAAAAAGCTTGATGGTGTTATTAAAGCACAGCTTGATGGTGTTATTCAAACAGACAGGACTTTCAAAGCCGGCAATTAAGAACTCGGGATTTTGGCAAAGGCATCACATCCCCACTGCTGAAATATTCAAGGCTTTGTGCTCGCGCTGGGGTTTGTCCGCTTGCCGAGGAGCAAACACGGGACGTCAGCTCCGCAGCTCACCCCAGATGCCTCGCGACGCGGCCGTGCTCAGCTTGTGGGTCAGCAGCACCGGGCGCCCAGGAGACGTCTTTTTGCCATGTCTCCCTCCTTGAATACAAAATGAAGTAGCCTAGAAAGGCTTACACGGAAACGGAAAAAAAACCCGAACAAAACAGTGCTTTGGGATGGGCAGCCTGGAGGTTATTGCGTTATTTTCAGCCCTGTTGCTTGTGTGGGTACATGGGATCGCTCGGCCCCACGCCGCGGTGGGTGGGCACCTTCTCCAGCCCCACGGCCGAAGCCAGGGCTCGTGCCGGGGCTGCTCAGCCCCTGCTTATCCGCTACGCTGCTATTTTAAATGGTACGTGAGATTTTGAGTTGTATTCTAGCTATCTTGGGTATCTCAGAGGGGCTTATTTTTACAGTAGCTGAGTGCAGCGACTCCTAAGTGCGTGCATGTTGTGTGCAACACAATGCATGCGTATTCTAATTAAATCCTGAATGTTACGTGTTTATTGAAGGCTAAGCTAGAGCTATATCTGATTTTAACTTGCCTAATGTTTTTCCCTAACAAGGCGTGATTTATTTGAGTGGATCCTGCAATCAATTACTCAGGGCAGCGCTCCTCTCTGCAGCCATTTGGACTGTTCTGTGTCTTCCTGCGCTTACATTTTTTTTTAAGGAAAATGAAATCTTCCACATGCATTAGCATAATTTCTTGTGAAAGTGACTGTGCTGAAGTCACTGACTAATGCAGTTTGCAAACCAGAATATTTTTCAGGGACATTACTTCCTTTTGGGGAGATATGTAGACACAGTCTTCTTTTTATTCAAATATCTTAGGAATTATTAGTGAGAAATGAGTTTGTGATTGTTCCTGAATCATTATACAAGCCACTTGTACACTGACGGCACATTGAGAGTAGTTATTTATAACACTTAATAAGTCAACTCAGCAAAGGTCAGATAATATAAATGGTGCTACTGGATTCACGCAAACATAATTCATTAAGGATTAACATCTGTCTAGTAGTAGAAACCCACGAAAGTAGCTACTTAGCCTTCCCTAATTTCTTTAAGATAAACATCCGTTAGAGTTTTGCGATATTTTAGCTATTATCTGTGTAATACAGACCCAAGGAGCTATCAAGTATTGACTGGGCTGGTTTAAGGTCAAGCCCTGGGTTTTTATGGAGCACCAGGGGTTGAGAGGTGGTGAAGCAGAAGCCCTCAGCTCTCTGGCACCGCTAAAATCGGCAGCCTGGGGTAGTCCAGGACCCAGAAGAGGATGGTGCCCTCTTCGTAGGGTGTCTCTGGCCTGATCATCATTTCAGAAGGTGCTTTTAACATATTCCAGAAAGCACGGGATAATCAAAAGCCAAACCTGGCAGCCCAAACAAGGCAAGCTCCCAAAGAGCGGAGAGCTGGACCATGAATAAACCAGGAGCTGAGCTGAAGTAATGGCTCTTCCAAGGGTGCTCCTGCACTGACACAGAGTTCCGAGAGCTGGAAAGGCTTCGGGATGAGAGGAAAAGGTGCTTCTTGAAGAAGCGTTGTATACAGCTGGTTGAATAAGGGTAACGGATGACAATGTGACACGGTTAAAAAGTGAGCGAAAACATGCCAACAGGAAGGTATTCTCCATGCGTTCCACGCTACACAGCTAAATAAAGCAAAAATTGACAATATAAAGGTATTTTCAATGATCGCCACACTACACACTTTGCCATGTGGACGATGTCAGCCCTGTAGCAAGTATGAGCCAAGAAGACTTTGAAAGCATGGTGCATCTCCTCTCGCTTCATACGGCCCACGAGCGACCGATGCCCACGGAGGATTTCCCCGTGCAGCAGCACTTCGGCTTTCCCATTTCACCATGCAGGATCTCCTTGTGCCTGGAAGTTTCCATCTGAGCAGCAAGGAAAAGCGGGTTTATTGTCAACTTGACAACATCCCATTGAAATTCAGCTGGAGGCGCGTCCTGCTTAGGTAAGAAATTTGGTGGCAGCTCACCCCCTTGCTCACCCTCAGGTACAACTAAAGACTAAGATCTTTATTACCACAGACAGGGTAAAAGAAGCAGAGATGAAAAGGGAGAGAGAGGTAGTCATTATAAGCTGAGCAGAGGAGTAAAGAAATATTATTAGTGGCTCAAATGACCTGTTTGCCCCAGGGTGTTGCAAGTCCAACAAAATAAACAGCTGGCCAAGGAGATGTGAGTAAATAGACAACGTAAAACTTGTGCTCTTTCAGTTTCTTTGTATTTAATGAATGTAGTGACGGGACTTCACAAACAGGCTGGTTTGGACACTGTGTTCAGGAAAAGACGTCAGCTGAGCTGCTTTGAAAAAAACAGGTTGCAAAGCATGACCTGCTTCAACACTGCGAAAGCACTTCTCCTTCCTTGCAGACTAGCAGGACACCTGGCTTTAGTAAGAAACTTTACCTTACAACAGAGAGTTATCATTTTAATGCATCGTTACAGCGGTAAAACAAAGAGTCACAATAAGCCACACTCTGCTGAATGTCATCCAGAAACTGTGCCTCATATTATTGACGTAAGTTCACAGTATTTAAAATATACTGGGGAAAAGAGTTTCGATTTCATAGCGAGGCTGTTGGAGTAATCAGGAAGGTCAGTGGGACAATCTCCATGCGTTGTTCGGCACGTGCTAACCTCCCGCTGAATCATGGATTTGCCGTGAGGATGAGCAGAGCTGGTGGCCCAGGGCACGGTCTGCAGTGCCGGCTCAGCCCCGGGGTGCTCTGCCCCGGCTGGGGCATCGCTGCCCCCCCGGTCCGGTCCCTCCTTATGCTTTTTGGTTTGGTTTTCAATTATTTATTTTTTTTATGATGTGGCCAAATGGCTGGATTTTTTTGGAAAGTAAGTATATTTTCACGCTGAAATAGCAAGTGATCTGCATGGCAAAGCTAGGTGGGGGGAGTGTGATACCCTCCATTTGGACTTTTCCATGCATCCACAGTGACTCCCTCCCACCCTTGCACGGCTCCTTTGCCTGTTTCTGAACCACTACGGCCTTTGGCGTGAGCCGGGAAGCCCCAAAGTGGAGGTGTCTCATCCTGCTCTGCGTTATTGGGCTGCAGCCAGCAGAGCTGAGGTGGCCCCGGTGCCGGTGCCTGGAAGTAGTTTGGGGAGCGGAGCATCCCCATCCCAGCTCTGCTGGGCACAGACCCGAGGACAACACCTTGAGCTGGCTGGGAAAAACCACACTGAAGGGAGACGGGTGGGTTAGGGAGGCGCGTGGGGATGGAGGTGGAGAAAACACGTTTCTCAGTGACAGATACCAACTGCTTTCCCAGTGTTTCATCAATGGCTGAGAAATTCTCTCCATGCGTTTGTCTAATTAACGTACAGGCGTGTGAAAGCCGTATTGTTCTGACAGCGGAAGAGCTGTAAAACGTTATTACCCTGGCTGTAAAACTAAGCATCAGACTCTGGTATCCCCATCAGCACAAAGCTTCATCCTCTCCATGAACAGCCAAAAAAATGAACGTCAAGGCCCGGCCAGCGGAGCAGCACTGCCCACCGGCTCCCCGCCAGGATCCGCTGACTCAGCACCGTGCCCTACACGCCGCACTGATGTTCCCGAGAGCTCCTGCCCAAGTGCCGAGGGAGCGACCAGCTGGGAGTTGGCTTTGGTTCCCTAAATGGTTTCCAGCCTGCATCTGCCATCCACCGACACAGTTCAGGAGCACCAGGGCTTTCAGGAGGTGCCGAAATGCTGTTTCCTTGTAAAGGCAGCAGACGTTCCCTTTGAAGCAAGTCTAGTCCCCTTTTATCATTTCTTGCACTCAGCAGAGCAAAACTTTGGCCAGTCTCTGGCAGACCAGCAAATATCCCTTCCTGCACGTATTCCCGTTGGCAAAACTGGTTAGACACCTTGAAATCTTTTTGGAGCTGCTCGGGATACAGAACAGCTGTCCTGGCCGAGGGATGGCTTAGGCAGGAGGGAGGGTGCATATGATGGTGATCTTTGAGTTCTTTTCCAAACTTAATGATTGGATTTGATCTGATGCGACTGTTTCAGTAAGAAAGCCCTGCTAAATTGCAACAGGTTTGTCAGTGCTGTGCTTGGAGAATACGGGAGGTTGGTCTGCAGATAATTCACAGTCCAATACGGGAACATATTAGCAATCGAATAATCGGTTAGAAGGAGTCCATCCAGTAATTTATGGACCACGTTATAGAGCCTTACTCCAACATTTAGTCACGGGAGTAAATGATTGCCGGTGTAGGGAGGTCAGTCTCTGCAAGGGAAGAACATGAAGGAGCCACAGCTCAGGTTTGGCCACTGCCTGCTCCAGAACCACTCCGACCAGCTTTGCTCCAGCACTGCTCAACCCGTGGGAAGTTTTTAGTCTAGTCCCATGATTTGGCTTCTTATTGTTTACGTTTGCTCTGCAACATAATAAGGAGAATCCTGAATCTGTGATCATCACAGTTAAGCAAAAAAAAAGTCTGTTTTAGAAAAGAATTTAGAAAAGAATTGCCTTTTCTTTTTAAACATTTCTCTCTTCTCAGGCGTGGCAAAACCCCGCTGGAAACCATCAGCTTCCTCATCTCCTGTCCTCTGCGAAGGGGAGCCAGGCTGGCGTCCAGCATCCCGCTCTGGTCACCATGACAACATGATTGCACAGGACAGTGAAAGCAAAATCCTTCGGAAACCTCTGGAGCTCAAGAGGAATCTAAATAATTATCGCTCCGGACTTCTTCTGTCACCAGGGACAACTGCAAAGGACCATGGTGACGCATGCTCTGATGTCAGCTCGGAGCCCCGGTGAACCCACCATCGGAATTCACCGTCAGCTGCCGCTTCTGGCCGCGTCCCCGGTGCTATCGGTGTCACACAGAGAATGACAATGAGCAGAGGAAAGGTTCGCGTGCGTTAGGACCCAAAGTGCTAATGAACGTTAATAGCTCGTAAGAGAGCCTCTGCTCCTGCATATTAATAACGCACCCAAAGCAGCGAGGTCCGGTTGTGCAATAGAAATAATAATTGCAGTATTTAAGGGAAAATAAATAGCTAAGCTAATGTGAAAGTTCACTTCATTTGCACGGCGTAATTTTGCTTTTTATCTTTGTGTGCGCTATGACTAAAGGCGGGATGACAGGGAAAACGCAGAGGCGCAGGCGACCCATCATTTGCAAGTATTAGCTTTCTGGGTATTTGGCCATTAGCATTTGAAAAGGCTTTTCTTTGCAAGGTGGTACAAAGCGAACACTGGACTGGGCACGCTGTTTCCCCTGATGGCTCCAGATGTTCTTTCCGCTCGGTCCTTCTCTTGCCATTCGCGGAGCGCGGCGGCCCGGCTGCAGGAGGACCGATCCACCGGGTGCCGGGACGCAGGACTCGAGCCTTCTGCGCTGGGGTATTTTTGGCCTAATTCTGACTTCAGGGTTTAAGAGCGGAAGGCTTTTTAATTAGAACAACGGTCACAAGTGGAATTAGAACAACGGTCACTGCTTTCTGCAGTGGTTTTGAGCATCAATAATAATTGATGCATAATAAGATTTTTTGAGCATCAGTAATAATTCCTTTATAAAACTTATTATACGGGTTATTTGTGTAACAAGTTCAGGCAGTGTTTTGGAGTCACTGCAGCTATTTCAGGTTAGAGAAGCTCAATTTCAGGGGGGTGATGATGTCTCCAGCAAGATGGGCTCCTCCCGACCTTACCGAGGCAGGACTGTGCCCTCAGCCCTAACACTTTGCTCTTTGAAGGGCCTGGAGTGCATCTTCACTACAGACATTACAGCACTGGGCTTAGGAGATGGATTTTGGGGTACATTACAGCTTAGCTTCCTGCAAGAAGAAGCAAAGACCAGAAAAATCAGGGGAGCAGACATGTTTAGGAGAAGCCCAGGTCTGAACAGAGAGTATTTTGGTCATGGGAGCTGACTTCTTACCCAGCCGATGCTGAAGAATTTCAGCAGTTACTCCGGCTTCACCTGCATTGGGTTTTTTTGAGCAAGCAAAAAATAAAGGTTGCTCTCTGCCCGCTTCATAACGTTCAGCTGGGAAACCCCAAGGTTGTGAAGCAGAAATAATTGGATATAAAATGACAAAGGGGCATTATTATATATTATAGACTTTTTTCTGAATCGATCCATGTCAGAAAGTAGTTTGTAGCCCAGAGCTATCAACGAAGAAAGTTCTCCGTGGTATTCCTCTACACTTAGTGGTTTTTTTTCCTTCTGCAGAAACTGCATCTGTCGAAGGAGCCCACACCTCCGGGAGCAGCAGCCACAAAAGAGCAGTATGATGTAGAGGAAGGTGATACCACCCTTCCCTGCTAAAATTTACTCTTCTTAACCAGTGTGCGAAGTACTTGGCCAGCTTTTTTTCCCCAGAGAAACTCAAGAGAAAAGTTTTAACGCTTCGGGGTGAACCTGACGGATGAGCAGGTGTGCTCACCAGCAGTATTCTAAACCCACATTATTTGGATAATGTGGGAAAACACCACTCTTTGTGCCCAGGTCCCCTCTCCTCAGTAAATTTCCACCCTGATTAAAAAATGCCTTTACTTAAAATAGCATTCTTCCTCCGTGCTCCTCTCCACACTGCCTTTTTGCATCTAAGCCCTCAATTAAGCAGGGCACCGGAGCTGGTCGGTAAAAAAGAACCCGGCAGAACCGCTTGCACACCCGTGACACACTCAGCGTGGTGGTCTCATCCTGCCGGGCTCCGAAAAATAACTAAAGGTCAATGTCCCCACTCCCCCCTCCTCGGCTGAACGCTGCCTCAAAGCAGAAGTTGTTTTAATTATTGTTTGATGGACCAAGGCACAGCTCAAACAGCGTGGGCACTCGCTGAAGAAGCTGATGAACTGGCAGGGCAGGTGCGTTCCCGCACGGATCTCCAAATATTTCCTCTCCTGCCTGCGCCGTTCCTGCCGCTGAGACTCACCTACTCGCTCCTAAACAACCCTGGCTTTACAACCTGGAGCAGAGCCAGCCCTATTTCACTACTCAGAGCCTCCACAGAAGTTCCCACGGCTGGGGGAAAGGGGTCTCGCCTCAGCACATCTCATTACCAGCAGATAACGAAATGCAACAGCCCCATCAATGCTACAGAATTATTATAAGAAATAAACTTTCTTTAGCCCTAGGTATTATATCAAACAAAACCTCAGCTCCTATGAGCAAAGGTCCCGGACCGGTGCAGGCAGGAGGGAGGGCAGGATGCCCAGCACCGTAGCCGAGCACCCTCTATATTGTTTAACATGTACAGGTGACAAATGACCTGACTGTTAATTAAAAGCTGATTATGTTCTGCAAGAAATTGCTGCCAGGTGTTCTGGGTAAATAAAAGGAGAGGCTGGGCTAGTGCTTACACTCAGAGAGCTGGGGGAGAGGAGAGGCGGCTGAGTGTAGCTGTTGGGTAAAGAGCTTTGTAGGTAGATCTTTGCCTTCAATTTTAAGCAAATCGTATTTATTTTAATAGGGCTTTCTTGCTTGCGTCTTGGGTGTAGTGTTATCTCCTGGCTGGTACTGCAGGCAGATATCCTTTTGTTTTTCCCCTGGGATTCTCTTATTTGAGCAGATCTGAACATCCTCTGGTGTGTCCTGTCCCCCCCCCCCAAAAAAAAAATCCAAGAAATCAGGGGGAAAAAAAATAACCTTAAAGAAAGCTGGCTATGCTTAATGCTTGCCTCTGGTTACCTGTAACACAGCCAGTGGGCTGAGGCTGGTTTTGCACCCTGGGGGACCCTCTGTCCCGGCACCCCGCTCACTTCTGGGGTGGTAAACACGGCTCCGTGCTCGAGGTGGGGTTAAAAATTGCATTTCTGCTCTGCGTGAGCTGACATGACCCTTCTCCGTAGGATGCAAAACCTAATCCTGCTTTAAATCTTCGGAGTAGTCAGAGCCCCCAAAATCTGGGCAAGGAAAATTTTTAGGGGGAGCTGAACCATGGGGGCTCTGGGGCACGGGGGAAATGGCAAATATCCCCCCAAGTGACAAAACAGCCCCCAAAATATCCCCGGCTGGCAGAGGCGATACCAGCGGTCATCGCACCCGCCTTGGCAGCTCCTGTTTTCAGGACCACAACCCACAGGGCTGCTGCTTGGAGAGATGCAGCTGCTCCGAGCAGGTCCCATATACCGGGAAATTAACTATTTTTTGGCAAAAATAGCCAGAATTTTGGAAACACTCTGGTTGTTGCAGGCGTTTGGTTGTGATTCACTAACGGAGGGGTGGCTGTGTCCTCTTTGCTTTCCTGCTTTGGCGATGGCAGAAGTGTGACAGACCTGAGCTATTCCTGGGTGAATGACACCTCGTGAGTGGAGCTTCTCACGAGCACCTGAAATGGGTCTGAATAACACCTACCAAAAAAGAGCAATGTGAGTATAAAGTGGCGTGCGTCTGTTCTTGGCGTTTGTGCAGACATGGCTCTATATATGGGCATTATTTATAAATAATATAAAAGAAAAATGAGGTTATCAGGAAGAGAAGGCAACCAGCTGGACTTAGAATAATATCCCAGGGCAATTTTCCTTCAATATAGGCAATTACCCTGCTCTCTCTCTTGTGCAAGCCACAAGCCGCACATACGGAGGAGAGGTTTTTGGGGAGCGGGGGGGTCAGGGTGGCCGTGGTGCCGGTTCCCGCAGCCCCTCCTGGGGGGGGGCACGGCCACTTGCACCCTCTCCCTGCCTCCTCCGTGCCCACGCGCGGGAGTTTTCCCTCCGCTTCCAGCCAGAGCAGGCAGCTGTGACTTGGCAAGAAAGCACGCAGGTCTGCTGCTTTCCACGAAGTTTCATAAATTGCATTATTTATTGCGACAGCTCTGGTTCACTGTTACTCCCCTGTAATGAAAGTCCACTGTATGCATTTTATTTCCCCCTCGGCACAAGTAACTATTTATGGGGTGCGTGTAGGACTCTCTCATCGTAGATGTTGTGTGTTACCCCAACTATAAGAAGTTTGTATACTTTTATGATCCTTAAAATGCGCAGCAAGGGGAAAAAGGGAACGTAAGCGGGGGGGAAAGGGGGACTGGGAAAAAATCCCCCTGATATTCATAGCTAGCGCTGGTGGCGGAGTTGGGTTTAGCTGTGAGGAGAACCGAGGACGAACTAAATTTGGGGACAGATGAGAGGCAGGTGTGGTAGATGCCTCCCAGGTGCCATTCAGCATCCCTACCTGGGTGTTTTTCTGCCCCCATCACATCCGAATGCCAGAACAGAATGTCTAGAATAACATGCAAAGTCAACAAGGACACTTTTATCCATCACGGCCAACAGTAACCGCCTGTCAGCCTGACCTGGCATGCCACGATGCCCCAAAGTATTAAGGAGTTATCTTGTGCAGCATTTTACATCAAATAGTTATTTGTCATTCCAAGGCTTAATATCTGCTCAGGTGATTTGCACAGCAGTGTTACATTATTGTGTTCATTTATCTGTGACATTTCAAGGAAACCAATAGAGCTTTTAAACAAGTCTCTGAGCAGCATTCATGATGCTGATAGTCTAGTTTTCTCCCATTCAGAGTGAATTTGTATACAGCTCAGAGCTGGGAAGGATGTTACGGTTTTAGCTCATTTTAGGAGAAATCTCATCTGTTCTAGCACCCGGTTACTGTAGGTGCATATTTCTTTTATTCAAGTCCCATATCCCCATATCTGGCTGTACCAGCCAGAGCAGAAGCTGCCCTGGGAAGGGAAGACCCGGAGAGACCATGCCGTGCATCAGATGTAGCTGGGGATGCTCACAGGATTACTCTTCCAGACTTGGCACTATTTTATTTGCCCTTTTTGAAGGGCCGTGGGAAAGACACCATCCTCGGCAGCAGCCACGGACATGTTTGAATCATTAACGTGACAGGAGCCCCTCTTCTTTCCACCCCTAAAGTATTTCTTGTTGAGACTTAAAATGGATAATTGACTGGGACTAGCAAAGCTCCTCTGAAGAAAAACAAGCTGCAAGATCTAAATCAATAATATATAATTCCCCATCTTTCTTTATCTCAACCAGATGTTCCTCTAAGGAGAGGGGATGTAGCCATGGGGTGGATATAAGTGCTGTTTCATTGCCAAGCCTTGGGTTCCTTACACAGTGACGTAAAGCTGATGGGGGAATATTATTTCCTTGATAACATGTTCTCACCTGCTCAATATATATGTATTGCCTTACTCTAGCAAGGGATTGCATTAAAGGAGGTTGGTATTAGTCGCTGGAGTTATGTCTCCAGATATTTTTTGCTGTCCCTGTGCTCTTACAGCACAGGTCGCGCTGGGTTGTACTTCCCTGGCTCTATTTTGGGGAAGGGAGGACTTATGAAATACCTTTTCTTTTGCCTTGCCTATAAAATTATAACATTTAAAACCGCTTTATAGGGAAACCACTTGGGCACTTCCAGTTCATGGCACATCGTCTCCAGCTCAGCCCATGCTCCCCTTTGTGCCCGCTGCCAGCCTGAATCACAGACAGCTCATTTGAAAACTTCCAGCTGGAATTTGTCCCCTCCCGTGTCTACACCCCTTCTCCAGGGATGCTCCAGCCTGTTAGCTCCAGTGCCAACACGCTGATGCAATTATTTCACGTCCCTTCCCCATGCACGAAGCGAAGCCTGGTGAAGTGCAGCAAGTTCAAGCTCTGCTGAAGAGTGTTTCTATTTCTGCTCGGCACAGGCTTGCAGCTACCCAGGCGCTCAGCAGCGAGAAATATTCGTACGGCGATTTTTAGTTGGTGTTTAGCCTGGAAGGGGGACCTGCAAGCTCTTAAAGCTTGGGTAAGGAATGGAAGGAATATGTCGTTCTGTCCTTGCGAAGTGAGAGGTGATGCTTGTGCTAGCGCACATCTGCTTTGCCCTCTTGCAAGAGGGAAAAACACCTGAATCATTCATGCATCACCTATGCACCATGGCTCGCGCCCTGAATGTAATTCTCAGGATGCCTTAAAGTGGGATGTCCATTAAAACCGGCAGAGTTCCTCCTGTGCTTTAAGCAAAAGCAGGCTGGAGTTTGTCTTTCCATGCATTAATGTCGTGTGCCATTAGCATGTACATGCCAGTCCTTGCCTGACCCCGTAATGGATCAAGAAGAGGTTGATAAGATTTCAGTGTACATAATTTAGTTGTAATTTCAGATGCCTTTAAGCAACAAATTAACTAAATTCTTCATTATTCTGACTTAAACAGAAACCAGCAATCATTTCTTTCCTTCGAGTCTGGGAACATGAAGTTATTTGCTTTTAAAATTCAGTGCATGCTTGTGGGTGTTTTTCCCAAAGTGTCTCTGCTTGGTGACTGAGCACCCCAAATATTTACCCACTCGCAGATGACAAAGTGGGAAAGGCCATCTTCATTTACTTAGCCTAAATCCCTAGGCAGTGCACACAATGGGCTGCTCTGTTGCCATTTAAATATTTATATAGAGCTATCAGCGGCTTGACCCGTTTCCTTCTATATTAAATACCTCCCCCCTTGCTAAACCAACGTGACTTCTTCCATTTCTGTCACCATTCAAAGCCAAATCCAACGGTTTGCTGTGATTTGGGGGGATGGCACATTTTGCGATAAGTCATCCTCTGGTTTTGAACTTTTCTCACCGCCTGATGTATTGGTATTCCAACAAGCATTGCCTTGTCGGAGCGAGAGCCCACGCTCCTCGCCTCTCCACGCTGCCTTGCTTTAATAGGCCTTTTGGGAAGCCCGCATGGGAAGATGAAAATTGTAATATTCTGAATTTCTTAGCCTTCATTATATTTTAATGGCTTTTTTTATAGCTTTCCTGATTGGTTTTGAGTTGGTTTTTTTAAAACACTTCCCCTCTGTCATTTTTTATATCTGTCTGAAGGAACCAAACGCGTTCTGCAGGCTCTACCCCTGCTCTGCCCTCGGCCGTTTTTCATTCAGCTCCTCAAACTGATTGACGGATCTTTCCAATTCAGGGTTATTAATCACTTGGCAGGATCCAAGTTAGTATCTCCACAAACTCAAAACAAACCTTTTCTAAGCAGAGCTCACCATACATGTTTTTTGTTTGTTTTTTTTTTTTCTTTTATATCCTCTATTATCCCATATCATATTACATCCTCACACCTTGACAAGAGGGGGGAATGGTTTTTTTCCAGTGATGATGCTCCACAGGCAGGTTTGTTCCCACAGTCTGTTGCCTCCAACTCTTGCCACGTGCTGCCTCCCGCTCCTGATAAACCCATCGGTGTGGATGTTCGCACAAGACCACGCGTCTCTTTTTTTCATTAGCTGCTGCCTGGACGGGTGTGCTGGGGGTGGCATTTTCACCCGTTTGCACAACCTGCTTCAGCCTTGGCTCACCTTCCCCACCTGCTCAAGTGTTTTCCACTATGTTGGGACCCAATGCCCAGTGACTCATTAATTTCATTAATTTGCTAGGAAAAATGTCCTCAGCTCTATGTGTGCGTTTATAAAGCCTTCTAGACTTCTGTAGCTCTTCTTTGGGCTTTTTTTTTTGGCAGTTTGTTTTATTTTTCAAGTAATTCTTTTGGTTTGTTTGAAGTTTCAAAACCCAACAAACAACCAAACAAATTTCACACTGATTTAAATACATTTGATCTAAAAAAAAAGGCAAGAAAAGAGATGAAAGTGGTGACAGTTTTATTTCAAGAGACTCACCTTCGTGTGCTGCCCTGGCTCGCAGGCGAGGTGCTTTCCCGTCCGCTCCTCTGTGGCTCCAGCCAAGCGGGCAGCATTCCCTAACCTCGCTGGGAACTGCATCCCACCTCCGGCTGGACCTCCGAGACGGACCTGTCTCTCCAGAGTCTATCAGCTGGTGTTTCTTTGGATGTGGACTCAATACAGCTCTTCATGGCCATTTAAAGCTCCTCCACGCGCGGTGTGAAGGTTTGAAGAAGACTCGCCAGCAATCACAGAGGTGCTCCTCACTGGTGGGGAGAAATAGTTTGGTTTTAGAGGAATAAAGGCTTCTGGATCCTAATAAAAAGATGCAGCAAGGGCTGGTTTTGGACAACAAACTTTGCTGAATAGTGCAACTCAGGACAGGGAGGAAAAAATTGTATCTTGCCAAGAAGGAGCCTGGAACTAAAGGGGCTTGAGTTAACGATGGCTCCGAGAACAGGCTCCTGCTTGTACTGAATTTTCCATGGATGGCAAGGGGGAGTGAGAATTAATGGCAGCACAATATTGACAGTCCATTAACGGCTCTACGGCACAACCCTGACGGCGTAAAAGGCAGATCGTCTTCCCCCATTTCAGCTCTCTTGCTCTCTCCTTGCTCAGCCGGGGCTCCCCGGAGCTGCCTGCCGTGAGCTGCTGCATCGCCCCATGCAGGGCTCGGCCGCCTCCTCTTCCCCTGCTCCGGGACACCGGCAGTGTCTTCGGCACTTTTGGGGTTGACCTCTGGCATTTGACCCAAGGCAGCACTGGGACACCCCCAAAGGTGTTGACCCGGTAATGGTCATGGGAGCATTTTAGCACCTCAGCTCCAAGAGTGAGCTGGATTTCAAGTATCATTTTTCTAGCTCGACAGTGGACTCCCGCCTGAAAATCCTAGGAAAATGAGTAAGTGCACATACCTCTGTTCATTACACAGCCATTAACTAAAAATAGCCACTTTGTAACCTTCATAACCCGGCTTTGGGAAGAAAAGGCAGTTCATACCTGTAATAGAAGCGCCTGGCGCTGGGCTGCAACTCAGCTACGTCACGATCAGAGGGAAAAGTTCTGTTTTATTAATTTTGCAGAAAACGTATGGTAGTCTCTGCCTAATGAATGCTAATAGAACCTTTAAAGCTCATTTACCAAACACATACAATTAAAGGACAATGAGAGGCATTACTTACAGAACACATTCAAGCATTACTGAAATATCCCATTTGTTTATCACAATAATTGCAAAATAAAATACATTGATTGCTCCATATTTATAAATTCAAGAGCTATTTGGGTCTGCGTGCACTCTTCCTAATCTGTAATGAAGGTTATAAAAGGAACAAGCATCTTAATGTAAAATACAAGGAAAACTCTAAAACTGCATGAAATTTGAGAAATACGGCGTTGTGAGTCAGTCATTTACTCATGTTCTCTCCCACCAAAGTACATGGGTGCTGATGCAAACAGGATGTGGGAGGATTTGTGGATATTTATGAGCAGGTGCTCTTCAGCTGGAGTCAATTCTGAAATAATTGACACCTGGGGCAGAGTCTGCCTGGGGGATTGTGATGGGCAACAGAGATGCTTCTGCAAAGTGTCTGTGGATTTACACCACCCTCAGGGACAAATTTATCTTCTAGCTTTTTTTTCTTTTTAGTGCCCCCAAGAAAGGTTCTGGCCGGGTTGCGTCTATGCCAGTGTCACTCTGGGTACGGCGCTGAGCGGTAAGTGGAGAACAACAACGACCAAGGGGCTCTGCTGGGGCGTTGGAGACCTTCAGCCCTACCTTCCCCCAAGGTCTTCCTTACGGAAAGCTGGGGGAAGAGTCCCAAACCGTGCTGCTGAATGGGGTGACAGCGCCCAACCTCCCCTCCTGCTGGCTTTCTCGGGGCTGGCGCAGAAAGGGACGGCATCAGTGTAGGAACAAGTGCCCTCAAGCCCCAACCTTGCAATAAAAGGTTTCCAGTCAAGAGCCACTTGCTTGCTTTTATTTGCAGGCTTGAGTCATTTTAACATTGTTTCATCTTTTGCTAATTTTTTATTTTTTTTCGCTTTAGACCAAGAAACAGCTGCAGCTCAGAGCGGTTAGAGGAACCTTGAGGACTTCAGGGGTTGTAAAGGGGTGTCAGAGGTGGGTGTGTGTGGCTGGATCTGGGGATGTCCCGTGTGGAGTGACAAGCAATGGGCAGAGGGGATAAATATAAGCATCACCAAAAGAGTAAAAATTCCCATTGCATTTAAACCATGGAGCTGAACCCCCAATCCCCAGAAGAATGTTCCAAAATTACACTATTTGTCTTCTGCTGAAAAACATCCACCAGGCACTTGGATTTATTCTTGGGGCTTCGGGCTCATCCCCATAACATCTATCTCCCATTAGTTTACATATTCCCCCACCTAAAGCTACGCTATCTCACCGTGGCAGCCCCCAGCCATGCTGGATGCATTGGTTATCATCTGCTAGTGAAGCGATTCATCTCTCCCAGGCGAGGGAAAGCAGACACACACATGGGTTTTGGTGGCAGTTTAGTAATTTTCTTTATTTTTTTTAACTGATTTCTCTGATTCCACAAATCCAGCATTTTCAGGTTTCTGCTCTAGAAACCCAACTCGCCCACCTAGCCCCACACCTTATTTCCCCTATTTGAGAAACTGCTGCCTGCCACTCTGCAAGGGGATCAGCCTCTCGACACGCTCGTATCACCCCAAAACCGCTGCCAGCTGCAGCCAGGCCATGGTGACAGCATCTCTGTGAAATAGTTGGATCTTGACGAACAGTCTGAGACCCACCAGCCCATCCATAACGGCTGCTCCTGGAACAAAATGACTTTGATAAGTCTGCAGAGCTGATGTGTGCAGCCTTCAGGACAGGGATTTAATAACTTGGTATTATTTTTCTTTCAAGGATCATTTATTAGCTCATTACAGAGCTGTTTGCTTCTCACTCAGAAACTAAAGTCTACATTCTTCATGTGCGCGTGCGGCCATAATGCCGTTCAGCTTTGTGAAAACACATCAGCAATGATTTGGCCCCAGGTACGTATAACTGAGGAGGAAAAAGAAGCAGCGTTTTCTTGCTCGCCTGTGGACTTCAGGAGGCCGGTGGGCTCTTGCTGCAGCGTGTCCTGGCTGGCCACGGCTCTTGGATGTGGTCACGTCCCCCATGGAGCCAGGGGCTCGTGCCAGGTGATGAACGGTGTGGACACCCACCAAAATCTCCTCTGAGCCGTTCTGAAATCTTAAAAATTTTGATTGACATTGCTGGGACTGATCCTGATGTCCTGGGTAAAGACGGAGGAAAGCTTTCACTTTGCTCTTGGGTATTTTATATTTTTTTTTCCTTTTCATTTAAAGAATTTTTTTGCTTCCGTAGATTTTGAACTGGGAGCACTGTTGCGAAACAAGAGGCTGAAGTACCGCACATAGGGATGGCAGTGTGAAATGTTTCGGGGCAGAGCGTTTACAAAATTTGACTGAATTCATGAGCGGTTTCTTGTCCCCTAAATAGTACTTTTTTAGCAAAGGCAGAACTTAGATTAGCCAGCAAACCTGCCCTGGGAAGAGCTGCAGAAAGCTGTGACACCTCACCATGGTCCTGGTACATCTTGTGCACATCCCTACCGAGGTGCGGAGCCGGGTTATTCCCATGGCAACATTGCCCGCGCTGGACCAGGGAAGGTATATGCCAGTTGTTAAGTGGTACTGACACTAATGATATAATTAGCTGTGTTAAAAGTCATGTCTGGTAGCATCTACTTTGTTTCCAGGGTGACTAAAACACCATAAATAATGATGCCCAGCAGTGTTTCCGCAGGAGCGGGGCAGAGGGTCCTTCTTCATGGTCAACAGGCAGGAGATGGAGGTGGTAAAAGTTTCCCTTCTGCCTCCCAAACCGGCAAAGCCGGGATTGCCCAATCTCATCCTGACAAACGGAGCAGCACCAGGCTGGGATCCTTCTTCCTTGGCTTTCCACAGAGAGGTAGTGTGTAAATACGTCAAGAGTTCTGTCGTGGTTTAACGCCAGCGAGCAACTAACACCACGCAGCCGCTCACCCCTTCCCCCACCCCAAGTGGGATGGGG
>JANZLQ010000040.1:22455510-22479860 GCA_026212715.1 Elanus axillaris
TACTGAACTCAAAACACAGCACTGTACCAGCTACTAGGAAGACACTTCACTCTATCCCAGCTGAAACCAGGACAAGTTCGGTCACCAGGGACTCATGAGCGGGAGCCCAAACCTCAGTTCTTGCCTCCAGCCCTCCCCAAAGCTGACAGAGAGGAGAGGGACATTCGCCAGTGAAAACCATTGGTTTGTCAAAATGGGGAAGAACGTGGTTTTAATCTGCTTCGGCCAAAGGTTTCTGGTGGAGAACCTCTTCTTTGGCAGCTGGTTGCGTGGGCAGGGGAGCTCAGACAGCCAGGTCGATGGGTATCATCACCCCAACCCCGCTGCATACGGCCCCGGGCCCCTGGGAATCACCGACCGGGAAAAATCCTTTTGGGTCCTCAACTCTTCACACCTCTGCTGTGCACTCACCCCTGGCCGTCATCTATCTTCCCAGCTGTAGTTTTCCTTTTAAATTGCAGGTTTGTTTCAGAAATGTGGAGTTTATCATGGATCTGATGTCCTGATGGTCCTTGTCTGGGGGATTCCCATGCTCGAAACAAGCCAGGGTTTGGGAAGGAATCTATCCACAGGGAAAAATCACTCAGGCGTGCTCATTTTGCTGTGTTTCCAGGAGGCTGTGGTTTGCAATTTCAATGATTCTGACTTTTTGCTGAAGCAGAGGGCTCGATTCGGTTCAGCTGTTCTGCTGCCTCCATTAATGCCGCGTACTTCATTTTCAGGTTGATTAAATGCACATATTGCCCTTCTCATTTTAACGGCCGAGCAATCCAATTCACGCAAAGGGGTAAAAGCAGGTGACTGCCAGCCACGAGCTGCAGCAGCCGGGGTCGAGTCGTGCCCGCGGTGTTTGCACAAAGCTGAGCTGCTGGAGGGGTCATCGGTGTGGGCTCCAAAGACCAGCCCGGAGGAGGCTTCGAATGGGAAACTGGAAGAAGAGAGGAGGAGGAGGAGAACATGCATTTTTCAAATGAAAAGCAGTCGCAAAATCTTTCATGCGTGTTAAATCAGCAGCAGAAAGCCACGTGCGCAAGGCTGAGCCTGATCCAACCCCCATCAATATTGGAGGGAGGATTTCTAATGACTTCCAGTGGCTCTAAAATTGGCTTTTACAATTTCTAAGATGCAACTGCAATTGAAAAAGTCCCCAAAGCCTCTGTCTTTACTGTCCTCTCTTTTTACTGCAGTCTTCTTACCTCCTTTTTTTATTGAGCTCTACAACTTAACACTGTAACACCGTAGTCCATCCCTGTTCGCGTGAGCTGCACGAAGCCTGTACACGCAGTTTCTGGCTCTGCCGCCTCTGCTTACTCTTTCGAAGCGTACATGTACGCAGAGGAGGGGGTTACTGCTCCGGTTCAGGGGGTGGACTATGAGGGCAGAGCCAGGAAAGACTTTTCCACTGCTTTTAAGCACAACCTGAGAGCCCCTCGGACTGATTGCCAGCCCTCTACAAGGATTTGAAGACCTATTGCCATTAAACAGAGCTAAACCGCTAATAAAATCTCTAATATCTTCAAGCAGGTGTTCAGGAAAATGCTGTCCCCTTCAAAGCAATTTCTCTCCACCATTTATCTCCGAAGCTGTTCACTGGGAGAGCTGCTGCTTTGGGGAAGGCAACTGCTGAGACACTCCAATAGTTACCAGGAGGTGGCTTTTTAATGGATGTATTTTTATTTTCATGCTGTCATTGCATAAAGTCTCCGCACATCAGTGAAGGATGGTAGAGAAGGGCAACATTATTTAATAAGGGATGATTAATGAAATAATAATAATTGAAAATAGCCCCATGACGTGGGTATTCACAGTTATACGACAATAAGGAAATAGTTAAATTTATCACATCCCGGCTCCAGCAGTGACCAGGGCTCTGTTCAGTGCATACATCCATTTTCCCAGACTGCTGCACAAGCCCTGAAGCCAAACCCCATCCCTTGGCAGTCACAGGACCCAGCTGCCACAGCGACGTTTCATTAGTCTGCCTTACTTTACAAAATAAATTATTTTCTTTTTGTTGTTTAACACAAACACGGATTGACTAATACATTGTTATGCAAATCCAAATCACTGTGAAAGCCAAAATACCCTTCAATTATTTGCATTCCACTATTTAACATCACTAATGGGGGAGATCGATAAGGTTTTTAAATTTCCCAGACATTGAATTGTATTTCAGGTGATGGTGTTTCCCGTAATATTGTCCCTGCAAAGCCCTCAGGATGAGGTGCCAGCCCAGATGTATACACTGAACATATAGGAGGGAGGTTTTTGACTCCTTGCTTGGTGTTTTAAGCCATAAGGACATCCCAGCAAAAAAAGGGGGAGTGAAAGAGGGAGCAAAAGCGGAGGGGGGAAGAAAGTGTCAGAAATCAAGTAAGCGAGAAAGCAAACAAAAACTATTTTTAATCTGAAGATGGTAAAAGCAAGTTTCAATAAAGACAAATCACTCAGTTTTAAATCTGAAGAACAAAACCACTTCCCATTTTAAAATATTTTTTTATTATGTTTTAGTGTAGCTCTGCTTTCTAGTCTAACTTAATGACCTTGTTGACTCCAAGGGGAGCCAAACTTTTACCTAAATCGTGCTTCTCCCACAGGTTTTCATTAGTTTTTATACTATGACCTATTTTCTTGTTATGACCTTAGAAACCATGGAAGAACAATCACATTTCAGTTCAGAAAAGCACATAAACGTACACCTGGATGTGTCCCTGTGGGTAGCCCCAGTGAAAGCCTGGCTCACACCTTGGACGTAAAGACTACTGACGCTCTTGTTTCCTATAATAAGAGTTGAGAAATTCATTGACTGAATACATTATTTAAGGAAAGAACTAATCAGTGCAATAAATTATTTAGAGTTTAGTATTAGACCAGCTGCGCTTGTCCCACACTATTGAATTCGACAACTGCGATGCTGTTTCTTGTGGTCATCTTCCTGCCTCTTGGTTGAAAACATGGCTGAGTGTCACCTTGGGCTGGAATTCACAGTTTAATCAACTTCTAAAGAGGCGCAATGAGTGGTTTGTACTTTAATACGAGAAGTTCACAGCTCTTTCTGCTGACCTGATGGGCTCTATAGGCCGTTCAAGGCAGGTAAAGAATCCAGACCCTTGACTGGAAAATGTCATTACCTGGGAACTGCCAGGGATAAGCAGGCAATACAATAAAAAGAGATATATTTCAACATCCCTTTTTATCCTTTAGGCAAAACTACCAGCTGCAATTTCAGCCTATTGTCTGGAAAATGTCAGGAGCCGATCAAACTCTGGAGGAAGAAATTGTTGGCATAAATGGTGAGAGCACCTCAGGGTTGCATCAAGGTCTTGAGCCGAGACTTGTCGTGCTCCCGACACCACCTCTCCTCCGCAGGGAGAACGGGACGGCAAAGCCGGCCCCGGGCGTCTGCCGAGGAGGCTGAAATGCTGCCGGTTGTGTGTGTGCAGAAATACAGGAACATATGGGCAGCATCATGTTCCCGTCTATTCCAGAAAGCAAAACAGAACGAGTGCGAAATAAATTCCTATCAACAACAGGATGAGGATATTTACAGGGAAATGAAATCTAGGATGGGAGGAAAAGGGGGCTCGGAGCGGAGGGCAGGGCTTGCGAGGGAGCAGGGCTGCGTCTCGGTGGGGTTTGCCATGCTGTCTGGATGCACACGCACCCAGCATACAAAGGAAAATAGAATAAAAAATTGCATTAACCGGTGTATGTACAAGCACACACTTGCCCCTAAACATATATGCACGTGATCTGGATCCAGTTCTCTGGAGGCCTTTTTTTAATTTTTATTTTCTAATACATAGCTGAGTGAGCAGCCTTGGAGTGTATTTATTATGGTATTGAATTGCTTTCCATGGTAACTAATTGTGATTTCAGAAACTCAGGTTCTGCAATGGTACAAGATGAAATGGAGCTGAATATGGAAGCAGCTGGTAAGAAGAAAATCACTTACTTATGAAATAGTATTTAACGATGGAGACTGATGGAGCAGAAAAAATGGGGGGTGGCAGGGACTAGAAAACAAAACAGCTCTCCATTACCTTCATGTACTTCCCCAGATTTTGAATTCCTCAGGAAAGTGTCTGGTGAATACTTAAGGAAAGTAAAACCCCCTATATGGGCTGCCTTCCCATTTCCCCACTTACTCTTTTATTAAGAGGCACGCTGTTAAAAATCTGGCTGTATAAAAGAAAAGAAATGGTCAGGAAATGAAATTATGATTAAATGCTTATTACTGGCTAAAAAAAGGGGAAGGCTTTTACAAAAATTTATCCATTCTACTATGAAAAACAGGGGAAAGACCATGTTTTGAGCAATGTTAAGAAAAAAAAAAAAGAAAAAAAAAAAGATTTCCCCAGACTGTGGGTGTCTCGCTGCCCTCCCACACCCAGAGCTCAGGCCAGCACCGGGCGCCCAAAGGAGCGCCGAGCAGAGCTGGCTACGCGTGCATGAAACAAAGTGGTAGAACACTGAAGATCATTTTGGTTCAATTTATGAGTGTCATCGAGCAGAGATTTGCAGACTCCCCTGCACAACAGACCGCTATTCCCCTTCCCATCCCTTTAATCTCATCCGGCGTTTGACAGCGAAGGGGCTCCGGGGCGCAGCTCGAAGGGGCTGGCGAGGGCAAGGGAGCCTCTCCGGCATCCTCAGGCTGCTGCCGCCCACCGATCCCGCCCGCTTTTCCTCCCCATTTCCACCAAATGGCAGCATCTTTGCCGTATGCGAACGGCAGCGAGTCTCTACTCCACAGGCAACACTGCAAGAGGCTAAAAGGCAATAAATATCCCAAGTCAGGAATTCCCAAGCTCTCACATGGGGCTAAATCCTCTGGCATGTTCCCTCCCCTCCTCTCTAAGGCACCAGAGGATCTACCAGCGTATTGACACCCCCAGGAAGAAAGAACAGTATTGTTTTATCCTTTTTTAAAAATACGATTGCATTAATAAGCAGTAGTCCAAAACTCAGCCCATGAACCAGAAAAACCCAACCAACCAAAAAAACCCAAACTCCCAAACCCCAGAAAATCCAAGTGAGCAACCAGAAATCTAACTGTGAAGAATGTGGTTATGTCTCCCAACCGAAAACTCAGAATTTGTAGGAGTTTCTCTGACCTTGATCCAACATCACTGGCATTGGCCGTGTTCATACTTGACAGAAATTCTACAGTCTGTGTAAATCTGTGTTTAGATTTATGGGGATTTGCATTCAGCCTAGGTAAAATGTATTTTTAAGCATATGTAAAGTCAAATCATTTGTCAAGTTAAGTATTTTATTTACCCAGCAGACAGTCATGTTTTTATTATATAAATATATATCTAGGCACTTAAAATGTGAATATTTGACACAAGCCTGTTTGACAACTAGCGTAGAGCCATTCAGATGTATCAAAGATATTCATGAGAATCCGGTTGTTCTGTAACCTTCCGTGTAGGTCTGACAGCGGATCAGCGGTAAGTCTGAGGTGGTGGTTTATTGACCTAACGAACCATAACCGAACCTTTAGCACTCTTGCAGTTATAATATGCCAGTTTGGCTGCTAGAAGAAGTCTTCATGCTAGAGTTGATGTCCAACCAGAATAATGAAGGTATTAGAAGCAAACCGTACATTAAACAAGAAAATTATTTTAATGATTGCTCCCCAAATACCCAAAGGCACTAGTCAACACTGTGGACTAATGACCTACAAATTAGTGTGATTAGTACACATTTTTAGCATTACAATATTTTTTCAACAGCTTCAGATGGCACATTGAGTGAAATACTCCTTTCATCTGCAACAGCTTTGTCCTGAATACCCTTCCACTTGTTTAGTTTAATAGAAAAACGTATCAAACAAAAAACTGAGCTGTAAGAATCATGCTGACCTGCCAAACTTTCTCCGCTGTCCTTTCTCCAGATATTTCTACAAATCATATTGGATACACACCTGTGTAACTCTGAATTTATCTTGATGTAATTTCTCTAACATCAGTCAAATTACACAACGAGAAAACTGAAGTGACGCGGTGGTAAATCAGATCCATTGTTTTACAGATCCGCAGGCTCAGTGTAACACAACAGACGATATAACATCTCGACTGAGGACGATTTTACATTTCTTTTATCCGTTGCAAAACCCTTTGTAATGTGTCGAGTATAAAGCTCACAAATTACATTTTAAAGGAACTACCATAAACTATATGCTTCAAATAGACCTTTTACAATATAACACAAAAGTCAAATGACGTTTTTTAGGAAAGCACTTGAAACTTTAACACTTATGTCCTGACAACATTAGATTACTTTAAGCTGTAAACCTTAAGAAGTTTTATGTGATTAAATAAAATCAGCATTACAATTTCCAGGTATTATAATTACTGAACAGATTGTAACAACAAGATATAATTATAATGTAAACATGAAGCTCAGGAGACTGGGACTGAGAAAACTCTCGATTCTTGTAGATTTATATCTGCACACAGTAAAATCAGTAACAACTGGAGAAGAGGTTACAGTATTTCATCTTACACATTGATATCAGTGTTTTGCAAGCAGCAGTCTATACAACATCATTCCCTTTTTAGTATTAGTTTACAGAATCACTACTACCTTGAAAAAAAACCTCTCCCGGTCAAATACTGCTACCAGGTCAATTTAACATTTGGAAGGAAATATTTAAAACCATCAGATTTTGTTAATTGCCCCTGTATGTGTAGATATGTGAGATTTTCTATATTTATATATACTTACATATATATATAATCCTAAACCTCACTTAACCTTCAAAACTGAACTACCTCTAGGTAAGAAATACAAGACCTTTTCCAATAAATTTAAAGGGTTTATTTATACCTGAGACATTTTTGCATATTGATGTCTTTGTACCTTTACCTGTAGGTACTCACCTAAGTCCTCTACTCTTTCCTGGGTTCTCACACAAAGCCCATTAGAGTTAGGTGGGTTCTTCCCACTAACTCCATGGACTTTGACTGAGGCCTTCCTTACCTAACCTGGATGGATAAACAAAGGCGTAACAGAATTAAATATATATCTTTAAATAACAGTTGCTGTACAAGCAGGCTGGTTTATGCAAATCCAGAGCTAGTTCACCATTCCTGATACTCTTCAGAATGTCTGATTCAAAAAAGAATTACAGTCCTTTATACAGGGTGATACATGTTTCTATTGTTGGTTAAAAAAAATCCCTTTTTGAAATATTTCTTCGGGTAGTGGATCATTGGGTATACGTGACATGTTGAAAATGCTCTTTCTTGGCTGACCTGTTTCCTGGTTCTTGAGAAGATCAACCCATTTCTCCACCCAGCAAGGGAAGAAACCAGGAGTGGAGGAGTAACAAGTTGATGTGGCTACATTACATTAAGGTCACAGGCCAATGCAGATGGACTGAGATTTTTCAAACAAATTTAGGGAGTTTAGGAGCCCAGTTCCTCCTGAAACTCAAGCCATTTTGGATGCCCGACTCCCGCAGATTCATTGGAAAGTCCCGGCTCTGCCCAGTCCGGCTTTCAGATCTTCAGCCCTTGTTGAAGCACACGCATCAGCAGGGACATAACCTACATAAGGCTCTTTCAGAATTTCACAGTGCTATTTAATTTGGCAAATACCAAACTAAATTTAAAAGTTCCCTTTGTAATCTAAACAGCTCAATTAAAAAAAAAAAAAAAAAAAAGAATCCACCATGTTTCACTCCATTTTCCTTCTGACGGGTAATTCCCTAGAAGTGCTTACATGCTAATATAGTGTTATCATATTTGATAACATAGCAATTAGAATTGCCCTTTTTATTAAATATAGTTTAGCCAATGGAAAGATACTAGTGGAAGTGAAATAAAGTGTGCTTTTAGACACAGAATTGGACATACTTGAAAAATCAGCAAAAATAATAGTACTGTTTTCATGAAAGACATCACAAAATGAACCATCTTCCGAGTAGATTAGTATATCCTTCTGTTGCAGAAACATTGGTTTTTGCACTATATTTTACAGAAAAAAGTTGACTTTAGTGATGATGGTCAGCAAAGTTGTCTTTAAACAGCACTTTGTTCTACTGTACAGGCATATAATGGGAAAAAGGAAAGCTACATTTCACTGGCAATAGGGCTTCATAGACCTTAGAAATTTTAGAAATGTTTGATTTAAAATAGTAAATTAAATAATTTACTTAAAATAAATCAAACACTCTTTCCCAAGCAGAAGAAATTTCTAAAGCCTGACACCTGTTGTTAATAGACAAAATGCAGTCAATGCTTTCAAACATGAGGAGGATGAGGACGTACAGTGAAGTACCAGCAATGAACTCGTAGTGTGACATAGCGACATGTTAAGCATCAGATGTAAGAAACTCTACTGCTTGCATTTCCAGTTGGCTGTTCCCATTTTACAATCACACCCATTCTAAATCTCCTTTTCCTACTGTTCCTTCTTGTACCATATTCAGCACCTAAACCGGAGGAGTTTCAGTGGGAACACCTCAGCTCCATCTGTCCCAAACCTGCTGGTAGTGAAGCAAGCGGTGCACTCCTCTCCGACCATCAGTGCTACAAACACTTTGCGACCCATCGGTGCGGTACCAATAACACGTTTCCTTTTCTGTAATTCAGGAGCTCTCTAGCACGATTGCCAACAGCATTACGACTTTCATGGAGCAACTGGCACAGGGAGGCACTTATGTGACATGTTTAAAACTTATCTTTGGTAAACACACACACAAAAACTTGTAACTAATGTTTTACTTCCTGATATAAGAGAGCTCTTCCTTTGCTACTAGTGTATGTGTGCAGATATCTAAAGATACACAGGACATTGCTAGTATAAAATATTTTTTTCAAATGCCACTGCCAAGGATTTGTTTTAATTCACCTAAAAACAACGCAGTCCTGGGCTTTTGGGGTTTTTCCTGACTCTGTTTATTATGCATTAAAGCATCTCTGATCAATAACAAATTAGCAATAGAAAGCAAGCCCTATGTCCTCAATTTTCACCTTCTTTCTCATTCTATTACCTTGTTTTTCAAGACAAATTTAATCAGAATCTTTGTATCTCTTACAACTTTCATTATCTGTGAGGCAGATCCTGGGGTCCAATGCTGCATTACTTAAGCAGCCAAATCTCTCACTCAGATCAGTGGAAATTTTGAATACACAAAACTGCTGAGTCTGCTCTTGGTAGGGAAGTTTCCTGTTACCCGTTACTAAACAGTACTCTGGTGAGGAAAGGGACCTCACATCTCTAACTGGACCTGAAGAGTGATCAGATCAGAGCCTGTAAAGCAGAGCTCAGACCACCAAGAGACAGCCCATCAACGCGTGTTTTCAAAAGATGCTGCAAATAAATGTTGCTGGAACTGCATGCGTATAACTGATGGATGATCTGCTTTAATGTACCTAGAACACTATCACTTCTAAAATCAGGCATTTCTACTGAGAGGTATTTTATTGGCTTAATTTTTCATTTACATTATTTAAATTTGGCTTAAGATTTTTTTTAGAACCCAGAACTTAGTGCATTGCATTTTATAAAATTAGAACAATTTATATCCTTCTCTTTTCATTGGAAAAGAAAAAAAGTATAGCCCAAACACATGTAGGGGTATAAATACTTCACGAATGATAGCTGTTGCACTTGTTTTACTATCTGTTTAACGGTGATTTAGACATTGATGAACCAAATAATTTTGGCAACTTGCACAAAGATATGTCCTTAAATCAAAAGTGATGATAAAACTTGCTTTAACGAGGCCTTTATTATGGAAAGAACTGGGAAGAGAGAGGCGTGTAAGTGCTGAGGAGGTTATCGTGTTCCTAAACCATGCCGCTTTGCATTTGTATATGAAATGGGTATGGCTGGTAGATGACAGGTGGTTGTCCGTGAGCAATGTAGTAATTGCTGAAGTTTCTGTCACTGATATATGGAGCAGGCTGATAATAGCATGTTACATTGGCTGCATTTGGGATGATATTTTGTTCTCCAAGTACTTTTAAAGCCAGAATTGTGATCATATTCAGAGTTTGTCTGCGTTCGTGTCCCATGAGACAGACTGTGCTCTCATTTACAACTCCACGCAGAGTCATCAAGTAGTCATACTTGCTTTTCTCTTCCCCAATGAAGTGGTTGCGCAGATATGACTCAATTTTCCTCTGCTGCTCAGCAACATCTGGAAAATCAATGAAGAACCTGGAGCACATGTAACGTTCCAGAGATTTAATTTCAGCCTCATCTGCCGGCTTAAAGTCACGAACCAGGAGATTGCTGTACTTCAGGAGGCCACCTCCTCTGATTTCCTCTGGGTTCCTTGTGGAAATCAGTTTGTATTTTAAGTGGTCCATTGCTTCGTTGAAGTCTCCATACATACTCTCAGCGATGACAGTAGGGTGAGAGTCTTCTGTCAGTTTGCAGTCTGTTGCCGTGTAAACATTTAGTATGGAGTCCAGTATGATTTGGAAGGAGTCCACGCTAAACTCAAACTGCCGTCTGAGCGAGTTCACGAACTTTAATTCTACATTCTTGCCGCTGTTGTTTGACAGCGAGATGAGACTCCAGCGATCGTGGTCAGTGGAGACTTTGACCATCTTCTGCACATAGGCATCTTTCATGGTCTGAGCAGTAATTTTTTCCTTATTAACACATTTTGGCAAGAAGTCCAATAGGCAATTAAGAACTGCTTCCTTAACAACCTGGAACTCGAGCTCACTTGGAAGTTCCACCCCAAAAATGATGTCTAGGTCCTTGTAACTGGTTCCATTCTGCTTTACTAGGATGTGACTGGCTGTCGAACCGTTAAGGCGGATATCTCTAACATTGATTTGCTTTTCAATGAGCTGTTCCTTTACCACATGAATGATATCCTTTGGCTTTACATCCAGTGTTGGAAAATTTCCTCTCCCATGAATAGGTATAACCTCAGCTAAAACTTGATCCAGGATTTTAATCTGATCCCAGGTGAGACTACTAAATCTGTGGTCTGAGTCCTCAGTCATTGTGATGTCGGTTGGCTAACTAGGGAGAAACAGAAATTAAGAGACAAATGTTAGAACTTACTCAAATACGAGAGAGCCTGACATTTCACTCGGTTATAACAAACACATAACTTCCTTCCTTGGCACAGTGACAAAGCAGTTCATTTTACAGAGACACAATCCCAGTTAATGGTCTGAGTCAACCACTACACTTGTCATAGGCTTTTAATTGAATTTTAATGTACTCAGGTTTTAATCCTGCTGAGAAACCATTGTGTTATTGTATAACCCATGACTCAAAGTAAACGCAGTAAACCATATAGATTTCATTTAAACCTACTCAAAGGTTCATAACATGAAATACTTGGTGGTTATAATGAAAGTCCAAATAAATTTCACTGTGAAGAGCTAAAATGAGCAAAATGAGCAAATTTGTGCTTTCTGTCCTGCCCAGAAATCTCCCTCTATCTTCAGTGACTTGCATACTTAAAAATACTGAAAGATCAGGAAATTTTTTTAAAAAGTGGGAATGATGCAACGTGCTCGTTTATCTAGCCATATGTCTTGGATGCACTTTAGTTTCTATGGATCATCTATTTGCATGTGTCCTTTAATACCACTTGTTACAGTTTAAGAACTGGATATCTGATAATTTTTAAGCTGTTTCCACTATGTTTCTGAGGCAACATCTTTTCCTTCTAAGCCATTAACCATGTTCCTACAGTAACGTGCCAATGCTACAAGTTATGGTTTGCAGAACCGATGAGAAAACCCCTTCCAGTCTGCACTGATACTCTAAAACTTCTCAAGAAACCTTGTAAAGAAGCACCTATAGAATACATGGAATAAAGCTTGGGCTCTGGAATTCCTCAGTTTAAAATTATATTTTGTCTCCATATTATCATATTTAGCAATCAGAGAGACCTTAGCAGGGATAATTTATTTACATTTTACAATGAGGAGAAAAAAAGATGCAAACCCCACCATATTGGTTTTAAAATGTTTCTGATTGATCATATGCAAACTTTAATTAAATGTTTGTAATGGAAATCTGAATGCTTTATTTTTGTAATTTTCTTTATGTATACTGTGAATATAATTAAACACAATCATACAATTATATAATTAGGTGTGATTACAGTAAGCATTTAAGGAACTACAAAAAAGAAAAACATTGATGGGAATTAGGTGTCCGAGGTGTAATGAAAGATACAAATCTTCATCTTACTGCCTCCTGACATTAATGTCAGTATTACAGAAGAGAAACAGTTCAGAGGGCTAAAAAAGCCTTCCAGACTCCATGGATATCATTTCATGCTGTGCCCCCTCTTGCCGGCTTATGCTCCTTCAGTTCTTTTGGGGTAGTTAATGCTCAGACGGTTAAATCAGAAAGGTTTATTGCTAAATCCTATCATACCATTTTTCAATACCCTTTCATAAATCGCGTAATAACTCACAGGCAGATATTGTGATTCACTGATAACTTTCTTATTAACCTGAGTACTTGGCTGCTGTGCCTCAGTGCGTTGAGTTTGAAGCTGTATTTGCTGCTCTGAGCTACAGGTGAAGGAGGAGAACATTTATGGGCATAGCAGAACTGTTCTTCATCACTCAAGAGACCAAAAATTCTTTAGTCAGTACTGTTATTTGGGCATTTCTTTACTCTCCTGAGTCAGATGTGGGTGTCCTCAACCCACGGGAAGCTGCTGTTTAGACAGTTTATAGGTGGAGATACTGAAAACAACTCTGATTACCAAAAGGAATTTCTTTTTTCTGCACAAATATTATAATTTTGCTTTCTCCTTTAATGTTGCATGTGTTAGCCAAGGCTTGTTTTAAGAATATTTCTGTTGGGTTTGTGCAAGTTTAGTTCAGTGAGAATTCAGGGAAACTGAAAATAATTTCTAAATATTTGCAGTAAGGTATTTGCTACATAGAAATGGCTTTTAGATCATTGATTGCCGTTGAAACACTACCTGAGCACCTAAAAAGAAAATGGAAATAAAGATCACTGTATTCCTTAATGCTGCATACAAACAGGATGGAAATTATACGATGACACTGAATTTCAATAATCTGTTTTCCACAGAAGAACTATGAAATCCCTTGCAGGTAGATGGCTGTTTCTCAGAAGGCAGCAATCAGGACCGCTGCCCAGGCAAAGGTGTGTCTCCCAGCCAGGCTGACGCAAAGCTGGAGTTAGGAGGGACTGAAGAAAAGTGACTGGAGATGTGAAACTCAGGCGCTATTCAGGTGTGATCTGAAACAGCTCAGTGAGTCACCAGCCACGTGGAAGAAGTGTCTTCCAGGTATCTGCCAACACTGCAAACATGCTACTGAAACGTCGAGAAGTGTTTCTGCAGACAGATGGCTAAACCCTAATTTTTCATCTAAAGCTCAAGAATAAAAATAAAGTCAAATCATACTGAGTAATAACACTACCACAAAGTCTACACTGTTGTTTCTTAATCAGTAGTGACTACATGTGTACGTTGTCTTTATTTTCCTTCCCTCGCCTTCAGATTCCACATTCTGGAGTGTTTTAGTAATTTCAAGTAACTTGTGAACTAACAAATGGCTTGGGAATATTACAGAGCTATTTTTCACATACTTCTACGAGAGTTTCAGCTCCCAAGTAAGCTAACCAAGAGCATACGTAACTTCAAGCACCTTTCTGGCCTCATTGCAAAGAATGGAACTAGCCATATGTTTGAAGTTAAACACAAGCTTTAAAAGTTGGCTCAATCAGGACCAGAGTTGGTAGTTTAATTGCCACTGAACTGACAGTGTAAAGCTCTTGGATTCAGTCCTAGCTATGATTCTATGATTCAATGATTCTATGATTCTACGGTTATGACTTTACCGTTAGCTATTTATTATTATGATTCCACCCTTATTCCTTTATTACCACAAAATCACCGAAAACTTCTATCCATCCTTCATAGCCTTTATGACATCCCAGTACATGTTTATCATAAAAAACAGCTGTTACAGAAAGCCACTGTGAATTTTGGAAGTAGCACAACACTGGGTGGAGTGAGAAGGTTGGGAGGAGAGGTTTTGGTATAAAATTTTTGCTGCCATGTTTGTTATCTGTGTTATTGATGTGTCACATTACGGTGAACCAGCTCTAGTGATCTACTAGCAAACTTACAGTTGTCAGAATTGTTACATAAGCAGTAGTTTTTGTCATGTGATTTGTCTGATATTGCAAAACTTTGAAAGAGTTTTTCAAGGTTAATGCTGTGATGTCAAAGAAAGGGCTTAGAAAAGGAAATGTTAAAATTCGATACCCTTTTTAGCAGGGACCACTTCAAACACTTTTTGAAAGTCAGAAAATGGACCTATCCCTAAACAAGCTTAGAAATCTTTCATTTACTGCTACATGATCTTAGTTATTTTAAATTTTATTGCAATATACTAAGACTTAAAAATGACAAGAAAAGGTAATGTCAGTAAATATCTCTTCTGTGTTGAAGAGTCATACCTCAAAATATCAATTCTCTAAAGTGATTCCTGGAGAATCCGGTGATGCTTTGTGAGTTCAGGCCTCAACATTAATGTCTGGGAAATGTCTTATGCTAAGTACTAAGAATTTTGTGCTGATACGATGCCTTCAACTTTGACAAGTAATGAAAATGTCCTAGGAAAAACAGGAATTAAGTTGTCAAGAATATAATTAATTTACAGATAGACCTAAATAAACCTTTTTTAAGATTATTATTTACTGATTTTCTTCCAGTTTGCAACCCACTACACAACCCTGCACTTTCCCAGAAGGACTTTCTCTTGTTCTTTCCCTTAATCTTGTCTGGCAACAAGAATGATTTCTAGGCAATTTTATAGTCATTAGGAATCTTATTTCTTAAAACAGCGGCAAATTTATTTAACTTTTATTTAAATTTTAAGGTGCTCAGGCTAAAGTCAGGAGTTATTATTAATGCAAGTAAGCCTCAGTTACAATAAATCAGCAGCAGTATTGAGGCTACAATTAGTCAAAGCATTGTGTAAAACAAGAGAGATCAAGGGATGAAGGGAAGGCAACTCATTGCATGTGACCACAGCAGCCAGATGAAGCCGAACACAAGAGAGTGCTGGGGTTGGGTTAGTGTAATGGGAAAAGAGGCTGGAGAACTGCTTCAGTCTTTGGAAACTGGTGAAGTTTGCAATGGAGGATGATCCCTGGAGGCAGCTATATCTCATTGCCCCTTTGCCAGCAGCAGCATTATGCCATTTAGGGTAACCATATATGTGACACAGACTTTGAGAGCTCTTACTCACCAGCACACACAGTCCCAGCCTTCACTAGGTCTGCCCTGCTGCACCCTGTCAAAGAATTCAGTTTCTGTAACTTCTTCCACCTGAATACCTAAAAGCATTTAATGTGTTTCACATTCAGTGTTTTCCTATCTTAAATTCCATACATAGGCAAATGGAAGGCTGCACGAACACTAGCACCATGGCAGTGAAAGGAACAAATAGCCTTTGAAATTGTGTATTGTAAACAGAGTTTTTTTTCCTCACTTCATCAGTATTTGTAACTTACTGAGACTGTCTTTTAGTGATTTTTCTTAGTTTTTTGTTTATAGGGTTTAAAATGTTTCTATGAACTGCAATGGACACTGAATCCTGCCTGATTTAAGATCTCTGCCAGATAAAGTGATGAGGAAAAGTAGTTTTCCGGGTCTTTTCTTTTACATATACTGGCTAGAGAAGCACAGAATAAGACAGATCAGACATAGTCAAGTTTTGTGATATATTATCCTTACTATAAGTTTAGAAAAATATTTCCCTGCTTCAAGTTCCAACTTGTCCTTGAATGGTTACCTTCAGCTGATGAAGTGGTTGCAGTGTGGAAAAATGTTTAGTTACTGTGGGATCATTAAACATAGTTTTGCTAATTTTTGTTATTTATTTTTATATTGAAATTAGAGGCTCTAATTTTCTTCAGCAGGGTTTGGACCAAACAACTATGAGTTTGGTTTTACAATGATGCTAAAAGATTTAGTTAACCACCTCTTAGCACTCTGCCATACACCAGCTTCATCAAAAAAATAAAAGCCGATCTGGCTTTATATCTGAATGAAAAAAAATCTGCCATTCTAATGATAGCTTTCGCATTCAACACAACTTTCACAGAAACAGATACAGTCTAGAGGACAGTCTCATCAAAGTTAGCTCATATTTTACCAATAAACTGTTTAAGATTCTCTTTTTATATACCCTATAATGTTGCTTCAGTGTATTTTCAAAAGGTTTGCAATGTGCTGGTATTCTCAAGCACAGTACATCTGAAACAGTTTTTGTGCATCTGTGTTAGCCCCATTCTCTTCCCTTTGCTTTTATCTGCTCCCCTATTTGTGTGTTTTACAACAATTATATGGAATACTTTAATGCTCCAATTGTCTTTGCACTTGAAATCGGTCGCCAAGGAACCTTTTACAGATCAAGCAAAATGTCTTGTCAGCTGTCGTAGTTGCCTTGCTTTTGGGGGTTACCCCAGAGATGCTCAGAGTAACTACTGCAATTCTCCCCTTAGATCTCTGTAAAGGTTGTCCTGCATACACATTATATGCATCACTAATAATTTCCCTGCTATCTTGCTAAAGCTTTATTTAATTCAAAGATACATTTTTCTATTAAGCTGGACATTTTAAAGTATTCTGCATGCTCACGGACTTAAGGACTGCAGCTGGCAGAAGCTCTGAAGGCAAGAATGTCATATGCGGAAGGAGTCCCAGTCATAATTTAAATGCTTATGAGACAAGTAGAAGCAGTAAAGCATCTGGGGCATCCTAAATGGGGACATATTTAAACTGGTCTGACAGTGTTTTTCATGAGGTTTTCCTTCCATTAATGTTAATGCATGCAGTGAAGATACCATTTATTTATCCTGTTATCATGAGATAACGCATGAGTTGCCATAAGTTTTCAGTACAGTTACCATCTAGTTACCCTGAAATAACAAATAACAACTCAAGGCCATATGCTCTTCTCCTGTGAGATAAGGTTGCATGGTGTGCAAAATACACTTAAGCAGCAAGCAGTTTCCATGGACTATGCCACAGAATACCACCTTCTGGGGCAGAAAAAGTAAGCAGAAAAGAAGGACAGACTTTATCAACAAAAATGTGTCCTACCTTTTCTCCGACCCTGCCCAAGGAACAGGGAAAAGCAACAGAGTCATGTACCAGCCTGCACTGCCCCTTCTCCCAAAGGAAAACGATTTGCAGAGCAGTACAACCCAAGGGCAGCCATAGTCTCCTATAACACAAAGCTGGGAAAAGGAACCGAGTAGCCTACACCTCTACTGGAATGTTACAGGACATTGGCTCAATGAGCTGGGCTTTCTTAGGAGGGACGAAATAACTAAGGAGTTTAATTTGGGCAACCAGTATGAATACATAGTCTGTGTTATGTCATCCTGGAGATTTGGTTTTTTTTGGATGTCAGATTTTTCCATCATGACTCACAGTACACTCGTTCTTACCTGCATGCGGATCTCCTCACAGGGCAACATTTTCAAGGCCAGATATATTTATTATGCCTTTGTATCAGTTCCCAAAACACTCAAGGTTCCTTCTTGCATGGCCTCCAGGTTCAAACAAACCAAGCCCTTGTAAATAGCATGGTATGAGGCACAGTCAAGTCCTCTCATTTGCTCTAAAACACTTTAATAACTTTAAAGGAAATAGGTGTGATATGCAATATTTGGTCTATCTGGGGCTGTGGTCATCACTGATAAGTTACTGCTTTAGGTAAAGATTATTTGTACTACCGAATGTGTACAATGGACTAACTCCTGAATAACATTTCCAGAGAGAAGGCAAAATCTCACAGACTTACCGTGGCAGGACGACTGGCAAGCATGTATTTCAGCTGAGTTAATAGGATGACTCACTGGATCCTTTGGTAAAAAATATGAATTGTCATCTTGTCACTGACAAAAACACAAACCTCCTGGGGAAAGCTGCAGGGAAAAAAAACCAACAAAAAATAACATTCATTTTGAGATAAATGTTAACTACCAGTCACCTGCTGTACATAATAAATCATGCATTACAACTTGGCAGTCCTGCAGTCATAACAATAGCCTTTTAAGTAGGAAATGATAAGGTAAAAGCAGTGGAAAGGCACAGAAGTGCTTATAAAGACTCTGGGTTTCAGGTCATACTTAATCTTCTGCAAGGATGTTAACAAACTTGCTATTTTCTCTATAGGATATTGAATAAGAATTTAATGTTATTAATAGACATGCAGATTAGCAGGGACATAGTGGAATCATATTTAAAAAACAGGACTAATAACAACTCAGCACAATTAAGTATTATGAATTGTGTCGTGGTTTCATACTCTTCCTAAAAATGCATGCAGATAACAGGAAGGTCTTGTTTCTTGGCAGACTAAGTTGTTGGTTCATTTACAGTAAGCCCAGGATTCAGCCTGTTGCTGGAATTTCCATGCACTGAATGGCCCATTGGCTGGCTATGCAGGAATTACAACTATTTTGTAAATAAAGGCACATTTTTATTTGTTTCTCATTTCAAAGATGTGCTGACAGCTAGGTAGCCTTTTTTAGCCTTTCCTTCAAAGACCTCCATTCCAGCATCCCATCCGACAAAGTTCACACCACCTACACAAGGTTCCTTAACTTTCCAAGTAGGGCCCTGTCCCCTGTATGGTTTGATAGACATGTGAATTTACTCCTTGTTGCTGAGTTGTGTTCCACAATCTCAACTTTTATGCTGAAAGTATATATGCCTCTGAGTAAAGATAACTTTGCAAGTATAACTTGAGTGTAAATGTATGCATAACCTGCAGGAGAAGCTGAAATGATAGCCCAAGGAGGTATGGACTGTATTATTCATTTTATTAAGAATATTATGGATTTTTCCTCCACGCTACAGCAGTCAGATTTTTATCGCTGAATATGCTGGTTTACTGCTGCCAGAAGCCCAGTACTTGTTTTCCTCTCTCTGTGAGGACCTGTCTGCTGTGCCAGGACCTGTCTGCAGCTTTCATTTGCTTTCCAACTCAAGATGGGCTACTAATTGAATGAATGCATGTTGCCTGACTTGCTCCCCAAATCCACACAGTGATGGCTCATGTTTGCAGCTGGGAATAAAGGGTTAAGTCTGGCAAGGGCTGAGCTCCGGTTAGCCTGAAAGTGAGAAGCCAGTTATGTCTTCAGCAGCAAGGAAAAGAGGTTCTGGACTGCTTAGATAAAAGAGTCTCAGCATGTGGAATATGGCCTTCTGGAGGAAAAGTCAGACAAATATATAATCAGTTACTTAAAAAAAAAAAACAACACCAAACCCAAAACATCATTTAGTCTTTTTTAACAATGAACTATTGTTATTCCTTTCTGTGTGAGGGTAGAAGGTTTAATGGATATATGATACCCATTAATGGATATATCATCGTGATAGAATAGATTAACACTGGAGTAGAATTAATAGCTTCCCCTGGTGATATTTAGGGGAAGGAGAGAGAGACCTTTGTATTTTTTTTGTAGAAGAACACCCATTATTATATAATATGTTCATAGAAGCAGCAGCTGAGATTGATGAAGTGCTTTGGCTGTTGGGACATTATTCTCAATGGCTGCTTTTATTGGCTCCATCATTACAGGAAAAAATGCATCATTTCATTATTCTGTACTCCTGGTTTCCAGGATTTTTCTAACTCAAGTGAAAACAAAAATAAAACTGACTATGTCAACAACTACCTTGTGCCTCAAAGATAACATTTCCCCATTTCTGAATTCAAAATGTAAATTGTGATGAGATGCACCAACAAACTCATTTCAAAGTCTTGAAAGAGTCTTGTGTCTCTGTGCATAACGAGCAAAAGACTATAATGAGAACCAGCAGGGTGTACAAGGTAAAGGATGGCTCTGCACCTTGGGCTTCCCCCTCCGACACGCCGTGCCATGAATACTGCTTGAGAGCACGTCCCCAGTCTGTCACTGCTTTTGGGTGTCCCCACTGCCAGGTCCCAGCATGAAGCATATTGACCCTCAAACCTATTGGGTGTCTGCACGTCCCATGGGCTTCAGTGAGCGCGGAGGTTGCTCGGACGCCTCATCAGCTGGCCCAGGGCATTTCAAGGTGATTCCCCCAAGTCGGCAAGAACGAGAGCCGAGGATCACCTCCCCTCTCCAGGGATGCTTGCCTCCCCCTTCCTGCCTGCCAGCTTCCAGGAGCAGTGCATGATTGCTCTACTCAGCTCCTCAGACTAATACCGAAATCTATTTACTCACTCAAGATACCAGTGACTCAATCCAAAGCTCACTTATCAAAACCTCTCATTATTATGACTAAACTGCAGCAAAAGCAGGCAAAGTAAAGAATGAAACGATCCCCCTTTTCCATCTATTAACCATCTTCATAATTATCTCTCCTTTTCAAATGCCAGAGGAAGAGGGATAAGCTACGCAGTCTGCCATTACAGTCCTAATTCTGGGCTGTTTTCAGGGGATAGAGGGTGTTACAAAGTCAAGGCTCCCCGCAGAAACTCTCCAGAGGCTTCCTCCCCCCCTCATCTACACCAAGGGGGACCCGGTGAGTTACAAGTGGCAGAATGTCCCCAAGAACCTGTCTCGTGGGATGGCCTTGGTCATGAAAGCATTAGAGGATACTGCCAGGTTTTGAGAGGGTTCCAACACAACACACAGTAAATTGAATGGCTTTCTTTTTTCTACTGATCATACCAAAAAAATGCTGTGCCTTGCTGGAAGCTGCATTTAGCTCATTCAATCAATTATTTTTTTTTCCTTCTGAATCAGTACTGAGCCAACGAAGTATCGAGGGTGGATTTTGATAGTACATACAGTAGTACAATGGATTTGGAGAGTTTTCCTTGGGGTGAGCCAGAAAGCTGAAGACAAATGCACTCATGTTCCATAAATCCCTCTCTGCATCACTCCTGTTCTGCTCTGCATATTTTATAAAAGTATCTGCTATTAAGCAATTATCCTGTTTCACTCCAGAAGTATTTTCATTTTATGGCAGAAGACATGAACTCTGGGCACAGGCTCCAGGTTGATTTGTTAAGCCGTCTAGGACCTCTCCAAATAAAGGCTCTTCGTGACTGCTTACAGCAAGTGGTGAGTTTAAATTGAGTTGGAAAAAACTCCTGTACTCTGGACCAGGCTTGGCTGGCACCCTCCACGGAAATGTGTCTCACAGAACTGATAAGAGGGCAAGCTGGGATCCTATTCAAATATTACTGTCTTCCACTATTTGTTTATATTACTATTTGTGTTTATAATGTTAACATATAGTTCATAGTTTGATGAACTAATTTCCATACTTGTATAAGAAAGTTATTCTTTGACTACACGATACAGTAGTGGGATTTCCTTTTAATGCTATTTTCCCAATTTTATGAGTTACATTGTAAAAGGGGGGGGGGGGAATATATGAATTATTTATTAACTTCAAAGTACTTGCTGTACAAGAGTTTATTCTTATTTCTGCATCAGTAAAATCTAGGTTCCCCCTAGAAAACAGCTTTTTGATAACTGAAATGTTTTCTAGAGTTCTGTGACAAGGTAAAAAACTGCATAACTCCACTCAAACTACATCAGGAAACAAGATTTTGGCTGCAGCACCAGGACCAGGGTACTGCTATGCTTTCATGGTGAAGGCAGCATGCAATGTCTTTGTTGACATTATTGCTAAAATGCAGAGAGAAGATAAAGCAATGATAAACCAAAGAAAAAGGCTAAGGCCCTGCAGCAAAGATGTGTGTATTCGTGACTTTTCCATCACTATCAATAATGCATAATGACCATCATGCGGATGATGACACCAATTTTTGAGAAAGACTGAGTCAAGCTTTCTATCACCAAATGCGAAAAAATATTCAACGTGACATTGGATGTCAAGAAGACAGGACCTGCTGGATAAGCAAAGATCCAGCAGAAAGGGTAATGGAGAAGAAAATCAGCTGATGTTGACATAAACTGACATCTGCTGTACCAGTTCGTAGTGTTTTATGGAGGAAAACCATTCTTTTGTTAATATGTATGGAACAAAACAGGTTTTAGGGCCGCAAAAATATCTTGGCTAGAAACAACCTGAAATGATAGTTTATCTGTGAGCAATTCTGCAACATGAAGAAACTATGTTCAATATTATGCTCAAATTTTACAGCTATCTATGTTGTCCCTTTACGTACTGCACTCTAATGCTGCATGGCAGTAGACAATAGGTACGTCACTGATTCCCTGTGGTATCTTAGATTCTGTACCTATGCTTTTAATACTTATTTTTGCATGAAGATCGTGGTGGCAAAGGGGAAAAGCCAGACTGTAATTTTCAAAAGATTTCTCGCTTTTATGTTTGAACCCCAGTGGCATAAATTCAGTTCTCACACCAGAAAGTGCTCTGGTGTAAATGAGAGCAGAACTGGCCCAGCATGTGCATGGCCGGGCATCTGACTTCAGTAAGACAGATTCTGAGTCACTTCCACTCTATGCGGACCATCCCTCGCTCCATGTTACCTATAGTTTGATGGTGAAATTTGAGTTGGGGTTTGCCTACAAAGCTTGTAACCTTTCATTGAGCTTCATCCATTAAAACCAGTGGGAGTTAAACATAGGCATGTAAGATATATATGACATGTAAGACACACAGATGACTTAAATCCATAAGACAAATTCTATCCCCATATGCAGATGACTATCAAGCTACTGGGAACTCAACAAACACTGTCAATAACCTCAGGGTGACCCACCAAGGGCTGTTCAACATGAATGAAAGAGGCAAAGCAGAGCACAAGCTACCAACGTTTTCACCCCTTGCTACAGCCAAGCACTGATGGCACAGACCAAACCCGTCCTGGAAGTGAGGAGCCCTGATTCACACCCAGGATTCCCAGAGCTGCAGCTGAGAATGGAGTCTGACCATCAGAGCCCAGAACAGGGCCAGGAAACCAGTCCAGATTAGGAGCATTTTGAAAATACGGGTAGAATTTCACTCCTTCAAGCAGTGTTAATTAATGAATGAATTTCCACTGCCAGCCTAAATGCTGCTTAATTTACTCTCCAAAATAACTCAATCTCAATGTGATTTCAATGTGATCTTTCAAGGAACTTGGTCCACTTATCTCTCCCTGATTTATAGTGGATTCATATATTATCGGACTCTACTGCGTCAGCAGTTACTCCTGAATTTGAGCCGGAGCTGTTGATACGCTCTCCGGGGCAGGAATTTAAGTTCAGGCCTTTGCTTGCAAGGGTTGATGTTAGATGTCTCTCTTTCTGGCAGCTGAATCATTATAGAGCACATCATCCTTACTACAGTGCTGTATGTCTGATGTCTAATGAGGCAACAAAACCAAATTTACTGTAAAGTTATGCCTCTAATGAATAGCTGAGCTGGGACGGTGTGCAAGCAACACTACCATGAGGTCAAAGGTCTGCAGCAACTGCAAATTAAAGGAATTATTACTGTTCTCTTTTAGCTAAGCTGTGGGAATGCAGAAGGGCTAAGATATAAAGGAGTCAAAGGTATAATCCAGATTCTGCTATTCTCCCCTCCACACATCAAGCCCTTATTCCTCACTCCTGGATGCTGCAGCCGCAGCACACGGGAGGATGAAAGGACAAGGGGATCGTTTTGACACTTCTGAATGGGACATACACAAATCACATCTGGCTCTACAGTTTAAAAGGAGAACACAAGAGCATAAAGTATGGGAGAGTCCCTGCTCTGAATTCACTTTCATTTATTATTCATTTCTTGGCCTTTAACAGTGATCCACATCATCATTCATACCTGCCTTGTTGCTTTTTATGGGAGTCATGAACAAACTATTACTGTTAATGCAGCACGCGGAACACAACGTGTATGCCTGTGTAGTCAACCATGCTCTTTTTGATGGAGTAATAAAAATGGTTAAAGATTTGCAGTGGCTTAACAGACGTATCAAACAGACATGCTTGTGGATGGGAGAAGGCAGTGAGCACAGGACAGCGATTTCCTGGCTGGGAAGACACAGAATACCAGCCCTGAGTTGCTGGAAACCGGGTTTGCTCTGCATGCAGGCGTACTCATTGGAAGAGCACTCGCAAATAGTTTAGAGCAGAGAAGCCCAGCTCGCTGTCTGACAGTCACCTGCAGGCTCTCACCTCCCCGGGGAACGTGGAGGGCCCTTTCTGAACACCTAGAAAAGGCCTAAGGTGCTGGGGCTACTTGATGCCATCCAGACGAGATGATACAGCTTCCCGCATCACCGGACAGTGAGTACAGAATACTACGCTTCTACCGCTTCTACTATTCATTTGGTGGGGAAGCTGTTGCCCAAAATTCAAGAAGTTTTTAGGATTCACGCAAACGAACGCCTGTAGTAAGACAGAGCTCGCATGCAACGAGACCCCCC
>JANZLQ010000040.1:22480410-22505153 GCA_026212715.1 Elanus axillaris
GAGAGTAAACCAGTGGCCATGGCAACGCGCGTCACACAGCCCGAGGTGGGGCCTCCGCCGCCGGGGCCGGGGCTCCCGCCAACCGCCCGCGCTCCCGCCCGCCGCCTCACGGGGGAGGCCGCGCGCCGCCGCCTCAGGCGGCTCCTGCTCGGGGGCCCAGCGGGTCGTTTACCGCGGGAGGGGGAGGCCCGAGATGCAAAGGTTGAGCGGGAGAAGCGGGACTGTGGTGTTTAATGGATTCCTGCGGGTGTCCCGTCTGCTTTAGGAATGGGTTTTCCCTACCGAGGACCCAGGGGGATGCAGATCCCTCAGGCAGGGACATGGCGGCCACCGGCCCTCGGGTCTGAGGCGTCCTGGCAGGGGATGGGAGGTCGCTGTCACCTCAGCGCCCCCGGGGAAGGAAGGTCTCAGTCGCTTGGTGGAGGATGGTTTCATCCTCTGGTGACCCATTTCTCAGCTCATTCACCTCAAGAAATGACAGAACAAAACTTGTTTGGTTTCGAGATCCTTCCTGAAGGAAAAGCTGGTGGGTTTGGCCTCGTTACTGGTATTACTGGAGCACTGGGAAGGCTCAGCCGAGGTCAGACCCTCGCCTGGTTATACACTGGAGATAAATAGGTAGATATACGCTGCATACATACATATGCATAGCAAGAGGACATAAAGTTGCCGAGGGAATCTCAGTAAGGAAATCTGAAGTTTCAGGGATGCAAACAGAAGGATTACAGTGACTTGGCTAAACGCACGCAAGAAATCAGAGACCTGAGCGCTGGCACGTGCGGTTTGGTGGCTCAAACCCCCGAATTCTGCCTTACCTGCAGCACAGTCCTTTGGACCAGGCTTTCCCTCCACCACGGCTTTGCTAGGAGACCGTCTGTACACATTCCATATGCTCCTTTATGTGCGATACGTCACATCACTGACTCGGTTCTAGTTTTATACGGCAGATTTAGAAAACCAGGCTTTCCAGCTGTGGGCTTCTAAAATGTATTATCTTCAAGCAGTTACGTAACTGGATGGATGTAATAAAACCCCGCATGGGATGAGGTTATGGCATTTGTGCCTTTTTTGGTCATTTCCATCCTACTGTAGTACTAAACACCTTACATTTGCTGTTGTACAGTGTCTAAGTTTGCTTTTTGCCACTACACAGAACTAAAATGAGAGATAATTTACTGTACTGTTCTGAGAACCTATGCTGAATGGGTAAGCCATGATTATTTTTGAAAAAGTGCAGATTTAGTGCTACGGTGACTCATAACAATAAGCATACCTTGGCACAAAAAGGTTATGAAAGTATTTTAAGCTGAGTTTTATCATTGGCAAATATAGATAATAACCTTAAATAGCCGTGTCTGTACTTTAACTTAGAGCACCCAGATACTTCTAGGCTGGCTCTTTGGTATTATGCCAAAGCAAGATTCTAACCGTTTATCTGAAAAGAATGCACAGCAATGATATACGACCCTGGTTAAACATAAAAATCCCCAAACCAGCTGTTATTCTTTAGGGCCTTTAAAAACATCTTCAATGTCTCTTCCCTCTTGAGAACAGCTTTATGAATCTAGTGATAGAGCAATTGCAGCAATTACAAAGCACTTCACAATTAAAGAATCCCGCTTGTGAGCCAACTTCATTTTATGTCATAGACACCGAGTTAGTTTATATTATTTTATATTCCTAGTTCTGAAAAGTATTTATATTTCAATTAGATTATATTATTATACTAGTTTATTATTTCTTTTCTTAGTTTATTATTTATTATTATATTAACTTATATTCCTAGTGGTCAAAATAGAAAGAAAAAAAAAAGGGATGAGACTTTTGTAACTCGCAAATCCTCATAAACTCCAAACACAAACCAAATGTCAGCTACAACGACTGTATTTTCCAGTTGCCCGGCTCTGGGCCACCGCAGCCGAGCCAGAGGCCAGTGGCCCTGAACAAGCAGCACGCTGCCGGAGAGATGAACAAGACGGGAGTGCGCACACTCAGCCTGTGCCAGGATGGAGCCCACATCTCTGCCCAACCATTGTATATCCAGCTATTGAGTCATTAATTGGGCAAATTAATTAGCTAATGGTTCTACCATGCTTTGAAAACAGTGAATTACTAAGTAAAAGCTACACAATATCTTTTTTTTTTCATTCTATACCACTAGGTAATTGCCAGCCCCATGGCATAGCTGGGTAAAGGAATGGTGTTTAATATACAGAGAAAAGCTTATGTTCGACGGGTGATAAACCTAATTTAATGTCAGGCAGGGAGAGCTGGCTCTTCTTGGAATTGTGCCTTTACCTCTTTGCGCATTTTGGGGGAGGCGGATGTAAGTCCGTGCCATCATGATGTCACCAGGCTGCTGTGAATGGCCACAGGCAGGCAGGCCAGGGACACGATCACAGGGCTGCCAGCAATATATTTTTCAACACATAGAGAAGTGGCAGGAGACTGAATGAAGGAGAAGGAGGTCTGTATGATGACGTCTTGGGGCCACTGAGGTTGCTGGGACTTTTGCTACTGAGTTCAGTAAAGCCGGGATCTCACCCAGAGCACTTTGTTTGTGAAATGAGGATTTTAAAGGTAACCTCTGAGGACAGTCTTCTCTGCCGATGTGATGTACAAGAAACGCTCTCTAAAGCCTGGACTCTGGCTGCCTCCTCCTACTTTGGCCCTAATTCAAGAAAGCAATTAACATATACATAAATACACTTCTCATCAGCAAAGTTTTGGAGCAGACACCTAGTTTAAAGATACTCTTATCTCTAATTCATTGGTTAAGAAGTAAGGTATTACCTGGGAGGAGTAAAAAGTGGGATAAACTAGCTGTAAATCCTTATCATTATATCATTTATAACCAGAGCTTAGTCATCTTTTGACCAGTGACGCACAGCACTGATTTCTTGCTGAATAAAATTTTAGAAGCACAGCCAATTTTTCACAGAGGCTTGGAACTGTGCCCTTTATCAGGTTTTATGAATGCAAAGCTCAAGGTCCGTAGCATGCAGTGGATAACCTAACGCAAGGTCATGTTTTGGTAGAATGACAGCACCTAAATCCTCAACTGTGACAATGGGGTCCAGCCCTACTTTCAGATTTTATCAAATTTCATAGGGATTTTGCTGTGCAGAACAAGTTCAAACTGTGAGAGCAATAAAGGCAGTTGCAAAATGCTGAAGGTTACCAAGCTGGAAACTGTAAAGGTCAGATCCTGATCTACACTTCCCCAATTCTCACGTGTATTTAGATCTGAGATATCCTGCGTGTTTAGCTCTCCATTCTGCAGTTCAGCAGCGTGGAAGAAAATCATCTTTACCTTTGGAAAATTCCATCACAGGACTACCTTTTCCTTCTAAAACTCCAGAATTTCATGTCATGAATGGTGCATATTCTGTCTCAAAGGAAATCACCTGAGAAAAAAAAAAATTCCCAAGGCCTTAATTTTAAGTGTATGCTTCTGAGACAACATGGCGGGGGGGGGGGGGAAGTGCACTTTCCAGGTTAACTAGGCATTCACTTCTGAACACAGACACAGACACACAAAGAGAAACACAACTGTAAGAAATTTTCCTTTCCATTCTGCCAGGGTGAAGCCAGCAGACTGCACACAGAACTGTCAGAGCACTGTAAGCTCTTCATCTCATCACCAGGCACCTTGCATTGAGTGCTTGGCCAGATTTTGGAGGAATTTAAACTGTCCCTGCCTGTTTTTTCCATTTAGAAGCCACAGAGGGATAATTGGATCTTACTGATTAAAAAAAAAGTGCTGCGAACTACTTGATGTGCAAATTTCTGTTAAAGGAAGTGGAAGGAGAGAAGTCCACTGAAGCCAGGGGTTTTATAGCTCCCACTACACTTTATGGAGTTTTACTCTTAAATGTGAAGAGACTTGTTAGGTTTATTTATTGCCTCAACCTAGAAGTGGAGAATGCTTTCATTCATCCAAAAAGGTCCTTCTGAAGACAGAATGCAATTCACTTTTTCTTCTGCCATTGGTGCTCGGAATGAAAATGAATCAAAACAATCAAAACCATGAGATTAGTCAGAATTAGCTCTCTTCCTGTACTGATGCTCAGGCTCTGGTCTGCATGAAGTAATTTCTTGACCTTTGGCCAGAGAGGAAAAAGTTAAAAAGCGCAAAATAAGCTATAAAAATGACCATTAAACATTTCCTCAGGAAATCTATTTAAATGCTGATGTCATCTTCTACAGTAACTACTTCAATCTGAAATAGCTTCTTCAACTGTGGGAAACTAGAAAGGCACCGCAGAATCATAAGGAGAGGAAGGTTTGCCGACGCGACGGCAGACACACGGTGAGGCACGCTGGAGGGGTAATGCATGTGCAAGGTCCCGGGTGGAAGGGACGTGAAGAAGATCCTGCTCCGAGATGAATCAGCAATCTGAGGAGAGAGGCATCTCCCTGCGTTGTAATTCGAGGTGGATCCTGGGACATTCAGCAAACTTTGCTCCAGCTGTCCAGTTTTGGAGAAGCTTATGTAAGCGTAGAATTTAAATGGAGATTTAACAGTCCAACAGGTGAGAGCCTGCAGAAAAATCCACTTGGTATCGTGACTGTATAATGGAATGAAGAAGAGGCTTCTAATTCAAGACACAGAGTGGTGAATGCTAGTTTATTGGGAAGCCAAGGGAAACAGGAGAAGATGTGGCCTCATAAATCTGGTTATACTTCCAAAAATATACCGTAGGAACATTAGATGCTACTGGGAACACACAGAGTAGAGCTAAGTGCTCAGCAAAGCATGCTAACCTAATTTCATCATTACATGAAAGAAGAAAATTCTGAGTCATATTTTATGAAAATTATGGTGAATCAGCAAATTACATCTGTTTATCTCCTCCAACGTCAGCACACTGAAGTCTGGAGCAACTTGAACTAATCTCATGGCACTTGTAAATAGAATATATTCGGACCAGCTGAAGCTGGGCTAAATGGAAACAAGCAGTCATTCATCATTGACGGACAGCTGGGAAGCTCAGAGAAATGCTATTTCCTGACTGTCCTGTCAGAAGGCAAGACAAGTACTGTGTGTGCCTTTTACCTCTGACTCCCTTATTGGATCCCAAATAAAACTGTTTACACTTAAGAAACATTTGGCCATTATAACAAGGTCTCCCTGTATGGCAAACGCTGTTGTTTTTATAGATGTGCCCCTTTGGACATATCCCAGTGGTGGCAGGGAAGAAAATAAAACTGCACGGAAATGTATAACCTGATCTGGCTTGTTTTAGCTGCTAACCCAATCTTCTCTCCTAGTAAAGCTCAAATCATTTGTTTGTGTGTGTAGGGCACCCTGGAGCGCCTGAGGGATGAGAATGAAATCCTGCTTAAGTGCTGTAGACCAGCAGAGAAGCTACTGAAATGCCCTCCTGCATCAGTACTCAAACTACCTCATGAAATTTCTGCTGGTCGCCCTCAAACTCCAGACAGGCTGCTTCTACCCCGGGGACCGTTCTGCAACCTGGACTGTGCACTTCAGCTGCGGACTAAAAGCAGAAAATGTCCCCAAACACGGTCACACCCGGCTGCACATCTTGCTGCACATTTTGTAGCAGCCTCTGCTCGTTTGTGCTGTTGTAACAGCATTAACTGGCTGTAAATTCACATTATCCACTGAAAGGTTTCTCTTGCAGAAAAAGATCCTTGGGAATCACAGGATGTCACATCCTTTCAGCTTTTGCCTGTCCTCTGGCACAAAGATTAGGAGCAAGACTAAAGGTCCCATAAAAATGCCTCAAGACCCATGACTTCTGAAGCACTGATGGTGACTTGATGGGATCTGTGGGCTCATGACTCTGGAGTCAAGCAGCCTCTTAAACTTGTCTTTCTACAAGCCCCAAAGGGTACCTGTGCAAAAAGGCAGCAGTAAAAGCAGGCGGGGAGTATGGGAAGGCATACAAAGAAATGAGAGGGAGTGAACGGTAAGGAAGGAAGCAGCTGCTGATTTAGAAGACGACTTGGAGCAAGACCTGCTCCCCTCTGAGTAACGCATGTCCTAACTGCTACTTTGCATGAAAAGGGGAAAAAGAGTCACGACGGCGCTTCCCAGCTCTCCCTGCAGGCAGCACAGGAGCGGGGCAGAGGCTGGGGGCTAGCCTGTGCCCCGGCCCCATCCCCGGAGCAGAGGCCGTGGGTGGCGACGGAGCAGAGGCCGTGGGTGACGACGGCACTCGTGCCCAAGTGCCTGCGGCGTGATGGAGCGGGCGGTCAGTCGGAGGTGACAGGTAGGCAGCTGGGCTGCATGCACTGACTTCAGAGCTCAGCTGCCGCTTCGGTGCATGACGCCAGCAGCGCATGAGTCACCCGGGGTAGACAGGAACAATGTTAGTAGTTTCCACATTTAAGAAGCGGAAAAAGCTTACATCAGATTTCATGGTATTTTTAACAGAGAAACGACTTAGCGAAGCAGCAAGGCTCTTTAGTAGTATTCATGTACTACAAAGAATCGTTTCATGGGCTTTGTATGAAAAGAGCTGTATTGGAGCTTGATATTATTTACTATGTTGTGCAATATTGTAGCGATCAAAAAGAAGGGCAAATACAGCACAAAAGCCATTCCTTTAGAGAATAAACCATCCTGACAAATACTGTGCAGAGAGTATAGATTTGTTTTGATCATCATTGAGAAAACATCTTTTAAATACTCAGTAAAGCACAGGCAGGCCTGGTAGCAAAACTCTCTTAATCCCCAGAGCAAGAGAGCAGTCACGCAGGCTTCTTGGCGTTACCCTTGTCACAGCATCCTAGTTCACGAGCTGTCAGCTCCCCCAGGCATCGGAGCTGCTGTGCCAGGCCAGTGCCAGCTGCGGCGGGACTCCTTGCAGGATAGGGAAACAGCCAGCTGGGCCCCAAACCTGGTAGAAGTTTGGTAGTTTTGGCTGAAAGCTAAAATGTACAGCGTGGAGCAGTGAGGATCACATCTGCTGTGTCCTACTGCTCTGCTGGGGAAGCTGGACGCGGAGAAGGTCTTCTAGGCCTCCTGCATCCCGCTGTCTTTTCCCTTCTGGAAATGATAAGGAAGGAAAAGGTCTGCTCTTCCACGCTGCACATGCATAATGTGTCGGCCCTGTAGGGATACAGTCCTTCTCTTTCTGAGCCACATGTCGATCTCCTGCCTGAACATGAGAGGACCAGGGAAGTCAGGAGACCCCTTGCACTGGGACCAGCCCCTACATAACTGCTTGGAAACTTATCTCTTGGAGAGTATGGATCTTTTAAAATTGGCAGTAGGCTACAAGGGCAGCAAACAATAGCTCTCACACCAAAGCGGCGGGGGGTAGCTGGAGCTATCTCCAGCTCAGTGGGGCACTTCGAGCTGCAGGACGGGGCAGCTGTAGCACAAGTCAGGCTATGGCTTTTTCTTCCCTTGCCCTCCCTGGTCTTTTTCCAAGCCATGAGATGCCTAAGCAGGGCTTCCTGCACACCAGTGCCTCCAAATCTGAAATGAATATACTGCACTGTGCAGAAAGGAGAGATGTGTAATGCTTGCAAGCTACTTTTGCAGCTCTTGTCTTACAGGCTGCAACCTGTTGCAGTGAAGCTGACAGAACTGTAAAATAGGTTTATTGCTTCACCCAGCAAGAAAGAACCCAACCATCAAACCTTAAAGAGCTTGAGAGGAGAATAAAAGTCCAGATGCTCTTCCTTTCACTGTAAGAATTCCGATATGATTTCTGAGACTGATCACACAGCAATTGCTCTATGGAGAGCTGGCGAGTTGTTTAGGAAGTTCTTATTTGATTTAACAGTAAAGATTCCTGCTTTTCATCGATCCCCACCAGTGGCTGTCTGCACATAACAGAAATCTGCAGCTTCCTTTAACAAGCAGAAATATCCTATGAAGAGGCTACAGAACGCGCTCTTAACTGACTGTTAAGCATTATGCTTATTTCTAGTAGAAAAGGCTGATCATAATGATGAAGCTATCATGCCATCTGTGAGGAATTTTATAGGAGGTTCTGGCACAAGCCAGCTCGACCTGGGCTGTTTTGTTAAGCAGAGGTTGTGTGAAGCATCACTGACCGGTCAGAACCACGATACCACCATGTGCCACAAGCAGTTCCTAAGCAGTATACTGTGTTCTGGTGGGTGCAAGGGGCATATTTGTTAATTTTTCTTATATTGCTTTCACCTCCACATTTTCAGAAACTCTTGTGAAAAAACAAACTCCTTTGAAAGTAAATCACTTTCAGCAGAGGCACTGAAGGTAGATGATGGGAGCTGCATCATGTGAAATACCCATGTGACTTCTCAAAATAGCAGTTTTAGTAGCTCAGAGGGTCCAAACAACGTCCCAGAGCTCAAGAGACACAATTGTAACACAAGCTTTCTAATAATACAACTACATAATCCTTGGGCCACTGAGAAATGGTGTGATAGTGTTTTCTTAGTTACACTTCCTTGCTGAGAGCTTGCACTGGGGGGCACCTACCACGCTAAATCCTGTTCTTGTAGCTACCTCGCCAGCCGCAGCCGTGTAGCATCTCTGTGCTATTCACCAGAAGAGGGAAAGTAATGATCTTTTGAATGCACTTTTTAACTTTTGGTACAGCCTTCCAGCTAGAAACCAGATGACCACCAAAAAATGCTTTGTAGAAAGCTGGAGCCTGGGAGTATTGTTTAGGTATCACTTGAAATTAAGGTTTTAAAAGCTGTTCTTCAAAAAACAGTAGTAAACACCATCTGGTGCATAAATTTATATATAAAAATAAATTTGTTTTTTATTACCACCAGGTATTGCTTTTCACCTGTAGAACAAGCAAACATAAAAGTTGCTTAAGAGAATCCAGAAGAGTCCAACTAAATGGTGCTATGTTTATTGTAAATCTGCAAAATGAAGGCTTGGGATTTCTGGCTTGCGTATGGTTAGAAATCGCTAGCATTGCTTGAAACCGCTCAGCATTTGATTATGCAGGAAGGAACCAGTAATATTAACACCAGTTGCGTTGACATTGTCAAGGTACACTTTGGTTTTTTTCATGTAGGTATTTTCTTCTATCAGGGAGCTGAAAACAGGAAGGCTGATGAAAGCAAGGATCAAAAGCTGATGTGAGCTGGATTGTGTTGGCTTGTTCTTTCTATTACCGTGACATCAAGGCTGCCTCAAGGATGAGAGAGGCACTGAGCACAGCTCTGCTTAGAGGTCTCAACCCACAGCTACAGACCAGATTTGTAACGGCAAAGCCTGGGAGAGTACAAGACAAATAAACTATGAATGGTGCTCTCTGTCCCGCGCTCAAACGATCAGATCCACTGAGCACAGGATGGAGAGGTGTCTTAGGAAGGACAGGTCACCCTGCAGCAGGTCCAGCCTGGCAGGACTGGCCCCTGGATACACGGACACATGCCGTAACACACCCAGCTTGCACGTACGATGCCTCCACCGACGCGAACTGCTGCTTGTCCTGCTGCTGCCAGGTGTCCAGGGAAGCGGTGGTGCCACGCGGATGAGGAGAGGCTGTGCCTTTCCACAAAGAACAAAATGTGAGTGTGTTCTGTGAGAAACACCATACTACACAGGGCATCCACCACTCTCAACAGTAGCTTATGGACCCGGGTCTGAAGATGGCACTGACGGAGATTTCTGAGGTTTCGCAGTCACTAGGAGCTGAGGAAATCACTACCTCTGACAAGGCAGTCCTGAAAGATCTTTGGGTCTTGTCCCAGTCTACTCTCTGCTCTGTCAATCATACTTCTGCTGCAAAACAATGTTTTGGTTTTTTTTTTTTAGGCAACCAATTTCAGCTGGTTTAAAATTGATTTTAGAAATATATAACATTCTTCCCCCTCCCCCCAGAGCAAGTAATTACAGATTAAAAATTACTGAAACTTCAAAAAACTTCAGCTAATTTAGTCAGCCTAGCTTTACAGTGTCATTCGCCTTGCAGAGGAGACAACTAGCTTGGAAAAACGTAGTTTCAGCTGTGAAAAATGGGGAAAAAAGCTAAAAGTATTGCATATGATTATTTCTCAAAAGTAGCCCAAAATAAAATGCAAGAATGTAAAGCAAGGACATTAAAATGTCTTTTTCATTTGAAAAAATATACTGTTCCAGATAAAAGCTTTTGCATCCTGCAGTCCCCATGGGCCTTTGGAGGTCCTTGTCTTCCTATGAGGCAGTGGCTGTATTTAACCACAGCTACACAGCCTGTTAAGCTGGTAGGGCCACTCCTGGGTATTGTACTGATTTATTATTGAAAGGTACATTCATTTTTTAAAATAAATATTTTTATATTTTTTATTTCTGTGCAGGTTCTTTTAACTGCCTATCTCCTCTAGTCTTTTTTCCAGAAGAAAAATCACTTTCCTGAGTTTAATTTTCTCCTTAAATCTATCCCAGGCTTCTCATTTGTTCAGTGGTTGACAGAATATTTTCAAAGTCTAAATATTAATCCATTTAAGAAGAGAAATGAAGCATTGGGGGGGGGGGACTAAACTTTTAGATCTTTTTCAGAACCAGCAGTCTATTTTCTTCAATCTCTTTTTGATTTGAGTGAAACCCCATGTCCTTATTTTAAATTGACTATCAACATCCCATTACAGAACATGACAGCTCAGTAGAAGGTTGTGTCAGTCTTACTGGCAGAGATAAGCTGGAAATGAAGCTTATTCAGTAAATTCATGGTAATAGAGCAGGGGCAAAATTTATTTAAAAAAAATCACCCCCGTGATGTAAGGTCCTTTGGTTTTCACTGTATCATTGACCTTCAAAAAGATCTAGCTCAGTTTTATACCAATTCTTCTGAAAACGACACAATCTGGGAGCATGAAAAACCTTGATTGCAATTATCGTGGCAAGAACGCGTATACCCACAGGCTGCAAGACAGCACAGCTTGTTTTTTATCTCCTGATGTGACCCACAAGCCAGCTCCTGTAGCTGGAACAAGCTGTGGAACGAGCTCTGGGGAACAGCGAGCGGCTCTCAATGGCCTGAGCAGCCTTCCCATACATTAGCAAGCGAGTTATTCCCCGGTAATTTCCCATATTACCTTATTTATACATAAAAAAGTGACCTGTTTCCAGGTGCATTGTTCTGGTGGACCTCAGAGGTAGAGAATCAGATAATTAATGCCAGTATTGAACGGTTAAATGGTTTTATTGAACTGATTCTTTTATGCCCTCTGGCTGCCTGCTTTTCAGATCCTGGCAGGTTAGGTCTGAATACCCAAACAGTATATCCAGTTACAGAGGTTTTACATTCCTGTTTTCCTTCTTGTTCTCCGAAGAGACAGGAGAAATCCCTCTGCTACTTCAATGCCCATATTGGAGGGAGTTTTCTTTCCGTGAAACTTTGAAGGAGAGGGTGACACTTCAAAGGAGAGCCAGAAGGAAAGAGAGGGAGAAGCTGGCACAGACAGATGTCGGGAAGGGACACCGGGCACCTCTGAACCAGTAACAGGAGGTGCTGCCTCAGCGTCTACCACGAGCATGTTCCCCATACTGCGTTATCCCCCATCCTCATGTCACCTGTAGGAATTATTGAAGTGATAGGAAATCACTGGACATCAATAGTCCAAGGATTCATTTGCTGCTGCCTCTAGCACAGTGTTAAAGATATTGTATATAAACTTATCTGTAAAAGCACAAGCTGGGCAGTATAAGTAGATAAATTCTGGTTTTCAGTGTTGATCCTTAGCTATACGTTGCTTCACACCATTGAACAGTGCCCCAGGGAGGAGGTGGATTTTTCAGGAGAAGCTGGAGGTTGCAGACCTCACACAGGCTCCCACAAGGGCCGCTGGGCATATCCCAAAGGGAAAAGTACCCGAGCAATCATCAGCCTGAGTCTATTACCAGTGATTTTTTGCAGGCTTGAAGGACTAAATTCTTATATGCATGAGCTCTTGACAACCGTAGAGTCTCCCGATTGTAATTTTGTAATTTGTTCTTCAGCCACAAAAATATAGTTTGGTTGCGTGTGAATTATGCATTAAGATGTGCAGGTATTTACAGCGTGTCCCATAAAGGAAAAGCTGTTTGTGGTCACCAGGTCTGTCAACAGCACTCTGGTCTTCTAGAAGAACTACTAAATAGCAATCCAGGGATTTGGGGAGTTACTTGTTTGCTTAGCACTGACGCTATGTACTCCAGGGCCTCCTGATTAAATTTATGCAGCTTGTTATTAAATTAATACCAGCTGTGACAAAATAAAAATCTGCTGCATGACCAATTGGACTCAGAGAGTTCTCCTCTCCCTGACTTTGTTATTTTCCGTTCTGCATCCTTCCACTCCTTACTTCAGCTGGCACGGAAAAGCCCAAGGCAGAACACCTCTCTGCACCTCTCCGCCTACGCTTCTTTCTCCTCTTGAGCATCATCCGGAATAGCTCAGTTGTACAGGGGATACAGAGCTGCCTCCTCTCCAAGTTACAGCGTCGCCCGTCTTCTCCCTTCATCTGTGCACGCAAAAGGGAAGCCAGCTGGCTGCGGGCACTTCCCCTCTTCAGGTTGCTGGTGGTGGTGTGTTTTCCTCAACAAGAAAGTCTACAATGTTTTAAGAGCATGAAATATGGCTAAGAGGACTTTTTGAAATAGATATAAAATATAGATAAAGATTTATTTTTAAAAATATAAAAATAAAAGAAAATGAGCTTCTTCTAAAACATGAATTGTTGGATGTTCCTGTCCACCAGAATTCACTCTAAATAAGAACAATTTTTGGTGATTTTTCTGTATCTGTACTTACATCTGTAGCTGTAAGAAATTCTTAGTTTTGTCCAGTTTCAGTGGCATCTTTTAAGTCAAAACATTACAGAAGTATCTCTGTGAAAGAAGAACCAGTACTTCAGTACTGAACGAAGCAACATTCATATTGTCACCATCAGCAGCAACCTCATTGTCTCCTGTTGTTGCCTTATACTACTCGCAATTGTACTGAATCATGAAAATGCTTATTTCGTGATTCACGATCCCACAGTATGTGGTGCAAAAAATTGCTGGATTAACAAGCCTTTTTACATCCACAGGTACATGGTCCCCTACAGTCAGAACATCTGCATTTACCCAAGTATAAAAAGCGGGCAGACCTATATTTTGCCGTCATCTCTCCACATTTAACCAGACCTAATTGCACTTTGTCATTAACTCTTCGAACTTGACTCGCTGCAGCTGCCAACCATTTGCAGTGGAAATCTGGTGTGCCACCACCGTTTCGGGCCATCAGCAATTCTCACTGTTTCAGAGCCCATCTGCTGTAATGAATATTGCTGCAAGTAGAAGAGCAAAGTAGACAGTGGGCAACGCGTGCACGTTCCTGTGCCAGCGTTCCTCCACCAGAAAAGACGGAGGAGGCCAAGCTGCCTGGCTCACCCCAACGGCCAACATCATTCAGCCTTCTGTAGCCAGCTGCTTTTGCTTCAGAGATGTACAAATGCATTGGCTAGCGAATATCCCACATTCCCTAATGTCTTTATCACTTTAATTTCTTTCTGCTATAAGTAGACTTTCAGTATAATGTGAGTCAAATCCTTGTATTGCTTTTACTTGGCATCTGCTAAGAAAACTGCATTTTAATTACAACAGTGCTCTCCACAGCATTATTTTTAAAGTTCTCGGTAGTGGTTGTATCGTACCTGGATTTACTTGTTCTAATGTTCTATCCCCTGAATTTCTTTTTAATGTTTACTTTCTTTCGCACATCATGCGTGACTGCATTAGGACTGACTAAGGGTACGGATCAATTATTGTGATTAAAATTGATCCTCACTGCAACACGCTCCTGGCGTCACAGTTCACAAACGAACGCACATGAGCTCATTTGGCTTGGTCTTGCAACCATTACATATGGTGAGGATTTAATTGAGGCAAATAGAATTATTGCTATGTTGAAATTACAGTATTTGATCATCAGGAGAATAAAAAGCAAGCTGTGCTTAGGTACTTTATACCTAGTGGTAAAGTTTCATTTGGGTTTGAATGCATTTTAGAAATGAGCCATTTTATAGCAAGAGCCAATGTTTGGGAGGTTTATGCAATATGGGACCCCAGGTGTCATGAAAATAAAATGTGCCTTTGCTTCCTCTTACAAAACATGAAGAGTAACACCTATTTCTGTAGGCTTAGCTGAAAGGCATCAAACAAATGCTAACTATTTGTAACACACTGCATTATGAGCTCATTATAAACAACCAACCTGTGACAGCTACTATATTGGTCTACACCTGCATGTTAAAGCACAAAAGAAAGGGAAAAAAGAGACAGAAAAGGGGCCAGGTGAAGGAAGAATAAGAGCAAGGGAAAGATTGAGCTGAAACACCACGGACAGAGAGGGAGAATTTTGTTTATGCGATGAATGTTTTAAGCCTCATTGCCTCACTCCTGTCCCAAAAACCATCACCACCTGTAAGTATATGCATTAAAATGGCAAATCCGTACACCGCTGTCGTGCCTGGAAATTGAATTCTACTGTAGTTTTTTCAGCACTTATTTAATATATTTTTTTTTCATATTTTCAGTTCACTTCTTTTCTAGCTCATCCTCTCGTGCAGCTTACTGTCAGTTTTATTTCTCCAAAGTGCTATGGAGGGAGCAACATATAATTCACAACTCAATAAAATTTAAGGAAAAATAAATGTTTGCTGCATCAAGGATGAGATGGAGATTGTGTAGGAGGGAAGTGAAGGGGACGAAGCAGGAGGCAGACTTTAAATTGCTTCTTCTGGAAGAGTTTTGAGGATTGAGAGTTGGTAACTCAGAGTACAAAATGGCTGAGGCTCTAAAATGGACATATCAAGAATTCAAAGGCAAAAAGCAGGAGGAAAGCATTCAGAAATAGTGGCTGTGCAGGGTGATTGCAGCCTAATAAGAAGTAAGCGCTCAGTACTGGAAATCTACGATTTGTCTCAAGCAAGGTAAAGCCTTTTGTTTACAATTTTATTGGCTTGAAAAAGCCAACAACTGCATTTTCATATTTCAAAAACAGGAAACAGCAAACTCCTCCTCATTTTACAGAGGCAGAAGGTCTGTACTGAGAGTTCAGAGATTAGTCAACAGCTTTATTCATCTCAAAGAGAAGGTCATTCAGATGCCAAATGACAGTGACTCAAATGTCAAAATTATCACTATTCCTTTTTTCTAGATGAGACAGGCTGGAGGGTCTTAGCACTGACTTAACCTAAGTGATGTCTCTTTCTGCCCCCAAAATACAGCTGCTGGCCAGCTGAGGAGTTACTAAAATGGAGCAGAACTGGAAAAGCCCAAAGGCAAGCCAGCTGCACAGCACAGGTCTTTTGTTTCGGTACAAGGCATTTATGTTGCGGGAAACTTGCCAAAGGAGGGGGCATTTCCCTTCCACACCTGTGACGGTATTTCAGCTTTCCAGACCGCTGCAGGGACAAGTCTCGCAAGGAGGGTCCCCCACTGCCTTCCACGTGCGGTGCTCTCCGGGGCTGGCTCTCCTTGTATTCCTGGATCAGGGATGCTGCTAAGAGGCTGGAAGAGAAGATAGGAGTCTTCTTGCAGCAGTCTGCACTGCAAGCTGGCTGTGCCAAGGGAGTAAATCAAATCAAAGTGGTAAGACAATTGACAGGGCTTGCTTTCACTGGATCTTTCAAGGAAGATCGGGCATTTAAGGCATACAGGCTTTTTCCAGTCCCCTTCCAACCTTTTGATCTGGAAAAGCAGCACTACACTGCTATCCTGCTACAACAAAGAGTTCTTACTGTCTTCTCAGCACTGGGTTTTTACTTGGACCAGCAATTAATTAAAAAAAAAAAAGAAAACCTTAAATGGTTATGAAATTCCGAAGCAGGTTCCCAACGCTGTAGCTTTTGTGCAAACACTCCAACCGCAATGGCAGTGATGGATCGACCTTTGGTCGACAGCGGTGTGAGGAGAAACAGAAGTTATCCCATTTTTGCTGAGGGAAAATATACCTGTCAGAGTAGACTGAAAGGGGATGGGGATCCCTCCGCGTGAGCCAGGGAGGCAGGGAGAGGAGGTAGCTGCTGCTCACGAGAACCGGGGGAAGAAATCTCCCTGTCTTGGTATGCCGTGAAGAGTTGTGCTCCCCTTGCATCAGTCCCTGCACTTGGACCTTTAAAGTGGAGAACCAAAATGGTTGAAACTCTGCCTCTTCCATGGGCAGTTCCCTACAGGAACGTGCAGGTGGAACAGAGACAGCACCCGATTATGTATCTGCAGATTCCCTCAAGCTGCAAGATCAGCATCTTAAGAAGTCTCAGTTGATATAATTTGCCCTGCAATATTTATTCCCTTCTCCATGAAATAGTAAATTTCAAATGAAAGTATGCAGAGAATATACAATTTATATATTTTGATGTACCTTCAGTATGTTATTATAATGAAAATGTTTACAAATATATAAAATACATAAGTTATATTGCAATCTCTGCTAACATCTTGGTACGTCTCTACATCTGCACCCACAGTAGACAAAATATTTCACTTAGGTTGCTGAAGACAAATGCTGGGTAATGGGTTTCTTCCAAATTTCTTTGTGTTTTTTTTACTCAGGAAAATTCAGCGATGTATGTCAAGAGAAAAACAATAAAATATATTTCCCTAGTAATGCTGCTTGTCTCTTAATCACTGCAACACTGATAGGATTTGATAATAAACAGGTCAATAATCCTTAAAATCTTCTCTGCAGTTTGATCTTCTTAAAAGCAACAGGACTCTGTAGAGAATAAGCCACACCATCTGCAGATAAGATCAAAAATAATAGGTGGGTGAAAGAGTGGCGACCACCTAAAACATTCCTTTCTGAAGTTAAATGCTGTACTCCAGCATAACTCTACTTAAACACCGTGATGCTTGGGGTGAAATCCATCTCCCATTGAGTCAACAGAAATTCTAGTACTTCACCTACTCTATACTGACATATAGCTAACCAAGTAATTGCAAAGCAATAAAATCTATTTTTCTTGTGACACAACCGCAACCACAATGTTGCCATGGCAATGATTGAGCTTCATTGGCAATATTTCATTTACAATCTTCCAGCCATTTAAAGGTGGTTTTTTTTTAAAAAAAGAATAAATAATAGTGTGAGTCAAAAAAAAAAAAAGGCTACTTTCTCTAGACATTTCCTACTCTAAAATTAGAAAGCAATAATTTGCCATTTTTCATAGGTGTTATACCTGGTTAAGCTTATTCTTCAAACTGTTCAACTGACCGTCCCTCTGAACTTTGTGATGTTAAATTCACTTAAACTAACACCCAGCTTTTAAAGAACAGCTTCTCTCTTGGTGATGTCACAGTACTAACACTTTTTAACCTGCGAGGATTTCACAGCTTGATTGTAGCTTTCTAAATTTCCTCTGGCTCTTTAATAGGGGAAGCTAGCAGTGAAGTCAAACAGACTGATTTCTTGGGGGTGTCCATAAAGTCCTCTCCCTCCTGCCTTTGTTTTTCCTTCTAATGTCCATGCAGGATGTTAGACGAAGGATATGAAACAGTGTCCAAGTGATGTCTGCTGCTGTGAATGACGTAAGAGAAAAGGAAGGAAAGCAGTTGCCATGCATTTGTTTGTAGCTGCTCAGCTTTGCAGGAGGTTTGTGTTCTTGAGAAAATGGGAAAGACAGAGAGGAGCCCATCACCCGATGGATATTTTATCAGCAGTTGAAGGGGAAGAGGGATTTAAGTTGGAATTTGGCTGTTAGCTTCCGTCCTGAGCAGCACTGAAGAGGTTGTAGCCTAGCTGGCTCCCTCCTGTGTCAGCTGTGTGAATCGGATTTATACTTTTTCAGGTTTGATTGAGGCAAAGCATTATACTCTCCTATTTCTGTGCAGGTTTTGCTGCTTTGTTCTCTAACATTGTTGTGGATAATTAGGTCAGTTTTACTTCTCTTTGACATTACTGAAATGAATCTTCTTTTTTTTTTGAAAGGAGATGATCACTCTAATAGTTCCTATTTAATGTTGCTGCCACCTCCAAATCACATCCTAATTAATGAGTTCCAGTAATATCGTAGAAAAAATGTGGATATTCAATGGTCTAGTGTCTGTTTCTGACCCTGGAAAACCTTATTCATTTAAGTAACTATTACTCATGAGAATTATTGTGCAAGCTTCTAGGAGGTTGATTTCAGTAGCACTGTTCATGCAGGAGCAGTCTGCTCACAGTTGGGTCTCTATTAAATATGTCAAATCTCTGCTACATCTCTCCACAGATTTGGTTTTAAAACCATAGACAATAATACCTGCTTCTATGAACTAGTGATACAGAGACTTATCTACCAACGTGGATGAGATCCAGAAAGCCTTACACCGTAATTGCGTCTTTTGCCATCTCCTGAAAAGGTACTTTACATAGACCTCTCCCATTAAAAACGCAGAGCAGTGTAGCTGCTAGTCACCACATGTCTGTCACCGGTAGGTATTTAAAGCTTTTACAGTCAGGATTCAGCAATCTTTATCATTATGAATTCAGACTCCCGAGACATAAGCTAGAATAATTACTGCTACTAGCTTTGCTCAGAAGTGTCTTCTGCCACACTTATTACAGTTCATTTGCTATAAGTACTCCTACATTATTGCCGTATCTACAAGCTATTCATATATGAATTTTGCACAGTGGGGGTAAATGAAGAAGCTGTCAGTTCAGATACATCACTTTACTGGCAGGGCTTTGGCCGAGATGCTTCAGCAGAACACAACACTCAAGATGCAGCAAGCGAGCTGCCTTTCCCCCTGCTGCTGTGCCCCTGCCCAGCCTGCGGGGCCATCACTCCTCCGCTGCCCACCCAGAAGCTCAGGGTAAGTCAGGGAAGTCCTCCGGACTCCTTGACCCAATCTCAAACTTCATGTTCTGGCCCCAACTCCAGGAATGAAAGGTTTTCGTTTATAAATGTTTTTATATGGTGTTTTCAGAAGCAACAGAATGAAGGAAGTGATTTATTCCTGCTGTCTTCCCATAAAAAGCAACAGCTAAATAATGCTCAGAGGCATATCTAAGAAATCTTATTCGCTATGTCAAGAATTTAAAAGGCATACAGATGGATCCTAATAAATAAATAAATACAGACTTGAATTATCATAAAGCAGGATTAAATTTCCTGTTCCAATACCTTTTCTGAACACCCTGTTTAGGAAGAATACAGATACCTGTGTTTAGGACTGAGAGATAAGTTCATTCTCATGAAGAAAAAAAAGTGATTTCATGTTTGAAAGTTTAGCTAGCTATGAAGTAATAAACCAGCATTTTTTTCTAAACTATTCTGATATCTGAAGAAAGCCTCCTCTGACAGAAGCAGAGAAGAGCAACCTTAGCATTGTCCAATTTTCACCACTTCTAACAGCTTCCAATTACCAGCCTTAAGACAGTGAAAGACTATACTCACTTTGGAAGACAAATCAGAGTCTTAATATCTATTTGTGTAACAAACAGATGACTTTGCAGTAACAAGGACTATTTGTACACTATAAACAGTTTTATACATTCCATTTGAAAAATGCCATCCCTTCCCTATTCTGAAGGCTAATGGCACTCAAAGTGAATCAGTCACAAAACCAGCAAGAATGTTCTTTGGGTTTTAGCAGGATTAATCTAGTTATGTTAGCTAGAAAGATTTGTTAAAGAAAAAAGCCCTAGTGTGATGGTTTATTTCATCTAAATTAAATGATGAATGAAACCTATGATCTGCCATGGAAGACCAGGTCTTGAAGAGAAAAGGATCTTGGCCTAAGTCTAACTGCAAGCTATACTCCTCTAAAACATGGTGCATTTAACTCTGAGAACCATTGTTACATTTACTCTGTAGCAAGCAAAGTCTGACCATGAAAAAGTTAGAGTTTGAACTTCGGGAGCAGAACATGTTCGGTAGGAATAACAATACTTTTAGCTTCTAGATTGAGTAGCTGTCAGTTTTGAATAAGTCAAGTGTTACCAGAAATTAAGCTTATGACACTTCTCTGATGTGGGATGTCAAGACTGTATCACTCCCAATCACCAGACAGCTGATTTTTTTCCCAATTGCCACTGCCAGATGAGATGCGAGTCAAACAGTAGTGACGGCAGCTCTGCTTCTGGGAATGGTACCGAGAGGATTATTAACTACCCCAGTGTTCTTCTGGGACAGTGACAGACATGGAGATTTGCTTTATGCTTAGCTGAAAGTTAATAAACGGTCGAGTCAAGAGGTCTTCCAGTATCATAAAAGATCAGAGCCCAACTCCTCAGTTGCTGTAAATGGCTGACGTTGTTTGGAATGCCAGCAGGTGAGACTCTAGCCCTATGTATCGAAAGAAGGCAATGAAAAAAATCACATCTTAAAACATATAACCTGTATTTTGTATAAAACTAGGATGTATAACTTTCTACTAAGAGTATTCGTTTTACTTCATCCTGTTAAAAATAGTTATTTAATTAAAAGCTGGAGGCAATTAGAAATCTCTTCAAGTGATTTGAAGGGTGAAAAAAGCCCTTCAGCTAACGATATGCTTGTGAACTTTATTTTTGGAAGTTCTGTTCCTATAATTATGTTCTATCTTGCAGCAAATTCAAAGGCAGAAGATCTTAATTGTTTCATTCTTTTCCAGGTGTCAAATAGTTTATTAGATAGGATGAATGCTGCTGTCATTTTGTTCTTTCTTTTTTGGAGAGGTGGGCTTTGGGTGGGGGTCTTTGTCTTAGAAGAGGTCTGTACATAACATTATGCTGTTGCTAACACATAATACAATAAATGAGAGAGAGAGAGAACTCCTTAGTTCTTTCAAAATTATCGGTTCAGACTCTCAATCTTTTAATAATTAGACAGCACAGCACTTTAACAACTTCTGCCTAAAAGATACAACATCAGGAAAAAAACTGCATCTCAAGATATCAGAGTGACTCAGCAAGGTGACTCAAGAAAATAATTTAACTTGCTGGAGGACTTAACTACTTATTAAAGCAGACTGTCACGAGCTTATAAAATGACATCTCCAGCAATTCAACAGTGAACGCATCTCACACTTGATCTTTATGTTCCAAGTAACCTGAAGAGAAATGTTGCATGCTTTCAGGGGTATCTTCTACTCAGGTACACCGAAATACATGCAATAAGCTTCAGAATTGTAGAACTTTCTGATAAGTATGATAAAAATATGGTTTGGTATCAAGGCTTTTACATAGGCCATCCTTGGTGCTCTGAAGGAGACTGAAGTCTCTGTTCTTCAGAATATTGACCTTGTTCTGTGGACACTTGCAGTAACTGCAAGTCAGTGAAAGTTCTTCTAGTAACTCCAGTGGGTGTTAAATCAGTATCTTTTTTCAGGTTATTCTCTTTTATTTTCAATGTATTAAAATTCTGCAACTTAGTCTAGTTCTGTTCTGTTCAGCTTCAAAGGGAAGAGCGGGGATTGTACTATCCCAGAATAGCCTACAGCTGCAGGTAGGACTCACCATGGGAAATTCTGTGAAATATTGCACTGGATTTATAGTTCATTTAATTAGCTTCATGGAATAGCATTCTGCTTCCTTTGAAAAGTAATTCCAGTGGTTTTCCTTTGCTATGGAAGACAAAAAAGAGTACCAACAGAAAAATCTGATGTTACGAGATTTCAATGTTTCCTCAGTGCAGTGGAATTTTATGTTATTTGCTTGTCAAGTTTAAAAGTTATTGTCCTTAAAAAAGTATTACAGCATATTAATATTGTTATTTCATTATATTTGAAATGAAACTTAACACCATATCCTCAGGGGGGATAATATTAAAAACAGAACAGAATTTTTTAATGAAAGTATAAACAAATTATAGGTAAGGCCAATACAAAACTTTAGTCTATGTTCTCTGCTGAGTAATAACCTAGCTTTAGCCAAAAGCACAGCAACATAAACTATAGCACTATGCAGCAACTGAACACATATTTATCTTTAAACTTCTGAATTACTCCCATTGCTCTTTTGGTTTGTTTGAAGGTTGTTTACAGAAGCTTAAATCCATTTTAAGGTTTGGTGAGACAAGGATATATATCTAGCAACAGGTAGAAGAAAATATTGGTATCATGAGCTTCCCTGCCTTCTTAGTATGGTTACATACCTTGTTTATTTTACATTTTTGTAATAAAAACATGAATATATTTTACATTAATCGCTCTTGATATAAATAAAAATATTCAGAGGTATTCTGAAACTTGGCATATAGCATTTTTGTATCAGAACCCAACTGGAAATATCAAATCAGCACTTTTTAGCAGACTGTTGTTTTCAGGGAGAAAAAAAGAAGGCGTATCGAATCAACTTTTTCACCTTTTCCTAAACAAATAAATACAATCCTGACTTTTAAAGAAATACTTAGTTGATACTTTTGAAGTTTGATCCTCACTCCTCAGTTATTATTACATGCTTAAATTTACACACAGTGAGTTGGTTTATTAGCAGCCATAGGATGACACAGCGTGCCCACCATTAAGCCTGTACGTTAAGGGTCTACAGGATGAAGGTTTTAATTTGTATCTCCTTAGAACAGGGATCTCATTTTATTTTGGTTTAGGTCATATTTAGTGGGGATGTTACTTAAATGGGGGATGAATAGTGAGGCGGCAAACTTTGCTCAGGTTGGTACCAGAATTCTCGGTAGAAAGGCGAGAGCTGATTGTGAAGAACTGCAGCCAGTGAATGTCTGGCCAAAAAAACTGCAAATGAAATTCAGTGAAGATGCATGTGCAGTGATGCACATGGAGAAAAGAAATCTAATTTCACACATAAAACAAATGTTCTGAGCTGCCTGTTACTATTCAAGGACAAGTGTTGTGTTATGATGGAACTGAGTAGAAGGAATGGTAAACAAAACAAAACCCAGTATTACTATTATCAACAACACCAGCACAGTTTTATATGAAAACATTTCTCTGCAAGAAATGAAGCACGGAAAATGCTTGCAATGAAGCAAGATTGAAAAAGCAATGGGTGTTTTCTGGAAATTTCTACAGAGTAACAAATGTCACCTACAAGGTGAGTAGGGAATGATTGCTTACTACCCCTCCTAATAACTAACTAAGATGCTATAATGCAACTGGCCAAGAGCAAGTTCAAAGTCAACGGCGGTACTTCCCACATCGCACTGAAACCGTTCAACACCGCATAGCTAGGAGGATGGAATTTTTCATGTATGTGAAGCCCTAGGTGTAAAAATGCATCAAGCCATTAACTTCAGGATGGCACACGAATGTGTGGTGCAGGAGGTACCTACATCACCAACTTCTAGATGCTTGGAGAGTCTCCGGAGAAATGTCACTCTCTGCTTGCCCTGTCCTTACACTGCTCTCTGGACACCTGCCAGCAGCCAGCCAGACGCGGGTACTGCTGTGGCTCGGTGTGCTTGCTCTGACATTCCTATGGTATGAATTATCACGCAGACGCACACTTGTGCTGGGTCCTGCACTTAGTCACAACAACCCCATGCACCGCTACAGGCTTGGGGAAGAGCGGCTGGAAAGCCACCTGGCAGAGAAAGACCTGGGGGTGTTGGCTGACAGCCGGCTGAATACGAGCCAGCGGTGTGCCCAGGTGGCCAAGAAGGCCAACAGCATCCTGGCCTGGATCAGAAATTCTGTGGCCAGCAGGAGCAGGGAGGTGATTGCTCCCCTGCTGAGGCTGCACCTCGAGTGCTGGGTTCAGTTTTGGGCCCCTCACTACAAGAAAGACACTGAGTTGCTGGAGTGTGATCAGAGAAGGGCAACCAAGTTGGTGAGGGGTCTGGAGCGCGAGTCTGATGAGGAGCGGCTGAGGGAACTGGGGCTGTTTAGTCTGGGAAAAAGGAAGCTGAGGGGGGAACCTTACCACTCTCTACAACTGCCTGAAAGGGGGTTGTGGTGAGGTGGGGGCTGGTCTCCTCTGTCTGGTGGCTGGAGATAGGACGAGAGGTAATGGCTCAAGTTGCAGCAGGCAAGGTTTAGGTTGGGTATTAGGAAAAATTTCTTGACAGAGAGGGTTGTGAGACATTGGAGTAGGCTGCCCAGGGAAGTGGTTGAGTCACCATCCCTGGAGGTATTAAAAAAGCGTGTAGACAAGGCACTCCAGGACATAGTTTGGTGGGCATGAATGATGGTTGGACTTGATGATCTTGAAGGTCTTTTCCAACCTAAATGATTCTATGAGTTCTATGTTTCTATGTAACCAGTTCACAAGTTACCCAAGTTTTCTTGACCTTAGATCTAGAACTTTTTATATCAGCATCTGTCCTTGAAAAGTTACTAACATCCTTTGTGTTTGCTTAACGACTTCTAACATCTCACTATGCACTAGTAACTCACTTGAGTTCCTACAGTTGCTCTAGATACCCAGTAAGTGGCCCTCAAATATTACAAAACAAAATTTACTGTTCTTAACCTCTTCACAAATTCACAGACAGGAGCTAAGCCTCCTGCCAGAGGAAATCACTTCTACCTGCTGGCGCTTCCAGGCTGTGGCCGCACAGCTGCCAAAGCCAAGATAAATCATCCTACAGCTTTCCCACCCGTTAGCTTCCAAACCCCACGGCATTTGTGCTTTGCGTTTGTGCCTTCCACTGCAGGCAGAACACCTGCCTTCCCGCTGCTGAGAGGGGCTCTTCCATCCCACCCCTCAACCGGCCGAGGCCGAGCCCGGCCCCCCTCCACCCCCGCCCGGCGAGCGGCCTGCCCGTGCGGCCCAGAGCCTGCACAGCCCGGCCCGGCCCTTCCCCGGTGCTAGCTGACAGAACCGGCTGAGGGAGGGAGACGGAAAGCGACCGAAACCATGACCCGGCAACCTGAGGCGGCCATAACCCGCCCTGAGTGAACCACCTCCCCCCCCCTCGCCCTC
>JANZLQ010000040.1:22505544-22541971 GCA_026212715.1 Elanus axillaris
AGTCCCTTCCGTGATCGCGGGGGTCGGTGGGGGCCAGGGACCTGGCTTCAGAGGGAGGAGGAGGAGGGTGGGAGTGATGGGTGTGACAGGGACAGGAGCTGTGCTTGCTGAACTGGGGGTGTGGGGGGTGTGCTCTCCCTGCGTGGATGGAGAAATTCGGTGGAAATTGGGAAATTCGGTTTCTTTTTCCAAGGCAAGATCAGCTGATCTTAGCTGGGGGGGGGAGGGGGGCGAGGAGGGGGACGGCGGTGGTGCACGGACAGCCCCTGGGGCAGAAAAAAAGCAATTTACTGGGTAGGGTAGTGCGAAGTGTGCACCGTGGACATCTGACATGCCATACAACCAGCGCTATATACAGACTGGAACTGACTGGTCAGCTGTCCCCCCAAACAGCGGCTGCTGTCAGCTCAGCAAACCCAGCTGTTTCTTGCCGTCAAAAAGAAGTTACAGGTGGGGAAAACCCTTGTGGGCTAATTTAAACTTCCTTGCTGTATAAAAGTATTGTAATGCACAGGGGCAGAAAAAAGCCTTAAAGATTACAGTGGTCTCGGTGTGGTTTAAATGAGCTGGCAGGGCTCGGCCTGTTGTTGTGGCAGGGAGCAGTGGGAGTGCTGGAGCAGGTGACTGTGAGTCACGGTTAATGGGGGAAGTCTGGTTTCACTCAGGTTATGGCACATTGAGAAAGGCACTTCGAGGGAGGAGCGAGTAAGCTCTCGTCAGGGAAGAGCTGTGGAGGTGGCAGGGTGAGCTATTATAATGTCAAAGGTAAATGTCCCGAGTGAGTAACTGAGGAAGTTATTTCAGAATAAAGTGCTCTGAAATGCTGTTTCAGTGCAATGAGTGTAAATAGGTGATGTCATGTTTTACCTGGTTGATCTGGTCTCTGACCTGAAGTGTACTTCAATGAACAACCTAAAGGTATTTTCCCATTTGGTAAATTACCTAATCTGTGGCTCAGTGCAGTACACTTACTGCTGCTGAAAGAGATGGTGACCTAGGCTTTAAAGCAAAAAAATGTAAACACAAGCAGCAATTTTAGTGTTACTGGTAGCTACCTTACTAGATGTCCTAGGTGTATAGGCACAGCTGTTGCCCCTTTATAGCCTGCTTGTGATATATATAGGATAGAATAACAAATGCATCAACAGACTTCCAGTGTCTTCAGGTTGCTGTCACAGCTTTAAGATGCATGGCTGGGCTTTAGAGGAAAAAAAACCCCAAACAACCAGTTCTGGAATAATTTATGTACTTGAAATATTAAAGAAGCTTTATGTGCTTCCACTTAACTGTTAAGCATCTTAGTACTTGCTGCATCTTCCTCTTGGGATATCAGAAGGTGGTATGAAAGAAGCCTATAAAGCTTTGCATTCAATTTTGTTTGAGAAAGACTGATATTATTATTTGGAAGCTTTCGTCAACGGTATTTTAAGACTATGTTTTTTTAACTATGTTTGCAATACATACTTTGTAACAGTTCAACGCAGTCAATCTAAGTCACTATGAAGGCTTGTTCTACTGTTGTCTTAGAGCTGTCAGCTTAAGCAGGACTTGAGCTTTACAAAAAGAAAAGTTTCTCTTGATAACTTAAGTATTCTCTCCCCAAAAGTCAGATGACAGAGCTGTCAGGGACCCCAGAATTGCTCACATGACCCAGGGCTGGGAGGCTGCTCTGTAAAGGAGCTGCATGAGCAATTTAAACCCAAGATCATGCTGTGGCTTGAAAGGGCAGCCCTGACTCCTGGCTGGTTTGTACCTGGGCATGGTCAACCAAGCCAGTTTGCTATCATGCTGTTAATTTGGTTTGTTCCTCAGTGGCTTTTTTTTTTTTTTTGGATGGGGAGGTTCCAGGCAGCCCAGTAAACTGCACTTCCATTTCACTGAGAGTCAAGGACTCTGGGAGTGTAAGTGAAAGTAGGCAGCAGAGTGGGACTTGCAGTTCCTCTTGGGGGATGTTTGAGTGGTTGTGTTTATCAGTCTGAAGTAGGTTTGAGGTTAAACGGAGCCAGTTTGGGATCTGAACTTACTTTTTAGGGCCTTACATTTTACAACCCAGATGGTAAGTGGCATTGTAATTGTAAAGCAGCTTGGTAGGTCTCCTTATTGTGTGAATTTCAAGGGCTTACTTAAGTAACATTTTCCAAGTTTTAATACCACTGATGGGGAAACACAGTATACGCTAGGTTTGGTAGCATTTCAAACAGGATAGCAAAGTACTACCATGAAAAGATAGATCCTGTTCTTGAACCCTTAACTTGCGCTGCAGAACACCTGTTTAATTTGAAGTTTGCTGCAAAGGAACTCAACAGGAACTCAAAAAAATGCGACAAAGAAGAAAAGGCTGAGAAAGCTAAAATTAAGAAGGTAAGCAGTGGGTCTGAAACAAGCTCTTTGGATCTGTTGTTTACATATCGTAGCAGGAGGATATCTGGTGGTTTTGCCATTTTCCTGGTATGCATGCTAATAATACCGTGATAGGTGCTTGTGATTTAAAATACAGGACTATAAATCTTCCCATACTTATTAATAAATGTGAGGATACGTTCTTGTGTATCCTTTTGTATAGCCTGTGGCGTTTGCTCCCTGAGAAGCTTGTCTTGTATGTATTTTGTTAGAGACTGTTGTTCTCAAAGTTAAAAATATTTAATCTTAATGTTTATCATCTTCTATTAAAAAGGACTTATGAAGAGGAACTTGAAAATAGTTTTTGAGTCCTTGAAGTAGTAAAGAGAGACTAAATTTATTTGGTTGTATTTTTGTCCATGAGATACAACCATACCAACTGTATCTTTTCGTGTCTTGATACTGAAAACTTTTTTAAGAATGAGAAAAGTATGTTTCTATGGCTCTGTAAAACCTGCTACCTGAAGTGCATGCCAGATACCTTCCTTGGGAAGAAGTTAGGGGTTCACATAATGAAAAAGTTTGGCAACTATTGGGGGAGGAGGGAGGGGTATATTTTATCTTTTAATAGAAAAGATATTGTGATGAATTGATGCTTATTTCAGAATGAAATAGGCTATTCAGAAATCATGTTTACAAGAGCAGGGAAGGTTAAAATGCTTTTCTTTTTCCTTTTCTTTTTCTTTTCTCTTTTCAACAGGCAATTCAGAAGGGTAACATGGAAGTTGCACGAATACATGCGGAAAATGCAATCCGCCAGAAGAATCAAGCCATCAATTTCTTGCGCATGAGTGCCAGGGTAGATGCTGTAGCAGCAAGAGTTCAGACTGCAGTGACAATGGGCAAGGTAAGTCTGTTTTCACAAATGTGTTGCAAGGATGAGATCTCTGATCTTCTTAGAAGTGACTTAATTCTATCTCTAATGAGCTGAAAAGTTTCAGGTTTAGTTTCAGATGTAGCCAATAGTAAATCAGGTACTGGAATCCCCCTGGCAGCTGCTCTTTAAAAGTAGATTACTATCCACTGCGTTTGGTAGCTAGTAACTTCTGGTAGCTGTTAGTACTCGTACTCCTAAGGATACAGTGTGTTTTACTGGTTGCGCTTAAGATTATTTTGCAAATATACTGCTCCCCTTCAAAATACATAAAGTCACGGCATAGGACTTGTGATTCTAGAAATCTTTTTTAGCTCAAGTAGTTTTTTAAGGTACACTACTGTACTGCTCTTCAGCCAGAGAGTTTATTCTGCCACATGATCTGTATACCAAATATATCCCTTAACACTTCACAGGTCTTGAGACCCACAAAAGTTCATGCCATATATGCCTCGGTTTGTAGTGAATTTCAGCTCAGAATACATATTTCAAGCGCTTGAGTTAAATTACAGAATTTGAAATGGTAGGAGCTATAAAAAAAGTGTTCTAGATGGCAATCGTGTGTGCCCTAGTATTTGATACTGTAGAAACTCTGTGGATAGACATAAGAGAGCTTGGTAAGAAACTGCTCATTTTTCGTCCTTTGTAATAATTTCCTTTACCTCGTTTCAGGTAACGAAGTCAATGGCAGGGGTAGTTAAGTCTATGGATGCCACACTGAAGAGCATGAACTTGGAAAAGGTACATAGACTTACTTTTCTTGGAGCTGCTCACCAAAAAGCAGAAAGGGCAATGGACGGAAGTTTTAAAAAGGGGAAATTCCAGTCAAAACAAAAGGTTTTGCAGTGAGGTTGGTAGATCCTGGAACAGGTTGCCCAATGTAGCTGTGAAGTCCTCATAAATGGAAATGTTGAGAACTTGACTGGACAGGGCCCTGACCAACCTGCTTGAACTGCAGTGATAGATCAACTTCAGAGCTGATGCTGGGAGGAGAGGGGGACAAGCTTCAGAAGCTGCTTGCCCTTGTAGTGTGATTCTGTCTTTGCCAGTTGAGATATTTCTTGTTCCATTATCTGCAGATCATTGATTTGTTTCAATTTTTTTTTTTATAGATATCTGCACTAATGGATAAATTTGAGCATCAGTTTGAAACACTGGATGTTCAGACACAACAGATGGAAGACACAATGAGCAACACTACTACGCTAACAACACCACAAGTAAGAATAGTACATTTTTTTTAAAAAGGGTGGTCTTAAATTACGTGTCTAAACTGCATGGAAATGTCCGATTCTCCTCTTTCTGCCTACTTTGAAACATAGCAGCAACTGGAGCCTTTTTACTTTTCCTTTCTGTTTCTTTGTGACTAAGAGACTTTCAAATTACAGTCACAAGCACAGAGGATCCGTGTATATGTATTTTAGTCTATTTCACTCTTCTAGCAGGCTTTATTTTGTATTGCATGTTGAAAACTTTAACACTCTTACTGAATAAGCAGCGTTTTGATGAGTTCTCAATGAACTTCTGAACCAGAACACACTGCAGCATTAATTATCAAAGCAGACTATGCTGTGAGAAAATCAATAGTTCTAACTCACTGATATTAACAAAATGACATTAGTCGCCACCAAATTAGTAGTAGTATATGGAATGGAAAGGTTGTTAATTACCTACTTTCAATTTATGGATGTGCTTACTAAAATAAATCTTTTAAACAGTGCTTGACATAGTTAAGAATTCCTAGCACCTATCCCCTTGTGCTATTCCACAAGGAACTATTCCAACAGAACTTTTGTCAGAGAGAGAAAGTTACTGGAGATAGTGCTTTCTAAATAAAATAAACAAACCAACCTAAAGCCAAATCCAATAAACCAAATCTGTTGGAATTGAGCTTTTTCCTATGTTGTGCAAAGCACAACATGCTTTAGTGGCTAATAGTCAACACATAAAATATTCAAGTATCTGTTTGGGGTTTTTTACAGATAAGTTTAATTCTTTAGAAGCATTAGTTCAGAAGCTAGAGTTCGATTAATGGGATTGTAGCAGGCTGAGCCCCTCTACTCCTTACTTTTGAGTTCATAGAGGGCCCTCTGGTGGTTAAGCACAAAAATGTTCTGTAAAAGCCATTTACCTTTAAATCAGTTTTGTTAAAATAATTTCTGTTCTCTCAAGATTTATCAGAAAAGGTTGTCAGAAACTACAACACGCAACAATCAATTTTGTTTCCTTTACTCTAGAACCAAGTGGATATGCTTCTACAGGAAATGGCAGATGAAGCAGGGTAGGTAAAATTTTGAGTGACTTTCTTGCATAAATCTCGGTTCCAGTAACCCTTCTCGGTCAACTTGATGGTCAGATACCCTTGTTTTATATGTGTATCTCTTGGAAGCAGAGCAGAATCAGCATTTTCCTTTCACCTGTGGATATGATTCTCATAATAGTTTAGTTGCCAGTATTTCATTCTGTTTTCACTCAAAGCTATTGTGAATGTTGGGATGCAGGGATAGTTGTGCACGAGCCTAAAATCATATGTCATTTGTCATGTCAGGATAGCATTTTATTATTTACTTGGACTGACTTTACATTAGCAGTCCTTGCCGTGTTTCTGCACACTTTTCCTCTTTTTTCCCCTTTTACCACATTAAAACTTGCTGTAGTTCTGCTCTTACAAGCTAGACATTGCAAACCAGGTTGTCATGACATATTTAAGCCTTTGGAGATGTACTGAAATATTTCAGAGACTTTTACTTGCCTTCTTGGTGACGCATAAATTGGAAGCGTCGCTCTGTTGGCTTGAGGATAAATACTTTTAACAAATCTCTTAGTAAAACTTTTTTTTTTTTAAATGAGTGAAACTTTGTCATTTATACATATGCCATGTCTGATATACCTCTGTTAAACAGCAATCTTGCTCAGTCCTGATTAAGCAGAATTCGTTTAGCTATTGCTAGTTAGAATATATGACTTGTCTTCTTGGTAATGAGTCAAATTTACTGATCAAGTTGTCTGACTAGCTGGAGTACAGCGTTCATGGCATGCTGGTGGCCTCATGCTACCTCAGTATTCCCCGGCTTGTCAATTATTGTGCTTCTTCCTTTAGCCATGTATCCCTGACCTGGATTTTGTTTTGTTTTGTTTTCTCCTATTAGTCTTGATCTGAACATGGAACTACCTCAAGGACAGACAGGTTCTGTTGGTACAAGTGTTGCCTCAGCAGAACAGGTAATTGTTAGATTCAATTAAAATCAGTGTTTTCTAGAGAAAAGAGGTGTGAGAATTAATGCTTCACTTGGTCAAAACAGACTTGCTAAATTGTACTTAGATATAAGCTGTCCAAAAGAAATAGTGTGTAGTTAAAACAGTCTTGCAATCAAAATAATTTTAACAATACATTTGTCTGCTTAGTAAATCCAGAAATTTAGCTGTTTGAGGTGTATTTTTGCATGGTTATTTTACAGAGTTCCAAACAGTTGGCTCTTCTACCTACTCCAAATTTAATGAATCCAGCTATCTCCCATAGCATACATGAGGCCTTTGGGGTTTTTTTTTCTTCCCTTTAACATGTGAAAGGTCTTATGGGACTAGTGCAAAGGATTCCGCATTTGCTCTAGTTGAATGGCTTAGAATTTCTTGTGCATGAGCAGATCCTGATGTCAAGGTTGCACAGATCTTTTAGTGAGTTGCTTTTGCCATTCTAGGAGAATATATTTGAGGTAATGGAAAAAGAACAGTTTATTCCTGTCATCCCACCTTTGCAGAAAAGGCTTTAGGAAGCCTTATCTTAGCTGACCAATCTTTGGGAAGCCCCAGGTATTCCCCATTCTTTGAAAAGTCCAGTTTCACCTTGTACTAGGCCCCCTAAAACAGTCAGACCTACTGCTACCTCGCTGTAAACAGTTCAGTTGGATACCAGCCTTGGTCAGTCAAGGCTACGCTCAAATAAGGATGCAGTTCTGTAAGAGCTCACTGCACTTGCAAAGATGATACATTAAATAAAAAACAAACCCAAGCCTATCTCTACTTGCCGTGTTCTGGAACTCCTTCCTAGATATCCACTGCTGGAGATAAGATAGCTGTGTGGACCTCTGGTCTCACCTGGTACAGCCATTCTTGAGCTCTTAAAAAAATCTTGTTAAGACTTGCACATGAGATAAATTTCATATTATCTGGACATGAGATTGCTTGACCATTGCAGAACTTTGCAAAAGTAAATTTTCATATTACTGACAGGTGGTTTCTTTGTGTTTTACAATTCTGCAGGATGAGCTGTCACAGAGACTGGCCCGCCTACGTGATCAAGTTTAAGTCAAACAAAGCTGCAGTTCTTTGTACATGCTTTCAGAATACCCTTGCTGTAACTAACCCTTCACTGCACTAGAAAGGTGTAGACAGTATGGCTTAGGTGTTTGAATATTTGTAATATAGGGTACTTCACTCCTAGCTTGCTACTCTTTCTAAAATACATTAAGTAACCCAAAAATACCCACTCTCTAATGTCTTTTTCTGTACATTTTGAAGTTGATATATTTTTTGCAAGTTTTTTTCACAAAATCAAGTTGATAAGTCAGCTAGTGATGTTGGTACATTCTTGCTAAAAGAAAAGCAGAGTGTCATTGATATATATTTTAAATTATGAAGTGATTTTTTTAAATTATGCAAACTGTTTATGGTTGGAGAACTGATGTAGTCAGTTCAGATGATTGTTACAGATAACTTTCTTACACAGCCAAACTCCTGGAACACGCAAAATTGGGCAGTGTGGACTTCATGGAAAATATACTTGTTAAAACAAAGAAGTGGACTTCAGTCTGAGGTGTTTAGTCTTTTAAGGCTAGGGTAATTGTGCTGAAATTAGGGGTTTGGTTAAAAAATTAGTTACCAAAAACTGTTTTCATATAATTGGGAACTTGTACGGTGTCATCACTTTAGTACAGGAGGAATAAAAAGCATTTTTCAACTTTTTGTCAGTTCTGTTGAATGTTGCAGCTTGCTCATTGTTTAATGTCAAGTGCTGTAGCTTCTCCATTTTCCTTTCTTCTCAGTATCCTGGTGTGCAGCCAGTTATGCCACTCACAGCTCTATTCTACCAACGAAACATCTAGTTCCTGTTAATAGGGGACTCACGCTATCCATTTTTATAGATTCAACCTGAGAAGCCTTACATGAAGTAACTGAAACCTGCTTTTCTCTGTTCCTTCTTACTCTGTCTTTGCTTTTAATCTAGTCACCTTTTTATATGTAAGGACAAGTCTTGTGATCATATTCCACGTTTCAGTGTTCTTCCATATATGAAAGACACAGAAGTGCTCTTCTTCGGGTTCAGATCTTCACAGTCCTCCTTTCATGAGTCGAGGTCCCAGCCCTGTCTTCTCTAACCGGGGCGCTCCCTTAGATCAGCTTTTCCTCCTCTGCACCTCACACCGGGTGAGAAGTGGATGAGTAGCGTAGGCCAGCTCGGTGAGAGGGGCTTATGTTGGATTAAGAACAGCTACTTTATTTTTTAAGGTATAATGTTGCTCTCTGCACATAAAATAACGATTTGTGATATTGCAGTTGTACGGAGAAGCTAGTTTGTTTTAGTGGTCCCTTTATATTTCTGCACAGTAGGAGAATCTACTGGCTGCTTTCAGTAGCTTCAAACTCTCTGCGGTTGTAAAGTAAAGAAATGGTTATAGAAATCTGTAGCTGAGACTACTTGTGATGTGTTGTGATAAACAGTGATGTTAAAATTCTCTTTCAGACTTTTGGGGCTCATTTTATTGTTCTGTCTTTGTAGGGGTGAGGGAAGGTGTGAAGCACTAGACTTGGAATTAGTTCTTTATTTGCTGGTGTTCAGGAACACATGGGTTTTCCAGTGTTGGGTATAAGAAAAAAGAAATAATACTTTGCTTTTTTAGTCAAGCAAGATTTTTTTCGGTGAAAATGTGCAAAAATGGTGAAACGTTTCAGATTCGATTTTGAATGTGTTACTCAAATCACTTTGAAGGTTTAGCAGGATGTTACATACTGAAGTATTCAAGGCTACTGTAAGGATAAAATAAGGAAAATAAGATAGACAAAACAACCTAAATTGTTGTGGAATTGTCTTTCTCATACTGGCAGCCTAAACTAAAACAGTATGTTTAAAATGTGGTCTTTTCACTTGTTTACATTTACTTTCAATGCAGCTTTCTTTTAAACACCTTGAATGTTCCTCCTGTAAATAGGAGAAGTTGGAAGATGTTTAAAAGCCATGTACTCACAGCTGTGGTCTTGGTACAATCCTTTCAAATTATTAAAAAAACATCTTGGGAAAGGGGCTATATACTACATGTTTTTTTTTCCCTAGCTCCTTCTGAACAATCTAACAAACTGTGTAATGGTATATCTATGCAACCAGGTTACCCACAACTGGGAACTGCTTGTGTGTGTGCCTTTGCCTTGCTGAACTTCATTCCATTTTTTTGATCCTCAGTTACTTCATATCGTGATAGGATTGAAAACTTTCTGTTGTGTAGTAGATCCACATCTGAGTTTACTTTGTGGTTGCTTGTTGATGGACCTGCACCATAAAGCACCGAGGTTTTCAGCATTTGATATTAGACAACTTCAGCTAGCTTGTCTGGCTTATTTTACTGGTAAAGATTATGCTGCTTTTAGACTGTTCCTGGCCATTCTTAAACTATTTGAGGGGGTAGACAGTGATTCTGAGATCCCACGTATTTGATTTTCTGAGTATGTTGCCTTGCTGTGAGCCTTGGGGCTTTGGAGGAATTTAAAAATAGAGATGAGACTGATGAGATTGCTGCAAGGTAAATGTTAAATAAACTTACCTTACTGGCTATACATGGCCTCTTTCATAATTCTGATCTTATCCCAGGCTTGCTCACTCCAGTACTGGAATAGATTTCCAGTACCATTCTTTTAAAGGGATTAACAAGCAAACATAAAGGCTTGTTTGACTTCCTCTGTGGGACTATGGTGCAAAGAGGTAGGCAGGTTTAGCTGACTTGTGGAAGAAATACGTGTTTGAATCAATGAGGTTTTGCCCCGCTGACTTCACTCTGAGAGCTGCTGCCTATTTCAGCAGGGCCAGGATTTTGTATCGGTTACTTCTGTGTACAGATCTCCTGCCCTCTCCTGGGGAAAATGACTTCTTTTCTCTTTAGAAGCACTTGTGTATGAGAGCTGGCATTCAGAAAGTTTTAACACTTACATTTTGAATGTATATATTTTTCTCAAGACTTTTGGAAATGCTTACAACTGAAAGTTACTGTTAGAGCAATATTTGAGTTTCACATCCTTCCTCCATTCAGGCTCTCCTGAAAACTTTTGCTCTTTTCTGAACATCTCTGCCTCCTCACTCCTACGTTGCTAGTGTTTCTTGTAAGTTGACTGTATGTGTTTGTAGAAGTTCATTTCATGTTAAATAAATTGTATGCGCTTTTATCTAATCTTATTACCAGATAACATTTCAATATTTATGCTTAGGAGCAGCCACATCTAAAGTGAAACATTGCTTGAAATGTTGCAAGATTGTTTTGCTTGACATTTTTTTCCTTGGTTAGTAAAACTGCTAGTGTTTGGTAGTATTAGTCTTCTTTCATTTGAATTGCAAAACTGAAAGCCATGAAGAGCTTCAGATGAAAGGAGAGGGAAGGAAAGGAAGAACAAGAACTTTAACGTTCTTGATTGCAATGGGATAGAATGATCAAGTTGCCTTTGTGGAGATTCTCAGAGCCAAAATATAGTGAAATTTTGTTAAATATAGTGAGCAGTTGTATACAGAAATAAATTCTGAAGCTGGTGACGTGTATAGAGAAGAGAATAATTTTTGGAGCTCTAGTAGAGTTCATTTGAAAACTGCTTTACTTGTATGGGACAATTTGTAAATGTAACTGCAAGTGGTAAATAAAATTGTACAGACAACTTCTTTCAGATGTGTTCCTAGGTTGTATGGCTGCTTGCTGGTGGGGCTCAGTATGTGCATAAACAAGCAGAAGTCACGATGTCATCAGTATTTTCCTGTGAGAAGAGAATCAGAAAATCTTTATGGAGAGAAGAAGAAAGTAAAGCGGCTACTATTGAGAAAGACTTGGGAGAACATGTTAGGGGAGTATTTAAGTATAACAACATAAAATACAATCTCTTTGAAATATTATGATTTTTTTTTTAAATGTTTAGTCTGGCATGGAGTGTATGCCTCATGCGTAAACACCTTAAGAGGGTTTTCTGTCCTTGCCATATATAACAAGGGGTCGTATGGAAAACTGGCAGGAGATGGTGTGGTTTTGGGTTTGTCCTCCCCAGAGCTAAAACCCTTCCATTTTTATTTTCCCCTTCCATTTTTATTTTCCCCCTTCTGTTGTTGTCTGGGAACCAGCAGAGGGAGCCTCAAGCCTTGTTTTGCATAGGTCCTACATAAATTCTTGGGAATTCTGAAAGAGGACTTTGTCACAGAGTCCTCACTAGCTGGTTTAAGGAACTCTCTCTCCTGCAGAACCTTTGGTTCTGGGCAGTGTCAAGTTGCGGAAGGACATGCCTGTATCGGGACTTTGATCCTTGCCCAAAAGCTGCTCTGTTGCACAAAATATAACCTGGAAACACGTTGCACAGGGCCATCGGCTAATTTGTGTCAGCACCCCGCCTTCTTCGCTAAATGCACTTCAAAACGGGTTTTTTGTGGTCTTCAGGCATTAATTTGGGACTTTGAGATCTGCTGTTGCGAGTGTGATAGTGAGTAACTTTGTGCTTAAGGCTTGCTTTAAATTGTTTAGTGAAGTCCTTTGGGGTTTCTTCAGCTGTTGTGTTGTTTTTATTTTTTGTCCTGTGATAATTCTATTTTATTCAGAAGGAGATGCACACCGTGTACTGATTGGCAATGTATTTTAGTAGAAAATTTCATTTTCTTATTGAAAATATTGCCCACATTGAGATTTGATTTGATGAAGTATTTACTTAGGTTTCAGGATTCTCTCTGTATAGTGCATTGCATTTTTTGGCTTTAGCGTTAGCATTCATCTGTTGCGAAGGCCTGGTTTGAACTAACAGCAGCATACTGCTCAGTACTTTCTTTTTTCATCAAACAATATTTTTTCAATGAAATCCCAGGAAGGGTCAGTGGCCTTACTTGTATCGGAAGCAGCTCTCTTCATTACCATTCAAATAAAGGAAAAGACCGATGCGAACAATCTGTAACTAATTTCAAGTGCCAATTGAGCCTTTTTAACTTGGGAGAAGATGCAGTAAGTGAGTCTTACAGGCTCTCGCTTGACCTTTACTACTCTTTATTAAGAAAGTCATGCTGAATCAGCTGTGATACACAGTTTGAGATAGAAGATCAATGGGCTGTCGGATCCCAGCTCTTTCCAGTTCTTTGGAAAGCTTTCCAACGTCTTCCAGCGGTGCCGGCTGCTGTGAGAAGCAGCCAGAACCAGACCATCTCGCAGTGGACAGGCTGCTTTTCAAGCTCTTATCTAGACAAGGGTGATTTGGGAGAATAAAAGTACTTAAGTATCACATATTTCTAATCTAAAGGATGGTTTGCTGTTGCGACAACTTGTGTGGATTGCTTAGGATATTCTAAACTTGTTAACTCTGAGTGAAACAATCTTTTTGCAGAAGTCTAAAGCAATAAATGTTACGTACCAACTGATACGTGTATCTGACAAGATAATAATCAGCTTAATTTAAGTTCCCTGCTATCTGATTCATAATTCTTTATTACAGTAAGTTTCTGTCAAAATGAGCTGTCAGGGGTAGTAAAACATTTTAAAACTTCCTTTAAAGACACTCAATATTTTTTGTATTTAATTTTTTGATAAATCTTTCTTTTTTCAGTGATTAGTTTGGCAGAATCCTGGAGTCTCCATACAAGATACTTCACTTTGTTCTTACTGCAGTCAGGGCTTTGTTTCTCTTGCAGCAAAATGGGTTAATGTTGGAACCATTAAGCTCTTATTTCTGTTGCTGGTGATTTTTCAGTTCCAGGTACCAGTACGAAGCTCCAACGTTTGATTTGAAATGCATAGGAGAAGCAGGCAGTCGTGTTGTAAATTAGTTCCAGTCTCTAAGAGACTGCTGTAACTAATTGATATGACCTGGAAGTGGATAAAGTCCATAACAGTAAGATCAACTTTTCCTCTAGTAATTTGACAAATAGAACCTTTTTTTTAAAGTCCCGCCTAGGCTACATTCCCCATTTGTTCTTTTGTGATGGGCATTGTTTCCGCATTGAAGTGATAATCATTTTCCAGATTTCTGCTGATTTGTATAGCAGGTGCCTTAATTTATTAATGCCAGAAGAAGGAAGAGATTCAACAGCAACAACAAAAAAAGGATTCCTGGCAGCAACCGTATATCAAAGCTGTTCCTTATCCAGTTATGTTGCTGTAGGTATTTGACCACGCCATAAAAAGTTGGTATCTCTGTGCAAAATGTATACTTCTAACAACCTCTTCTGCAGAGATAATTCTATTTATAAAGATAGCAAAAGTATCGACGTATATTAGTGGCAATTATTACATTTAACAATAGTGCCATTGTTAAATATTTTCATCCAAATATTAAAAAAAAAAAAGCTCTGTACAGCAAAGGTTAGTACTTACCAAAGCCTGGGCTGTCTCGTGTATAGTGTGTTTAAAATGGCAAACGTAGAATATCCTGGTTCTCTTTCAAATGTAAGGCTTTTGTTGAAGTTTTACAATTTCAATTAGCCTGTGGCTACAGTATTAGACCAGGTACTCCCAAGCTCTTCATAAAGGTTTATAGTGAGGTTCGGGAAATCTGGATGTTTTCTCAGGATACTATTTACTGAACCACACCAATATTCCTCCTCCTGCTCTATAAAAGACGTGCAGGAAGACCAGTGGTTTGCGGAGTTGCTGGATTTCAATTATTTTGTACAACCAGACCGAAATCGGGAAATCTCAGTGTTTGTGTGGGCTTCGACTCTCCCAGAGTAAGTTGATGAACTGGGACGTGTGCAGCGGTAGCTATTAGAAACTCTGCATTTCACTGCCTAGTTAATTTTATAAGAATAGTTCTAGGCAGTCACTGTAAGTGCCCGCTTTCTGTACGGGCAGTGATTTGGGGCGTTGCTTTGTGCAACTCTGCTCCCAGCCCCTTCCAAGCCTGCATCCCACCCGTCTTCTCCCATCCCCGTGACCGACAAGTCGGTCGGGCTCTGCAATAGTCTCACCGTGAATCTAAACTCGCCAGCAGTGACTCGGGAGAGTCCAGTCTCCTATTTATTTGTGCTCTAGTGGGATGTGAACCTTGGTCTTCAAGGGTGAAAGGTTGGGGGATGTGTGTCTTGTTTACCTGTGCTTTTCAGATAATGTTTTCCTTTAATCTATTAAGCAGACACACCATTTTGTCCCATGGCGTACAATGGGATCACTAATGATGCGCTTAATTACTACCAAACCACATATGAGTGACTGATGCAAGCAGACAAGCAGAGTCAAAGCCCCGTTTGTCAGCCAGGAGGAATTCAGCAAGGCTTCCCCCACCTCCAGTGTTTAACAGAAACATCTTTCCACAAGAGCGCGGCGAAGTCTGCCTGATTCACAAACAGCTTCGGGGATGGGATAAAGTCATGTTGGACGGCTTTCATATGAACTCTGATGGCTAAGGAGAAACTACGTATTTACAAGCAGCAATGAGGAGATTCCAAACTATCGATGGATTTGAAAATCCAAATTTGATTCTTTTGAAAGTTAGTGGGAAAAAAAAAAAAAACAACCCGAAACCCTATAGATGCACGGAGTTAATTCAACCGTTGTAGCCACGGCCGCCTTTCAACACTTTGAGGCTTTTTGCTTTGCTGAAGCTATTACATTTAGACATTTGCATGTCATTGCGTACCAAAGAAGACATTTGGACTTAATTTTTGGCATTGCTGCATAACTGTTGTGTATGTTAATCAGCCAAGGTGTATGGCTCGGTACATGCTACGCTGGGGCTGGTTCACAGACACAATAGGATGGAGAAGATACAGCAACACAGCTGCTAAACATATTTACCATCGAATAGTTAGTCACACTTCTGGAGTTTTAATTGAATTACCTTTGACAGTGAACAGCAAACCTGGTGGGTGATCTCCTAAATTTAACTGATGAATGGGCTCCTTAAAATCAATTAGCATCTAGGGCGGTGAGCATGAACACATCCCGGTGCTCTGCAGGGACCGGAGTGGGCTCAGAATGACAGCAGCAAATGTGAGACAAAGCGAAAGCATGCATCTCCTGCCGCTGCTGACCTCTGCTACCCACATGAAAGAAAAACAGGAGTCTAACAGGAGCTGAAAGAATCTGACAGTAAATCATTTAAGCTCTGTTTTGCAGAACTGATAGAGGATGCTTCTAAACTGCTTGATTAATGCTGGGCAATATATTAAAAGCAAGACGCAGCGGAGCAAGGAGGCTACTGCCAAGTACCAGCTCTGCGCCCCTGCACTAAGCTGTAAGAAGTACCATCTATTTGCTTTATTATTTTTCAGATGTTCAAGGTAGCGGGTAGCCAAGAGGAATTAGCTATCTTCTTTTCTTTTCTACAGTGACAGGGTCCTGTCTAGCCACAGAGAAGCCCTCAGTCTTTTGGATGGTGGTTTGTTATCTGAATAATCAACCGATGGCAAAATGCAGGCTGGAGGTTCCTCTGACCTTTGCCTCGTCGCAACCCGACTCCGTGCGCCGTTCAGCTAGAGCATGTAATGAGGTACAGATGCGACAGATAGGATAATTAAATACACACAAATATTTGAGGGACTTTCAGGTTGTGACCAAGTGATGAAGGCAGCAAACTCTTGATCGGGGCTGCTATCTTTGGGTTTGGGGGGGAAGAGGGGAGGAAGAGGAGCACGCAGCGCCTTCCTTTCACCCTGTTTTACCAGATGACGAGATAAGCGCTTCCTCAGGAGTAAGTACGTGCAAACGCTTGATTTATTTGGTTTGGATATTGACTTAAGTGAAGCCTCAGTGTGGACTATACCACGTGATTTTTTTTTTTTTTTAATTGCTGAAATGAAAAGAAAATGTGTTGAGTTCAATGGCGCTCGTACAGAAACCAGCCCAACAGCCCTTGCAGGCACTGCCGTGGGAGACTGTGATTCAAAACCTTGTTTTCTCTGGGGCGTTCCTCCCCCGTATCCACCTTCCCAGGCTGGTGCCCTGGATACCACCTTACGGGATGTTCTGAAGTCGATGTAGGGTACAGCAGGGCTTTGCTTTCCTTGCCTTCGTACGAGGATAGCGTGGAGAAGCTGGCGCTGTGTCCTCAGCCAAATCTTCATCTACTCACCCCACATTTCCCATGGATGTGGGAGCCTGTCTAGCGTTCTTAGCTTTTTGCAGAGTTAAAATCACCCCTTCCCTCAAGGTAGGCATCACCTTGCAGCACCGACCCGTTGCTCTGGGAAAGGACAAAGCAACAGGTCTCACCTGATACTTACCAAGAGACGCTGTGGCTGTGCCGTCAGGAGAAAGTTCTGGCTGAAGGTGGTCTTGGGCAGTCCCAGGTCTGCACGTCAGGAATACATCTCACCCGAGGCTGCAGTTCCCAGCAACCTCAGCCTGGTCTTAATGCCAGCTGGAAGGCTCCCATCAGCTCCTAACAGGCAAAAACTCGTCTGAACTCCTGGAGTTGTGCAGCGAGAAGTTGCGGTGCCATTGTCGCTGTGGATGAATGTGGGCATGGCCACCACGCCAACTTCGTAGAGAGAAATAATTCCCCAAAGAGGCACTGGGCTGGGAAGCGATCTATCGTCACCTTGCGTGGGGGGTCCAAATTTCGTAGGAGCCATTTGACTGCACTGTCCCACAGCTACGAGTGTCTTCTGAGTCTCCACAGCTGAACTGAAAATCTCTTGTAAGACTTGGCACATCTTATATCTGGCTGTAGTGTTGGGAGAAGAGCGTGGTGTTGGGGCCAGACCTGGAAAATCCTCAGCCAGGCAGATGAGAGGAGATGGGGGGAGCAACATCGAGCTGCTCAGGTGCAAGTCTTGGAGCAAGGTTCTGGAGCTGACTCCAAGTATTTCATGACTGCTTTGCAAATGTGACTTTTTTTTCCTGTAAAGCACTGAAAAAAAAAAAAAAAAGGGTGAGATCCAGCACGCGCTGACGCTCTGGTCTGAAGTTCTATATAAATTACGTTGTACATAACACATGCTTGCTAATTTCATTAATTTATAAGCAAAGGGTCACTGCCGATGCAGAACAGCCCAGAAAGTGCTGTGCTGTGTCTGTAGGGCTTTCTCTTCTCTTCTCCTTGCTTTCCTCCTCTCCGCTTTTCAGAGGTTTCCCCCTGAAGCCCAGCTGCTGGGTCAGCCCCTGCGCAGCCCGAGACAACGCCGTGCTGACAGCCGAGCTGCAGAGTTCAACTTCCAACACACCATTTTGTGGCCCATCCAAGTGTTTGGCTTCAAGACAAATACATGGGAACACGGCTCCAAACACCCGGATCAATCCCCTCAATGAGATTTCATGCATTTTCAAATGGTATCCGTCTTGAGTTGGAAAACAAAAAGCAAGGCAAAGACAACAGCTAAAATCCTTCCCAGTGCGCAAAGTGAGAAATGTGGCTTTAATTTAGACAACTAATCGCTTCCAGCTGAACCAGCCATTAAAAACAGTTGAAGAATTACAATGTAAATAGATTAATGCAGACAAAGCAACATGTGCGCTATTCCATGTCTTCTCGTTACCTACAAAATACTTGGGCAGTGACACACTGTTAGTCTAAGCCACTTGTTAGGTTCTGTGCTAATCAGCTAAAATTAAATAAACATGACTGATAAAAATGACTGTTGTGTTTGAAAATTGATGCACCAACAGAATTTACTCCAGGAGATAATTACAGATGATTAAGTAACAAAGAAATAATTCCTACAGCAAAGGGGAAAAGCCCGCGGTGCAGGGGAAGGGGCACTTCTTCGTGTGCCGTCCCTTTCTCCTGGAGGGATGAGCCAAAGCTGCAGGAAGGTCTAGGGGTGGGCAGAAACGCCAAAGGAGCCTTTCTACCCTGGGAATCTCCGGTGACAGACTAAAAAAGGGCTGGAAAATCAGTATTTTGCTGTTGGAAGAGCACCTACCTGGACTGTACCTCCAGCGTGCCCCTCTTCCCACCCAAGGGATCAATCTCTGCATTCAAGTTTGTCCTTTTAAATGCTAAGCATGGCATAGAAGTGCTCACAGGTGAACCATGTATATGATAAACATGATATATTTCTAAATAACGTTGTTAATTTAAGTAACAAAGCCAATTCCCTTTGTCATCCGAATGAAAGAAGAATAAGACTCGTCTTCTAAAATGGAAAATATTCTTCAGGTAGTCTTTTTTAAATATTCGTTCTTAAAGCAATTTATTATTAGAATGGTAATATTGGCTGGAAGCCTAAGAAAGGGAGTGTTTTCCAAAAAAAAGAATAAATATGGGGGGGGTCTGCATTTTTTTTTCTTCTCCACAAGGCCTGCTGGCAGGAGCTTCATGGTAACAGAGACATCCAAGCGGCTGTCAGGCTGACGGATGTAAATGACTGAAAGGAGTTCATCTGCAAAGCATGGGATCGTAACGATGAGACCAACAAGGCCCTCGTTAGTCACAAGCGAACTTTATCATCACCTATAACTCGACCTGCTCATCAGGGGGTTGAGGAGCACGGTGTGGTGGAGGGGCCGTGTTTTGGGCCATATCCTGGTGCCAGGCTCGCTCTTCCAGGGGTGACGGTCCGCTGGGGTGGGTATTTGCGGAGAAGCGCTGTGCAAAAGGGACTTTTAACCCAGAAGCCATCGTCCTTCGCTTCTCTCCCTGATGCCTTCCCAAGGTTTCCAGGGAAGAGCTCGAATCTCAGCGATGAAGGCAGGAGGTTTACGTCTACCTTCTTGTAAACCCCGGCAGCACCGCTGATGATCTATGTACAACTGTGCAGGTTAAACGGGCACGTTCAGCAAAACTCAGCGTAGGTGGTTTCAGCGAAGCCAAAGAGCTGTGGCCACTGGGAACAGCCTGGACATCTCCCCAGAAGCTTGGCTCCAGCAAAGCACTTAGAACCCCGCTTATTTATCCAAAATACCAATTATTTGTTGTCCTGGGACCTTCACGTACATGCAAGGAAGATAAAACCATTTTTTACTATTAGTTTTGCTGGGGTGCTTTAAAGATGCTGGCTACAATCAGATGAGATGTCAGCGCAGGCGCTGCTGGCCCAGCCTGTTACGAGGACCGAGTCCCTAGTAGGTGACGGGAGGCTTTATCTGGACACGTTTCCAGGAATTGGAAACCTGAAAGCATGGTTGCTCCAATGAGAGAAAGAGGTTCCTGCTGTCCCGAGTGCAGCAGATGTGAAATAAGTCGTTTGTCGCATTTTACTGTGATAAATGGAATATTTTGTCACAAGGAGCCCTATTATTAAGCTGACTCCTCTGCAGATCTTAACACAGGCATTTCTACATAACTCTTTTACGTATTTTCTTTAGCACACTCATATCCTTCAGTATCGCACCGAAACACATGTTCAAGTCGAGATTAGCCCCTATGAAATGAAAATCGCTTGGGGTGCGGAGGAGGAAGTGGAATATTATTCTTTATCCTGAATTGAAATACTAGAAGCTGACTTCTGAATTATACTCCGGGGTTACCGAGCTATAATTGAGATTGAAATTGGTCCGCTATTTTTGGTACAGCCTGGAAAGCTCCGAGTCTTATTCCCATTTGTGCCGGTGGAAATCCCCACCCATCATCTCAAATTCTGCTCTGCCTGCACCTTCGGGGTGAAGAGTGCCTCCCTGGCTCCTTCCTGCCCCAAATAATGATAAATGACAGCTAGTCAAAATTCTAGCTGGCTGTTGCTCCTTGCCGAAGAGACAAGAGGCAGGTGAGAAGGGGCTTCTGCCCCGAAAGCTGATTGACAGGCAGGGTCAGGCTGGGGGGAGCATTTGCTGGACCCTGTCAGATCACAGGGAGCTGCTGACAGCTCGCGCCGCAGTTCGCTTCCTTCCCTCGCCAGCAAGATTTATGCTGCAATTCGGAGGGTGCTAATTAAAGTCTGCTTTGCTTAGAAGAGCCCGGTAAAAAAAAAAAAAACCAACAACAAAAAAGAACACCCCAAAATTACGGTGTGCTGCTTTAAATCTAATTTTTCCTTCTGCAGGTGCTAGCTAGAGGTGGTTGGGTTTCGCTGGCGGAACAATTAGCGATGCTTCCTAACGCTTCGAAATATTAAAGCAAAGTTGATGTGACTTTGCATTCCTCAAGCCAGCACCGCTGTAAGCGGCAAACGGCGTTTCTCAGCAGATAATTAGCAATCAGCTCGGAAAGCTGCTTATCGACCAGGAGAGGTGATATCGCGACATACCTGGTGTGGGCTGGCTCTCCTGCAGCTCCTGGGCTGGCGGAGGCAGAGCCATCCCGCGAGGAGCTCTTGGTTTCCCACCCAAGTGCGATGCGGAGTGCCAAAAGGACACGGACACTGTGCACGGCCTCCCGGCTCTTCCAGAGCAGCAGAAATCCCCCGGGAATACACTCCACGGGTGTCACAGACAGTATGGTGCCTATATGCTGCGGTGGAATGGACAGAACTGCTTCCCAAAACAGATTAATCCATGGATTAATGGTTAACGGGAGCTGCTGTCTTTGGGATTGTCCTGCTGTTACCAGCAAGAATCAAACACGAATTTAGTATTAAATGAATAACTCACAGCAGTCAAACTTTTTAACCTTCTACTAGGTTGGTGCATTAAAAGCTGGAATAGCGTGATATGTTGTGAAATGCCAACTTTACAGTGAAAAGGGGCAGAGCATGCCGGGCAGCCAAAAAAAAAAAAAAAGGCTGGATGCACCGACGGCACTGATCCCTCATCACCCCTCTCCGTGACCGGCCGCCTCCGAACGGAGAACGCTGAGCTCCCGCTCCCGCCTCCGACTCCGGGAAGAAAGGAAGAGCTGAAATGACTGGGAAAAAAACCTTTCACTGCTTCAGTCCTGTGTGCTTCTGTTAAAGTTATTGGCTTTTGGCCGGATCCTGGCCAGGCTGCAAATGCAAAGCACCAGCCTGGGCAGGTCTGCCCGCTCCCTGCCCTGGCAGAGACCAAGGCAGGGTTTCTTCCAACCCCTCTCCAGGTGATTTCTACTTCCATGCCATAGGAAACACCAAGGTCACCGTGGTTTAGCTCAGTTCTGCTCACACTGGGCTTGATTTTGGGCCATCAGCAGCCCGGGAGCGGCTGTGGGGTGGTACTTGCAAGGTGGGATGGCACCTCGGCCGGCGGTGGCTGTCATCTGTCCACGCTTGCATGTGCGATGGAAAAAAAAATCATGGCAAGATGGGGAGGAAGCAGGTCCTGCTTCTGCCTTCTGCTACAGTCCTTCAGCATCAAAATGGTTTAAAGGCCAGCCAAAAGGAGCCAAAAAGGGCTGCAGCTGAGGGGAAACCAGGTGGCGTGGGATTTCCCGGAGGAGCTCCTTGGTTTGCACCGGGAGCAAAGCAAAATACAAAGTGAGATTACCAAAACAAAATGAATAGGGGGAAAAAAAAAAGAAGAAGAAAAAAAAGGCAAATTAAAAAAAAAAAAAAAGCAAATGGTCCGTGATAACCCAGATCTCGTTGTTAAATGTTATCGGTGTCTACAGGTTACTGGAAGAACAAAGGGGCCCGATGGCAGCCCCTCGCCGGGGCAGGGCTGTTTGCTACGGGCAGCAGCAGCGCCGGCACAGCCCGGGAGGGAGCAAAATTCCTCCCAAAATCCCAATTCCAGATCTGGGAGCTCCCCACGAAGGTGTCCTGGCAGCACGATGGATGCTCCCGGCCTCCACATGGAGCATGGAGGTGGGGAAGCTGCTCCGCTCCCCTGCCCTGGCTTTCTCTGGTTTGTCCTTTTGGTGCTGTTTTTCTGATAGTTTACAAAAAAACTAAAATTGCTCGCGTGAGTGCTGGAAGCCAAAGGGAGGTCAAGGTGTGAGCTGGCCCGGGCTGCTTTCAGCAGTCCTTGCTCTCACCCCGATGGTGGTTCAACACTATTGTTTTTCTTGCAAAATGCCTCAAAACCTGTGGCGGTAAAGCACATAAATCAGAGAAATAGTCATCTCTGCGTTCCTATGGCACAGAAAGTAAAAATCCCCTGGGGAAAATCAATGCTGTAAGCTAAAATCAATGAACTTTAACTTCAAGCCTGTATTTCAAAACCAAAGAAAACTTCTTCTTGCTTTAACCCTCTGAGCAAACAAATCGATTTTATCTTTTATTTCCTAGAACTGTGGATAATTTTCTCCCAATACCATCAGTGCAAAACGATATCTTAATAAATTGTTTCCACGACTTCAGGGAAGAAGTGTGTTAGTAGGGTGGGATCGGGATGCTGGGAAGGAGGGAAGAGGGCACAGAGCTGGAAAGAGAAGTGCACTACATTGACGGATAATAAATATTAACCAATTAATGAAATGGTTGATAGATTTAGTCGTGTCAGTGTAGGCTGCTAACGAAGCGATGATGCTATTGTGAAAAGCAAACTGACAGACAGAGCTGACCTGGCCCTAGAGAAGGTGTTGAATTCCTTTTTTTTTCCATCATCTCAGAGGGAAACAGCGCTCCGTGCCTCATGCGTGAAACAAAATGCTACCAAGGACCCTAAAGGGCTTTTTGAAATAATAACTTTAAAGTATCAGAGCACAGGACCTGCATCCCAGCACAGAGCGTGCCGCGAGGGGATGCTGCGGAAGCCCCGGGAGGGAGGCGGGTTGCACGGGTGCAGGAACCACGTGCCGTCCGTGGGAAGAGCGTTTCTTCATGGATAAGGGCTTGGGGGTTTCGGAGGGGCTCGCTGCAACCCGGAGGGACCACCGGAGAGCCGTGACCTCCAGCAGGGCTCGCCGGATGGGAGACAGGAGTGGGACGGCAAGGATGGGGATCCACTGCCGGGACGTGGTGGTGGTGGCATCCAGGGTGAAAAAATCACAGCGGTTGTGTTGGGAGTGTTGGAAACACAAATTAAGTACGTGCTATTTCTTAACATTTTTGGCGTACTAGCACGGTGCTCAGCCCGCGCCACGGGGACGTGGGGGGACACATGAAACAAATTACCAAATTGCAGCTCTGCCTCCCTCGTTTCCCCCCCTGGCTTTTCCCGGAGGCTCTCCGCGTCCTGAAGATGGATTTGCAGGCGCATGTCAGCGAGTCGCCTCGGCACAGCCCCGGCATTTCCCGGCGAAGCTGCCTGAGCGGCGTGTGTCTGCTGCGGGAGAGGTATCCCCTTGCAAGGAAAACACGGGGCAGGTGCACGCGTTGGGAATAGAGCCCTTCGGAATGAACAACGGGAAAGAATTTGGTGGAGCTCAATTTATCGATCGGTGCAAACCAGCAAAAAGTATGTTGGGTTGAGATGATTAAATGCGAGGGGGTCTGGTGGTTTGGGGGGGGGGGGGTGGGTTGTTTGGGGTTTTTTTTTTGTGAAATCGGTGAAAAATACCAAAGGCATGACCAAGGAATTGATATGCAGCTTCTAAACATGCTGCGGGGAAAAGTCAAGGGGAAGCAAACAAAACCCAAAATAGATTTATCTCCAAATGTCCTGTGAAGCCAAGGAATCCACTGATATAAACACAGGAATTGAAACTGGCCACATGAAACAAAGCTCCGCTTTCAGTGGCACCTGGGGATGGTGAGATGGAAGTAATTCCTCTTTAATGAAGATATTGTTATGTGTCTGAGGCTTTCGGCAGAGCAGCAATCTCCGCTGCCTGGGAAAAGAAGGGATTAAGTTACAGACTGGCTCTGCTGGAGGAGAAACCCCTGTTTTAAGCAAAACCTTAGCTGGCGTTATCTGTTTAATGTGTTGCACGCCATTTGCAGCATAAACATTTCCAGTTCATTTTAATTTCATATCGTAGGAGAATAATAAAGACAGCAGGGTTATTGGTCGCAGCTGCGTGAATGTGGCAAATGTAACTTGAAGAATTATTCTGTCAAAGAGACAGAGCCAGATATTATTGTTTTTTTCCCTTACAGTCTTGCCAGCAGTTAAATCGGGGATTTTATTAAAAATATTCATGTAATTAAAATCTATAGTCTTGAAAGCCTTTATAGGAACTGGAGTTAAACCAAAATAACACATTTACATTCAGATGTTGTGGGTTTGTAAAAATACGATGCTGCCTTCGGTTAATAAAGCAAAAAAAGGAAGTTTTTTTAACTTAAGTGTTACGTTTTAAAATTTAGGCAGCTTGGAAACGTGTAGCAGTTGATACAGCTTAAAAGGACAACCTTTCTAGGAAAAGTTACATTTGGTTATAGAAATGCATTAGTTATGATCTGGGCGACTGGTGTGTCCTGAGAGGGAGAAATGAGTTTTATTCAGCACACGTGTAGTTTTAACAACCAGTGCCCAGGTTTTCAGCCGTTGTCCATCAGCGTGATGGATCGTCCTTCCCTCCTCTCGCTTCCCAAACCCCAACCCCGGCTGGAACGGAGAATTTTCCCAAAGTGAAGGAAATACCCCTGGCGTAAAGCAGACCAAACAACCACCCAGAGACGTTTCTTTTTTCTACCCCCTTTTTTTTTTTTCCCCCTGCTTTTTCTCGAAGCTTTGTCCAGTAATAAACAACTGTTTCAATCTGCTGCGCTGATCAAAAGAAATGTTTTAATCAGTCCCAGGCAAAATATCATGCTATTATGTTATCACTGGAGCAAATCATCAAAAATACAAAACAAAAATATCGGTTTAATACGCTCCAGATCAGGAATGTCTTGAAGAAACTTGCCTTCCTCACAGGTGTGTCCTATTTTAAGAAAAAAAAGAGGAATTAAAGCGTGGGGGCTGGCGCTGGGGCGAGCGTGGCTGTCGGGGCAGAAATGCCGAGATCAAAACTGACCAAGCCCAATTACTGCAAATAAACCGCTCAGAATGTTTTTCCCTTACCCCAGGGATGTTTTGATTAATTTTTTTTAAACTGACAAATTATTTGAAAATCACTCATCTGTGTTTTCACCTGCTGCGAAGCAAATCCACGGGGAGAGCTGCGGGTACACCGACCCGCTCCCTGCTACCTCCAAACCGTGGCTCTGGCTGGTGCGGGATGCATCCCTAAGGAGACCCAGAAGCTTCCAAATTTTGGAGACGGTTTTCCTACCGGGAGCCTGAGCAGGATCTGGATCCGACATGGGGTGATGGGAACCGTCAGCAGATGCAGGAGCATCCCTGCCCTGCGAGCCTGATGTGTGATGGCTCGCAGAGGTGCTCGCCATCTCCTCCGAAAAATATCAGCTTGAGCAGAGCTGGATCTCATTTCCATCGTCTGCTCTGTTCTGTGTCCAGGAGACCTACCCAGTGAAATTCCTCCTTTTTATGGCCCATGATTCCAGCTGCATGAATGATACTCGAAAACAATTTAAAAATAAGTGATCTTTCGGTCATTTGGGAAGCTCAAGTTCGGAGCAGGGCACTGCAGCCGCCTCACCAGCCAGACCCGGCGACCACGCTCTCCGTGGATCAGCAGTTAATAGGATGCGTTTCTCAGCTGGACCTTTCGTACGTGCTGGATTGAAAAAATCCATAGGGTCTTCAAAGCGGCGAGAGGAGCCCAGCAAAGGGGAGAGGTCCGCACTGGCCCACGCGGCTCTCAAACACCGTCCGAACCCATTTGACCAAAAACCATCTCAGAAAGGGGGGACGTCGGCTTGGGAAGGAGGAACGGCAGCGGGGATGAAGCACCCGGACCTGGCCAGGTCCATAGGAGCTCTTCCCTGTCCTCTCCTCGACGTCCCTTGCCTCAAGAGCTTCTCACGTGCAATTGCAACGTCCAACGTGGCAAGCGTCAGCCCTTTCAAAGCACGAAGGCTTTTGAAGCGTTGGGTTTCGTTTAAGTCGGAAACAAAGTTTGGGGCTTGGCTTTGCTTTGATTTTGTTTAATCTTGAAAATCTTCAGGAAACAGAGCTGTATGTCTTCTCCCAGTCTAAATTCTGGTAGTATTGAGAAGCAAAGGGGGCTGATGTTATCTGTTAGAATAGCCCAGATAGAGACATTATCCTGCTTTTATGAAAGCCAAAGGCTGAATTCATATTTATTTGAGCTGCAGCAGAATCTGGCTTATATCCTGGACATTACAACATATTGTTTCAATCTATATTTTTATTAGCAATATTGATAACGTTAGAAGAAATACGATACAGGAAATAACTTATCAACTTTGATTAATTTTACAGTAAGACTTTTAATGAAGATAAAAGAAGAATTCGGCAGAGGGCTGAAGCTAACAGTGTTGTTGGTAAAGGGAGACATGCGGTACCTGCACGTCCCGAGCGGGGCAGCTGGATAGTCAGCATGGTTTTTACTCCACGGAAGAAAAATAGTTGGCAATCCTTTTTTTTTTTTAAAAGACCATTTGTTCTCCGCTTTAAGTTTATTAACACTTTCATACGTAATGATTACTGCGAGACTGTAGAAATGAAGATATTTGTATAAATCTAAATTACATCTGGTTGTTGCGTACAGGCAGCGGTGCCTGTAGCTCACACTCCTCCTTTTAAAGCCCCGGACAAACATTCATAGGGAAAGACCTGTGCAATGCTCTCATTGCAGGGGGAAAAAACCCTAATTCCAGCCCCTAAACCTCAAGTCCTGCGAGAAGATCAGCTCTTACTTGACTCACTTGAAGGTGCCTTTGAGACGGGGAGGTTTTGCCTTCGAGCGTCCCCGCAGCTTTGGGGCGTGTGGGAGCTTTCCGAGCTGCCAGCCTTCCCTCCGTCGTCTGACCTTGATTCTTACTTTAGACACTGTATTGCTGTATTATGAAGTTTAGCACTTGAAATGTTCCTCTGCATCTGGATTTATGCTCTTCTTTGGGTTTTTTTAAGTTTAAAACGCTAGTCTGCGTGGAGTGCATCGTGGTGCCGGTTGAGGACAAACCAGTCCAGCCTCCTGGATCGCTCCACGTTGTCCTGATACTGAAGACCCCCGTGAAACACAATCCCACCCCCAAAATTCACCAACTGCCTTAAATATACAGGGCTTTTTCTGCAGTGTCTTTAGCATCCCATCCAAAGCAGAAGCGCCAAGGCGTTTAAAGTAACCCAAGATGGAAGACCATCGTCTTAGCCGTTAAAGCCACCGAGTGCTCAGGTTGAGGTGGGCAGCGTCCGACCGTGCAAACCGGTATCGCGGTCCTTCCCATGGCGATGCTGACCGGTGTTTAATAGCGTGTATTTGCAACCTACTCGGTGAGCGCAAGGGCCACGAGCATCTTCTCCCAAACCTGATTTAAAAAAAAAATAATAAATGGGTATTTCTGGTGGTTTCAGGCTGCAGGTCCACAGCGAAGGGATGCAACAGCTCATTGCGATGGACCAGCAGCCAGAGCAGAAGGCAGCATCCATCCCCGGAGCATCATCTGAGTAATAGCAAGAGTAACTCTAAGTAACCATGCAAGTCCATTACTCTCTTCTTCCTTTGGAGTCGAGGCCCCGTTTTATTTGCAGGCCTGACTGGAAGCAGATGGACCTGTCAGGGCTCGCTCAGGCAGGTGAGCCCGATGGGGCGGATGAGCTGCTAAGTGCTCCCAGCTGCGGGGCAGGGCCCGGAGGAAATTGTTGGAGCTGGGACCCAGCTCGGAGATGAGATCTGGAGCCAGCGCCAAGAAGGAAAAAGTGAATTTCTCCAAAAAGCCGTTCTCTAAAAACCTGAACAAGGGAGGCTTTTAAAACAAGAGAAAATGTCTGAAAACCTCTCTCAGTGCGTCTAATACATCTTTGGACTTCAGAGAGCTAGAAGGCATCCTGAGCCCCTGCCCCCATCTCTGGGTTTGTTCAGGATCTGCCTCCTTAGACAGCAAATATTCTTTTTCCTGGGGGTTCTCCCTTATCGCTGGCGTTTTCCTCTCCAGAAGGGTCTTGAGTTTTACTTGCTGGCTTGTGTCATTTGATTTATAAGCTCAAGGGGTCCTTCACAAAACCGGGACTACTTCTTGGACCTAATTGCCACAATAAAATTAAAACTTGGTGCTTTAGGATAAGCAATCTGGGAGGAAATTGTTTGAGGTATGGAAGTAGACGGTAGATCCCCCTTGTGAATGCCACCGAGGGGACACGGAGGAGAAGTGGCTTTATAAATAACTGTAAAATTCAGAATCTACACGAGCTCGGTGAGAGCAGAGCTCTGTTGAGCATGAGCCGCTTGCAGTGCAATACCCAACATCTGCAAAAGTCCTTGCAGCCAGTTTAATTCCCAACAGCCGGGATCGCTGCGCCCAGGCTGTCCGACACCGGCTTTAACTCCACGGGGGCCGGGGGCTGCCGTTCGCACGGACACGGCCCAGCACAGAAAGGGGTGCCCTGTGCTTGCATCCTAAACCGCAAATTAACGGGTGAAAGAAAAGGGGATTGACAAGTCCCAGGCTTTTATACAGACCGCAAGGAAGGTGTTTCCTCTTGTCCTTTGCAAAATTACTTTATTTTAAACACCAGGGACCGCAAAGCGCGGCCCCAGCCATCGAGTGCTCGTAGCACAGCCCCGGGGGGAGTCGGAGGACGCATCCCCCTGCGCCCGGTACCCAAAATACATCGCGGGGCCGGGGATCTTAAAACTGTGCCTTCAGATGCTGTACCTCTTATTTAGCTTTCTGAGGCATGGTTTCAAAGAGTCACTGCACATTTTGGGTATTCTGGGAGACAAACAGACACCCAAAGCTAAGAAGAAAGGACACGTAAATATCGCGGCGTCATCTGTTTCCAATAGCGTGTGTTTACATATTAATGTGCAATACAAATTTGTAAACATGAGCATTTGAAACTTTTGTAGGAACCGATACCGGCCTTTTCCCTTTCTGCTGCTTTATTGGAACAGCATGTCCCCCCTGGCCCCAGCCACACATGTACATCGTTTTAACACTGGATGCATTTCAAATGTTCTGGGTGCTTATTTGTTCTGGTCTATCTTGCTATCCAATCCTCGTTTGTTTTGCATAATTGTGATACAAATTATCATCTAATTACAGACCAAACCTCAGAAGATCAAATGTAAACCGAGGCACTCCGATCAGAAAAAGCTACATCCCACGCTCCCCTTCCGCGTTTGGCTTCTCCGAGAGATGTATTAAATTTGGGTGAAACTGGATAGTAAACTGCACCTTGATTAAAAACGTTATTGCTGGGGGATTTTTTGTCTCCTTCATTTTTAAATCAGCTTCCCGGTGTCGCAGCACTGAGTCCATCCCGTGTCCCAGTGTCAAGGATGGACGCGGTGCCCTTGCTACGGCCAGTTTTATTTGCCGAGTGCTATAAATGGGATCAGATATTTCCAAGTAACTTCAAACTCCTCTTGGGAAAAGTCAAATGACTACCAGCTAAGATTGTTCAGCAAGTTTAATCTTTAAAAAAAAAAAGATCGCTGATTATTTTCTCCCTGTTCCCATTTAAAAATAGCACCATAATACTGGGTTTATGGTTGTATTTACCCACTAAGTCTAATGAACTGCGAACTTTTGCCACTGCCACAAGTTTCCAAATAATGTTAATGAGAGGAAGTCCAAGGCAGCACGTAATGTATTTGCATTTAAAGGCACGTGGTCCGGCTTGAAATATTGACCTCGATTCCCCCAGTTTCATATTTAATAAATGATGATTTATTATCCTGACTTACTCTCTCGAGCTCTGCCACTCACCTTCCACCAGCAGCTGTTTTCACAAGCGCCCCTAGAAAGCAGCGGGCAGGTTTTCCGCTGATTTGAGCACAGTTTTTCTCATAGAAGCAGAACTACCTATGTTATAGTGCGAGCGACTCAGCTGAATTACCGTTCCGGGAATGGAAAATAATCCCGTGCTGGGACAGTCGGGGAACCTTGGCCGGGTCTGAAGTGACCACGCGGGCATCAGGACGGAGAGCTACGACTGTCTGAAAATATCCCCACACCTTTTTCATTGGCGACAGTGATTTTTGAAAGGATAAAATCAGGAGGTGAAGGCAAAGGAAATAGAAACGAACCTCAGAGAACCCAGATCTGACTGTTTTGTGCCGTGCTGACCTTTCGTATGGAGCAAATTGGTATTTATACGTCTGCCTCACCCACGCCGATGAGCACTGCGTCCTCCCCGGAGCCCGGTGCCGGCACCCAAGGGGACCCGGGTGACGGTGTCACCAGGCTCGGGGTTTGTTTCCCATGTGGCTGTGATCGGGGAGGGTGGCGAAAATTGGGCTCCTGCGGGACCGGGCGCATCGAAACGCAACCCAATTCCACTGGAATTCGCTGAGCATCGCTGTTGGACCATATTCCCCAGATGCTGGGGGTGTAGTTTCATGCCAAAAGGCACGGAATAAACAGGGAGTTCTGGGAAGCCCCATGCCCATTTGCAGACATGCTCCGAGTAGGAACGAGCCGGGTCCCGTCAAAGAGAGCATTTGCTCAGCTGTAGTAGATGGAATTTATCTGATCTCAATTTAAACATCTATGGCTGTAAAATTGTCCGTACTGCAAATATCTTTTCTAGTCATTATCGGTCGTGTTTTTAACTAGACCAACACTGGTTTATTGGATCACCAGCTCATGGCCAGCAACTCTGGAACATCTTATACAACCGCAAATATTTGGAAAATTGGAAGTTACCCACTGCATCCACCCACGAATCCGTGACTGATCTGGAAGAGTCTTCCAGCTCCCCCAAAGTATAACCACATGTGGGGGCCGGTGCTCGGTCACTCAGCCGGGGGGGAGAGCTCGGAGATCCGCAGCGCTCGGCAGAGCCCGTCCCAGCGCCTGCAGCGAGCTCGCCCGCGGGAACTCGGCCACCGCCGCCGATGAGGGATGGCGTGGAAAGAAGGACTCCCGAATGAAAAAAAGAAAAAAAAAAAAAAAACAGTTTCTTTTCTTTTTAATAAAAATAGTGAGATAAACTGCTAAGAAACAGCACGAGAAAGCAGGTTTCCTCATTTTTACAGTTGTACCGACCGTTTAGCAAGGCAAGCTCGGCCCACCGCTTCATCCTGGTGTCGTTGGGGACTCTGTGAACGCTCAAAGCAGGTAAATTAGGGAAACCAACGTTGTGTGATTTTTAGCAAAGTCTCGTGAAAGCAAAAGTGTGACTTTTTGTTATTTTAACAGCTTTTGACACTGCTTGTTCTGTTCTTAATTTGCCATCTGTGACGGATGAAAGTAAAACCAAAATTCTGATAGCAATTTTGATTTTCAAACCTGCGCTTAATCCCTATATAGTGCTGCGTTACATTTGTAAATACAGGATTCTCTTATCTTAATCCCAAAATGCGGCCGGTCCCAGTCAAGTGTTATTTTCAAATCTCTGCCATATATCAAGTAATAAATTTGGCTTCAGGTAGGGACTGAGCATCGATCAAATAAAGGAATAAAAACTGTGTCCCAATTTATTGCGAGTTATATTGTGCTCTTGGGAGCTAGAGATTATTTACAGGAATAACAAGAATATCCACAGGTTATAATAAAACAAACAGGACTTTGGGAAGGAATAGAAAATCCCATGTTTTGGGGCCCATAGAGCTGTAACTCTCCGGAAAGGAGCTGTTGTTCTCCACGGGACCAAGCCAGGAGCATCCCTGGCCCTTCCCTCGGGCACAGGCCGGGCGGATGCGACCCCAGGTGGATCTTCCGTGTCCCCCGGGGCTGAAAGCGCTGGGTAGGAGAGGTGTCCTGCGGGGCTCCTGGAGGTGTTTCATCCCACACGGCTCTCCGAGGTGTGTCCCCCGCGGTCCCCCAGCACGGATCCGTCTCACCGTGGGGGAGATGCGTGACCCTCCATCCCTTGCTCCTTCCCACCGTGCCGGCAATGCTGGTGCTGCCCTGCACTACCACCTCCTGGAGATGGCCAGAAGCAGGAGCACGGAGAGGAGGGCTCTTGGGGCACCCCTGCATCAGGCTCCACTTTCTCATCCCCACAAGGTAGGAACACATCCATCTTTTTTCCTGTCTTTCTTTACCTTGGCAGTGGATACTTGGATTTCCGTCCCCGCTCTGATAACCGAGTCATCTGGGTCCTGGAGAACAAGGCACTTCCATGGCATTAATTAGGACCCATTAAAGCCAAGGGAACTTGAGAACATGCTCGAGCACTTGGCCAAATATGGCTCCTTTGCTGACTCAAGGTCTGGAATAGTCCCTTTGAAATTAGTGGAAAATCTCAAGTGGGTGAGCCGAAGCTCACTAGGGCTTTGAGCTAACTAAAGGCAAGCTAGAGAGAGAGTTTCAGGAAAACATATTTGTAGAAAAGCATACGGCTACGTTCCCACTTCAGAGTGCAAATATTAAAAAGGTGACTGTACAGTTTGCTCTTAACCTACAACCGTGACATAAATACTACCAAAAGGTATCACCTCGCTGTGGATCATCTCAGATCCTCCACCCTCCCAACAACACGACACGTTTGCCCACAAAACAAGTTAAATGCCTAGACGTACCGCTCCCGTCCCATGCAGTATTTCATAGTCGATAACTAGCAAGCCCTTGGGTATGAAGGAAGGAAAGGCTTGCTTTACATATCAATGCTTAGAAATATTACATAATTCCACTAAAGGCAATGGTTAATTGTCGGGTGCCAGTTAGAGGGATTACATCTGCCATCTCTCAGAGAAGCCGGAATGCTGTCACTCACTTTGAAATGGCTTGCTGCATTCATCAGTCTAGATGGCACAGAGAAGTTATAACCATACAAGCCATATGGAGGATGTAAAGAACAATTAAGTGCTTCCCGAGCAATGGGACTTGATGGGAAAATGTTTCCAGATGCATGTAATCCATACAGCATTTGACTAGCAGAATTGGGTACTTGTAGACATTGCCCGTTTAAGTCTTCAGCTTTAGCATTTTTCAGATTGGTTATGCCGAGGGAAGATAGTTTTGGCATATCCACCATGACGTGGGGTAAAAGATGCGCATTGGTGCCTCCCAGTTTTTCGTGGCTTGGAAAGACGAGAGACTGGTGTCTTAAGAAGCTCGTAGGACAAATCTTGTAGTAGAGGGGCACGTTGAGGTTGTGTAGGTAGGTCTCGGGGCACGACACGCCAATGTTGCTCGCCGACAAGTGGAACGCCGGAGGTGAGCACGATGGAGAGAGCAGGGGGTTGAGAGGAGAGGGCGTCCCACCGCTGGAGGTCACCGGCGAAGAACTGGAGCTCCCACCTGAAAGCAAAACCAGAAATCGGCCAGGCTGGGCTGGCTGATGTTCGCAGCCAAGGGGCCCTTGGAGGACTCCTGCTCCCACTCCTCATCTCCCTCCCTGCTGCCGGTCGGTCCATCCAAGCGCAAACCCGCTCCAGAAATCAGCTCCTGGGAAATGGGAAGATCTGTCCGTAAATTATATGTCGTTATTACTTGGCACTTGCCTAAGAACAATATTCACGCATCTCTAACCCCATTCACTAGACCGGGACCACTGTGACGTTCAGCCCTCTACACATACAGGTACCTGCCGGGTCTGCGCCTCGCTGTACGGCCGATAACCTTCTCCTCTTGTACGCACACCATTGCCATTTTAGGTTCCCTATTTTTCATGCAAATTACAGGCAGCTCTTTCCCCTTGTACGTAAGAACAAAAAAACGTATTCAGCCTGATGGAGAATTTTTTTTGTACCTTCCTGCTCGCAGGAATTGACTAATTTGACTTGGCTTCCCATGCAATTTGAAACATACCCTTGAATACTAGAGGTGTCTCCAGAAACTTCAAATGCACATGTCATTTTAACATTCTCCTTTCTGAAACGAATCAATGAACACTTTCATAATTTTGTAGGAAAGCGACACCAGCTCGCTTCACATGTGTGAGCGCTGCCGAGGCCACTGGTGTATAACATCACTGTTCAGCACCGGCTCGCCGCTCCTCCGGAGCAACATCAAGAGAAAAAAAACGAAGAAGCAGCGGCTGCTCTGGCGTGGGAATGGTGCTCTGGAGCGGCCGGCCCTGGTGCTAAACAGATGCTGGTTTCGTCTAACTGCATTTAGGAGCCGTATGTCTCTGCTGCACATTCATTACCACATTCTTCCAGAGGGTTGGTTGGGTTCCCCCCCCCCCCCTTTATTTTAATTTCTTACCGAAGTCACTGGGAAAGGAAGGAAGGGAATGCGGATCCATGTTTGCTTTATGTTTTTCTCTATTTACATTTAATTCCAAGTGATGCACTGTCTGGTTGTGATCTGGTCAGACTTTACGTGCAATCAGCAACACAGCATCAACTGTATAACCAAGCCGTATCTGCTAGTACACCAAACCTTAAAAAACCAGAAAGGTTTTGGACGCCGTGCAAATTAAGTTTGCAAAGTCCCAGCAAGCAGAGCATCTTACAGGTTGGGTAACGCGCAGGCAGCACCTAGTCGCAATAATCCAGGAATATTTACGGCTCCGACGTCTCACCCTTCCCCACTGATGTCAGCGGCCGTTTCACTACTGACATCAGCAGGAGTGGATGCAGGGATCCGGTCCTCTCCCCATGTACGCGTCCTGACGTCCTCCCAGGACTCAGGGACTTTGGGTCACGTCAAAGGATGTGATTGAGGCGATAGGTGTGAGTGCGAGGCAGCAAATAAATCCCTGTGCAGCTAGCTGTAGCAGAGCAAAGGAGGGTTAGTATTTGCTTCAGGGTATCCTAAGCAAAACCAGCACGGGATTAGCAGTACAAGTTTGGGAGTGGGGATCACCGTGGGGAGGACGGAGCAGCTCAAAGAGCAGATTCTTTCCGCCGGTTCTATTAGGCTTAAAAATCCCAAGTTTATGGCCAGTTCTTCCTTCGGCATATTGTTCATGCTTTCTTTTAATTTACCTTCTGGTTTTTGGGCTTCGGGATTTCTGGTTTTCAGCTTTTCTTCAGAAATACAGTTTTATTATTAGTGGAATTGGAGATTTTGTTATATTTACATCGGTCCAGGAAATCAACTCTGAAGAAAAAATAGCAATTGCATTAAGACTAGCAAAAAAAAAATAGAAAATCCCAGGGAACCCTAATATTGTAACATCTGCACAGCAATCAAGGCAGTTGCTGTTCTCTCATTCCCCACTGCAGCCCATCATCCATCAGCTCCTCTCCTCGGTGCTGCATCCCAGCCTGCAAAACGGGTTCAAAAGGCGCTTTTTTTGCATAAACTCTTTCCTAAATTTAAAAGAGAGAGAGAGAGAGAGAGAGAGGGAGAAATCTAGTTCTCTTTACAACCCGATAAACCTCTTAATTTCTCCCGAGTCTGATTTTTTATGTCTCCGCATTTCTGCGCCTGTACCGCATGGACCTTTCCTGTTATTTTTGCAGTATTTCCCCGCAGAGACAGCAGTGATTTGGTGTGCCCCAACATTTTGAAGAGTTCCTATCATAAATGAGAGTTAAACCGGCGACTTTAAACCCAAACCGGGGATCTCCAGCGTGCAAATGCCCCGTTAGTTTTTCCCTTCGGCGCTCTGAATAATCAGTTTTCAAAGAATACTTCCAAAAGCCCTTTTTTTTTTTTTTTTTTCTTTTTTCTTTTTTTCCTGCAAGAAGTCCTGGAAGAGACCGACGGGCGCTTGTCAGGCGGCGGGAGATCGTTTTCCCTGAAAAACTTTTCCCTCTTCCCTGCATTCCTGCGGAGTTAAGGGACGGTGGGACTGCTCCATCCTAATAATAATTTTATTTTCTGGCTCACAACGCCTTTGCTGGCACCGAAGCCGCCGGCTGCAGAAGACACCGGCGGTCGTTATGACGGCGGATTTTTCTAATATTCTCAAAATTGTTAGAAACAATTAGTGTAACGGGATCGAAGCCGTAACAACCCGACTCCAAACCAGCCTCCTGCCTACTCAGCTATTTTTTTTCTGCCCCTAAATCCGATTTCTTCCAGGCGACGAAAGCAAACGGCCCCGGTACCCCGAACCCTCCTCTCCCCAAACCCATTTTAACAGGAGTTTTGCCCGAAAACGCGTGGAATTGCCTTCCCAAAACGTTACCGAGGCCGCCGGTTCCTTTTTCTAGACCCATCTCTGTTATCTCAATGGTTTAAGACCCCCCCCCCCGCCCCGGCCCCGACGCTCCCCCCGCGGAGAGCCCCGGCCGCGGCGCAGCCCCGAGGCCACGGGGAGGGGCGGGGTAGGAGAAAGGGCAGCAAAGAGGGACTTACCCTGGGTCTCTGCGCCGAAAGCCTTGAAGTCCAGGGCGAGGGGGGGTCGCCAAGGGTAGGTCTCCAGGAGCCCGTCCAGGACCCCCCTGTAA
>JANZLQ010000040.1:22546002-22561003 GCA_026212715.1 Elanus axillaris
GCAGGAGCTGCCGCAGGGCTTCAGGGTGGGCAGGGGATGGGGTGCAGAGCTCCCTGTCCCACTTCCAAGTGCTCCCGGAGTCTGAAGGGAACACTGATTTGTTCAAATGTTTCACTTGTCAGGATTTCTTGCCATATTTGTTAGGGTCCGTGTCCTGCTGCTCACATTTCTTCCCAGCCTTGGGCTGGCAGCGGAGTGAAAACTGCCTTGCCTTTGTGGAGACAACCAAAAGCAAACGTCAGACAGCCGCTATCTGGCAGAACTCTTGACAAATGTGTATTTTAAATGCCCCAGACTCATACCACTGTCCTCAAATCCCTACTCCGAGCACGCTCCTCGCTCAGCTTGTGGTGGGCTTTGCACATTGATACTCATTTATACGCATTTATATGCATTTATAACCATTTATACTTTTTTTTTGGCACACATTTATACACTAAACTCCTGGCACATCTCACTGGGACGGGAAAAGGCCTTGGAAGAATTGAAAGGGTGCAGATATGGGTGCTGAACGCTGGAGCTCGATACCCAGCCTGGGGCACCTGGTTGAAAGCTGCCCACTTTTCCAGCTGCTGACTTTTCTCCGTGTGCATGGTCCCGGTGCCAGGTCCGGTTCGGACCATGCCTGCAGCCTGGCTCGGGAGCAAAAAGTTGGGATCTGTGTCTGTAAATGGGCTCTGAATGAGCCGGCTGAGCTCCTGCGGCACTCACGGTGGAAAACTAACAATGCCGTTTATAGTGGCGCTTGGGACAGATGTACATGAGCTGTAAAATAAGTGTATGGAAGGACGTGTCCTGAATTTGCTTCCCTGGGCTTTTTAGAGCTGTGTGTCCTTGGGGTTTCGCGGGAGAGGAGCAAGCCCCGGCCCTGGAGGGAGGGCAGGCATCTCCCGGTGCGGCCGTCGGAGAGGCCGATGCCCATTAACTTTAGATTTAACTTCTATCGAGGGTAACGGTACTTCTCTGCCTTGGCAAAGTACCTCCAAATCTGGAGAGCAGCTACGTCCTGCCGTAATCTGAACTATACGGTGGTTTTATCCCCGCGTCAGTCCACCCTTCCACCGCTGTCCGTCCGCGGTGGCCCCGCAAAGCCCCAAACCCCGACGACGCGGTTTGCCTTCGTACGAGGCACGAGCCGGTGCTCCTGCGGGACGGATGCCTGACCCGCTTTGGGGTTGGGGGTCTTCTGGGACCATCCACCGGCATGAGAAGCGGGGCAGGGGCAGAGACGTCGGGAGGTTATCGTGCTCTGCCCTCACCCCAGGCAGGATCAGCTCCACCTGTGCAGATCTTTATTCCTTCCTACAAAGAGAAATGAGACAAATGTCATAAACATGTTCATAATTATAACAGCATAAGCTCATGATTTAAAAGCAAGGTGAACGGCGGGTCCTTCCCGGAGCCCGGACGGGACCGACGCTGCGCTCCCCAGCGCTGATGGAAGCCAGCTGAGGGCATTAAGTGTGAACCTTTATCTCTGCTGACATGACATATTATTAAAAAGTATTTCGAGTAATCTTTTATTTCCTTAGCATTGCAACACATTTCAAGAACTTGGCCGGGGATCAACCAACCCTTTTTAATTTCCTACAATGAAAAATAAAACAAAAATAAAGCCCAATTGAGATGATATAATCAGGAACATTTTGAGGGTTTAGGTCAAATTAATATGCCAGAGAAGGGTTTTCAGGGGACTTGGAGAGCTTTAATCTGTCAAAGACTGACTCAGACCCTTCTTGGGCTTTGTAATCTTATTGTCTTTACCAAATTATGTGATGGTATGTCACGTATTACCATCATCAGAAAATCGCGCAAATAGTCATTTGGCATAAAGTTCAGAATAACTAACTTAATTTTAAAGCAAGTGTTGTACAATATGCCAGAAATGTTTGCTTAACTTGAAAATGATCTTTTAATACTGCCCATTAATCCATTAAAGCGCACAGGTAAATTCCAAACACAGACTTTCCTGACCACTTTAGGGGCAGACTTCAGGAGATTTCGTTGTGTTCAAGCTGCGCTCAGTTTTGCCAAGATTTACTTTGCCTTTACCAAAACAATACAAAACAACAAAAAAACGCCCAAAGCAAATCAAACCTGGCTTGTGGCTTAGAGGTAATATTTTAATATCACCTACACTCAATTATGCATCTCATACTTTTTTATATCTCCACCTGATATATCTAGATTTATATAAGGCTGCAATTATAAATTCGGTGCTAGGACATTGTCAGTTCTAACAGCTAAACTCGAAGCATTGTTTTTCCTCTGCTACACAAATTGTTAGCGAGAAAATATTTTTACTGGGTTTTTTTAGCATTTGGGAAAACCCCATGGTTTCCAAACCTGCAGTTTCTAATGGAAAGATGCAGCACTGCCTCGTCGTGTGCCATTAAACAAGCCCTGACTCCCATAACAGAACCGCAGCGATTGCTTCTCCAGCGTTTAATCAGGCGACGTGCGCTCAAGGCTGCAAGTGGGTGTGGGTGCATCTCTTCTCCCCGCTGGGTGTATGTAACGTGGGCTGCACTCGGAGCAATTTTTTCGGGTGGTGTAATTCCTCTCCTCTTGCAGAGACGCAGCCGGAGCCAGCAAAGCAGCGAAGCCCAGGCCGGTCCCTTGCCCCCGTGTGCTCTCCCCTCCTCGGCCTTGGTGGCACCAACCACATCTGCCTTCACATCTTGCCTTTCAAAATCTTTCCTCTCCTGGAAAAATGTACTGTAGGATTGATTTAACCATGTTTGCACAGGCTACTAATTTTTATTCCAGGGCTCACAGTCCAGTTTGTGTTTTTTCCGTCTCCCAACTTTACTCTTACTAGTAAATAATCTAATTTTTTCAGATCCCAGCCTATTTGCTTGTCTCATCGTAAATATAAATGTACATGCTGCCTGAAATCTAACAGGGATAAGCCTCACACCGAAGAAATGCAAGCTGACACCTAATATTCCAACATGCAAATAATATCATTTTCCTGGAAGAAAAAGCAAAACAACTTATGGATGATACAGTGTGCCACAAAGAGCTGCCACTATCAGCACAAGAAAGGGGTGGAAGGTTTGTTACGGCAGTATGTTAAAGCTATAATAAAACAGTTTCTAAATGCTCTGGCTAATACGCAGGCTGCGACTAGAGTGGATGTGACCGTCGGCTGAATAATCCTTCTGTGGGCTGAAATGCCGCTGGTTTGGGTTCTATGGGAACTGGAATTTGCGATATTCAACTTTAATTTTTATAAATGTAACTACCACTTTATACGAGTCATTGGCTAATTGCTTATTAACAGATTAACAAATATTTCTTTTTCCTAAACCCCAGTCGTTTAAACAGAAACTCCTGAAGCCTAAGTAAATCTTGGCAGAAAACACCCAGAGTAGCTTATAACAGCACTTAGGAGATTGTTTTCCCTTACATTCTCAAATGTCCAGTCCCGCAGCAAAGCTTTAATTTCATTCTCCACCTTATTTTGCCCATAATGAACTTTGAAAAACCTCCGCTCTTATACCCAAGCGCAGAGAGACAGCGAGCCCTCTCCGTCCCCCGTTGGGCTGCGGCACCTCCGGGCCGAGCCCGCGACGTCCGAAGCGGGAGGTGATGGCACGGTCCAGCCCGTCCTTGCTCTCAGGAACATCCTGAATTAATTTCATGGCAAAAACGGCAGGTCCGGGGAAGAGCTGGCCACCTCACGGCAGTGGACAGCCGGTGTTGAAGTCTTTCGGTGGGTTGACCTCCTAAGGAGGTCCTTCACCGCCACGTGCGCTGAATTAGTTAAAGCTATATTCAAATAAATCTCTGTTATGTTATTTTATACATAAGCCCCCCAAAAGGCTGCACGGGGAATAGGATTAAACTTTAAGGAAATGATTCAGTGAAGTAAAAACAATATAGACAGCATTTGGGGAGAGTTAAATCAAATTAGGGGACTTGGATCACTTCATGATGAGAGAAGGGTTGGTGGTGTTCCCCACCACAGCCCGGGAAGTCGAGGGAGGGTCAGGAATGTTCACTTGCTGGTGGGGTAAGGAGGAGACCGCCGTGCGCATCTCTAGTACCGAGGCGTGACGTGCCACCACGAGGACTTCCATCCGGCAGCTCTGGCTGCCGCTGCGTGCCCCGTCGAGAGCTTTCCCGGGACCGCCAGCGTGGCTGGGGCTGCGTAACACGGGCTTCCGTCAGGTATCTCCCTGCAACCTCACAGTATTTTCTGGAAAAGCGAGATTTCTTGGCCCTGTGCTCCGAGGAACATTTTTAGGGTCGCCTTTCCTAGCCCGGCTTCTCCGTCCCTTCTCCAACCACCTCCACCCGAGAAGCCCTTGCCAGGCTGACATCCCACCGAGCAGCTTTCCCACCACCTCTCCTTCACCGTGACTTCTCCAGAGCCCAGAAATAAGACCAAGACATGGCCCCTTCCCCCCTCTAAGCAAAGGGAAAAAATTCCTGCCGTGTTGAACTTTTCTCATAATACTTAAAGAAAATACTTAAAGAATGTGTAATAATAGGGGATTTAGAGAGAGCAAAGTTAACCACACGGACGAAGCAGAAAACCTTTAGAACGGCACTAAAACGTATCCCGTCCAGCTCTACCGTGGGGAAGAGCTCCGGGGGAAGAGGGGGTGACCCCTGCGAGCTGTGGGACCCCCCGTCCCCAGGGTCACCCCCGCTCTTCCCACCGGTGGGGTATAGGGAGGGAAAAGCCAGAGTGCTGGGTTTAGCTGCCAGGGAAACCACACGGGAGAAGTGAAATTAAAATTGTTAGGGGGAAGCTGATATTGAGTTATTCTATATTCCCGGGCAGGAGCGAAGCCGGGTAGACCCGGGGCCGTGTTTCCTGCGCTCCCCCCACTCGGCGCTGGGGCCAGGCAGGGTCCGGCCATGGAGCATCCCGGGGTCTTGGGAACCCCAGCCTGGGCCTTGCCAGCAGCGAGCCCGTTCACAGGCGGCAATCTGAGGGCAAAAAGCCTCTTTAAAGAGGAGGGTGACGTTATTTTTGCAAAATACAGCCTCTATCCCGGTTTGCTTCGCTTTAAATAGTAACTGGATACCGTGAGACATCCCCTCGGTGCTGGTGCATAGGGGGAAGGTCTTTTGATGGCCTTGATCGTCTGCTCTAAAGCAAAAATGGGCCAAAGTCTCCCATGATTGCCCAGATTTGGGACCAGGGAGGACGAGGGTCCACAATACCAACAACACGTGTCCCAGAGAAGGTCGAGCTGGCAGCAGCACCACAGACCCCTCTGCCCGGCTACCGGCAGAGTGCTTTTCCAACTCTTCTGGCTCGACTGATTTCTTTTCCACCGCTGTCGTCCCTGCACCACCAGCACTTTCCTGGAGGAGTCAGCCCCAAGGCAGGTTTGAGACTTTTCCATCCCTCCCTGCCTGGAAAGATAAATGCAAACTCCGGGCTTAAACCGAGCCCACACCTGGGAGAGATTGGCCGGCTGCAGTGAAACTCAGCTTTGTTTTGCTATTCTGTCCTCGGTTATTGCGGCTAATTATTGCCCTAAACGCAAACATAAAGGGATGAGAATAGAAGCTTGGAAGGGGCGATGCGTTGGGGAGAAGGACAATAAATCAAAAGGGTTGCAAGGAAGCTTTCACCCATCTTCGAAGCACCGGTACGGTTTTGAGTTGTTAGCTTGCACTTTGGTTAGGAAGTGACTTTGGAAATTAAACAGAAAAAAGATACAATCTTAATATTTCATAAGACCTGCCAATGCAAATATCTGTCGGCAGATATGTAAAATAATAGCTTTAAAAACAAGAAAAAGAATTACATGAAATTTTCGAAGGAGGGTGATGTCACCCCCCCAGCCAAGCTATATATTCTTTGCGCTTGAAATTAAAAACGCATGAACCCTCCATGCAAAGCTGGGTGAAACTCTGCTTTTTCAAGTACCCCCTTAGGGATGATGGATATTATTTTCTGGTTTTAATTTTAGAGTAATAAATAACGGTGATTGACTTGCCACCCAATAGCGCCGAGTTGTGCAAAACGGGTAAATGCAATCTGCGCGTGTTAATGTAGAGGTCGTTGCTATATAAAGTCTGTCAAAGAAGTCTGTCTATGGCTAGTGTTGCCAGAGCAGGAGAGAATCAGCGTTAGCTGAACTGGTCAAGAGGCTTCAGCTTCACCAGGAATTTCAGCTCAGAGAAGAGGAAAATCTGTCTCCACGGTATTATCTCCCTTTCCAAAGTTTCCTTCTGGCTGCGCTGGGTCACAGGCTGCGGACTGTAAATTATACAGCCAAAAATCAAACGATCTTTTTCAATAAGGGAAGAAGAAAACCATGCAATGATTTAATATATGAAACAGTTCAACTTATGGCTTTCTCTTGTTTGCAAACGCGGACAGTTCTGTTGAGATCCAAAAACCACTCCAAACCATCAAAATTAGCAAATAACCATCTGGCTTGGTGGCTCAACACCTCCCGTGGCCATAAATTCAAATCCCAGCAACATTAGCAGGGGATTTGCTCTGAAAAACAAGCTCTGTCCTCGAGTAATGTAAAAACAAGGTAGAGATGGGGAAGGCTTGTGGGAGAGCTGCGGCTCGGGGTGGAGGTGGCTCCAGCCGAGCATCTGTTGGCTTTCAGCAGGGAACGGGGCTCTTGGCTTGCAAGGAGCATCCATCCCCTCCGGGACTCTTGGTGTCCCATCCCAGGCTGGGCTCCATGAGCCCTTCCCTGGGATCTGCCACCCTCACCCAGCACCATTCCCGTGGCATTGCTCCGTCAGCTTGCTCTGTCCCAGCTCCGAGACTCCGTGCACACTCTTGGGATTCACCGGAGCCATCGCGGACACGGACCAGTGCTGACCAGCTATGGTTTTCTATCTAAGGTCTCCAAGATCAAAGCAAGTCAAGTGTGTAGGTGCTAGAGGAAAGATCTTCCTACCTGAGAGGTAAAATCCTCTGCTCTGGCCGGGGTTGCTATGATCTGCAAAGAGTTTTTCCATCCTTCGTTGGAGCCCGTGCTGGAGAATGGGAAGATTTGGAGGGGACAAGATAGGTTTCCTTGTTGCGTGCAATACAGCCGTCTTAGCTCCTTATCTTGCATTTTTTTTTTTTTAGATAAGGTGCAATTTAAAATTAGAAGTATGGAGATAATGTCACTGAGAAGCCTTGTCAGGAGGCAGAAGAGACATGGTAGGAGCCCTGAAATCCTCACAACCACTGTGCCTCTGGGCACCACGGCCCTGGGAATCCTCGAATCAGGCCCTTGAACTGGAGCATCTGCCTTCATCTGCCAGTCTCGGCCAGAAGGCTGAGTTATGGTTATAGCTCACGCACAAAAAATTTGCCTCTTCCTAACCCTCAAGACCTGGAACTGGCAGCTGAGTCTGATTTTGGCTCTGCAGCAAGTTTTATCCATTGAAAAGTTGTGTATTTTTTGCACATCTGGTTGTATTTGGGGGTGATATTACCTTTCAGTGCTGCTCAAGGCTGTCTGTGCCCATTAGTTACCGGAGTAAAGAGTCCCTCCATCTGCAGAAGTGCACTGTGGGGAACCTCATGGACATTTTACATTGAAATATAATTGGTAATTCATTAGCAATCCCGTGTTTGAAGGCTTAGGACTGAGCCTGGCATTAAACCAAGCGACAGAGCAGGTTTCACTTTGCCTACGGTAGGGCCACCAAAGGCAGAAGGTTGGACGGCTCCTACGCTGCCAGAAAAAGTAGTTTGGCTTGAAAAAAACCCTTTAAAAATGCATCTCATGCCAGAACATAAACCATGCCCTGTGCCGCTGACGATGAGTGGCCTTGAAACCTCTCCTCTTTTTGTCAGAGCACCACAGCCCCATGAAGGATCCCGGAGCTGACGACCACGGGAGATGCTCCAGCAGCCGGTGCAGCGTGGCAGGAGCTGGACCGGTGCCGGCCCAAAGCCGCAGCCCCTCGGGGGTCACCCCGGGACTCCCATATATCTGGATTTCACTCTTCCCTCTGTTTTCTCTTCCTCCTGGGACCGGCAGACCCTGTAGCAGATCGCACGTGTAGGGGCAGGGGAGTTTCTATAAGATGTTGGGAGATGGACTGTTATTTTGTTTCTGGATTTCTGCCTACCTTCATGCATCTGCTCGCTTTTATTGTCCCACATTCCACAAACTTAAAGCACTTCCGTATTGAAAGGAATTAATCCAGTTCACTGAAAAACATGATAAAGCTCAGCACTGAGGATACCAAGTGCTTCTGCTCCGCACAACCTGCAATTCCCCATCCCGACCTAACCCAGAAGCAGGAAAACCAGTGAAGCGCTGAGGAGTCGTGAAAGCACTGCTTTGTCCTTTGGAGGGCAGGGAAGAACTCGAGTCTTTTATTTAATGTATTCTCATGACGGGTTTTGTTAGCATCGCTCATCTGGCACTACCCAGCGCTGGGGCAGAGCGGAGCCGTGGGGTGGGGACCAACGGGGAGCTGCAGGAGACCCACGGCCGATCTCCGAGCATCTCGGGGGCAAGCGATGCTCAGAGCAGGAGCATCCCATCCGGAGATGGGATCAGGAGATGCCGCCAGCGCTCTCTGCCCAAGGGAGAAAGCCGGCAGATGGGAACCCTCCCGCTCACGCGGTAGCTCCCACCAGGGCTCGGTTGGCTGTGGATGATGAATCCCAGTTGCCTTGGAGAGATCGTTCTCCATCCTAAAGACCAGCCATGGCTTTGAGGCCGCTTGCAGACATGCAACCGTCCCTACCGTGGCACTGCCTGGCCCAGCTCAATGTGGTTTGTATTACCCTGTCCGGGCAGCTGGAGTTTGGAGGTAAGAGGACCAAAAAGCGTGATATCCTCTAAATTGTTATAATGCAGGCTATAGCCATGAGATAAGGATAGTATCTGTACTCCACCAAATCATAGGGAATAAATATTCAAAATACAGCACGGGGATTTTTTCCCCTGTAATTTATAGCAACAGTAAAAGGCAAGTAGGAGGCTTAATAAAAAATTAATACCAAAAAAATCTTGTCTCTATGGCCAGCAAGTAGACTTGAATGGTAGAAAAAGGGGTATCAGGTCTGTGACTCGGTCGCTGGGCTCGGCTGTGGGGCCGCGGGGTTTATTGCCTGTTCTGGGGAAGGCGGCTGCTCTCACAAACCAGCCTGCAAATTCTGGTGGTTATTGTATGTGCGAACAAATCCTAGGTTGAAAACTATCTCAGTTTGTTTACTTTCACAAAAATCAGGACCACATTGGGAATAATTTGCAAGACAAAAAGAAAAGCCTTCATTTTTCAAGGACTCCATTCGACAAATAATATTAAATGCCTTCTACTACCGAGAAACCTGCAAACCTCATGCTGGGATTTCGCACACGCCGGAGCCGACGCTGCTGCAGGGAGCTCTCGGACGGTTTCTCAGTCATAAAGTTACGTGAAGTTTTAAGTTTAAAGAAAGAAAGTTACATTAAAAACCTGTAACGCTTTCTGGCTTGGCCTCTGTGCCTGCAATCGCATCTCAGATCACTGCAATCAAGTGTGGTTGGAGGAAAACTGTATTTTTCACTTTCAGCAGTTTGTTTCCCTTCTCTTCCGTCTCGGCTTTTCCTCTGCCTCTGTCGGCCGGGTCCTCCTCCCCTCCTGCTGGAGGTTTAAAAGCAAGGATGGGAAAATACGATCGTTGTTTATTATTAAAGGCGAAAGAAACTGGCCAAAAAAAAATCGAGGGGAAAGTATAATGGCTGCAGTCTTTTCAATTAAGATATTTATATGTATTAACTTTTTCAATTAAAATAAGTGGATTTGAATTAAGGCTGCGTCTGAGTCTACTGCCTCATGTCATCAGAACAGTTACATGCACAGTATACGAAAGCAAACTACAAAATGCACTTAGTGGTAGTCCCACTTATCGTTTGTTCACTAATTTGCCTTTGATTGGTTCTCTTCTGTTCGCAGTTTGCGCATAACTTGCACGGGTGCAACCTTTGCACCCGTAGATTTGTCCAGCTCTGGAAAGACGCGGATGGCAAAGCCAAGAACTGGTTCCAGTGATTACGTATCACCAAGGGAGTAAAGTGGTTCCCATCATCCAGCCACCTCCTGGCCTGTCTTGAATGTCTCTGCAAATAATTCAGAGAAAAGGTTAAAACCAGCAACTCGTACAAAATAACCTCGCTGCTGGGAAAAGAGCCTTTTCGCTCTCGTATTGAATTAGCAAATAGTTTTCCGAAGGGCCGATGAGCGAGGAGGAAAGTCGGTGTCGCTCAGCATCAGCCCTTACACCCAGCTCCATCCTTCGGCGGAGGTTTAGAGGCAGCGAAGGAAACCGGTACCCGACCCCGTCACTGCCTGCCCTGACGCTGGGGACAGTTTTCAGGCTTCCAAAGTATTTTCTCGCTCTTAGAACACGAATCCCTGGTCACTGCCCAGCCCGACCCTGCTAGGGAGATTTCGGAAGGATTTGTCGGGGGCAATACAGGATATCGGGGCTTCACTGGGTGGGAGACCCAAGGTGACCGAAGCATCCACTGAATCCAGCATCTGATCTGAGGGCTGCTGAACGCGAGGAGATGCGCTTGCTTAGAAATAAATAGCAAAAAACATCAGAAAAAGACGTGAATCCGAGGCTCACCATGCAATACCGTGTGTTGTATCACATTGCATTACATGTAACATGTTTAGAATAGCGTTACAAACAGGTTCTGATGACAACATCTACCTCTTTGGCTCATGCTGGGTGGAAACTTCCCCTCTGAAATCCAGGAGATTCCTCCAGGAACAAATCTAAATTATCCCTAATGTCCCAGTACCTTTGAAATCAATGGGAGCTCTGGCACTGATTTCTGGGCAGTCGGGATTTTGCATTACATGAACAAAGGTATCGAAACCTGGCTCGTCTGCAGAACACAAAGCACAAATGATCCAGCAGTAATTTGTCTGAGGATGAAATATTTCTTACCCCACTTGAAAAAAGCCCTACAGCCACAAAACAGGAGGAAGAAAGCCTTTGCAATTAACCCCAGCTCAAAAAGCCCGCTGCAAATTAAGAAGTATTTTAAATTCCATTTAGATTTTATTTTTTTTTTAAAAGGCATATCGGTTTGCATTTATAATGTTGGTATCATCCAGTACTTTAAATCAAATTATAGCTGTATCAGGCTCCTTAACAATGTTTCTTTTTAATTAAGTTTACTAGTCCCACATGCATTTTTTTAAAAAATAAATTAAACAAACTTAATTAAATTACACGACAAGGGTTAGGTAAGACAGCAAAAAGCCCAGCAAGGATACAAGGATTGATAAATCCTTTTGGATATACTCACATTTTGCACTTTTCCTACACCCTGCAGCCTTCCCGACAGCCTGATGAAGGTGGCAGCCCCTGCCCCTGCACCGCAGCACCCGCGGGACCCCGTGCCAACCAGAGCCTTCTCACTTACACAAGGCATTTACCCTTATATATGGTTTTAAATCCTGCTTTCACGGAGAGTTTAAACAGCTCAGGAAGCTCCTCGGAAAGCTCAGCGTCAATGAATTGCCCTTAATTTCCCTGCGTTGCAGAGGCACCGGCAGTATCTCAGGCTTAGGCGAAGACCTGCCTGACTTGGGGACCCTCTTGCCGGACAAGCCCCAACGATGGGAGATCCTGGGGGTCCCTGGGGCATCACCCCCCCGCCGGCCCCCGGCAGCAGCCACGGCACAAGGGAGAGCGTGGGGATTTCAATCGCCTTCCCGGCGAGTCGGCATCCGTCCCCACGGGGTTTCGGTTTTATTTGATCGAGAAACCCCACCAAAATCAGGGGGGTTGCGGTGGTTTTCACTTCGCAGAAGCTCCGTATTTTTACGGAAAGCAAAGGTGCTTGTGCTCGGTAGCAGCTACCAAGAAAAAGGCGATTGCTTTTTTTACGGAGAAAATGTTAATAAAAAAGTACGGGATGAAGGAAAAAGAAGGGAAACGGGGGTGGGCAGCGGATTGCTTGTACAGACCTGGAGGGAATTCTGCTTTTCTCAGCTTCTCCGAGCTCACGCCCCGGAGAGATGCTCTGTGACCTGGGACGAGCTCCCGGGAGGGCACTGGCAGCCAGGGCATCCCATCACTTGCATTTTTTTCTGGTGCAAATAGCATAAAAATATCCAGAATGTCTATTTTTGAAAGATAAAAAGATTGCCGTGATGATGGCAGCTGGGACTTATTGCAACGGGGAAAGCCCCTGTGCTTGCACAGCACCTTTCCAAGGAAGCACAAGATAGAGCCGATAGCATCGGGCTGAATTTGCACCCTGAATAACCCGCGGTCACGGTAAGATTACCGGGGATTTTTATAGGGGTTAAAATTGAATAATCTCATCGAGAGAGAGCGAAGCAGCAAATCCCCCTGTCTCCAGCCCTGCGGGAAGCACAGCGATGGGAGCAGATGAGCGGAACGCCGTGCACGGCCACCGAAAAGCCTCATGGAGTTGTGGGGTCCTGATCTTCCCTAAGACAAATTTGACATCCCCGTGAAGGCAGACAGCCGTCACCGTGCGCAGAGAACAGCCTTTCGGTCCTCTCCGTAATTCCCCCGACTCCGAGGGTTCTGCATCTGGGGCTGCAAGGATGAAGTCAGCCCCGGAGCCGCTACGGGCTGGAAATGATTTCACCGAGCTGCAATGCAGATGGATTAATTCCAGTACTGTAAAGTCAACATGGTTGAACACTGGCTACATCACAGTCTTCATTACTGTGGTCTGGATCGGGTTTTGATGAAGTAATTTCCCTTGGGTTTAGCACTTAGAAAACATATAGGGCGTCCTTCTTGGATTTGCCTGGAGAGCGGTGCCCCCCCCTCCCATCCACCCCAAATTGGCTTTTATCAGTTGCACATGGACCCCTGCGATTCGGAGGGGTTTCAAACGAGGCCCATATGGTCCGTGGCACACGATGCCCAAACAGTTGGACGCATGAAATGAGACGCAGTTTGGGTGCGTACGATGGATGTTATTAATAACAAATGATATAACACTCTGAGGCCGTATCTTCAAATGCAAGGAGACGTGGGATGAGTGTGGATTAGCAATTCCTCCATCCTCTGTCACCATATCGACTCCCCAAGAGCTCTGCGTTAGGTTTTTGGACACCCAGAAGCCAACGCTCATCATCCTGCTCAATTTACGATTTCTGAGACTTGAAGAGAGCCCTTCGTGCAAAGTAGATGCGTATTTTGTCATTTTTTTCTTAGCTATAAACTGTAGTTGGATACTTGTCACGTGCAGTTTGCTTCCTTGGGAACCACTTGTGCAGATGTGACCGAATTTTGCCCGGGCACCAGCGGTGGCATCTCTGAGATGCCCTGAGCAGCTCTGCCTCCTTCGTTCGATACCAGGGCCGGGTGAGAGATGCTTTTAAGGGCTAATAATGGGGTGCCCCTGATGCAAGATTAATTCATTCTTCTTCCTGCCATGGCTTGATGTTGAGCGTCAGCTCCCAGGTCTTGGTTTCCTGGAAGAGGGGAGAAGATGCTCATGGTCAGGTGAAACTACAGCTGCTCTTCAGTGTTTTAAACCACAAAAGAGAACTTCAGTTGCAAATAGTAAGCAATACAGCGCTGAGTTCTCCTTTGCGTCTTGCAAGTCACCCCTTCGAACGCGTGGGTAGGGAAGGGCGAGGTGTGCGACACAGCGGTGCGATCCGTGCAAGGGAATAAGTCGGATCTGTTCAGCAAACACCTTTCCTCTCCTTTGACTTGCAGTACAGGTTGCACTGAACCCTCCGATACAATCGCCCTGCCACGTTCGTCTTCAGCCTTTCAGTCTTCAGGCTTTCTGAATACACTTTACAGCACGATAAATACCTATAGTGAACCCGCAACAATAAACAAATCAATGGAAATAATACAGAAAAATGCTAAAATGCTGATGTAAAGAGCCGTGCACATCTCCACAGGCAATCCCCTTTCCATAAGCGTTGCAGGAGCCGAAACTCCGACCGAAGCTGTGCTGGAGCCATGCGACGTGCCAAGGGTCCCCCGAGCCGGTGGCTCTTGGCCACGCAAACTGGGGTGGAAAATTGCTTTTTTGCTAATAAAAGTACAAAGCATACACAGTTAAACTGAAGCGAAGGCAGGCAATTTGTGCGTGGCCAAAACCAAGCAGTTTGAATGACTCAAAGTCATTCTTCTTGAGTATTTTCCTGCACAAACAACATTTTGGGGAGGGGAGAGTGAGTGGCAGGTAAGCGGGAAAAGAGGCTTCCGTTCATTTGGGCCAAAACCGTGTATTCTGGCAATCTTTTGAACCAGGAATTCAATCTACTAAATAAACTCATCACTTCATGGAGATAATACTTATCTTTGAAACAAAGAGCATCACCAGCCGGTCCCAGGGCTCTCCGCGCCGGTCCGTGTTGCTCTCTGCCGTGGAGAGAGGACCTAGCAAGGCTGGTGCCATCTCCCCGTGCCCGGCATGGATTCAGGATGGATCCGTCCTCTTGCCCACGGCCACGGTGCCGCTGCCGGGGTCTTTGCTTACCGTGTCTATTGTCTTCACGGCAGTCGACGCTCCGGTTTTGTTGTGGGGCTGAATTAAACCCCCTCAAAAGTCACAGGATGCTGCTGTTATTTATTTGTCGCCTGTGCACAGCCGGGAATAAAAAGCAATTCCATGGTGCAGCCGCTGAAATGCCCGATGGCTGCAGACGCTCATCCAAGGGAAATGCGTCCTTGCTGCGGTAATGGCTTCTTTCATCTCTAACGAGAAGCAGCGGTGGAAGCCGCTCCGCGTGTCCATCCGGCCGCAGGTCAGAGAGCGGGATGGGTCTGAGATCTCCCCGGGACAGTCCGGCTTCCAGGGGGTCTTTGCTGCGAGCTCAGGCCTTCCCGCTCGCCCCTCGTTATCACGTTCGTTAATGCTGCCGGGGGTGGCAATGGGTGCTGGGACCACCGGCTGCTGCGCCGGACCGTCAGCACCAGCTCCGGGATGCTGGCACGGGACTGGGGATGCTGGCACCAGGATTTGGGGTGCTGACACGAGGGTTTGGGGTGCTGACACCAGGATTTGGGGTGCTGGCACCAAGGTTTGGGGGGCTGGCCCGAGGG
>JANZLQ010000040.1:22570704-22583173 GCA_026212715.1 Elanus axillaris
GAAGGGAAGGGAAGGGAAGGGAAGGGAAGGGAAGGGAAGGGAAAGGGGATGCTTTGCTGGGGCTGCAGCTGTGCAGCTGATGAAGTGATAGCAAGGAGGCAGTTGCCCATAAATAATGCACACATCAGGTTAGGGACGAGGACCGGGCAGACTGAAGAGATACCTACTAATAACTCAATGACATCACTCATCACTCCACCCCGGGGAGCAGGCGGGGATGCCGAGCGCTTAAAATTGCCAGTGATGGCCCAGGAAAGCAACACCACTGCCCTGTGCCCAAATGCCTTCCCCCCCACCCCACACCGGACCCCCCCTCTGACACCGGCAGGGACACATTCCCACGCCAAGCAGCCCTCTCCTCCGTGGCAGATGGAAATGGGATTTAAAACACACGCGTGCATCCAAAGCCCAGGGAAACACCCTCTAATTCTGTATTATGGCTCGGCTACTCATTTCTGAAGCTGGTGAATAAGCACGACCAAAATATTGAGCAGAAGCAGCTCTAGGAGCTTGGGTTTTCAGAACACATGGTGCTTCGGTGAGGCTTGGGTCCTACTTGTATCCTCCTGCGGTCCGCAGCAGCGGCAGAGCTGCCCCAGCTTTGCAGCTTCTTATGCAAGAAGCAGGAGGAGACTGCGTGTGTTTCTTGCTCCGTTACGTGATGTGGCTTCTGGAAAGGAGGAGAATTGCTGTTAGGTGATGAGTGAGCCACAGAGAGCAGCTGAGGAGCCAAGAGAGAGGGTAAAGAGCAGAATAACTCGGCATCTACCAGGCTGTTAGAGAATATATTCAAGAAAAAAAGCTCCACAGCCATCCGCTTAGGACATCAGGCATTTTCTCTCTGAAAGACATTTCAAAATAATCCCTTTCCTTTTTTTAATGCAAGTTACAGTTGCATTTCACATGACAGCGTTTGCCTTTGCAGCAGTCTTTGGCAATGAAGGAAGCTGCTGAGGCTGATCGTAGCCTCTGACCCCTGGGCGATGCCGTCCGCCTCATTTATTACCCCAAATGGATTTTGGGGAGAGAGACGATGGATTGCTGCGGGCAGCACGCAGGCAGGCAGGACCGGCATACCCAGTGCCATGGAGCCCCAGCTCCACGCAATGTGACCGGCAGCGCTGGGCTCTGGCACATCTCCTGTAAGAAAAAATATGATTTAAACACATAGAAAAAGGTTTCTCATGGCTTTTTTTCCTTGCCTTGAAGGAAATGGTGTCCCCTGCAGCAGGAGCCACCTGCGGATGTAGCCCCAGCCCCAGCCTGTTGTGGGCTTTCCCCGGCCATATGAAAGACATCATTCCTCCTCTGCATCCAACCCAGGATTGTGTTACCCCGTAGTAATTCACTTACAGTTAGCAAACGATAAATCCTTGCACAGTTGGTTGAGAAATCTGGGCTAAGAAGGTATGGAAGTGTATTATTAAATCCAAATGGCTCTACAGCCCGAGCCTGTCTTACTCACTTCATAGCAAAATTAACAATATTATGGGGCATGATAAACTGCAGCGCTGTAATAGCTGTTCCCCAAGTACACCTTAAATAAAATGATAGCTTTTTCAGCGAGGTTTTTAGCCTGATGCTAACTGAATGTTAGAAGAAAAGAAATCTTCAGTATTTTTCTTCCATTTCAGTGCAATTCCTTTAAGTCCTGTCCTTTTCTGTTCAGGGTGGCTGCTGGCAGGACAGTGGCTTCAGGGCGAGCCCGGGGCTGCCCGCGACACTGGTATGAATCAGAGCTTTGCACAGCGATTTGGAGTAGGGGGCTGCAATGGTTGCTGCAAAAGAAATCCTTTAAAAGGCAAATTTCAGACAACAGCACTAGCTTTAAGATAACGCTCCACAGGCATCGTGCAGGTGGGACCACGGGTCCCTGAGCGTCCAGATGCAGGATGCTCAGAGGCGTCACCTCGGTTTCTCATGGCCAGGAAGAAAGAAAGGTGTGAGCTGTCCCTCGGTGGGTGGATTCCTCTCGGCCAGCGTCACGCTCAAGAGAGCTGCTGCCATCAGTGATTTATAATACAGAGCAGAAAAGAGCAGAAAGCCACTAAACCCTGACATTTGCCCCTTTTCATCAGACATTTGCGCCAGCTAACGACTTTCTGTTTATCTCCCAGCTGAGCTGCCGGCTGTATCACTAAACAGTAACGTTATCTGTTCAGCCTTTCCAAAAATAGTTGGGGTTCGGGTCAGCATGAAGACAAGGATATTGTGGCCTTTGCTTTGGGAGCAGGTGGAGACTCAAGGATAAAAACCCGGTGACTATGGTGGCTCTGACTTGCAGTGAAAAATGCCTTTTTGTCTGTTCAACCTCATCTACGCCCACAGTTTAGTTATACGGGTATAATCTGGATGACTTCTTTAGAGGCTGAGGGTCTCCCAGGAGCCCAGTGCAGCCCCCAAAAAGCATCAGAGCTCCTGATGGGGTACCACCAACTCCGACCCGGAGCTCAGCATCCCCAGGGGAGGCTTTAAATGATGCCCAGTGCCTGAGGTCTGACAACTTGCCATTTGCTTCTCCCTCCTTAGGGGTCCCTGTTCCCCACTTCTCTCCTTATTCCCATATTGGGTACTCGTTCCTAAGTGGGTTTGTCTTAGCAAGAGGTGATGGTACATGGTCAGTGGTCTCCACGTGCTGTAGCTTCTGGAGGAGCATTCTGAGAATTATTTCAGAGAAACTTGGATTGAATAATGGGAAATCCGGTCATGTTACTTTATAGAAAACCACAGATTTTTTTCTTCCATTTGCATTTTGGGTGTGAGCTGCTGTGTCGTTTTGGTGAATGCATGATTCCCTCAGCAGGACAGCAGTGCTTTGGGCAAAAAAAAATAAAAGTGAGAAAACACCAGTTGAACTTTCGAGGAGGATGGAGGTGACGCCGGGGAGCTGCTGGCCTCTCATGAGGCAAAACCTGAGCATTTCCACCCTCTCGGTCCCAGGCCAATGCTCATGTTGAGAACAGCATTGGTGAGGACCTGGGAGATGGGCACTGTGTTTCTCCATCAGTATGGAGGGGACGGAGACAACTCCTCGAGCCAGGTCAGGTAATACCACACATTAAGGAGCTTAATAAAATGCATTCAGCAGGATACAGAGATCAGATTCATTATATACCTAATTATTGGAGAAACAGAGCACACCCCAGACGTGGATTTGACTACCCCGTGCTACCTCTCTGACACACAGAAAGATTATCCACTTTTTTTTAATGAAGGAATGGGACATGGAGAGATGGAGTGACTTACCCGAGGTGGCAGAGGTGTGAATCCCAGGCCTGAGCACCGGCGCTTCGGTAACAGCTTTCCTCCAAATATCAGGGAGAGAAAGGAAAGAAAAAGTACCAGCTGGCTCTTTGCTTCTATACTTTCATGAAATATTCTGGTTCTGCTGACATGTAATGAATGAAATATATGAATCAAGGAGACCAGCCCTGTAAAACACCAATTTTCTGCCCAGATCTCGATCCATGCCCAATCCAGACTTGCTACAAGGTTTGCAAGGATTTAGGTAAAGTTTTAAGGTCTGTTTTTGCCAGCTTCTGTGACTTTTGGCTTGGTTCGAGTCCAGAAGGAGCCACAATGAGGCCATTGGAGGGAGTATGTGTTTCCAAGGATGATCGCCAAGGAATGTGGCTAAAAGTTCGTTTGCCAGCTTCTGGCATAAATAGCCCGTACCTGCAGCCGGGGAGCTGCACCCTCGGCTCTCACATAGCGAGGCATCCTTCTGCACGTATTTAGCATGCAAGGAATTTTACTTGCGTCAGAAATCCCGGTGATTTTAGTGGGTCATCCTGCATGAGCAAAGTTGCCTGCATAAATAAATGATTGCAGATTTGGGATTTCACCTAGGTATTCTGGGATTTCTGGGAATCAGGTTCAATCAATCCTGATGTCGTGACATTTGTATCGACAGAGTCATACAATGGCTGATGCCACTCCAGTATGTTTTTCATAGAAAACATCCATATTAAGGGTTGATGCACATGGTGCTGGATTTTCTATCTGTAAGTCATTGCTTTGCTCAGCTCTGTTCTGCAGAGCTGCTGGTGCACACCTGGTCAAGATCCCCAGCGTGTGAGTTATTTTAAACATATGGAACAGTCCACCTCTGTTCAGCAAAGCACTCAAGAACATGCTTAATTTTTTAGCTTAAATTGACAGGGCTATACCTTAAATCAATGGGACATTCAATCAGTGGGATTTTTTCCTTCGTAAGGACTGTAGGGCCAGCATTTAATATGGAAAGTCATAGGGCTTTCTCCTAAAGACTGAGTTTATAAAAATGAATATCATAGTATTGTTTTCAAGCTTATTAACTGTGTCATACTGTTATTGCCTCCAGTCATTTTTTTAGAAAACAAATAAACAGCAAGTATTTGTCAGTCTCAGCAATAAACTATAGTGGCAGCAAACTTAATCTGGTGTTAATTAGGCTTGTGGAAAACTAAATCAAGCATCAGAAACCACAGATTATTTTAGGCTTCCTCTAGCATAAACACAAAGGCTTGAGGATCCATAACATATTATTTTTGTTGACAGTTTTCCACTTTTCCCCCAATTTATTTCATGCATCCGATAGGCTGCTCCTTGATTGCTTTTAGCTCTGTCTTCTTTTGGCCTCAGTGTGGCAGTTTGTTAATCCTTCCTATCTTTGTGTATTTAAGCAGGATTACAAACTTCAAATACATTGTAAAAGGAACCTGTATACAATCTTTCAAAATCACTTAAGTGGGCCAATGACAGAAGTACCAGCCTTGCAAGTAAATACAGAACATTTCGGAAATCATGCCCAGTGTTTATTTATAAGCCATTTTTAATTACTCAGCAGGAATGAATGAAAGAACTAGAAAATGGAGAACGACAGAGGGGTTTGCATTAAGTTACAGCTCATGGAGAACAAGGGAGTGATCGCCGTGCTTTCAAGTCTAGATCATTTTGGTGTGTAATTATGCCCTGCCGGTTTATTGACAATCTAATAAAACTAAATTGCAAACTATTTTGCAAATAGCATGGGGATCTCTTGAAAGGCTCAATGCAGCACAGAGAAACAGCAGATGCCTCCACCCAGGGACCAGCAGGTAAAGAAGACAGGTAAGTCACAGGGCAGAAAACCCACTGAAAAATGAATTTAGGGCCAGAAAGGTTGGGAGAGGCAAGCCAGAGCTCGGGAGCTGGCTCAGCCGCAGACTCAAGAGGAGGGTGCCCACATTCAGCCTCAGCCGGAGGATGCTGCAGAATGGTCCAGCACCGCTGCACCCGCACGCCCGGCTCCCGGCTCCGGCCGCCCACGGTGCTGCCCGAAGATAATGGGATGCCAACACTCTGCCAACTCCCGTGAGATTGCAAAGGGCGAGGATTCGAGATAGGCAAGCGTGAAGGCAGCTGGTGGTGTAATGGCATCCTCGGGGGGAGGCAGGACGGTGGGGACAGGGCAGCCTGGGGACAAGCATGTTCCCCAGCAGGATTCAAATTCCAGCAAGGAAATTGCAGGAGGTGAAAGCAGCATTCAGAGCACTCCCTAATCTGTATGAAACAGGAACCATGAGGCTCGAGAGTAGGACTGCAAATAAAACAGAGCTGTCAGTATCTTGGTCAGCAACCACAGGGCTGCTGAGCTGGAAGGTGGTTGGGATTTCTTCAAACGGCTTCCCAGGCTTCAGCCTCCGAAGCAATCCTCGCACCCGTGGCTGGAATTTGTTCCAGGTGCCACTTGCTGAAGGGCCATCCCGCCAGCCAGTTTTCTTCTGGGAAGGGCCACTAGTGTGGTCCTTCAAAATAAATGCAGACACGGCAGTTATTCGGGGATCTCAGCAGCTCCCAGGCACTGGCTGGAGGCTCCCCGGCAATTTGGTGATGCTGGGACACCACGACGGGGACGGTGACAGATGCAGAAGACAGACTGAGCAAGGTCGGGCTGGTGGGTTTCCTCCAGATACGGGACCCTCTGTCCTAATAGGAAAGACGTCCCTTTGGCAAAACTCCCCCCGTTCTCAGCATCAAACCAGAGTGTTTTGCGAATTGATCCCAGGGCCAAAGTGATGGGGTAGGTGCATGAAGTGTTGGTATATCTCCAAACGTCTCTGGAGCTGCGTCCCTGGAGCCTCCATCGCTGCAGCATGGCCCAGTGACAAACAAACCATGGTACGTGGTGTCACAGGAATTCAAGGATCAGTAAATGGGCAAAACCCATATAAAATTCCACTCTACAAGAGACTGATGACTAATTAATCAGTAACAAATAAAAGGAAAAAAGCCCTCCTTTCTAAAAAACCCAGCGCAGCAGACAAAGATGAGGAGCAGCACGTTCCCACCAAGCGTGAGATGAGCCCGCAAAGACTTGTCCTGACCATTAAGGCACAAGGATGGGAAATCTCTTACAGATGACAGTGGTTTACTCAACAGCTTAAACACATTCTTTGCCTTGTTATTCAGCAGCAAAGGTGGAGACCAACCTGTCTCAAACGAGCTAGCATGTTGCAGAGACAGAAGGACCAAAGCTCTCCGTGAGCCACTGCAAGTCGCTGGGAGAGCACACTCCAGCACACATGTGGAAACCAAAATTCGGTGTTTGCTGTCCTTACACAATTCCTATTATCACGTTTAACTGCACGGTTTTATTGATCATTTGTAAGTAAGTGCACGGTTGTAACTGAGAAGTGCCATTTAAAGTTTGCTCGTTCCCCAAAGTAAAGAGCCAATACTGTGACTCCTTGTTCAGTGAGTTTTCCTACCAGGCTGGAGGGTGAATGAGATTAGTGCCAATGAAGCCAAGAGGAATCCGAAGTTATCACCTCCCAGGACAGGCAACGGCCACCCTCACCAGCTCCAGATGGGATTCATCCATGTCTTATCCGTTACCGGATACTGTGAGAGCAAAGAAACATCAGCATCTGAATTCGATGTTGGGAAATTAAAAGGTAATTAAGCATCTTTAAAGGTTTTTAGGCAATAGGCCAGATATTTTATGGGCTAAGAAAGGCAGAGGTACCCACACTGCCGTAGCACACGCACAACACGCCATGTCGTGTTCATCCCTCCGAGCAGCTGCCCCAAAGAGCCCAGCCACTGCCATGACTGCCTAAAAAGCTGCAAAAAGTGATGCAGATAATTTTGGAAGTCTATATACAGGTGCATGGCATGCTCGCCTGGCTTTAGGGCACTTGTCTGGACAAGAACATGAGTTCTGTTTGGCGTATCCGTAGGGAACAACTGTGCGAGCGCAGGAGGCTGTGCTAACAGGATAGAGATGCTGCAATGCTGCAGGTTTAGCTAAAAAGTGTTTTATCTGCAATTCCCACAGGAAAGCCCAAGACAGAGCAGGCTGGCAGAGCAGGAGAAGTCCAAGGGCTGAGAGCTCCACTCCAAACCCACCACAAAGTAATAACATTAAAATCTTTTTTAATGGCACCTGAAGCTTAGCTATAAGAGTAGGGGGGTCTGGGATCGGCCCGGCCGGAGCAAGTTGGGCTCCGAGAACCCCAGGTGTTCCGAGCGCACCCCAAAACCGCATGAAGCTCCCGTCCTTTCCAGTCGCAGGGCTCTAAAGCTGTTAAGATGACCCTGAAGAGACACAAGGTGTTTTCCCTGCTCATGACAGTATCACGAAGCACTCAAGGGATTTCCTGGCAGCTCAGCTGTTTCTTACTCAGTCACGTCTAACCTTAACTCTGCAGTTTCAAATTCATAGCTCTTCGGCTGGAATAATCAAAATATCCATGCTTTATAGTTTACTTTCTTTTACCAATACAATTCCCTTAAACATAAGTCCATAATGATGTAGGCTTTTTTGCATAAGGATTTCCTTTTCGGTTTTTTTTTAAAAGTCATTAAACTTTTATGCACAAATGCTAAGCAATGACCGAAACAGAATAGCATAACCAGTATTTCCAGGGTAAAAAAAGACAGAGTTTTTCCTCATATTGCCAAAACCTGCGTTTCTTGTTGGCAGCTGACCCGGGAGAGTTGCTGTGACATGTCTGGCTGGGTAAGTGTGGATGCATGGTGGGTGGCAGCAGGATGGGGTCCAAAGGAAAGACCTGGGGGCCTGGGCAAAAGGAACAAAAGATATTTTTTTTTTTTAAGTGAGAAAAAAAACAAATCCATAATGTTTTTAGATGAGCAGCCCCGTGCCACCCCTTCCCTGCCCATGCCAAGGCACTTGGGCAAGGCCAGTGGGTCTGGAGCGCAGTGGCAGCTGAGCGTGTCAGTAAGGCAAGCTGTGCATCTCTCCCACGCCTCGTTCCACTTATCAGACCTTTACAAGTGGCACTTTTTAATGTAAAAAAGTCATTTTAGGTCATTTCTAAGAGATTTCTTATGGCAACCCCTCGTCTTGCACATTTGACTTAGGGTTTCCAAGGTATTTGGCTTAATAAACCTAGACCTGCAAAGAAAAACATTCCAATAAAGTCAGAGAAAATTGTCCAAGCATTTCTACCACTGTTTAGCCCCAGGCTGATGACAGGGTGAAGAAGGAGTCATCCCTGCTTCCCGGGCCATGCAGCATCAAGGGTTTGCAACGGGTAGAAGTCTCTGGCCTGACAAAATCGTATTCCTTCGGCATCTACGGTACATGAAGACGCGACATCACACAGCAATGTAAGCATATATTACACATACACCTTTACGTGGGCATGGTTTTCTTTGCAATTCAGTCCGTAAGAAATTTGGGTGAAGCAACAGCAGTAACAAGTGGTGGGGCAATTTTCCACCTTAAGCAATATCGAATGTATGAGGCTGCTGCTCCCTCGCTTTCTCAAAAAGGCTCGAGGATATTAAACCTGAGGACTGCAGGAAGAAGAAAGCTTTGCCTGGATAGCTATTCCTCCTTTCTCAGTGCCAAGACCCAGGTTTCAGAATAACCCGAAATGGGTAGCTGCAAGGATGCACCTACAACACCCATATGTATGCTATACATTAACACTTGCCAGACACTATTAGTACCACCACTGCAGATCTCGCTTTTCCCCAGTGTTGATTCTTCCTTGAGTTTCAATTCCCATAAAAGTTAATATTAGATTGGCTGAGAAAGAACGGAGCGTTCATTTATCAGGACAAGATGATTTTCAAGCTGATTTGCATTAATTTCGAAAGTCAGATTTTTTTTTGTTGTTCCTGTTTCTTTCCAGGGAAAACTGAAGTCATATGAAAGCAAACCATGCCTTGCCTGGTTTTGATCACTTGGCATACTTAGAACCAAAGTCCTCAAAGTAAATATTTCCTATGAAGATCATTAAGGGTGCGACCAACATGTAAGGAACAGCAAGAGGAAAATACTGCTTTAAACCTAATACCACATCATGTTGCATTCATTAGTTACTTGACATTGTAGCTGGAACAGGAAAAAATAAAAAGGCATGGAGCAGAACGATATTTCAGTTTGTTAAATGCTTCTGAATCGGGACAATTACCCCGCAAATTGCAATAGTTCTCCACGTCTAGCACAGGCAGCAGCTGCTGCTGCCTCTGCACTCCCTGATACCCTTCCGATGGGCACAGAAAGGCAGGAGGGTCTGAGAGCTCATGCCCAACTCATAACCACACCAGAAGCAAAATATCCCCCATGGGCACCCGAGAGATGATTTGGGAGATGATGCCTTGCTCCCTGCATCATGAAAGAGAAGTAAGAAGTTTCCCAGGATAAAAGACGCAGCCCAGGAGCTGCATCTCCACCTCCCAGGCGGCACAACCAGGAGGTTCCCAGGCCTGGAGCACCCACGGCCACGCCACGCTCCTGCCCTGGACGTGCTCCGGGAATCTCGCCAGCTCCCGCATGCTAAAACCCAGCCTTACTTTATATTTAGAAAAAAAAAAATAAAAAAAAAAAGATGACGCACTCTTGCACGGTGCTGGAGGAAGGAAGATAAGGCAGCGGTCCTCCTTCCTCCCTGGCCACCCAACGGAAAGCCCGTGCTTTATCTGGCTGCCCAGCCCCTGCTCCCACAGCATTTCTAAGAAATAATGCAGCAGTTTCACAGCAAAGAGAGCGGCCAAATGGGTCTGGGTGCGAGCAAGGTGATGCCCACCCTGGCCGGGCTGTGGTGCTTCGCTGGCCGGTTACACCTTCCCCCGTGTAAACCGGCTTTTTAATAAGAATTTCTGCTAACTGGTCAAAAATCATTCATAGTGATAACAACAAAAATTTTATTCTGCTTTGCACTGCTGATGCAATTCTAAATGAAGGACATAACGAGGCTAGACAAGAGGTGCCAGCCAAAACTGAATGCCAAATCCTGCATTTTTGCAAGAGATTTTTCATACAAATGCACTCGAGAGCAATCGTTATTAGACATAGATACTCAGAAAGCCAGGATACGCGGGATATTTCATAACTATCAGAGCTCCGTCTACTGCTCTAGGCTTTCAAGGGTGTTAAATTGAACATCCTGTACACGAGTGAGCAGCCCCCTTCGTCGTCACTCCTTATGGGAGTTGGTTAGGAAATGCACGTGTGCCTAATGTAAAGGCGTCCAGCTTTAATATTACTCAAACAGCAAAAAACACATTCCCTGTGCCTGGCACCACCTGCCCTTCTGTTCCCACCTGGGTTAGGCTGGATGTACCTGTCTGCAGCATTACAGCATCGTGAGGTTATTACAGAACCAGCGGTGGAAATAAAGGAAGGGCAAATATTAATTCCACAGTGAGTGAATTTGCCTTACTTTGCCACAAGATGGAGCCTTGAGATTAAACCATTTGTTTGAGGTTTGATTGTTATTTAAGAAAATTAAGCCACATTTAGAGATGCATGTTTAATTTTCTCAGATGCTTATCTGTGCTTTTTTAATGAATCATATTTTTCATCATCTCTTATTAGTCAGATATGAGGAAACTATGAAGACTGTGCCAAAATAGCTGCCACTCTGGCATAACTCAGTAGAGGAAGATGTTGAACAATGCAGCTTTTCTTCTGCAGTAAGAAATCATACTCCAATACCATGCGATTTTCTGGGAAGGGGTGAGATGGTGGAAGAAAGAGCACTTTGCGGAAAAGCTGAGGCATGAATGGAGATAAAAGGAAGGTGTTTGGGAGGCAGTAGGCTTGTTTTTTCTTCTCATTTACCTTCTGGTTCAATTTTACTTCTGCAAAATCCCCTCGTTACATATCCCACAGTTATTTTGGAAGGGCAATAGAAAATTATCAATGTAAATATTTTACTGAGTTCCAGCATTTGATATCAGTGGCAGAATTTAAGAGAGACAGCCATGCCAGCCGCGTCTTCCTCCCCGGCCTTTGTCAACAGGCACTTCTCCAAAATATAAAGCCTGCGTGTATAGATTTAATTTCTCTTTTGATTTCACTTCCCTTCAGCCTTTTTGTTTTGTACAGTGCTTTTCTGGTGGGTTGTTTTCTTTTTTCTAGTTGAAGTTTTTGCAGCAAGAACGGGAAAAAAAGTGAGGTTTGGATTTTTCTCTGAGAGCATTTGAGCTCCAGAAGAGTCTCTGAAAGTGGGTTTTACGAGAAAAAAAAAACCCATCTTCTGTATTTGGGCATCACTCCTGAGAGTGACAGTTGCAGAGCTCCAGTGGTACCCACCCTGGACTTGGGCCAGCAAGAAGAGCTGGAGGAGAAAGAGCCAAATTTTTAATCCAACTCAGTTCAGCAGAAGGCAGCAGGCCGATAAGGCTTGCTGTGCTCTCTGCGCGCCTTTTTATGTTCGGGAGTGACAAGGCAATATCTCAATTCAGTGAGGAGAAGGCAGAGTGGCAAATGTTGAGTAGATAATAAGCTGACGAATAATCCCCTCCTTCTGGTCTTTGCTGGGAGCCAGGGCTTGCCTGGCTTTACCGTAAGAGAGCGGTGCTGCCCTGTTTCGTGGGACTCTCCTCCTCGGTAAGGGGAGCGGGACCAGGGCACGGCTCATCCGCCAGACCCCGGGCAGTAGAGGACACTACTGAAGTGTCAGTGGACTTCTTGGCATCCTCATCGTTCTGGCCTCCTGTCTCCTTTTGTGCATGGATCCCAAAGGAATGGTCCAGTTCAGGTCTCCCTCCTGAATTTCACCCTTAGCGTCACGTTATCTCTAGATCAGAGCGGAGCTAGCAAAGGCCTGAACCCCAGCTGCTTGCTACGGTCTGAGCGCAGAGATGGAGGTGCTGGATCAGCACATCCATTGCCATGGTCAACCCAATGCAGTGCTTCGCTACCCCAAACGGCCCAGTACTCCGCAACTCAGCCTGCTGACATCCTTTCAGCAAAACTGTTGGATGACCGCTGCCTGTCACCCTGCCAAGGAGCGACCAAATTTGCCTGGCCGGTATTTGATGTGGAATACGCCGTGCCCGTCGTTAGCCAAGAGCACAAGCTCAGGAGCCCGGTTACGCTGCGAGAGGCTGGGAAGGTGTGATGGGTTGACCCTGGCTGGACGCCAGGTGCCCACCAAAGCCGCTCCATCACTCCCCCTCCTCAGTTGGACAGGGGGGAGAAAATATAACAACAGGCTCGTGGGTCAAGATAAGGGCAGTTTAA
>JANZLQ010000040.1:22594319-22626713 GCA_026212715.1 Elanus axillaris
CCCGTCCCCCGAGCTCCAGGAGAGAACAGATTTGCAGCAGCGTTTTCCAGGCGAACAAAGTGGGTTAGGGCTCATCCTCGGCTCGCTGCTGCTCTGGAGCTCTCGTAGGCAGCGAGGTGGAGAGCGGCGCTGTGGTGAGGTGCCTGGGCTGCTGGTATGTCTAGCTTAAATTAAGAAACCTGCCATAAAGGGTTTTAAATAGAAACCCAGGCAAGTACTCTGTGGTTGGCTTTTCCTTCCTAACGGGTTGCTGTGTCGCTGATTTGAATTGAAGTTTGCAAATCTGTGGGACGCTTTGTTTTGAAGATGTCTTGCTTAGCTGCTGACGGTTTTAGTCAGATGAAGACCAGCGTCTAGGTAAATAAATCGGTAGCTCTAGAGGAGGAATATGGGATGCACTGGGTTTATGTGTAATCGGGGAGTAAGAAAATTTAAAAAGCCAACAACAAAACTTGTGGAGTTGGACTCCAGGGTCTCTCTTTTTTGTTTTCCTTTTTTCTCCCCCCCCCCCTTTTAATCAGTAAAGCAGCTTGCCTTCCAGACTACGGAGCCTCTGCCTCCCCTGAAATAGCCTCCCTTTAAAGGGGGAAGGGATGCAGAGTGGTGTTACTGCTCAGTGGACTCTTTTGAGCTGGAGGAGTGGTCTTCGTGCACAGTTAACACAGCAGGGCCAGATTACTAGATCAAGAGGAGGGGGAGAAAGCGGTGAAACAGTGTAGATAGAGGACTAATGCAAATTTTGAAAATGTCATTAGTCTGCCCAGTTCCTTGTAGGACAAACTCATCAGCTGTTCCTGAGGCACCATGTTATACTTACTGGCCCGCTACCACACAAGTTCTGAGCATAATAGTTTTAATATACACTTGCACCCTTGCTTCTCCTCTCGTGATAGCTGCTCTTCTCAATTTAGGAGCTACTCATGCTGTTTTGTTATACTTGTCACAATATTGTCCGTGTTTGCACATGTGGACGTGGTTTTCTAACAACTGTGACTTCAGGGCTTAGAGTTGCATGTAAACATCAAGTTCACAGTTTTACTCCAAGACAAACTTGTTCTAGTGCTTGTCAATGTCTCCTTTTGCTGGAACATTTGTGCAGTGCAAACAATCTTAATGGCTAATGTTGGCTGAAACAGCACAATAAAAGTCCCCTAGAATATCCACACAAAACACTTGAGCTTGCAGAATACTCTCCCTGCAGATTCTTTGGAGCTGACTGTGTCAACAGTATCTCTTGAGCTAGCTGCAGATGTTAACACAAGTGATTTTTCTTTTCCTCTCTTACTCCTAGTTTGCTATGCTTGTTACTGTGCAGTTTAGAACTGCATTTTCTTTGCAGGTTTTTTATGACTTTCATTATTTTTCAGCAGAGGCTTTGTAACCTACTGGAGTGAAGTCATGCTATTGTGTTCTCTTATCAGCGCTGTCAACTCTTTCTTCTCAGATTAAGGCTGCCTGGATTGCTTCTTAAATGATAAATACCTTTGCTTTGTTTGAAATGTGTAGTGCAAGTGTAGCTAATTATGTGTCGACATCATCCAAGCACTAGGATGTCTGTAGAACGCCTGCTGCGGACTGTTGTGTTCAAGTAATAATAGGCTAGATGAGTAAGTTACTGAAAGTTGTAGATGAAGGTGGCAGAATATGAAGATGGAAGAATTAGTCTTGATCTTAAAAGCCAGTTAATGGTGAAGGATGGTTTTCACTTAATGGCATATAAATATGGCATAATTCTGACTTGAAACTAGCTGTGTTTGGTTTTTTGTTTTGGGGGGTTTTTTAATTGACAAATGCTTAACTAGCCAATTGTAGCGGCTTATGTCTTGCTGAACCAACATTTTTCTGTTTGGAGGATGCGAGAGTGGAATGTAGGAGTATTGACTTTCGCAAAACAGCTTGTTTTTTGTTTCAGTACTTGCATAGCTGATGCATTTGACTTTTACACTGCTATATCTTGCTGAGCATGCAAATATGTGCAGCCTTTGTAATAATACTGCGGCTTGTTGTGATCACAGGTCACTTAAATATATTTATGTTCTATAGGAGTGCAGATAGTAGGACCCAGATAAAGAAAGGCCATGGAAGCTGCTGTGCTAAATCTAGCTACTGACTCTTAAGAACAATGGGAAGGAAAAGATCTTTTGCTGTGAAACAGAGTTTATCTTTTTGACCAGTGCAAAGAGCAGGTCTTGAAAGTGAGCTGCTAAATACTGGAGTCATGAATCATTCAAGGGACTTAGTGGACCAAATATATAGATTAGGGAATGTCTCTTCTGATTGTTTAGTATTTGGCAGGTTTTTTGTTGTTCTTCTCTCAACTTGGCTTGTGTGAGCCTTTCACCCCGAAGTCTAGAAAGGCCCTGAAAGAACTCTTCGAGCGTTAAACTTGCCATTCAGACACCACCACTAACTTTGCAATTGGTGTCACACAACTCATCACTGTGTTACATGACGGTGATACTACTTTCCTTTGGATGCAGTAGCGTTCTGTTTGAGAGAACTCTGCGGGTGGGGGTGGAGGGACCAAGTCACTGAACTAAAGAGGTAAGCTTCAGGCTGCTATTAAAAAAAGCTTCCCTGGGACTTGGGTGGAGGAAAGAGTATTTTAAAGCTGCAAGGTAAGATGTACCACAGGGATTTATTTTTATTTGGCATAATTTGAAGCTGCATTTAAACTGACAAGTGGTTCTCTTTAATAGCAGACTTCACTTGTGCATATTACAAGTTCTGAAACCTGAATGTTTGCCTTCTGTCAGATGTCTGTTCCACAGCTAATAGGCAAAGTTGCATCGTTGCTTTTTCTGTTAGTCCAGGTTTGTAAGGAGAAGTTATCTAATCTAGCCAATAGCAAGAGGAGGATAGGAAATAGGCTTTTAGGAAGAGGCCTGAAAACACTGTGTACCTTAAAATGACCTTGCTCTACAAACCTTGCTTTCCTTGCGCTGTATTGCAGATGCAGCATTGTATTTTTTGTTACGATTATTTAAATTTCTTGCACCTCAAATAGTTTCTGGGTAATAGTTTGTCTAGAAAGCATCCTCTAACTAAGAATATATCCTCTTTCAGTGCTGTTTGAAACCTGATCTTTATATGATGCAGTAGTATTTCATGTAACTGTTTTCTTACATGATGCTTGACTCTCAATTCTCACTGCACATCTAGAAGAAATGTAAGGTGGTAGGTCAAAGTCAAGCAGTAACAGCTTAATTTAAATTCAGGGCGGTTGTACTTTCTAAGTTCTCATCCCTCTTTATTTAAAGGATCCGGAAGTTGCCACACATGGAGGTGAAAACTCATCTGGAAGATGTCTGTTGACTCTGCTGGGTCTAGCGTTCATCTTGGCAGGAGTTGTTGTTGGTGGAGCCTGCATCTACAAGTACTTCATGCCTAAGGTAATGCACAAGTTGCTTTTTCTTTAAGCATCGCTGAATAAAAAAAAGTGTAATTATAAATAGATTAGTACTTTAATGGAAAACCTTCAATAACTGGGACATGAAGACCACTATGTCCTTTAGAAAATCTCCAGGTATGACAGACCTGTGCTTTGGTATAGCATAAGAGTTAGAAATACAGTTTTAAAGTGACATTTGCTGTAAAAGTAACTAGCCTTGCCCTTACTTTCAGCATAAGGTGTACCGTGGTGAAATGTGTTACTTTGAAAATGAAAATCGTGATCGTGCGGTAGAACCTTATTTCCTCCCTATTGCTGAAGAAGCTGACATTCGAGAAGATGATAACATAGCCATCATTGATGTGCCCGTTCCAAAGTTCTCAGACAGTGATCCAGCAGCAATCGTTCATGACTTTGATAGGGTGAGTATATGTGAAACGATAAGACATAACTAGTCTTATTGCTCACTGGGAAACTGTGGAGCGGTTGGTAATCGTAACAGCTCCAGGGTTTTAATTCTTGAGACCTTTAAAGCTTACTGTCAATGCAAGCTTCTCTTTGGGAATGAGTTTTAAGTATGGGAAATCTGACTCTTTTAGCTTGTATCATAGTAGACTTAACAGTCTTGCAGAAGTTACAAGAATGTTAGAGGAGTTCATACCCACAGTGTCTCTAACTGGATTGTTTCTCAGAACAATGCAGCTGGTGCTATGCAACTTCAAATACTGTTGCCCATCAGATGTCTGGAAGTGACACTTGCTAGTTAGTCAAAAATTCTACGTAAATGAAAGCGAGGGTAGGAGAACAGGGGAAACTGAGGATTTGGTCTTAAGATTCTGCCAGACTGTGTTAGAGCAAAACACAGAATTCCAAACAAGTGTGGGCCTTGGATAAGTGAATTGAAAAATCCCTTCAGGTGGCTGAAAGCTGGAACTTGGAAAATGCTGTGTTAGTTGCGTGTAGTTTCTCTAAAGGAAAGATGAGAGGATGGTTTTAATTTGACTTTTTTTATTAAAGGTGTGTCAGTAGTATTAACGGTTATCCTTAGTCAGCTGTAAAAGCTGTCACAGGCTGTTTGTAAATCAAACCTTGGCAACGCAGATAGGATCACAGTAAAGACTAGAACTGACCTCTGTACGTGCTGCCTTTAACAGTAGCATGGAATGCCACGCAGCCAAGCTATGCTACCTGTGTTTGCAGTATTTGCAGCTTTGATCTGTGTTGTCTTGACAGAATCTTGGCTATAACTTAAAGGATTCGGGCAACTTAAGAACTTCAGTTGATTCTGGCTAAATGCTATGCAAAGTTCTAATAAAACAAGTAGATATCTTGATGATTCTAGTGTCTGCAGTTCTTGCGCTTGGTGGTAATGCTGATGTGACTTTCTAGAGACTAGTACTTTTTCTGAAGAACTATTACAGGGAATGATTGCTTATCAGCAGTTGGATACCTTTTGCTTGCACTGTGTTTAATGGGACTTCTTCAGTTATGAGAGCATACTGCCAAATAGTTGCTCTGCATTAATACAAACTACTTATCTAGAATTACGGTGGAAACTGCATTTATAGTCAGCTCTCACTGCTGTACAGAAGTCCTGTTGTAAACCATTGCTATAACCACTTTGTTTGCAGAAGTGGCAATAGCTAAGGCCTTATACTAGACGGTTCCTGAATGCATTGCTTTGATACTAGCTGCGTGTGATCTCCAGCTTTTTGAGCTTCCTTCTTAGTCTTTGTATAACTGTGTTCTAGTAATCAAAGGGCATGCTTAATTAATTGAAAAATTGTTTTCAAAACAGCTTTTGACGGCGTATCTTGACTTGCAACTGGGTAACTGCTATGTGATTCCACTGAACACATCCATAGTTATGCCACCAAGGAATTTGATGGATCTCTTCGCAAAACTGGCGGTATGTGGAAGCTTTACTGTTTAGTTATGCTGACAAGATCGCTTTTGGTAAGAATGCTGGGTGTTGCTCCTGAACCAGAGTCTCTTGCTAGAACAGTCCTCTTGCTATCAAAGTACATAATCCCCCTGGCTCAGTCACTGTACTGAAGTTAAGGCCAGCTGTCAGTGCATATTATGTTGAGTAGATTCATGCTTAATGCTCTTATTAATACCTAGCTTTATGAAAGCTGAAAGCAACTAGAAAATAAGGTTAAATTTAGCTATTATAAAGGAATTTGATAAAGCTCCAAGTATCATTGAAAGCCTAAACCTGAAAGTTACTACCGGAAAGCTCACTTGCCCCATGAGAGTTTTAATGAAAAGAACAATAATGCTAACTTGTTCTTCTGGTTTATTTGCACTGTAGTTATGAGCTCACTGCAAGCATTTTGACTCTTCAGTGACTAAAACTGGTATTTTCCCAAGTATGGGTCAAGTTGATAGAGCTTGCTGCTACTTCCAAATTAAATGTGATACTGAGCTATTGTGTGTCTAATGTACTCTTTTGAAAAGTCATTGACTCCTCTACACCTAGTGCTAGAGGCCACCTGATCTAGTTCAGCTTGTTTCATTTTTATTTTTTTTTCCCCTTCATGAAGACAAGCTTTAAGTGTGTCTCCCTGCCCCTGTTTTTAGGAGTTGGTCATGAGGGGTGGGAAGTTGTTTCAATAGTGCTGTGATCTTCTGGTGAAGACTTAACTTTTGTATGTTGCGCTGCTTTTTTTTTTTTGTATTTGAAATATAGTGCCTCAAACATGGAAACTTTCGTAATACTTTGTTTCTCCTCTTTTTAACTGCAAACTTTGTGTTGCACACAAACTTGAACTGGTTCTATTTTTTTGCTTCATGTGAGGTGAGCAATGTTAAGGGTAACTGTGCCTTGTTTTGATGCAACGGCAAGTGTTTGAAATAGCCTTTGTCAGTTTTTAACTTCTCTGTTATACAGCTGTTCAAGACTACCATATCTTAGTACTAAAAAGAAGAAAAGCTGAAATCTAGTGCTTGAAGCCCTTCCAAAGCAAAGAGTAAAAGGTAGGGATGTTTGTCCATTGTTAGCAGAATACTGTATCTCAAGGTTTTTTCTCTTTTAGACTGGCTCTTACTTGCCTCAGACCTACCTAGTCCGTGAAGAAATGGTGGTTACAGAGGAGATAGATAACGTGTCTGACTTGGGTATCTTCATCTACCAACTCTGTGTTGGAAAAGAGACGTTCAGACTTCAGCGCAGAGACCAGATAATGGGTAAGTTCCCTTCAGTAAAAAAATAAAACTATTGTTCAAGTAGGGAAGGGATAAATACTTAAACCTTTGGAGTTTTTAGACTTAGAAATCTGTGAGTGTTCAACATGAGTTGAGACTACTCATAGAATTGATGGGTGTTTTTCCCTACTTTCAAGTATGTATCTGACATTTCATTTGAATGTGGTAAGAGACAGAGTTTCAGTTACGGGATTAGAGGTTACATGCCCAAACCAAGTTTGAGCTTAAGCCTATTTCTGTTCCTTCTTTTGGTCGAAGCTGTAGGTTAGTTTGGCCCCAAAATTCATATAATTATCTGATAATGTGAATCCCTGTAGGTGCAGCTTAGTCTATCACTGTCTTATCTAAAACTGAGTTACAGGAGCACCAAGTAAAATCATTATCTACTAGTTCACTTGCTCTGGAAAAAAAAAAAAATTAACAACTAGCTCCGGAAATCCCAGAGTTCCTCTCTGAAAGAGGAAGAACACTTCATAGGAACTTCTGAGCTCTGTTTCTTTATTGTCTGTCTCCTCATGCCACCCCCCTGCCATTCTGAAAAGGATTGAATTTGAGGTGTTGGTGGTTTGACATGCTGGAAGGAGGCCTGGAGTACAGAAACCTGATGCTATGAATTTTAGTTCACTGTAGTTCTCCAAGCATTTCATAGTTTGCTGCTCTCACCAAACACATAGTGAGCTAATCCTTTGTCAGTTACAGCCTTTCAGAATGCAAATGTTTGGTTTGTCACAACTCTCTGCTCTGGTTTTCCTGCCAAGCTCTTAGGCAAGAGTTTCCTTAGCCCAGTTACAGCAAGCAGCATCAAGAGCCACATTGGCCATTTGCTAGAGACTACATCCTGTTACTAGATGCAGGGCTTTGTATGTGGGAGCATAAAACTGGTCCCATGTAGCTAACAGTGTAGGGCATGCGAAGAAACAGTAAATGTTGCCTTTATAGAAGGGAGAGGCATGTATCTCTTAGCTGTTGTGAGGATGCTTTTCTGAACAAGTCTAAACTGACTGCTGCTGTGACTGAAAGACTGTAGCCTACAGACAATACTGTGAAGAGTGTTTATGATGTTTCCTTAAATTGCCTTCCTATGGCATGTTTTTCACATTGTTGCATGGCAAGACTTAGGCAGAACATTTGCACAAAAGGGTGCTAGTAAGTGGATAATGCTTCCTTGTACAGTTTCTGTTCTGCAACTAACCTTGTTTGCCCTTGTGGGGGAGGGGGGTAGGGAATCTTGTCAAATGGAAGACTGTTGCTGAGGAGAAAATTGTTCAGGGACAAGTCTTGTCTCACCTTCCAGATCAGATTTCTAGCACGCCTTTCTTCTAGTGTGTACAAGCCATGCACACCTAAATAATTAGACTAAAATGGATAAACTCCTGTAACTTCAGTGGAGAAGTCTTCTTGTTTAGCTGGTGCTGCATTGGTGCTCAGGTTTTGTAGAGTTCCTGGGTTCATCAGTTAGACCAAACTGACCTCAGGTTCTGCGGCAGTTCCCTGGAGTTGTAACTGAAGGCATGTGAGAAACCAGCCAGGTCATCCTGGCTGTTCAGTTACATACCCAGTTAGATAGCCATTGGAAGCTTCTTGGCTTGTACAAGCATTAAGATTGAAATGAATTGAAGGACAGCCTGTATTTTAAGTGTTAATAAACTAAAGCAGTGCCCTGCTGGGTTTGGTTTAAGAGCTAGTGCTTCTAGACTTCAGTGAGGAGCTTCTCTTGCTTACCCTGCACAATTCTCTGCTTATTAAACAAGCTATAAATCTTTCTTCTCTAATTGCTGTATATTGAGGTGCTTTAGGTGAGCAGCTTGTCTTGGATGGCAGGACTACTATATTCTTGTCTCCTAGTAAAGATTCACAGCTGATACAGGTAAACTGCCTGTGTCAGATCCAGTGCTGGCATGTCCCAAAATAGAGACAACCACTTTAACAGTGTTAGGAAAAAAAATCAGTAAGATCATCAGCTGAGTGGCAAATCCTCACAGGGCTCCCATGAAGGTGAAGACTGCTCTATAGAAGCACACTGTGGGTGGGGAGAAGTGCTGATAAAGAACTAGGGCTTTATTCTGCACCCTTTCTGAGTTTTTAAGTACTTTCCCTGTAATTTCAATCTGCTTTGCTTTTCATTTTCTTTGTGTTTAGGAAGGGCTGTGAGAAACTGGTCTATTTTTTTATCTATTTAATGTTGTCTCTTGTGTGACTAAAATGGTGGCAGGGGTACTACTAAAAAAAAAAATGCTTGCTTGGTTTGTCCCCTGTTGTATGTGGCCCCCTCTCTTCTTACCGTTCTGAAAATGAGGGAGGCTTTCTGATAGAAAACAAACTGATACCATGCTCTAGGGGCAATTCATGGCTGTAGAAACTCTATGTACTGAATGATTGTATCTTGCTGCTGTTCATAATGATTCAAAACCTGTAAATACTTGCTGCTGGGTTACAGATCTGCTTTACTTAGGCTCTCACCTTCTCTCGTTCCCAGGTCTGCAGAAACGTTCAGTGGAGAACTGTCATTCAATCAGACACTTTGAAAACTCTTTCGTTGTTGAGACAAAGATCTGTCAACAGTGAAGGGTGTTGGATGGGAGGTGACTAGTTCACACCTTCATTGAGAAGTCTGAGCATTAGACGTTGACTTCTTAAATTAAAATGTGCAGTGATAATCAAAAGCCTTATGCATTTTCTGTGTATTGCTTGTATTTCAAAAGACAAAGTCACCATTTCAGCTTTCTTTGATCCTTGGTATAACTTTTTAGTTATCTCATGTAAAACTTAAATTTGAGTAAGGTTTTTTTTTTAGAAGGTTAATATCAGTTTATCTGTTGAATGTGTTTGATTTAGTGTAATCTGGGAATGGCAGAAAAATATATATATATATATAAAAAAATGTTAACCAATTCCTTGGCTGGAACCAATTCTGTTCACCTTAACTTTCACAGAATGATTAATATTAATAATCTGTGGTTTGCACATCTTGTGTAGTTCTGTAGAATAGCTCTGCACTCCGTATCCTGGCTAAAAAACCTTCTGATGTGTATCATTAAAGGTTTATTTTAACTACCATGTGTGAAGCATGTAAAATCCAAACTCAGTGATCATAAACCTTTAACACTACCCTATTTCATTTTGTGCAATTACTGTATTGAATTTGTATGTATATTTGGAACCTTCCCCGAGCTTACGTTTAATTCTTCTACCTTTGTTTGGTTTTGTGCTATTTAGTTGTTAGATTCAGATAGAGTTGCTCTTAAAGCTTGTCAGTATTTTTGATTATGAATTTGTTTATCCTGTAACTTCCTATTTCAAGAATCTGTTCTGGTATAGCTCACTTGTGAATGTGACTGTAGTTGTAAACTTAAATTACTCTGGCTTATATAAACTTTTTAGATCAACTTTTTATGAGCAAGTAGTGTTACTACTGCAGTCAGAGCATTGTTCTTTTTTTTGAAAGCTGCAGTATAAAGATAATGAAGAGTTAGTGTCCTGCAGTTGATGAACTTGAGAGTTTTATTAAGGGACTTTATATTGGCATAAATTCTGCAACCCTATAATAAATGTTTCTCTAAAACTTTGGCGTTTGTGTGACTTCATGGTGCTCGGAGGCAAGAGTGCAGTATGCTGGTATATGGCCCACGTGGGAGAAGTGATGGTTATAGGCCTGGGGCAGCATGCAGTGCTGTCCCCTCTTACCCTGGCCTTTTTTTTTTTTTTTTCAGCTTGTGAAGCCAAATTTCCTCTTCCTGTTGTTATGGAAATGCTTTGTGGTGCAAAAGGAACTTGGGCAATAGGGGGAAGAAAAGACATCTTGCTTCAGACTTGATCCCCCAAGGGGCAATTCTCAGTGATGTTTAGTGCTGTGAACTGAATCCATTGAGCGGAGTTCCTGGCATGGGGGCAGTCATTTGTGGTGTAGCAAAGGAAAGATGCATTCTGTAACTCACCCATTTGAACATTGCTGTTGATGAGGCTGGTGATTAAAGGTTTGCTTGTCTTACTAACACTGCTGTAAATATACAGAGAAATTTTTTTAGCCTATCATAATAGATGAAGGCATCAGAGGGTTAATTAACAGCTTACTGTAACACCTTTCAGCATTTACCCATGAGCTTTGCTGTGCTTTAAGCTCAGAGTTGCAAGGGTGCTGTGGTGAAATTTCTTTGGTTGCTCAGAGAGCTAAAGTGTGTACTGCACCTTTCTGGCTTTCCTGGAAAGTGACTTGGCCTATACAGCTGGCATTAAAAGAGTAAGCAGGCTTTCTGTGCTAAGAACTGGGAAGTGAGAAGTGACTGTAGGAGTAGCTGCTCTCAGTCATTGTTTATGAAACCATGCAGAGGAAGGGAGTAGAGCGCAGCTCCTGGGCAGTAGGGGATTCTCCTGCCTTGTCTTGGAAAATAATGCAGCTCTTCTTCTCCTGAGGTGTATGGTGAGGCAATGCAGAGGATGTGTCCCAAAAGTAGGGCTTTGGTTTGCTTGGCTCTAAAATAGTAAGTGTAGGAGAGTATTTCACTATGTACTTAAATTTTCTGAAATACAATGCTGTAGAAAGCTCTTAATTATTGTCACTGAGAGTCACGTATGCTTTACTGAAAGAGGTACGTGTTACTGGGGGAAGTAGCTGCACTGACAATTTCCTGCTACAGACTTGCTATGTGCTTGGGCAAGTTACCATCATCATGATTTCCTCCTCCTCCGGATTGTCTGAGAGGATAACCAGGGTGGGTTGGCTGTCTTGTTTGTTTTGGTAGTCTTGAGTAGAAGGGTTTGGAAACGTGTTAGTTGCAGAGTGCTCGAAGCATCTGCTTGCAGTGTTGAGGTTTGACTTTCCTGAAAACAAATTACAGGAATTCTTCCTTCCAGCTCTGAGCGACTGTGCAGTGGATGGCTCTTGCTGTACAAGCCTTTAACCTGCTGGCTACCTTAAGACATCTAACAGGAATGCTAGACATGCTTCCAGATTGAAACTGTTTCAGCCTTTTACCTTTGTCTGGTAAAGATTTTAGAAGAAACGAAGACAGTTCCTTAAGAGCTTATTAGATGTTCTAGGCAATAAGCCAGGGTCTGTTCAAAGGAACAGATTGTTCTTACCTGCTTGGTGCTCTTGCACCGAGAAAGCTGCTGAAGTTTTGGTCATGCGCGTGGCGTGCTAGGCTTATTATCTGTCCCTAATCATTTTATGCTGAGGGCTGGCATTCACATCAAAGGACTGCAGTTTCAAGGTTGCTTCTGTGAATACAGCTAGTACTCCAGGAGTCTTCTAATGCTGTCTCTGAGTAGTTCCTGTGTTCAGCTGGTCTGTAGTAGCAGGAGAGAGGGCGTGAGCCAGAGGAGTCCTTTGCACCAGTAGATGGCACAGGCAGCAAGCACTTGGGCATCAAGTGTGTATAACTGATAAAAACTTGGTGTATTTATTCTAACATACAGGTCTTCAGGTATTTTGCCAATACTAAACCTAAAAATGGTTTGAGGAAAGCTTCCTATAGGTGATGGTCAGTGTCTTTGCTTAGTTTTTATCTATAGTAAAGAACACTTCTGTAATACTACTGCAACCTGTGTAAAACCCTGTTAGTTATCAGAGTAAGACTGTGCTTCAAACATGGGTGTGGTAACTGAAGGGATAACATTACCAAGATGCAAATGCAAACTTATTTACTCTGGTAGCTTCTGTTTACCGGTGTGCTTACTGAAAAAGCAACTGGTGTGCACAGGACAATCGGCAGTATCTGTGCGCTTGCTTATTGACAAATTATGCTAGCTTGCAGGTTATTTTTCTGACACAGTATGTTTTAGATAAAAGCTTTAAATACCTTTATGAATGTTAAGCTGACAATCCGGCACTTTGGATGATTCTTTTCCCAGCATTACGTGTGAGGTTTTTTTCAAGTTTAAATACTCTAGTTGGAAAGACCCATGAGAAAAATCACATTTAAGAACAAACTTGCATTTGTTGCTTGGAGGAGATGCTGTTGACCTTTGCAGAAGCCTGATGACTTTCTGTCTGAGTGTGACTGGTAAGATGTGGGCTGCTGGTGGTGGTGGTGTGTATGTGACAGAAACTTCCATTAGAGTAGGTGCCAGTCTATACTGGAAGTTCAGAGTTTCCTTCAGTCTGACTTCGTAAAAATTCATAGGAATTAAGCTGTTATTTGCATATATAAATACCTTGAGATGAAGATCCAGGGAAGAAAAAATGGGGACAGTGTGGAGACCTTTGAAAGACATACCGAGACCTCAACCCGGTATGAAATAGAGCTTTAGCACCTCAGCCTTGATAAACTGATTGTCTAAAAGCGAGACAGTTTTCCCAGTAAGCTCAGCTCTGTACTATGGACTGTTGCAGCACAGCCATGCTTAGTATGGTTGTGAAAAACTCTCACCTCACACCCACAGCAAAAGTTGCAGTGTATATATGCAGATGCCTGCAAGACAAAGAGCCTGCTAGGACTTCAGCAAGACTGGGCTGACTTGTGGACTTCATTAGCTCCTGGTGTTACAGGGAAAGCCATCAGAACCAAAGACGTGCTCAGCAGAGTTTATGGTGAATGATGGCAGAAATGTCAGAGCGCTGAAATCGGCTCTGAATTTCCCTGAGAAAAATTCTGGTTTGCTATTTTTAAATCGTCCTTCTATGTCTGGGATTTGTTCTTCCCCAACTGCTTCAGCTCTGCGTGCAGCAGGGTGGGCTGAGTTGGGCAGTCCCCCTGTTAATGAGCGAGCAGCTGTCAGCTTTAGATTTTGTAGGTTGATGCTTTTGTTTCTTGGTCTTCTCTGAAGTACTCGGGAAGGCTAGAAAGAAAAACATTATGATCTTTAACTAAAGACAGCCTCTTTCCAACCTACCACTTCCCTGATCTGCTGCATTTCATCTCGCGTTCTCCTAACATGCCCCAAGCTAAAAAAAAAAATCGTAGAACAGAGGAGAACAGTTGTAGGGCCAAAAAAAAGGCAGTCCACAAAGCCTCTGCAGTGGCACAGTAGCTAGCCATGCGGCTGAATTACCACTCTGGGAAGTCTGAGCTCGAGGTCAGGCTTGGAAAGATTAAAGCTGCTTTGACTGTCCTAATTTTAAGCCGTGTGGGGGATGGCTTGGCTGCCAGCTATGGCACAGAGCCCAAATGCTAGCACTGATTGAAGCTTCGAGGCTGCAACCAAAATAATTATAATATGTATAATTACAGTCACATTATTTCATTAAAATGATTTCTTCATTATGTGTATATATTTGTGATATTACCTAGGCAATATGAATGGGTGTATTTCCTGCCATGAGAATAATTAAAGATTCTCCACCTAGCACTCCACCTCCAAAGGAAATTATTTCTTATAGTTCAACTGTTTTGTTTACTCCAGTGTATTTTTTCTCTGTTTGTCCTGTGACACCTCCGAGTTCTTCATTAACAAATGTGAATTTACTGTCTTAAAAGTCATTCTGACTGTGGATGTAGAGGCGGCGTGTCTGTTACAGAAGGATTCAGGTTCTCACGAGCTGTTCCATTTTAGGGCTTGGTGATGGCTGAAGCTGTTCTGGGTTAAGCCTGTGTGTGGGCACCTGATTGTGGAACAAGGACCTTCCTCCAAACCTAATCCCTTGTTGGAGTGGAACCAGGTGCTTGTATTCTGGAGTGAGAGCGCCGGCATGTGAGATTCATCAGGAATAGATCCATGGATAGGGAAACCTACAGTTTCCACTTGGTGCTGAAAAATCCGTGGGGAGGAAAGGGATGTGTAGGGGGTTTTGGTTCTGTGGGATGGCGATACCAGTGGTAACTGCACTCTGACTAGACGATAAGCAATGTGGTTTCTCTGCAGTTGGCGGTCGTAGCTTCTTTGTCATCTCATATTCTCAGCCCCTTTCAGTAGTTAATCCTTAATGCTTAGAAAAAGAAAAGGGATGTAGAAGCCACCATTTGGGCTACCTTTACTGGTGTGCTTTATCACCTGGTGTGAAGTTGGAAGCAGTTATGGCTTTGCCTTCTCACGTCACCATTAAAAAAAAAAAAAAGGGCTGGAGGGGAATCAGACTTCGACACAAAGTAAACGATAGCACTTCTGTGGTTGTGAGCTGAGCCGTAACTGCTGGCTTTTCACATAAGTCTGTAGTCTCAAAAGAAATTAAAGTACTTCTGCGTATCTGGTACATCTGTGCTGCAGTGTAAGCTGCTTTCCTTGATGTCTGAGTTCTTTCTGCTCTTGTCAAAGCTTCAGTGTTACTGCTTTTGACAATTCATAAACCACCACTCAATCGGGTGGGTATCTGGATGGCTGAGAAGCAGGAATGATGCTCCAAAGACAGTCTCCTTACATTACTATCTGCCTGAAAGTGTTTTTGTATTGGTAAAGGTTTGTGGGGGTGGAGGTAGCTAGGAAGTAGATGTGTATATGGCTTGAGGAGAGCTTGTACCTAGAATTGCTGACTGCTGGTGTACCTCAGAGGCCCAATTTTCATCACAGATTAAGATCCTGGATTTTCAAGATCTCAGCAACTTTTGTATTTCTTCTATAAATACCCTATTTGCATATATACTGGGTATGTGCATTTATCTTTTTGCAGACTCACGATATTTGTCGTTTCTTAATGGAGCTAATGGTTTCCCTCTACAAAACTCTTCTTTTTTTTTCTCAGCATCGTTTGATTTTCTTCCTCTTCTGTGTTTTCATTTACTTTTTTTTTCAAAAACAACCAACCAAAAACCGCTTGCCAAAAAACCTCTAGTGCTACAAAGGAAAGATGGGTCCTTGCTGCAAAGCTGGGATCTACAACAGAACACTGATGTTCGGGTGAGTTGGTGCCTGTGCTCTGATCTGTGCCCCGATCTCCTACAGAAAAGCATCACCCCCTCATAGGGGAGGTGGTTAGAGGGGACCTGGTTTGCCCCATTGCTCTCGCACGCCATTCCACGTAGAAGAGGTCATGCTGGTTGTGGCTTTTGCCCCGAGAAGCAGGGGCATGTTCTTTGAAGGTGTAAAATCTCAGCTTTGCAGCATTGCTTTTGTTATCCATCCTTTTGCATTTGAGCAGCCAGTGTTGTGATCCCCCATCTGGTATTTCTGCCAAGGGCTACTTACTTTGATGCAAATGGAGGCAAACTCACCCTCGTGAGGCCCTTGCAAATGCTAACTGCCAGCCCTTGAGGGCTCGGCACTGAGCTGTGTGTGCTTTGGCCCAGCGCTGGTCTTAGACCTGGTGTTGAGCCAGCACAGGAATACCTTCCAGTTGCCAAATATGATTCAGAGTGAGCTTCAGAAATGCATGGACGTGCCGTAGTGCAACAAAACAACTGAGGGCAAAACCCATCAGTAACGAAGTCGTCAGTGGGGCTTGAATCTGGGATTTCTTCAGGTCTGTGTGTTTAGTTCAGTGCTTGTGTACAGTCTTCAGCCCACTTATTTCTATAGTTTACAGTCAGGTTTTTTATTTCTTTTCAACTTCTGAATATGTCTGACCAGTTTGGTGTCAAGTTGGCTTTAGTGACATGCAGTTGGGTGCTGGCAGTGCTGCCTGGGCAGCGGGTGTATCTCCAAAGGGATTTTGATGTTGAGAAACAATCTTCCCTTATGCTGAGCTTGGGGGGTTTGACCAGTCGCCAAACAAAGTGCTCTTGGGTAATGGGAGAAGACCTTAAAATTAAGCGCTCTGGAGCATTGCCCGCGTTATGTGGCTGCAGAGGGTTGTGCACCCATGGGAAGCGAGGCGGTTGTTCAGCGCTGTCTTGCATCCCAGTGAGCAGTGGGATTATTTGCCCCACACCAAACCATCCTGCTTCCCCATCCATGGCAGCTCCAGCGGTTGCATCCCTCCCGCGTGCTGGGCAGACGCGCAGCGTGGTGTGTCTGGCCCCGGTGGGGAGAGCACCCGGGGGCTGAGGCACGGAGGGGTGACCTGCTCCCGGGGGGACCATGCCACGTCCCTTGTACTGGTAAAAGGGAACTGGTTGTAAGACATTTCCAAGAATTTGTAGCAGTATTTTTAAGGACACCCCTGTCCCGTGGCCAGCATGACCCCTGGAGCCTGTTGTAGCCCATGGCTTTCTTTAAGTATGATAACGTAATGGGGGGCTGGTGGGTAAATACCTCCTTTGCTGCCCTAAAGGGAGAACGTGGCCTCGTCCCAAGCCAGTGGCTGCTGTAGAAGATCCCACTGAAGCAGGAGGCAACAAAAGACGTTCTGAGCTAGATGCCACCAGGGCTTTGAAGTCCCCTGGGTGATGCCTGGGCTGGGTCAGCCAGGGGCAAACAAGCCCAGAGGGAGAAACTTTGGACGAAGGAACTGGCAGGAACAGCACTGCACCAGCAAGGGCAGTGGTGCTGCTGCTGTCTTTGGGCTTGTGATGGTGCTGCTCTGGGTTTTATAGAGTGTTGGCCAACAGGAGCAGACTGGGATGTGGGGCTTTGATGGTGAGTGTTAATTCAGTTAAATAAGAAACCTGTCATTAAAGTAGAAACTCAAAGCTGTATGAGTTCTAGCTTCTGTTTTACCTAGGTCTCCTGGGAACTTTCTCTCTAGCTGCACAGACCTCTGTCAGACCACAGGGAGTTACCATTTCTTTAAATATCAACAACGCCACGTAATAGTGGAGTTTGTGCAAGATAATGGCACTGAATCATAGGACTGATAAATGTGCTGACAGCAGATTAGAACAACTACTCGGCCAAGACAAGAGTTTGGGTGGATTTGCAACTTTAAAAAAAGAGTTTTTTCCCTTGGAACTCGTGGGAGGGTGAGCAGGGAGGCGAAGCTGGCTGTGGGATGCTTGGAGCAGACCGCTGGCAGCTGCACATTGCAGTTGGTAAAAGCCGTGACCTTCACTTAGCTGGAGCCCCACCAAGATACTCCCTTCTTACATCACCGTTCAGCCCACTGGGAAAATGGGTAGGCAGGTCAGTTAAAGAGGTTTGTTAATTCTCACAATACGTTATGACAATCGGTTACGTCATTTGTGTTCATCCTATCTTTGTTAGTTGTCTTGGTTTTTCTTTTTTTTTTTTTTTTTTCCACTGCTGAATTCTAGGTTTAGGGGGGGGAAAAAGTGGGTGTGGAAAGCAGCTTCAGCAGAGTGGCATCAAAAATTATAATCTTGTCGATTGTAGCTCAACCACTTGCTAACCATAGCGGTACCTAACCTCCAAGAGGCTTCTTTTTTTCCCCCTCCCTTTAACTTTATGTTGGCACCGCTGCGTATGCCCAGACAGAGCACTGGCTCTGAGTGGGATGAGGATTCTTTTTGAGGTCTAACTCATGCTGAAACAGGCTCTGGGGATATCTGGGCATGTTGCAGGACTCGCTTTCTCAGAGGTAGCCATCGCTCAGTCGTCACTCACACATGGACAGGATGGAGATCCTTAAAATGGAGTGCTAAATGCCACCAGAAAAACTCCACCTAAGCCCTGCCAGCAGCTGGGGATGTTTATGGAGTGTATCCCGCCTTGGTTTGACGTAAGATACAGAAATAGAGCTGGAAGCAGGAACAAGCACCCAGGTCTTCCCCTTTGAGGAGACAGCACTAACCACCAGAAGTCACATTTGTGTCTGTTCCTCATACCCAGGACCAGTCTACTGGGCTCTGATCTTTTCTTTTTTACCTCCCACTGCTTTGATGGAAGAGCTGAGACTATCCTCATACAGACTAGCCAAGGGCATTTTCCTAGTAGAGGAAATGGGGATTCAAATCCCCTCTTAAATTAAGGACAAGTTTTAACCATTTTCCTTCCTTCTTAGGCAAGGACTATACTTACAGGGAGGTGCAGCAACAGCCTTACCCTTTCCCCATGTTTTAGGACCAGGGTACACTCCTCCCAGAGAGATTCAGGTGATGCTGAGTTGTTAGAAACGCCAGTCCTACATTAAATCTAGCCTTTACTGTTTTGGATGCATGCACCTGACCCTGGATCAAGCACCTCCTTCTGCTGGCTCGAGGTTGCTCTTTGAGGAGGACAAGGATGATGACAATCCTGAAAGAAGATATATTGGTGTCCAAAAGCAGCCTCTGTTACAGCCAGAGATTATTCCTAAATGCAGTGCAAGTCTTAGGAGCCTGCCAGGCCAACAAGGCGTGCAGTCATTCCCCTTGTAGCTACTGGAAGCACGATGAGAAAGGACATTTTTCTTGCTTCTTTCTTGTGGTTGCCCTGGCTCTGGTGGAGCTGACCCTTGGGCAAGGGTTGAGCCTTCAGGAGACTGCACCAAGGCCACCCCATCGCATCAGCTGAGCTAATCCAAAAATACGATGGTGTCCATCCCTGTTTCCTCCTGGGAAGGTCAGTGTTTTTATTAATGGAAATTACTGAGCCTGCTGGTGTCAGCAGGAGTTTTTGCGTGGAGTTCAATCTCAGGAGATAAGGAACAGTGTAAAAAGTAGGAGAAAAATGAAAAGGTGTTGAGGGTAATTGGTTAGTATTGAGAGACCACGGATGAGTCTTTAACAGAGCAGAAAACATTAAAGAAACACTGGAGGAAAGAACTGATGATAAGCAAAACAGATCCCTGTACCTCTGACTGCTTGTTTCAACTGGAATGTCATGTTTTCCCCCCAAATTTCCCAAATATTCTCCTTTGTGGCATATTTTTCTTTTAATTTTTGAGAAATTCAGAGAGTCTCCCTCTACTTCAGCAGTGTTACCCATCCAGGTAAATTCTGAAGTGCAAATCACTGTGTTAGAGAGAAGGCTGAGTGAAACGGGTTAATCCGATGGTAGTTGCTGGTCCCAACAAATTCATGACAGTGGTGAGTGGAGGTACCAAAACAGCTGTTGCAGATGTGTTCTGGGGTTTTATTGCTATTATTTTGTTCTTGATGGCTTTAAGTAACTGGGTGTCTTTTCAAAATCGGATCTGTCGGCCACTAATGTATATCACAGAGATTGCATTTATATAAAGCTCAGTTTATCAGCCCAAATACTGAAGCTGTTCTTCACCGGCAGCGTGAACCGGGCACTGTCCAGACAGCTCCAGCTTATCTGCTCTCTTTTTGTCAGGTCATTTATCAAACCATCTCTGACAAGTTTTTATCTTTTTGTTTTTGTACTGGATGGGGCTGACTTGTATCTGGATCACTGGCTGTGGTTTGGTTTGGGGGGTGGTGGTATTTTTTTGTTGTTGTTTTTTGTTTTGGTTTTTTTTTTTAGTTACTGATGTCTGAGGAGTGGTGTCCAGCAGCGCTGTGTTTGATGCTCTGTGCACCTTTATGGCCAGCGAGCTTTTCTGGTGACAATACTAATTTTTAATCTCTAACAGCAAAGTGAAAAAGGAAGTAAACAGTGAAGTAAAAAGTGTCAATGTTTGCTGCTCCTGCAGCCATAACTGGAGCAGGAAAATCTAACACTGGCTACAGAGAAATGGGGAGTCTTCTCAGGACACTGAGCAACCAAATGACAAAATAGCAAATAAAATCTAGTGCTGATAAAAGAAGTGTAAGGGGGAAAAATTCTGCTTAGGTAAGAGGAGCTGCAAATCAGCCCTTTTCACACAGAAAGGAGACTTTTTGAGTTACGTGGGTAGCTCACGGGCAATGGCTGGTGATGGCAGAGGCGATGAAGACGATGGAAATGTTGGAGGACCGGTGCTGTGGCCATCAGCACGTGGCTCTGCTCCCACCTCGGGTGGCAGCCGCGGGGGCAGGAGGTGCCTGCGGGTCCCGAGCATGGGTGAGAACTCGCCTCTGCCAGGGCACAAGTCGCGCAGAGGAGGTGAAAAGGGAACCGGCTGCTCGTGGTGCAAGAGGAACAGACACCCAACCATGTTGTCAGGCAGCCAGCTCAAAGCAACAGCGGTATGTTTCCAAGCAGTGTATGTGTAACCAAAATTCATTGCCACCGGACTTCAGGGATCGGGGGGTTCAGGTGTATGTTGGTCAAGCAGGTTGGAAAAGAGCTTTTCATGGCTCTGGAGAGCGATGCTTTCAGCGCAGCTGCAGGAAGCCTCACAACCAGCGGCTGAAGACAGCTGTTACCTGGGCAGGATTGCTGCCCACAGCCTGGCATTTGAATGCTCTCCCCAAGCCCACCATCGGCAGCAAATGAGCCGCTTCAGCCGTCTCTGATCAGGCTCGACGTGACCATCTTGTGGAGGTCCAGAGAGAACAAGAAGAGGGGCAGGCGCAGGCTCCCCCACTTCCGTGGCAGCTTCAGTCTCAAAGTGCAAAAAACCAACCAAAAACCCCAAAAAAACCCCGTCATGTCTTTTCTCGTGATGACAGTGACACAAAGGAAGCCCGAGGTGTGATGAAATCGTCCGCAGATGTTGCAGGCAGCGCTTGCACTTTCCACGGCATGTGGGTTCGGAGGCGCGTGGCTGTGTGGGAGTCGATGGAAACGGGGGGGGGGGGCTGCGATGTGTGGCATTCGGAAACACACCGAGAGCTCTGTTTCCACCCAGAACTCTGTCGTCCTCATTCGCCTTGCTTCACATATGAATAAGACTTCCCCCAAAAACCTGATGCTGCTTCTGAACAGCTTAAGGTCCCCAAGCGTCCCCATTAGCATCCCATAGAGACTTCCCCTGGGTCTGCGCTGTTGCCACAATACCTTTTCTTTTGGCCTAGCTCAAATTAAACCTAACTGTCGAAAAACCACTTGTCACTTCGGCACAAAGTCAGCCGGCGAGGTTGTTGGCAGAGATCGCGGTGCTTTGCTTCTCAGCAGTAACAACTCTCTCAGGGGAGAGGTGCTTCTTGAGCAACCAGAGAAAGTACTTCATGCAGAATAAAGGGGATATTTTGGGTTGGTTTTTTTTCTTTCAGTTGGTTTCTCATTCAGATTCCCAATCCAGTGCTGCAAACCAGATTTATTATTTAAAAGGCTTTCTGGAGAAATGATTTCCATGGGAATATCAGCTTCTGAACAGGCTAACCGCGAACTGCAGGCAAAGCTGAGCAAAGTCCAGGTGAAGAATTGGATCTTGCCTAGCACACAGCTTGAAGCCGGGCACAAAAGCGATCAAATAGTAATTGCTCTGGGCTGCTGCAGTGGCTGGGCATCCCTCGTCTTCTCCAAACCTCCTGTGTGCCACGTGCCGTCCTCGCTTGAGGCTTCCTTGAGTGGCAGAAACGCAGCAGAGCATCATTCTGCTGGCGTGTGATTGCACCGGCTCTGGAGCGTGGGCTGGGATCGTGGATCTTGCGCCATCGAAAGGGCATGAAAATACACCTTCTGTTAATCAAAGTAATACCTTGATTCTCCAGATGTCTGTGGCACCATCAGCCAAGGGCTTGTGAGACCTCCGGGATGGAGAGCGTGGCCCAAGCAAATCCCACCTGGAGCAGAGGTGCCCTGGCAGGAGGTGGGCAGGCAAGTCTCTCCGGAATTCGGCTCATACGAGCTACCGCGACTATTACACCCGACTTCCTGTAAAAAGAGACTGTTAATACTAATATGAATAAACCACATTGCTATGGCAGCGGGGGAAACGGCTCGTGTTGCACCCACAGTATTTTCTAGGTGGCAAAATTTAACCTATTGAGGTGTTTCATATTGAACAAGTTCTGAACTTCTGACACCACTTTATGTAACATCTTTTTCCCTCAGAAGCTAAAAGTAGCTCTGGGGGATTGTACCGGGCCATCCTGCTCACCTCCGACGTGGCTGGGCATGGGGGACAGCGGCCAGAAAGGACGGTGATGGGCTTGTGCCGGTGCTGGCCTTCAGCTGTAGGAATTCCTGTTGGCTTGGTAAACCTCCCATGGGGGGCAGATGAGCTGCTGCAGTTTGCAACAGTGTGTTTTGTCCCTTTGCAAGCCAGCGTTTTGCTTTTCTCCCCCATGCAAGAAGGAGGTTAAAATTTTGAAAAGGCATCTAAAATGTTCTGCAGGTGCTTGAGAGGTGTCAGCAATCCAAGTGCTGCCATGTGTTGGTCCATGTGTTTATTGGTGATGCAGGCAGTTGCAGAGGGGAGAGAATTGTATTTAAAACTTGTTTTTTAAAAAAGGATTTTTTAATTGTATACAATAGGAAATAAAAAAAATAAATATTTTTTCATTGCTGTGAACAACTTACAATGTGCTGCGTGGTTTCCATGAATTAGCAGTGCTTACTCAGCTGACACACTCGGGTGCAGACACACTGGCTCAGACTTCTGTAGGGACGGGGTGGTGGGAGTTTTGTTTTATTATATAGAAGGGGTTTTAAAAAGCAGAAAAGTCTGTGCTCCAACAGTCTCTGGTATTCGCATCATTTTTCTACAAAATATATATTTTTTTATAAATTAAATCTATAAAACCACATTTGCATTAAATAAAACCTAATACCGTCACAGTATTTTTACATTTCGAAATGTAACATTTCATATGTTCACAGAAAAATAAATTTTACAAGAAGGTGCAAATGAAATACCAGTCAAGCCCAAAGCTTCTGTCGTAAGGAAATTATTCTTAAAAATACATCCACCTTTGAACCTTCCTTAAAAATCTCTCGTAGCCCGTTGGGTGGCACCTTTGACTTTGCTTATTATAGTGAGTTCTCATTACAGTAAACTTCAGAAAGGTTTGGTTCTTCTGACAGTGTTTTAATCACGCTGCTGTTAATAAAGAGTAGATGTGATGGCGCAGGGTCAGTTATCAATGAAAAGGAAATAACCTGCCCCATCTTTGGTGAGAAGAGAAGCTGAAAGGCTTGATGAACATCTAGCCTGAATAAATACCCTTGAAGCATGGCCCTGTGGTTAAAACTTATTCAAGGCAGCCATATGGCTTCAAACCATAAGGCTTTCGAGCCAGAAATGGGAACTGATAGTAGAAAAATAGTGTCTGGACACTTGAGTGACTTTGTGATTTGGGGATATGCCATTTGCTACACCCCAAAGTGGAGGCTTGGTTAATTAATTAAATGACAAGTCCTTTGGGGCCACCTTATGCTCCTCACCCTGAGGTCACCGTGGCTTGAGGCAGGCTCTTGGCTCTCTTTATAGAAATTAGTCACAGTTGGATTGTCTTTTGCTTCAGAAATAAAACAGCAAAACCCCCAAATCTTTGCTGCCTCTTGCTGAAGCCAGGGTGTGTGACCAGGACGTGGCTGGGTAATGGCCCCACCGGTGGCAGTGGGGCACAGCGTCACCTCTCGCCACGGGTCCCCATCCTCCCACTGCGAAAGCTGCCGGCTTCTGCCGGCCCAGCTTAGAAATAGGGCCTGTGGGGATTACGTGGTGTTATTTATATTCAGAGAAAATTTGCAACCGAAGTACTAAATCAACATATTTTTGGTCAGGTTTGGGTTTGGGGGGGGAGGTTGGATTTTTTCCAACCCTCACTGAAATCAGCTCGTCTGAGTCATCGTTCTCAGTGTCCCGGGGAAAAAAAAATTGGGCCAAACCCCAAGATACGGTGAACATTTGAAGTCCTGGCAACCATCTGGGGAAGGCCAGTGCTAGTAGTCCATGGCGTCCTCCCTGAGCACATCTCTGGAGTGCTTCCTCACGTAACTGAGGTTGTGGAGCTGAATGCTGTCTTGCAAATCCTGCCTGGAAAGGCGTCTCCTGAACTCATCTGTAGTAAAGTAGTAGATGACTGGGTCCACACAGGAGTTCAAGCTGGCAAGGCACAAAGCTACAACGTGGAACACTGAGATCACCTTCTGGACGCACCCGTTTTTAATCTTTTTGGTTTTGACAAAGAAATCTAGTGGAAAGCTGATATGATAAGGTGCAAAGCAAATCAGAAATACCAGAGCACAGGTGAGAATCATCTTTAAAGCCTTTTTTTTCTCTCCGAGGTCATGTGAAGCAGAATTTTTTTCTTTTAGTGATAAGATAGTCTTCCATGAGCAGTAAAGGATGATGAGTAGGGGTGTCACGAACCCCACCAATTCGCCTATCGTCATCATTGCGATGGAGATGGGAAGGTCAACTTCCTTTACGGGGAGATCCACAAAACAGGTGTTTTTAGCATCCTGGTGAAGTCTGAGAAGCGGGAAAGGCAAACAGCCAACGCAGACCACAACCCACCCAACGATGCTGATATACACATCACAGATGCGTCTGCAGTCGCTGAATTTGAATGGGTGCATAAGAAACAAATACCGTCTTACGCTGATGCAAACCAAGAAGTAGATGCTTGCATACATATTGACGTACTTCAGGTAGAAGCAAAGCATGCAGAGACCTCCTCCAAATTCCCACGTCCCGGTCAAGTAGTAGAAAATCCTCAGGGGCAAGGACAAAACCTGCGATAGGTCGGCAATGGCTAAATTGATCATAAATATTACGGCTCTTTTAGTCTCTTTCATGTACCCATAAAAGACCCACAAAGCTAACGTGTTTCCTATCAGTCCAGGGATCAGGATGAAAGTGTACGTAATCGCATAGTAGGGCTTGAGGTCTGTTTCGGTGCAGGTCGAACTGTTTGTCATGGTTGTGCTCCAGATCCGTGCTCAGCCCCGGCATGATAACATGTTCCTCACTCCCGTCCTGCAACCAGGTTGTCGGTGCTTAAATGAAAAGGTCCAGCCCTGGCATCCATGTGTGAGGGTTTGGCTACCAGATCATCGTGTTCACTCTGGAGAGGAGCTTGCTTATGGGGTGAGTGAGTTAATGGAAGTCCTGCTGGTGTGCTTTGCTCATGCTCTTTGTCAGAAGCGACCAGACCTTACTCTACTCGCTTGCCGGATTGACAGGGAGGGGATCCACACCGAGAAACGCATCGTCGTGTGCCAAAGCAGTCGAGAGACTTTGCCACTGGAGCCGCCCCTCTGTCACCTTTTGGGTGACATTTCAGCCACTTCTCTCAACGCAGGAGTTTGACAACCGACGTGGCCCCGCAGCTGAAAGACAGAAAGGTGCAGTTATAGCGCTGTGGGGAGACATGGGTCTTACACAGCAACGCATGCAGGAAAGCTTGCAAGAGCAGTAGGAGCATCTCTCTAGCAGAAACCTACTGCGAGTTGCATCTGTGGTGGTCAGCTCTTCTCCTGCCTAACAAGCGCCATGCCTCGGCCAGTGAAGGGAAGTGTAAAACCACAGAGGAATAAATAGAAAAGGTGTTTAATTGCTGCTACCGAAGAGCCTCCCGTGCTGCACCAGCAAGCAGAAGCCCAGTCACAGCGCCTGTTTTAACTTGCTGGCAGGTTTCTGCAGCTGCATCTTTCCCAGCTTCAGCTTTTCGGTCCGAATCTCCCTTCGCCTCCGGTTGCGTTCGTTTCCCCATGCCCGAGCGTGCGGCCAGCGCAGAGATGCTCCGGCGAGCACCGTGCCTGCATCCCTTCTGGCTGCCCGGCCGCGGGCAGAGGGATACTCCCACCTCACACAGCACTCGTGAGTTTAACACTCCCCTGGTCCTCCCAGGAAAGCCCTTCAGAAACTTCCCACCCTCCCCATGGCTCTAGACAGTCAAGAAGATGACAGCAAAATCTGCTCCTTATATCAATGAGCCTGACACGCACCTGAGATACAAACATTTTCCACCGCTGCAGCCGCTGCTGCTGCAGCACAGACTGGAAGTCCCAAGTCAGTGGCTTTCACTGAACCGGGGTCAACTTTTTCATTTCTCTTTCATAAATAGAATATAAAACATACTTGCATGCAAGCAAGGACAACTGGCCCACTTATTAAACACCTTTTGCTGCAGAACTACCTGCACGATACTAAATTTTACTTTCTTACAACTGCTTTTTCTAAGCCTTTCCTTCACTCATCCTGCACATGTGACTGCTGTGGCTGTTGGAAATACTAGATATTGTCACTAAGGTGACTATAGGTGGACTTTATTTTAAAATTGTTTGCATGGTAAGCAGCTGATATTGCCTGAATCTGTTAGACCAAAAAAAACCCCAACCAGATCTGATAAATATAGAGGAAATTCAGATCTCTGTCCAGACTCTCTCAGGTTTGCCTTTTGCTTCAGCATGAAGAATTAACCTACAGGTCTAAGTGGGAAAATTTTGTAGGTACCAACCAAGATGCTAAAGGCACATTTATAAAGGCAAAATTATATCCTGCTGCAATCCCTGATGTTTTTTTCCTGTACTTTGAGGTATAGGCATTAAAATGTGAACATTTATTAATGAAGCCAATGTTCAACACTTGCCGGTGTGATTGCACCGAAGCTTTGAAGTAGCTTTGAATGGAAACAGAAAATCTTCAGCAAAAGGAAACAGTTCGGGGGGGCAGCTTTTCTGCATCTATTTGTGTAGTTTCTCTTGCATACCACTGAGTAACGAGTCCAGTGAGACTGAGATGTCTTCCTTTCTTCCAGGGAGCCAGCATCTAACATGACCAGTAGAGCAAAACGGCTTGTGAAATACTCCCGTTGTTAAACTTCAGCAGCGACGATTAACAAGCCGTAGAGTTATTTAGCCTTCTGTTCAAAGACTTTCCAATTCTTTTATTAATTCTCCACCCAACTTCCGATGCACAAACCTGCACAACTAATTCTAGCAATGTGAGTAATCTCTTCGTCGTGCAGGAAAACTAATTGGTGCTCACCTACTCGTCACTGGTGGGTAACTTGGGCCAAGGGGTTCGGCTTCCATTTGCTGGCACTTGACTGGCACGAGTAACTGGGAGGGGATTTCGGATGTGGCTGAGTTTCAGCAGGACCTGTTATACCCTGGGGTTACCTGGGCTTCAGAGCTCGCCCTCGGCACCTGGTTAACCCCTCGTGGGCTTCCAGACAGCAGCGTCTGCTTTGGACGGGTTCCTCCCTTCTCCTCTGTACCGCGATGGATCCAAACCAGTTGGCCAAAACCAGTCCATCCTCCCCAAATGCTCAGAAATTGCCTCGCTGGGCTTGAAAAAATGATGAGTCTGTTACAGCAAACTCCTCAGCATGATGTGTCCGGGCTTCGCATCCAGGTCCGGGTCCTGCCGGGGTGTCCGAGCAAAACAACCGCGTTGTAGGTCCCTGGGCTGTGCCCGGGCAGCAGGATCAGGGCACCGGCGCGCGGCTGCATCCTCTCACTCCCGGAGAGCTCCTCTATTCCTCTTGGCTTCCCAGGTACCATGTCCCCTAAGACGTGAGCAGCCTGCCCAGCAGAGCAAGTGGGTGGCCTGTGAGGAGCTGCACAGCTTTGCCTTGGCTTGATTTTCACTTTTTTTTTTTTTTTTTCACCCAGAACATCTCAACTTCTTGCCTAAAGTTTGCTCTGAAGTGCCAGCAGCGAGGAGCTCAGGTGACTTTGCGGTGCCGTCGCTCTCTGCCCACGCAGGTGTCCCGCTCCTGCAGACGCACGTGTGCCCAGCTGGCATCGCTCCTGGGAACGCTGCTCCGGTAGGGCTACGCCTGGCTGGGGAGCATCTCGGGGCGTTTGCAAGATAAACCCCTAAACCCGCATCACACAGCTCTTCCTTCCAGTGACTTTTTTAAATACTTTTTTTTTTTTTTTTCAAGCAAGCTTGTCTTTCCTCTTATCTCTTGCCCAGGGGCTCCTATCAGTGAGTCAGGGAGGCTGAATCATGCTCCTTTCCCTCTGGCTGCATCCCCTGGGTGGGTAAATCCACCCCACCTCCATCACTGGGCCATGAGACGTGCAAAGGGAAGGACAAGGTGCAGTCCCAGCCCATCTGTCCACAGCCCAATGCACACCCACATGTACACCCACGTGCACACCGGCATTTTTCCTGCTGCCCTCCCAGTGCCTACATTTCCCCGTCTCCAATCCACAGCAACTTTCCTGCAACACCATCCTCTGCTCCCTCCAGCCCGGCCCCAGGGCAGAAAAGTGCTCGCAGCACCTTCTGTCTCTCCCTGGGGCTGCAAATCCATGGCAGGAGGGGTCCCAGAAAGCCAGCTAAAGCCAGGGAGCAGCGAGGGTGCTTGCCCAGAGCCCCCAGAAACACCCCTGGGAGAGCAGCCACCCTTGGGGGGGGGGGTGGGTGGGTAAAACACTGCAATGTAAAAACTACGCTTTGGAAATCCCAAGCAGTAACATTGCGAAGTTCAGCCAAATGTGCTATGTAAAAACCAGCAGGATGCTAAAAAAAGCTCCAGAAAGAGGAAATTTTGTTTCTCATGCTCTGCGCTCGGTTCCCCTCAGCGCAGGGGGCTGGCTGCAGCAGTAGGTGCGAGACTCTCCCCAGGCACGGCTTCTTTCTTCCCCTGAATGGTTTTTTCCTCCCCTATTTTGCCAAGGAGACCTCACAGTCGGCCACATCAGGGCACTACATGAAGATTTCTCCGTTGTACTTAATGAGTCAGAAACACCAGCTCAGTTTTGTAGCCAGCCTTGACAACCAGGGCTTGTTAACACTTGTTAAAGCTGGGCACGTATTGTGCAAAGTATTTTCTATATGCTGAAGGGCAGCCGTATATCCATATGCTCCGCGTGAACAAGCGCGGATGCGGGAGCAGTCGCTTCCAGCCGCAACACCCGTGGGCCTGGGATGCAGAGGGGCTCTGCCCCATGCCCACATCAGAGCCCATCACACCCTCCCTGGGTGATCAAACCTCTCACCTGAGGATGGTTAGAACTACCCAGGTGAGCCCAGATCCCTCGTTAGCAAATCCTGTGGGTTTTATCCAAGGAAACAAAGCCCCAGCAGCTCTTAAAACCCAGCTCAGGGGTGGGGAGGCTCTTAAACCACTTGTGGGGGAAAGCAGCCTGTGGCCAGGCACTGTTTGTCGGTGCTGCCCCTCCTGCAGCTTCATGTTTGGTTCTCTCTTGGAGCTCAGATCCTTAGGGAATCTGGGATGCTGCCCAACACCTCCTGCTCCCTCCCAGAACCAGGGTAAAGATCAGTCTGGCCGGATCCTGCCCTCGAGCACCGTTCTTGCAGGGACTGCTGCTGGCCCAGGTGAGCGGCGGGTGCGCAGGCACCCCGTGTTTGGTGTGGGGCTGCTACTTATGCCGTAAAATCACGGAAAGCCTTTGGCAGAGGAGATTTGGGCAGAGCAGGAGCTGGTGCTGCCCTGGGCACCTGGGTGTCATCTGCTGACTTACCCTTTTTTGGGGAGGCTTGGCTGTGCTGCTGATCAGGTCCTCTCTTCTATTTTTCCTCCTCCTTTGTGGCCTAAAATAAAGGGAGAATGTGCGTGGGGGTAATTTTAAATAGAAATTTAGTTTCCTGCTGAAGGTGCTCGAGCAGAGGTGGTGCGGTGGTGGCTCTGACCCTTCCCGGGTGGATGCCAGGGATGTGGGGACACGGGAGCCGGCTCGGGCACCGGAGCAGGGCAGCAGTGTCCTGCGCTGGGCTTCTCCCAGTAACCACTTGTTTTCTCTGTCGTCTGAAGTGCTGCTGCCCTATTTTGGCAGTGATAACTACTGATAGTAATAATTAACTGCAAGTAGAAATACAAACCTGATTATTGTGTAGGACTGCTTTTTAGTTCCTTTAAAAAAATGTCGGGGGGAGGATAAAGGCTTTTCTCCCTTGAAGCAGTTTTCTGGTAGATATTTAGGGTTTATATCTTCTTCTGTAGGAGCAATGTTGCCTCTTGCTTTGCTAACTGTGCAGATTTCTCTCTTTTATTTTCTCTATGGTGGCGTCTGCCCACAGAGGCTGCAGGTTTTGTGTTAGGCATCCTCAGGGCCTCCTGTGTTTTGCTGTGCTTGTCCTGACCCAGTGGGAACCCTGAGCCCCTGCCTGCCTTACCCCAGGCCGGGTACCAGCAGCCTCCAGAGCATCCCTCCCCTCGCCCAGCATCTGTTCTGCACCTCACACCAGGCATACTCTGAGTTGCCGTAATATATTTGCTAATGCCGCGTTTGCAGAGTAATACGGATGAGAGCAGCTTTGTCCTTTTGACTCAGTTGCAGAGTACCAGAGCAAGTGCCTGTTCATCCCATCCAATTTCTGTGGTTACCTGAAATGTGAGTCACTAAAGGTGGTGAAAGTTTGTTCCAGGGGAAAAAAAAAAAAAAGCAGGGAAACAGCCAAGATTTTACAGGTTAGGACTGTGGGGCATTGGCACAGTGGAATGAAAAGGTTTCTTCCTATTTGTTCTTTCATTCATTTCTCATTTGCTCATTATTAAGGTAACAGTGTTTCCCTGGGATGCCTGCCCTCTGCCTTGCCCTTGCTCCCTGCCGTTCCACCCATGTCCGTGTCCGGAGGAGCGGCAGAGCTGCCAGCATCTGCTTGAGGAAGACTCCTCCTCTGGTTCTGAAATTTTGGGAAGGGGCTGTGGGGCTGGAGCCCTGGGGAGCTCACTGGGAAGAGGGGCTGGGCTGCGGCGGTGGGGGACCGGCTGCCTGCTGGTGGGTGGTGAAGTCAGGCAGGCAGCTGGGGACACCAGGGGGATTTGGGCTGGGTAAATTCCAAGAATATGCAGGAAAAAATAAATGCTCCAGTTTAATGCCGTGTGAAATATGCTGCTTTTGCCTTTTAATCCTTTGCAAAAGCTCTTGTCCTCCCTTCTTAATATTTATCCCGGTTAAAAAAAGGAGAATAAGCCCAGAGCAGCAGTGCTGTGTATTAGCCTAATCCCCTGCCCCTCTTCTCCCTCCCTGGTGTCCCTAGTAGATGAGCATGGTAACAAGCACCAAAGCTGCCCGTTTTCCACCCAAACGGTCAGCGCGTGCCCCGCGGGGACGCGTAGCCATGTGCCTGCGCTCCCCGGGCCGTGAGCAGCGGTGGTGGCACAGACGACCCTGCCTCCTCCTCCTCTTCCTCCCTCCCCGTGTTCTTGCAGTTCAGTGGAAAATTGCCAGTGGAAAGCCAGCGTACTGCCTCTCGTGAGGAACAGGCCGTTTAAGAAAATCCATTGGACAAATAACGGCGAGACGAACCCAAGTGAGACCCGGAGTAATGAGTAAATCGGAGGAGTTATCCCTCTGCTTGGGGAGATGGGGCTGTACTCAAAAAAAAACCTGCTGACAGACGTGTCCCTTTACAAGCAGCTGTGGGTTTTGCAAAGGTTAAGAACTGCTGCAGTTGGCGTTTTTCTTAAACGCAGCTTCTCAATACTCATGTAACCATAATAGAAATACGGTTTGAAACTTCACGGCTGGCTGTTCTGGCTTCAGCCGTACCCTTCCTCTCCCTCAGATACACAGAGCATCTCGTCAGCACGCACAGGAGCTCGCTCTTCTGATAAATGGCGATACTGGCTCCTCTCCCACACCCGGCCTTAGCCTGCATCTCTTCGCTTCTACTCATTTAGTTTTGGAGATTTGTGGGGGTCGGTCATTACCGCTGCACCCTCCTGCCTCTGGGCTGGGTGTCCCCATCCCCTCTTGGCACTTCCAGCGCGACTTAAAAAAGGCACCAAGTCTATGTAGCAATAATCCAAAAAAAAAGGACAACTTCAAACCCATTAGCCTAAACCAAAAATAACCGGGGATAAGACTATCGGTCCTACCTTTGTCGTCTCGGCGGACTGCTCTGGTGTGACTCCGTGGGTGCTGGCAGCGGATCCAACCGGCAGCGGATCCAACCCCTCTCGATGTGCAAAGCAAAAGTGCAACTGCCGGGAGCGGAACCCTCCCCGGCCGGCAGTGCTTCTGCGCTGCTCCTCCCGCCCCTGGTCTCCGCTGGCCCTGACCCTTTTTCTTTCTTTTTTTTTTTATTTTTGTGGTTAAATATCTATATATGTAAAGGCGCTGTTGGTTTCGGGGTGTTTTGGAAACTGCCGGCGTGGCACGGCAATGGCTGTTTGGAGAGAGGCTGTTGGGGCGAGAGGTGGTGGGTGGCCCGGGGGGGGGGTCGAGACCCCAGCAGCACCCGGCTGAAGCGGCGCAGGGTCCCACGGGCAAGCGCCTGCTGGTTGAGTCCCCTTCCGCTAAGGACAGCGAGCTAACGAGGCTGATGAAGTGAGATGCTTTAGCGATTAGGTTCCTCTCCCTTCTCCAGCTTTCTGGGAAAGGTTCCTTCGCTCTCATCTGGATGGTTTTTATCCCCACGCTGCAGGTCCCTCTACCCGGTGTTTTGGGGGGGGGGGGGGGGGCTT
>JANZLQ010000040.1:22626813-22702356 GCA_026212715.1 Elanus axillaris
CCCCCCCCCCCCACCAGAACGGCACTTTGAACCTGGTCCTGGTCCGGTTTGGGCTTCCCCAAAACCAGGAGGTTCTCCACGGTCACTATTTTCTTATTCGGTGGATTTTCACAGCTCGTGAGGAGCAAACCAGGGCCAGAGCCAAGGACTCTTCTCTTCCAAAGGAATGCTTGTGCCATGAAGCGGTGTCACCCACCACCGTGTTCCCGAGTCCCGGCGGATCCCGGCTCGGCACCCGGTGGGTGCTCGGCACCCGGTGGGTGCTCGGCAGGCGATGGCTATCGGCAGAGGGCGGTGCTGGCCACCGTGCGGTGACTTTATGCTCGATTTTGAAAAGTAGTGCTTCTGTAGTTATCCACCTGGGGCCTCCAGCTCAAGAAGTATTGAAAAAAAAATAATCTTTTTTTAAGATCGAGAGGGATCGAGGATTCTTGATTTAATTGGCTATTTTGAAAAAAGGGACTTTTTTTTTTAACTATTCCCGTAGCGATTCAATCTGAAATTATTTGCGACTTTTTAATTTGCATTTATTGATTCTTCTTGCGTGTCTGCTTAGGAGAACAGGACTGACTTTGCAGTGTGACTTGGGGAGAAGGTTGCGGCTCTGCAGAAGGGGCTGCAAGAGCCAGGCAGTGCGGTCGCAGCAGGTACCAGGGCTCAGGGACACCTACTCCTTTAAAGCGTTATCAATTTACCCGTATAACAATTCCAGCTTATAGCAGGGTTTTGTAGCCCTATGTACTTTTTCATTGTGGTTTATAGGAAATTAATCCCTTGGGCACACCGTGGGCTTTTTATAGCCTCCGAGTGTGCCAGGCTGCTCCTCGCTGAGCCTTTGCAGCCTGTACCTCCTGAAACACGTGGGTGCTTGCCTGTTTTTCAGCAGCTAGTCCTCCTGCTAGTTAAAGCTTCTAGCCTTTTTTTTGAAGCCTGCTGATTACTTAATGTGCCTTAATTAATCTTGTGGGGGAGCTAGAGCTTTCAGCACTGTGGGATCTTTGCTGCAGAGTTGTCCCCTTGGGATGGATTAATCTGCTGATGCTTTTGGACTAGAAGCGGCGGAGGTTTGGGGTTTATTGCTTCAATGGGGCTTGCTGCAGAGTCTCCTGGGAGATGTGCTGAGACCTCGGTGGAGGAGGCTGGCTCAGTTCACAGTAGTTCCGGAGCGTTTCTGTAATTGCAATGGGATCTGGGATGCAAAACTTTCCCCAGGCTTGTCAGCAGCCTCTGCCATGCACTCTCACACTTTGTAAAGTGTTTTTACTGTAGTGATTTAAATAAAACCCTTTTATTATTAAAAAAAAAAAAAAAACAACCCACAAAAAAACCCAAACATGATGTAAAACCTGCCAGTCCCCAGGCTCTGCCCCTGCCTGGCCAGCCTTTCCCTGTGTGACCCTGGCACCCCCCTTATTCCCACAGGGACCGCAGGGGATGGTTTGGACACCGCTTTAATAGACAACAAAATTGAGGCCAGTCCCAAGAATAAGGGTCGTACCAAACCCCCATGGCTGAACAGCCCCTGGGCTCTGGAGATGTTGTCCTTTTTTTTTTTCCCGATCAAACATACTGCTCAATTTTGCACTTTCATTTCCGCAGAAGCCAGCCTATTTATAAGAAAGCATAGCCTGTGCTTGGGGCAGCGAGTGTATTTACTGTACGGATAGATTTTTTTTTTATTTCAAGAACACCTCTCAGAGCATAACCATATCCTGTTTTGCTGGCGCCGTGCTCTGCGTGCAGCCGGTGTGCATTGCCACCAGCATCCATCCAGGAACTGTCGCATGCAGCGGTGCCGGCTCAGCCCCTTCCCAGGGTGCGTGGGTGGGAGCCCAAGGGTGCCTTTCCCAGCAGCTGATTGCCGGTCTCCGAGTCGAGCCGTTCCCTGGCACAGGGTGCACAGTGACAGCACTGGCCGGACCCTCCCCAAACCTGCCATAGTTGAAGCCACCAAAAATCAGGAGAACTTGGAGCTGGGCACCAAAACACGAAGCAGTTATTTTATAGTATAAAATAAATTTTTTCTAATGCTTATATTTTTTTCTTACATTACTTATATTTTATCTTACACTTTTTTACCTTACAAAAATTGGAAATTCTCAGTTCCTCTAAGCTTGTGCTTCGTGACCTTGCAGGAGATCCTCAAAACCAGCTAAGCTCTTTCTGGTCTGCGCTGACAGGCTATAATAGAAATAACTCCCGAGAATAGTTGCATGTCTGTCTTTTCTCTGCCGACGGCTGGGGACGTTTTGCTCGGTGACGACCCCGGAGGAGCTCGGGGAAGGGCAGGAGCGTGTTTGCAGAGGGGGAGCAGGCGCGGGGCCCTGGTCCCGCTGCCCACGGGTGTGCTGGGCTCTCGCCCGCAGCTCCCAGCATCAGCAGGGCTCGCAGGCAGCCAGGGATGCAGCCCTGCTGCTTTCACTGCGCCCAGGGCTGAAAAGTTCTGGATTTTCTTCTCTAGCCTTGGTGCCTGCCCTATCCGCCTACAGTAGGGAAATTCTCTTTAAAAAACAAAAAAATTCCCCTGTTTAGAGGAGGCCGGAGCGATTGGTATGGCAATTCCTGCTGGACTTGCTGACTGCTGCAAGGTTAGAGGCTTTGACTGTTGCTTGGAGGAGAGTTAACACGGTGTTGAATGCAGCTGCGGCATTGACGCAGAATTCCCAAAACCCTTTCCCTTGTGCCGTGAACAGGACCCTGCAGTGCAGGAGGGACTGTTGGACGTCCCAGGGTCTCACTGTGTAACACCAGTGACTTGGTCTTGCAGGGTGTTGCCAGCTGAGCCCGTGAATCTAAAAAATTGGACTTGGGTCCGATGAAATCATGACTGTCTGGAAAAGTGCTTCCTGGCTCAGCTTGGTTTCAAGCAGCAAAATTTGCTTTCTGTACGTTTAGATTGCACTTAGAGTTGAAGTTGTTGTGTTTGTTCCTTTGCCAGGCGCAGTGCTTTCCCCCCCTCTTCGGCACGAGGTGGGTGGATGGAGAAGCAGCTCGTTGCCAGCAGCGGTGGCTGTTAGCACCGTGCCAAAAACCATCGGAGTCTGAGTCTCGCTACTGGGTAGGTGCTGCGAGCTCTGCCGAGAGCCGAGGCTGAGTGGTTTTCCAGAGGCAAAGTCACTTTCCTGGGGCTGGACTGGAAGCATGTGGTCACAGAGGCAGGAAAAAGGTATTTTTAGCAAAGAGAAAAGCGACCTTCCCTCCTTCCTTGCAGAGCCCTAGAATGTTGTGCACAAGGGACATCTCGGATATTCCCAAGCACTGCATAATTCTAGTGTAGCTTGTGTGCAGGGGTGTATGTGTCTATGGACAGACACGCATATATAAAAGCAACTAAGCAGTTCTAGCCAAAGCCAGTCATAAAGGATTAAGCCATATAGAATAATTAATTGCATGTGAAAAGCTCAGGATACGTGGACGTCGTCGGTGCCGGCAGAGGTCTGGCTCCCGCTTTGCTCTGCCTGCTGCTGCAGCCTCTCGCCCTTCCCATGAGGGCAGTTCTGGAGCAAAACCTCCTGCCAGCACGCCTTGCCGGGGAGGAAATCATCGCAGCCAAAATAGTCACCAGCAGCTTATCGGTCGGAGCTCTCGGGCCGGCTGAGGCCGTCTGGCACACCGATCCCGGAGCATCGTGTCATGGATTCATCCCTATGAAGAGCTGAGGGTGGTACGCGGGACCGCGAGTGCCCCGGGCGAGGGATGTGCTCTTGGTGCTGTTGCCACTGGATGTGTTCGCGAGAGCATGGCCGGGGTCTGGAATGACCTGGAAGTTTCCCTTACCTGAAAATTAATGAGGCTAAAGCACCGCCACTGGGGTTATTACCGGCTGGTTTTGCCATGTGAATAAAAGGTTTAATGCCCACAGGTAATGGCTTTGGGAAAAATCCTGAAAAGCTCCTAATTTACCCTGTACTTGCTTCCCCCACACGTCAGCTCCCAGTCCCTTCCTCTCCCTTCTCTTCAACTTGAGCTTTTGCCTTGTAAGAAGTTAGCTCACGCCTCGGCAAAGCAAATCCTCAACGCAGCAGCTCTTTATCGAAATCTTCCTGGGGACGCTGTAGAGCCAGACATCCCCCCCAGCCTGCTCTGACCTCCTGCCCCTGATAACCCCCCAGCTCCTGCATCTCCACACCGGGGACCAGCAGCATCCCTGTCCGTCTGTCCCGAGAGCTCTGGCTGACCCCAAATCCCCGCAGTTTGGGTGCCGGTGCCCGGCCAGGGCGTTTGTAGTAGCGGGATTTGGTGGACTGTGATAAAACAGGAGGGCTGGCAGGCGTCTTGTGGCCTCTGAAGGGCAAAAAGCACTGGTCTGCACTGGAAAAGGATATTTCCTCAGGGTTCAGTTTGCATTAAACCCAGCGAAATCCTTGCTATGCAATGCGTCTAACCCAGAAAGGGATTTTTCTGCTGTATTTCTAATGCAAACTGCGGTGCAGGCAAGCCCGAGGGGCAGCCTGAGTAAGGGTTGCTGTTGTGTTTCCACGTGACAGATTAGTGAGAGCTTTTGGGTTGCTTTCTCTTTCCTGGGTTTTTTTGGAAGGGGGAAGCTGCATTGCAGAAACTTCAGAAAAGCTGTGCAATCTGAAAACAAGCGGGCAAATTCCCAGTGGTAACTGGAACTACTGGGAAACGTGGAGCTGGTGCTGCCAGGAAGGTCAAAGCCATAACACGGGCTTCGCAGTCAGGCAGTCGGACTTATAAATATCCATCTGTGGTTATTGAGGGCTACCTGGATGTCCATCCCAGCTACTCAGGGTTGTACCATTCCCAAAAGACACGGGCTAAAAACCACGCTCCCGGTTAAGGTGCTGGTGGTGTGACTTGTCCTGTCTGTGGCAGCTGCCTGGAACCGGGGCTTGCCAGCCACGGCATCGGTGAGGTTTTGCTTGGGTTTCCTGTTTTGCCTGCACACGTTACTGGGTTTGTGCCAGGGTTTTTTTTTTTTTCAGCCCTGAAAACTTTTTTCTTTTTTTTTTTCTTCTCCCCTGCCCCCAAGCAAACAAGGAAAATGTGTCATTTTGTTGGGGCTGTTTGGTTTGGCGTTTGGTTTTGTTTTTTTTTTTGAGAGGAAGAGGAGATTTGGGACAGTGAGCTGCAGGGCAGCATGTTTTCTGCTCATCTCTGGCACACTAAGTACCAAAGCAAATCCCTCCAGGTTATCTGGATCTCCCCTCATCTTTCTAAGAGTGGCCTTGGCAACGCAAGGGTAAACCCCTGCCCACTCTGTGCTTCCCAGAAATGCTTTACGAGTTGGCAATGTGCATCCAGTCATCGGCAAAGCTGTTTTCTATCAACCCCCTTCTGCCTATGTTTACTTATATAATTCCCCGAGGGGTTTTTGGCATCGCCATCATCAATGTCTTGGCCCACAAGGAGGAAACCTCGCAGCCCTCGTGCTGGCCACTGTGCAAGGGGCTGCGGTGGCAACGGGGCCTCTCGGAGCCCCAGACTGGGGTCCCCCCTCTGCAGATTTTACCCTTGCTCTGAGAGCAGACACGGTGCATAATGAGACTATTTACAAGCACTTAAAATAATACCCGTGATACTAAAATATGTGCTGAGGTCATTTTATTTCCTCCCGAGTTTGAAGCTTTAAGGATGCACTTTGGTCAGTTTTGTAAACTTTTCTCGGTACCTAGTGAGGGCTGGGACCTTTTCTGGTTTTTGAAGCAAAACTGAGAGGCTTGGGTAACATCTTAATCTGTAACCACAGGCTTTAGCAAAATGCCAAATAACACAAGGCTCCTAATAACACAAGAGGCAGCAAGGCCAAATACTAGTCCTCCTTTCTGCTGCTTGTGCCAGGTCTCTGTGAGTAAACGCGCCTTGGGAGATGTCCTTCATCCTTCTTTGCTCGCCGCATATCCAGTTACAGTCTGTTTTCCAAGCATTCATCCCCTCACAATGAGTTGAGCATCCTGTAGCTCCCAGGAGCCAGGCAGACTCCTTGCTCAGCTCTGGTTGCCTTTTTCGGTACCGTGAGCTGAGCCCAGTTCACTTGAAAACTCCCTTTAACACTGATGTGGATATAGGTTAATACTTTTTGCTTGATATATGTTGGTCAAGTTATAGTCTTGCAGTCCAGATTAGGCTAGATTAGGTCCAGATGATTGATTCTTGCAATGGAAAGAGGTTCAGTTTACATGGAGATAAGTAATTGTCCTGATCTAGAGCCTCACACGAGTGTGTCAGATGCTGTAAGTCATCATGGGCCACCGGTAGCTGTGGTTGGAGCTGCAACTCCCCTGGTGCTACCTGCCCAAGCTGTGCTGAGGCTGAGCCGCCTGCTTACACCTAAGGATTCAGAAGGGCTTTCAAAAATGACAAATATGTAGAAGCACTGAAACAGCAGAAACGAGAGGGACCTGAACTCGGCTGCAGTTCAGCACAGGAGAAGTACGGGCATCGGTGATGGCTGTTGTGGGTATTTTAACAATATCGTGATGGAGAACACTGTAAGGCAAACAGTCCCCAGCAGCAATAGAACCAGCAAGACTTTTTGCATCAAAACGTCCCTCTAGGTCAGATCCTGGCATCTGTTGTGCACAAGGGTAATTCAAGACTTATTTGGAGACCTAACGCAATCTTCACTCAAGCTATAAGAAGCACGTACATGGACAGAAATGGCTTATGTTTCAAGAGATGGACTCCAGCAGAAGCTCATCGGGTGGCATGGGGGGGATTTCCATGCTGTTTATTCGGCCGAAGAACTTGGGAAGAGACCAAAACTTAAAGCGCGGAAGATTTCTCTTCATACGAATATCGTGGCCGGTTTCGGTGATGGAGAGGCGACTCCCGCGGCGTGTGAACCAAGCCCGCAGGGCAGCACAGCTGTGGTGCAGCAGCTGGTCCTGGAATTCGGAGGTCATGAAGTAGTAAAGGACCGGATCCAGGCAGCAGTTGAGGCTCGCCAGGCAGAGGGAGATGGGGTGGAAGCGGAGCGTGCTCCTGTGAACGGCACAGTCCTGGATGATGTTCTCTATCACCATCATGAAGAAAGGGAAGTTGATGTGGTAGGGGGTGAAGCAGATGAAGAAGACGGCCGCGCACATCAAGACCATGCGCAAAGCCTTCTGCTTCTCGCTAGTGTTTTGCAGCTGCGTTGGACACTCCCGCAGGGACTGCCACATCTTCCAAGTGCAGTAGGCAATGATGCCGAAGGGGATGACAAACCCAAACAGCTCCGCTACCGTCACCAGCGCAATGGAGGCTCCTGGGCTCAGCTGCTTCACCCCCAGGTCTGAGAAGCATGTGTTTGTGCTGTTGGACAAGGCTGGGCTCCTCACTATGAGCAGGGGTAAGCACGCTGCCCCGACGAAGAGCCAGACGGCAGCGCTGATGGCTGCATCGTACCGCCGCTTCCAGTCCTTGGCTTTGAAGGGATGGAGGAGGAAGAGGTACCGCTGGATGCTGATGCAGGTGAGGAAGCAAATGCTGGCGTACATGTTGAGATACTTCAGGTAGAAGCAAACCTGGCAAAGAAAACTTCCAAATGGCCACGTGTGGTTTATGTAGTAATACATCCGTAAGGGCAGCGAGAGGACGTGAGCCAGGTCGGCCACGGCCAGGTTGATCATGAAGATGACGGCTTTGCTCTTCTTGCTGATGAAGCGGCACAAGACCCATAAGGCAGCGCTGTTTGCCAGGAGGCCGGGGATGAATATGATGGTGTACGTGGTGGCGTACAGGGTGGACTGGAAGGACATCTGGGGATCGGTGCAGTTCCCGGAGGACACGTTGCTCTCCATCTCAGCTGAGTCTCTTCGCTCATGGGGTGATTAAGGCGGGTGGAGGGTTTCTGTAGGGAGTAAAAACAGATGCTGTAAAGCCAAAAACTCTCCAGTATTTCCCCACATGGAGTAACTGCACTTCAGAAGAGTAAGTTCTGTGTAGGGGTGTGTACTGCGTATGTGTGCGGGTGTATGTGCAAGGTGGGGGGTGGGAAGGGTGCAGAGCCAGACCCTGCTTACAGGCAGCAATCCCGAGCATCTTCCACGCAGCTCCTGTCAGACGCGCTCTGCGGGATTTCATGCTCTGTCACCCCCTAAGGCGATGCCACCATGACAGTGACACTTCAGTTGAGCTCTGGAGCATTAATCTCTTTATTGCTAATGCCAGAGAGCTTCTTCAGCTCCCTGGGGTTTTTTCGGGATCACTTTGGCATATAGTTTTCTGTCAAACTCCCATCACATCGCTGCTCTCTGATATGTCTACAAGCAATTTCAGGGAGACTGTAAATAAATAGGGACTTTAAAATGGATCTAGACACTGTCTTTTCTGATCTATGTAAAGATCCAATACGAATCGTCAGTGCGGGCAATAATTAGCATCAGCAAACGATGGTGCTGGCAGGCAGCCGACCTGAGCAGAGGCCAGTGGGAGAGGTGCAGACAGATCTATCAGAGCTCTGGCTCCAGATTTAAGGCTGGGTTTATAAACTAATAGCTGGCCGAACACATGCCAGTTGCCCTGCTGGCCCTGCTAACTCAATTCCGGCACTCATGGCACATTGTGCAGGCATCGTGTTGTAGCAACAGAAATTATCCTACAGCGGCAGTTCAGGACATGAAAGAAGATGAATGCATCTGTCTTTTAGTTGGAGTAGAAAACCTTTTCATCCATTTACCCATTTCACCTCATCTAGTCAGCGCTGAGAATACTAGTGGGTCAGGAGGAGTTCACAGATACTCCCGCAGCTCTCCGGAGAGGTGATGGATTTTGCCATTCGCGAGCAAAGCCCATGAGGAAAGGGTCTGTTCTTTTGGGAAGAGGCAATTCAGCAGCAGCAGATTACAAACCAAGGGCCTGTAGCATCATCTGCAACAAAACAGTGCAATTTTCCCCTTGGAGATGGAGCCTGTAGCTGCCTGCAAGGTGTCAGGCAGCTGCTTTTCCCTTCCCGGAGCGCAGAGCCTGATCTGGCAGAGCCCCGAGCACCTCTTGCTATTGCCACCGAGCCCTTCAACAGTGGTATTTAATTAAAAAGCAGCCAGTGGTGCTGTTTCCCACAGCCCTGAGCCTGGCGTTTGCCACAGGGATGGATTTCTAAAAGCTAATCGCTCGCAGCGGGGACGGGGTTTCTGCACAGAGCCTGGCATTGCTTAGGAGGCACAGGATGAAGGCTCCTCTACCCTGATCTTCCTCACCTAGGCAGCTCTCCAGAGGGGTTGCCACGTTTTCGGTTTCAGGAGGAAGGTTATATATTTATATACACATATATATACAGTTATATATATAAAACATAGCCAGCAGCCTCTTGGCTGGCTGCCCACCGCCCACACCTCTGATGCGAGAAGGAAGGGTCGGTGCATTTACCCCCATTTCTGTGCACGTGCGGTGCTGACACTCTGCTTTCTGATCCGAGCCTTGGCCAAACTGCCTTTTCCCATTTGCTTATTTCTCCAGGGTTTGGCTGGAGAAAAAAAAAAAAAAAGCAAGGCTGAAGTGAAGCCCTGCCTGCAGACAGGCTGCTGGGCTAGTGCACCTTTTGGCTACTGCCTGGGCTTGAGCCAGCAGCCCTGGGTCGGAGGTTTCCGATTTCTCCAACAAGCCGGGATGAGGCAGGGAAACAGGGACATCTGTCACAATGGGACAGTGGGAGATGAAACCCTTTGGTCCCCGCAGCATCCCCGTGTGCACCTCACCTGCCTGAAAACCCACGAGGGGCTCGTGCTCGGCCGGTGCCCTTGGCACCGAGTCTGTTCAACCCTGGAAAAGCGGCAGCGGGACAGCTTGTCTTCACATCCCTGCAAAAAAATGGGGAGGGAAAACTGCCGGGGAGCGTGGGGAATGCTGCTCTTCCCAGCTCTTGTCGCAGCCTTCCAGTGACAGAAGTGGCACTTGCTGCTCTGGGCTTGTCATAAGGATTATAAAGTGCCCGGTGTCCCATCATCTCCCTGCTGCGTGTCTCGGCCAAATCCTAAACCTTGTCCCTGCGGGTGCGACCGTGGGGAGCCTCCTTGCTAGTTTTCTCCATTTTTTGGCTTTTTCTAGGAGTGCCTGTTTCTCAGCGGGAGGGCCAGGCATCACTCCTGGTACCCGATACTTTTGGTTTGGAGGTGAGAGTGCTTGTCAGGGCACCTGGCAAGAAAGCAGCGGGGAGCTCCCCGCCGAGCCCCCGCTGGTCTGGGTTCAGGCCAGCGCTCGTTCCCTACAACGCTTCCTGAAAGGGTCAAATTAGTTATTTATTATTGTTTTTCAGTTTTCGCCTTCCCTCCCGCCTGCGCCTTGCCCCAAGCCCCTCCAGCTCCCCCCGTGTTTTGCTGCCGGTGTCAGGGCAGAGACGCTCCCGTGGGCTTTGGCGGGGGGGGATTGTCCAGCGACTTTATAAAGCTTGTACAGAACACTCCCTGCCATTCCTTGATTGTTTTCCTACTTCATCTACGCATGGATTTATACACAGGCAGGAGCAGGGGTGTTGTTTTTTTTTTTTTTTAAGTGGCAAAGCTGAGTTCTACCCAGTTGCGTGCTGAAATTACAGAGGGGTGACCAGTGTCACTGCCAAAGGCGTAAGACCACTGGTTGTGGATGTAACACTGCAATTCATTAAACATCAAGTAACTTTGCAATTAATTAGGAGGTTAAGGCAGCTATTAAAACACCCGCCTTTCTTTTTTCTGAGTATGTTAGCAGTATCTGTTCCTGGAGGCGTATGTGGCTGTCGTTATTGGAAATCGCCCGGCTACTCTGAATCACTCTGCACCCCACCCAGCCCTACATTGCTGCGGTATTGCATTTACTACTCCCAGATTCACTGGCAAACTCACCCTCATCTTTTCCATGGGTTGGTTGGACAAACCAGGCTAAAGCTGTGCTCCTGGCACGGCTGGGGAGAGCCCCGGAGCCGGGGGATTGGGGCAGAGCTGCCTCCCTTCAACCCTGCTCAAGCCTGGGATGCTGGTGGGAAAAGCAGTCTAGGAAAAAAAAAAAAAATTCAAAAAAGAATCCACTTTTGGCTTGAGGTAAGCTCCTGATTTGAAGTAGTGGGGGCTTTCTGGCACTTGTGTTTTAAGCAATAATTGTGGTTGTTTTATTCTAGGCACTAATAGGAAACCTGTAAACAGAGCTGGTCAGTTATGGCAACTTCTGTCAGTCGCAATAAAATCAAAGTATTTGGGGTAAAACAGGCTTTCCCTGCGTACTGCCGCACACAGCAGCCTGCTCGGATGCACCGAGCTCCGCTCACCCACCCCTCGGAGCTGAGCGAGACAGGAATACGTGGGCACAGTCAGAAACTGCTGAAGATGTGCACCAGCTTCTGCCTGATAAAATCTCTTGAAGAACAACTCAAAAAAAAAAAAAAGTGATAACATTGCTCAGAACTGTGGTAGCTTCAATCTACTGAAGAAAACACGCAGCAGAAATCAAGCTTACCTTCCTGTGACTCCCATCCTTAGGGGGGGTGACATCCATGCTAGAGAGCCGGAGGAGTGAGCTTTCTGCTTTTATTTCCTACGGATTTTCGCAGCAATCCCAGTCCCAGCGACTCCTCGTTAAACTTCCACATGTTTTCGGAGAGCTGGAATCCTGCCGGCATCTGCAGCCCAGTACAGTGGCTGCAGAACAGGAAATCCTGTATTTTGTTTCTCTTCACCACACAAAACGTGTACAGCTAATGACGTTAAAACAACTGGGAAGGCGATGACGTCGTTTGATCCAACTGCCATGCGATGGAGAGCTCGGACGCGGATTTCTTTCCTTCTTTCTGCACAGGACTTGTGTTAGGTGACACTGTCCTTCAGTTCAGCTGCTTCTGCTTTTATCCACAGCCACTTGCCATTTGCTTGCTAAAAACTATAAAATGCAGAAGGAAAACTCTTCCAATAAGTGCTTGCTAAAGGAAAGCTGAAAACTGCCAGGGTAACTTACTGGAAGGTAGTAATTTTCCTTCATTTTCTTGGAAGCTCGGTTAGCCTCAGACTATCAAGGCTATAGGCTAAAGCTAAGGGTTTGGACTTTATTTCTGAAATAGTATGATGGTTTAAGGTGGAGATTTTCCCCAAATGCTATTGTTAAAAAAAAAACCCTATAATGTGCATCATTCCCAATTTCTTTTTTTTTTTTTTGCTTCCTTTAATTCCTTTTGCATATATATATATATGCTCATATATACAATTTTTTGTTCTTTTAGCGCTTGCTAAGCATGACCTTCTTTCTGAACTGCTGAAAACTGGCAGGCGTATATTGTAGTGTAACTTATTATGAGCTGCCTTATTTCCAGCTGAACAGTTTTACTTGGTAGACAGTGTCACATCTTACGGCCCAGGGCTTGCAAAGATAATATGGCTGTTGGCATCTTTCCCTTTCTTACTGTAGGTAATGTATAAATAGAACTATTGTTGCTTTACTCATCTATTTTCTGTAATTGGTCCTATGACCCTGCCATATTAACAGAAACATAACTGTGGAAGAGAAATGAAAGAAGGAAGTTATTATAACCTTTAATTGTAGAGTAAGTCACCAGCTCAGGGTCTGGGATCAAGTGTGCATCTTTCCCCACAGCGGCTGAGCCCACCGGCTGTGCAATTTTCAGGGTTTCTCATCTCGGCAGTGATGCCGACGGCGGGGACCTGAGCGCAGCCCGTGCCGTGAAGTGGTGCTTCACGACAGTAGCGTAGAGAACGGAGAAGATGCTCCTTGACCTGAAGTGTCCCGTGGTCAGTGGAGATTCGGTTACTCGGATCTGTTAGCCAACATCCTCATGAAGGCAAAGGCAAGACCAGTTTACGTTCCAGCTTGTAAAGACATATCTGTGGGCTTCTTCATTACGGCTTGCTTATCCAGCACGTAAACGTAACCTGCTAGCAAATAAGTGCCTGTGAAGCCCCACGCTTCTCATCTCAGCTGAGAGCAAAGTGACTTGGAAGGTGTGAGAGCTGCCTATCACTCCAGGTTTTCTTCTTGTGCGACTTTTTCAGCAGCTGATGCTGATCCTTGGAAGAAAGAACACTTGTGTGCTCGTGTATTTGCAAAGCATTCACAAATTGGCAGAAGGGAGGCTGGCCCTGCGCCCCATCCCTCTCTGGAGGTTAATGGTCTACCCCAAAGTGAAGTGGCTGTTTTATCAGGATATCCTCCCTGGGATATCCTACTTCTGTGTCCACAGGACATACCCAGCACCGTATCCAGCCACCTCTGAGCCCTATTTTTAGGTACGTGTTTACAGCAGGGCTGCTGGGGAAGGAGAGGTCAGTGGATGTCAGACCCTAGTGAGGGTCAGACTCGCACCTCGGGGTTCATAACCCTGTCGAGTCCTTCCTCTGCTCATCGGCTTTTTGGAACCCTTTTGCAGAAGATCACAACCTTCCTGGTCGGGAAAGGCTGATGGATTGGCAAGCCTCAAGCCTCTTCCTTTAACATACACTCATCAACCTCTCCATTCTTCTTTCAACGGCGTGCATGTTTTTGTTTAGCATTTCTGCTCTTCTGGCTTGTTACCGCTACTAAACATGCATTTTACTCTATGCAATATTATGCTTTCAAAGGCAGATGACACAAAGGAATTTTTAAATAACTGTGAGACTTTATCTAAGGCCTCCAGATAAAGGTCGCCTTCACCTTTAGCCTGGTATCCTGTAGGCAGAAGGCCAAATGTATACGATCAGCATCTCTTTAAGCGCTCACCCTTTAGAAATATCTGACAGGATGCACCTGAAGGATGTATGAAAAACAGTGGGCCATTCAGAAGGAGGAGGCCTTATTCACACAAAGCAACTCGCCCTTGTGCAGAGACTTGCTGTGGCTTGACCGGAGCCGTCGGCACGCGGCCCGTGGGGCTGGGTGAGTCCCTGGTGCCCTGCGGCACATAGTCCCTCTTGCTACTGCACAGTGGTCTCTAGAGGGGCAGCGGTTTTAGGAAGCTTTGATTTATTTTTTTTTTTTTGCAGCAAATAATTGTCGGTCGCTCCCTACCTTTTCAGGCTAAGCCCTGGTGTAATCCATAGACCCAGCATTTTTGGTCAAAATTTACCAGTCATAGCCCTGAAATCTGTTAAATGCAATGAAGGGGTTTCCTATTTTTGAGCTGTCTCCTAGTTGTTGAGCTGTTATCCTGCATTTACTGCATCTTTTGTCTTTTCTCTGCATAGAGAGCTGGTAATTTCATTTAAGGAAAGAAAATGAAGCTGAGGTACTTGCAAGATCCTGCAGCTCAGAACCTGAGGCTGCAGAAAGGCATTAAATCCCATGGGGTTTCTTTCCAAATGCGTTTGCTGTCAAGCATGGGAGGGCCCTTTCTCAAGCGGGAGAGGAATTACCAGACCTCTGATACCAGTTAAGATGGGATGGTTGTTTGCTGGCACGGCAAAGAACACATTTTCTTCTGCTAACAGGTGAATGGTTCGCGCTAGAGAAGAATATGTCATGCGGTGGTTTTGCCCAAGGCTGTGCCATCGGGGCCATGCGCTGCCATCAGCGTAGGCGGTTTGGAGACCTCCCCATGTTTCCACCCTGAGCCGTTCCCTTCGGGGTGAAGCCTGATGCAGGGTGACTCCAGCACCAAGTGCCAGTGGAGCCCTTCAGATCCATCCTTCACAAACCTGCAAAGCTGTACCCAGCCTTTTGACTTGGTTAACTTCTGTCTTTCTGTGGTATCTCTGCTGAAAGACCTTTTTTTGTGTCTGCCCAAAAAGGTTGAAGATGTCTTCTTTTTATAGCTGGTGAGTCTGGGCAGTGGGACCAGCACAAGAGATAATCCAGGAGCAGCATCATGAAATTATATTTCCTCTTGTCAAAATAATAAACATCTTTTATGGTCACAGGAAACGGGGTGAATTACAGGAACTGGAGCTGGGCATATTGTGCCTTTTGAAAGTGTGAAAGTGTTGGCAGGCAAAGCCAACACCTGCAGGCCCAGGTCTTGTGTCGGATCCAGCACGTCGCAGCCATGAAGGCACCAAAATGCTGTTCTCCTCAGCAGTAACGCTGGATTCATCTATTCTTCTCCCGAGACACACTGCTGCCGTTTTGGAGGAATCGCACTAAAGGCTTTGAGTTTCACCTGTGGGTGAAACCTGTGGGTTTGTGACGGTCTTTGACTTTCTACATGCTTTCAGAAAATTCCAAGTTTTCCTTGATCTCTTTTTTTACTTTGAATTGTTGCTCTCTAGGCTAGCTCACCATCATGACTGTCTCAGCTAACTTTGTGTCAAGGTTTAACCCCATCCGGCAACGAAGAACCACACAGCCAATTTAACTATCCCAGCCAAAACCAGTATGCTTTCCCACACGCCAGAAGAGACCATTAGACCAAGTTGTCTAACCACGTCAAGTGATTTGACTTGAAAGGCTGAAAGTGTTGAGCGTGTGACTTATCTTCACAGGCTGGGGCTGCAGTATGTAAAAAGGACAGTTTGGGGGGGTCTAAGGGAGTTCAGAGGGTGAGTGAGGCAAATTAATTGTTAAAGTTAAGGGTGGGAGAGCCACCATCACTCTTGGACATTCAGATGGTGGAGCAGGCATTCCCCTGCCAGGTCCACGTTATAACTTGCAGTACATAGGCAACTATAGTTACCCATTTCTGCTTTATAAGGCTTCTTGTAAATGCTGAGAACTTTTTAAAGCCGTATAGATTTGGATCTGCAAAATGATTGTTGGATGAGATAGAGAGCGATGGTTTCAGCAGTCCTGCCTGCACGTAAGGACGATAGCGGTCACTCATCACACACAACCTGCAGCACAGCTATTCCCGTGGAGGACCTTTCTATCCCCAAAATACCTCTAAATCCAATATAAGTGTTTTAGTTTAAAAAAATGATAATGATAACAAATAAACACCAGTCATATTACAGTGGGGTGAAAACCTTTCTGTAGACAAGCAAGTGATCTGTTTAAGAATAGTAAAAGTCGATGCGCTCCATCACTGGAACTCTTTGATTCAAGGAGAAGCTGATCCCATTCAGTTTTCTAGGTATAAGCATTAACTATGAAACTCAGCTTATGTTTGCAAAAATGTGTTTATTTTTTAAGCATCGGGTTTTGGAAAGAAAAATGTAGGACAAGCTACATAGTTACCATAACAGTGCCTTCAACTTGTTTTCACCTGAAAAATGAAGAGTTGTATGAGAGAAATCACTGTAAACAGCTCCCAGTCACATGCTAGCTGGTCAAGGCCCATAAAAATCCTCAAAATAACCATTGAAACTAAAGTCTCCTTCACTGACAATATTACACAGCGTCTAGCTTATGAGAAAACTGCTACACTGACACAAAAAATCATTATATGAGAAAACTGTGTACCTGAGCATCAACCTCTGCTCACATTTTTAAAGGGACAACTTGCAGTGTGTAAACATGCGTGTATATCATTGGCATAATGAACTGCCAGTTTAATCTGAGAAAACATTTCCATTTACTTCAGTGGGAGACGGACTGTTTGCTTACTCTGCAGCTTTCTCACCAGAAAACTAGAGAAGCCTGCAATAATACTCTCTCTGTGACAGTTACTTCCTTCAGATAGGCATATTTTGGTATTTTCACTTATCTACATATAAGATCAAGTTTATTGTACTGTAGCCCATAATGGTCTTCTCACAAATGGGAGGAGAACTACAAGAGTTTATTGTATTTAATCAGTATGTCTTCGCTGCCTTTTAGAGGAACTCCAGCGCAATGGTTATTTCAGCGTGGCCATTGTTTGCTTTTTCCCCATTTTATTATAAAACAGTCAAGTGGGAAAACATAATATGCAGAAAATTTTGGGCTGAGTTAAAATGTAATTAAGTGGAATTGAGTAGTTAGATTTAAAATATACTTAGCAAGTGTTTCTGGTATTTCTTCTGTTTTTGTAGCAACATGTAAGATGCTGGCACTGGTGCCTACTGAGAATTCCTTTTGAAAAAACACAGGTTTTCAATGGCAATAAATCAGTGCCTGCGTTCAGCCAAAACAATCCCCAGGTATCATGAGGATACCCTTCAAGTTGCACAAAGTGGGTGAACTTGGCCAAAGAGCTATCACTAATTTAAAATAAGGGTGAAATGGCATTCTTTCTTGTCACTGCTTTTCATATCTTCATAGCCGATTATAAAAATGGAAACATTAAGATCACGAGGGGAGCTGGTAGAAAAAATCATGATGAATTATTTACTGAAGAGATTAGCCTATGCTCTATTAGTGAAAGCACCTTGGCAAGGACACCTCTCTTTTAAAAGATGTGTCGACTGAACCCGTCGAGCCGAGGTTTCACGGGGCAGATCCATCGCAGATACCTCTGGGCCCAAGAAGCCACACGCAGAAGAAAGCGAGGACCTGAACAGTACCACCAGCATCCTCAAATCCACCCGCGCCGAGGCCGAGTCCGGCTGCGCCCAGCCCGTGGGGAGCTCCTGGTGGTCCTGCCCCTCGGGGTCCAAAGGCGAAGGCCACGAGCTGATACCCCCGTGCCAACGGGGAAGCTTGGAGGGGAAGAGAGTCACTCGGAGCAAGGGCAGGTCCCACTCTCTGGAGTGTTTGAGGAGCCTTTGGGAGAATTTGTCTGGCAGAGGTTCTTGCACCAGCTGTAGGGGCAAGTTATGGGATGTGTTGGCAATTAAGGAGCAAACTTGGAACTGGGTGAGGGGGAAAGAACGAACTGTGGGAGGGGGAGTGTGGGATGGGTGAAGCAGAGGTAAGCGTGGTGACCAGTGGGATGCGTGGGCAGCGGCAAGTCGGGACTGCCGTGCTGAAGCAAGCTGGCAACCTTCACCTGTCTGCAGCCCTGAGTGCGGAGATCAGAACTGCCTTTTATTGTTACTGGCCATTCTCAGGTTCTTGTGTGTGTTGTCTGGTTTTAGCAGAGAAGACACTTCAGCAAATATCAGTGTATGGATGTGGGATTGTCTTTGGCTTGATCATAGAGCCATGGAGGTGGGAAAATAGAAGAAAAACTCCTGGGACGTTTCCACCATTTCCTAACAAAAGCTTTGTCACTCCCTCCTGTAAATTTTCTAGTCCAGCTAGGTCAGGCGTGGGTGGCACAGCAGTAGGTGTATTCACACCAGTTGGGTCGCTTCTCAGCTTCCAACACATAGGTCTTAAACAGAGTTCTATTTTCTATATATCAACAGATTTCCACTGCCACAAAACTCCCCCGAATAAACTCACAGGATCTTCCACAACGGAGCTGGTAATTGAGTATCACAGAACAGTTTCAGATTTCATATGAAATATCTTCATTCTTTTATGCTGGCTTTCTTGTCATTCCTTAATTGACGAGGCACTCTCTTTGCTCATGAGCCGACTCCTGATGACCATGCTGCTGTGCCTTGATATCTGGTCCTGAAACTCTGACGTCATAAAGAAATACAGGATTGGATCCAAACAGCAGTCCAGACTTGCAAGACTTAAGCAAAAGGGTTGGGCATAGAGTGTAAAGGTACTCAGGAAGCAGTCTGTAATGACATTTTCTTTCACCAGCATGTAGAAAAAGAAGTTGATGTGGTATGGTGCAAAACACACGCAGAACACAATGGCACACATGGAAACCATCCTTAAAGCCTTCTGCCTCTCGCTGCTATTTTGCAGCGGTATCTGGAAGCCCCGAAGAGAGTCTTTTGTTTTCCAAGTACAGAATAAAATAATGATGAGTGGGCCGACGAACCCGAAGAGCTCTGCCGTGGCTGTCATCAGCACGGTGGCCACCTTGCTGTCAATCTGCCGGACTTGAAGGTCTGCAAAGCAGGTATTTGTGTTTTTGGCCAGGCCGTAGCTGCGCATGATGGGGAACGGCAAGCATGCCATCCCAACGAAGAGCCACACCGCAGTGCTGATGGCTACGTCGTACCGCCGCTTCCAGTCCTTGGCTTTGAACGGCTGATACAGGAAGAAATACCTCTGAATGCTAATGCAGGTGAGGAAACAAATGCTGGCGTACATGTTGAGGTACTTCAGGTAGAAACACAGTAAGCAAAGGAATCTCCCAAAAGGCCACGTGGAGTTGATATAATAGTATATTCGCAGTGGCAGCGCAAGGACGTGAGCCAGGTCGGCCACGGCCAGGTTGATCATGAAGATGACAGCTTTGTTCTTCTTGCTGATGAAGCGGCACAAGACCCATAAGGCAGCGCTGTTTGCCAGGAGGCCAGGGATGAATATGATGGTGTACGTGGTGGCGTACAGGCTGTTTTTGAATGTTATATTGTGACTGGAGCAGGTCTGGTTGCTCTGCGTCATGACTGGGCTGCTGGAGACGTCTGTCGTGGTATAGGGTGGGTGGGTCATTCCTGTAGAGAACAAAAAACAGGGGCTGTAAAGGCAAAGGCACTGCAAGAGTTGTCAATATTCACATTTGCATTTCCTATTTGACTATTCAGTACAAAGTAGAGGTTTGGATACGTCTTTTGTATAAAACATCCTGCTATCTTCTTCAAAGCTGCCCTTTCAGAGACTATTCACGTAGAGGTGAGGGACCATTCCTGTCGTGTCCGTCTCCTTGCTGGGCTGTCCAAGTGCCATAAGCACAGGTGAAGCTGTGCCATACTGCTAATAGAGGAGCAGGAGAAGCTGCCTATCCTTTTGGCCACCTTCTCAAGATCATCTGTGGTTTGGTCTCTGGGTAGCAGAGGAGGAATACATGGAAGAAAGGTGTGCCATAGCCCAGTTTCTGTGCATGAGCAACCACACAGCTCAAACGATCAAAACGTGGGTGCCAACCGCTGACACATACCTGCTGTTAAGTTATACAGCAGACATTGGGTGGGTGGCATGTCTCCTGACCCCATCGGTGAACCTCATGTACCCACACTCTCTGGCATGATGGGGACAGACCACGTGGAAAAGGGTAGCAGGGAGTGGGCTTGAAAAGTTTGGCTGTTGTAAATGCAGCCAGTGGTGCCACGTGTTTAAGCTAATGTGACAAGCAGAGACCTGATCAGATCACCAGCTTCCTTTTCTCATCACCCCAGCAGCCTCAGTTTAATACTTTTTTCCATCAGATAATTTTATTTTTAGATACTTCCAATTTCTGGCTCTCCTTTGATTCAGATGAGTAGGGATGGCAAAATGTCATGTGTTGAACTGTTGGGCCATGTTTCTTTTGTCAGCTTTTGTAACTGGGACTTGTCTTCAGGAAGGCCAGTTGGTTTTATCAGGTATTTCCCCATAACATTGTAATTCTCATTACAGTGATTCCCTCCTTGTCTAATATAACAGTTAAAATTGAATATCAGCTTCCTATTTCATGTGGCACTGCAGACACTGATTCATTCCTTATGACTCATTTCCTGCACCACTGGCAAGGGGCATTTGCCAGAAAAAGAGTCTCTGTAGGTAGATATTAGTAACTCGTACCCTGTTACTAATGTTTTTTTCCTTCATGTTACAAAAAAAGAGTAGCATTCAGAGCTCTCAAGTGACAAAGAACACAAATAGCTGTTTTTTCAGCTTGTTAATCGTTGCGGTACTTGGACTTGGCAGCTCATACAGACACTGTTCAAGGCTGCTGTGGAAGGGTTGTAATTCAGGCCCCAGAAGTGCCCAGATGTGGCAAGGTCCCAGCGTGGGACACAGGCCACCCTCACCGCGGGTGCAGTGGCTCTGGCTGATGCTGATGGTGAGCAGACCCATCTAACCACGGCTCCTGCAGGCTCCCCAGACAGATGCTGCTGCCAGCTTTCTTGCTTTTCACTTTAAACTTGTCTTTCCTTTTCTCACCGTCTTCAAAAAGCAAGGTCTGCATGTTTATCTCCTGCAACACCCTCGCTTTAGCAGCTGGGCTACATCCTTCAGCTGCACCAAACATCAAAGAAATGCTGCAGCCAGGAAACCTTCTATCTAATCCCTTTCCTTCACCAAGATGGCACGAGTACATGGAGGCCAGGTGCCTCAGAACACACCTCCCAGGCTGGTTTTGTCCCTCCAGCACAATCCCTCCAGTCTGCCGTTCGCTCCCAGTACCCCTCGCCCCAGGGCAGCTCTGGGATGAGATGCTGTGCTCCGTGGTGGGGTGTCCCCAACTGCCCCCACCCCGGGACAACACAGCCTTGCTCCCATCACGGGGCCGTAACATGCCCATGAGGAGGGAAGAGGCTCAAAGGGTGCTGGAAACAAGGGGGAAAGATGCATCTGGCCCATGGCCTTATCTCCACCGGTCTGAGAAGCAACGCTGGAGGTCTCCGGCTCTCCCTTCTGGTGCTCCTCGGGACAATGAGACAGGGAGTGGACAGGGCATGGAGCTGAGCACTGGGGTGCTCGCTCAGGGCATGGCTTCTCAGAGCAGTAAATTGGGATTACATCCCATTTCTTGAGAGTGCTGTGAATTTCTGGCGCTCTGGAGGTTTGTGTTCCCATTCCATCTGGTTCGTCTGCAGCTCTAGCTGCACATGCTGTCTGCTGCCCTTGTCTCCGGTAAGAGCACTGCTCACTACACCCAATTTCTGTCCCTTCAGGTGACGTCCCACTTTCTCAAGAGCCACTTTCAAAGTTACTAGCTGCCTGGTTTCCCTTGAATGTCAAGGTTAGGCTGACTGCCTGGTGCTCCTCCAAAACACAAGTGCTAGGTGGCCATCAGAACCATGGAGGATTAGGTGCATCTGCAAAATGTTCTATTTTAAGGACACACTTATTTTTAAATGCTGGCCAGTGGACCTGTGTTCTTCAGTTCCATTGAGTCATAACAGTCAGTTTGCTTACTGAGGTCCCTAGATACAGTTAGCCCTTATTTACATTTCATGTGACAGCTAAGGACTAAACCACAATCTCAGCAATCAGAATAATCAAGTTCAGGCTGCTGACTCAAACTGGCCTCTGAATGGAGCCATTTAGGGTAAACCGATGTGCCCAGGATGTGTATGCTGTAACACAAGGGTGATGCTGAATGCACACGCTTGGTACCAGAAATCAGCCTTTACTTTCTGGTTGCAGCAAACTGTGCCCAGGCATGAAGACGAGCACAGGGCTGGGCTGCAAAGGCTGCAGCATGCCCGAGACCATGGTGGAGCCCACAGCAAAGAGAGATTTCCCCCAGCAGCCTTCATCTTCATCTGCTAATTGTCCACAAGGTGTCAGAGTTAATCAAGATTTCCTTTCTTTGCCCTCTTCAAGGTGTTTTTTCTAACCCCAAGGGACTAGGGCTGCCTGAGTGGCAGGAGGCAGAAGCGGTGGTGTGACTATGGTCTCATGAGTTCACGTTGCTATCTTCTAGGCTGATCCCAAATTGAAAAACTCTTGTCTTGCTGAATAACTGATATTAGGAAAAAAAATGCTCCCAGGAGTAGTCCTTACATGGCTGGGATTTACAGGCCGAAAACACCCAAAAAGCTGCACTTTGATGGAGGCCAGGGAGCTGCTTTGTACCTTGGAGCCAAAAGGTGATAAAACCCAACCTGTGGAAATGCAGGTGATGTCCCATCCCCACTACCCCGAGCAAATGTAACACCGTGATTGACAAACAGGAGAGGAATGGTCCGTGGAGTCAGGAAAAGCCTCTCCTTTGCGTCCAGTGAACCTGGGGTCAGGCTATTTACAATGAAGGGGACTGAGCAGGATGACCTGGCTGGCAGTGCAAAAGCATTAATACAATTAACACATACATGGGTGATGTCTGCTGGCTCATCAGAACAGGGCACTTTCTGAGAATGAATGACTTCATTACAGTGTCATAAAAATATAATGAGATTAAACCATCTCTTTGGACAAAATGCACTCAGGCATATGCACAGGGGACTACAAAATGATTGCATTTCAGCCCTTCCTCCCACTTCTCTTGTTCAGGTTGAAGCTTAATCCCACACTGTCCCCTTATCTTCTCACCTGTGCACAAAAGCAGACACCCAGAGATACCACCGAATGTCTGTCTGAAATTAGTCTCCAAAGCTGTAAAGAAAGCAGAGTCATTTGCTGCATGATGTGTGTACAGCAAAGGTAGAAAGCTGAAAATCTCCATCAGATTTTATTGGTGCTTATTTACATATTGCAGGGAGACAGCTCCTACTGCAACATTGGTTTCAGAATATGAAATTTCAAAGAAAATTGTAGTAAATAAATACACTTTCATCTAGCTACTGTTGTCTACATTTTAAGTAGATTCTATATTTCTGAGGCTGTTCAGTAAGGACATAATGAAGTGTGCACATTATTGATTGTAGCTGGATGTTTGGAAACTAAACATGGCATTTCTAGGAAAAAGATGTTCATCTTGACAGGACTGAGAAGCACAGAAATATCATTCCAGAGTCCTGGATCTTTCTGGCGTGCCCATCAGCAGACAGGTTAATTGATTTGATTAAGACACAAATGCCTCTATACTCTGCCCTCATTGCATGGCCGTCAACGTCTCACACTATTGCACTCGCACTTCAGTATGAAACCTCTGCAGTCAGAATTGGAAAGTTCTACAGTTAAGGGTACTTTTTCTGATTTTCTTCTTCCACAAAAAGAAGAGCAGATCTGGGTTGTTTGATCTGTTGTGATGAGATGTTTTCGTTTTGCAACACTAATCTAATTCTCACTTCTGCAGCTCCGGCAGCTGAAGAAGCAGGACGTGCACAGGCAGCAGGACACCGGCAGCCTCCTTGGAGCTCTTGCTCCAGGCTGGGCGAGGGCTGTCCCGCGGATGGAATTCCATCAGGGATACAGTTCCCTTGACCCAGAAAACATGCCCTCCAACAAAAATCACACTCTTTCTTCTCACATCCTACTGCTCCAGCCTGCTCCTGAAGTCCTCTCCTACATAAATGTGCGGGAAGCCAGATTTGACATACTGACTCACCTTTGGTGCGGTTCCCTTTTGATTTACTTTAAGAAATTTCAGATTCAGGGGCCACCCGCTATGAATCCTGTCTGTAAGTGCCCAACTGCGTATGTGCTATATTGCTGTGCTCCCGTCAGAGGTGAGCTGCCGGTGCAAGTGAATGCAAGCCCATCAGTAAACCACCTTTTGCAAAGTAGAGTTTAAAACCTTCAGCCCCTGAAGTAAGTTAAGTGTTTGTCCAGGCCAGTGGCTGCAGTCTGAATTATGAATTAAAACTGCCTCAGGATTCTCATTAACAAAAACAAGTGCAAGCAATCTTGCTATTTTTGTCATATTGTGTCCCACTGACTAATATTAATTCATTCCCTACCGTTGCAATTCAGTCAAAAAGCATTGGATGGCACAAAGAAGGGCAGCATGTGGATTTTTTTTTTTATGGTAATATAAATCACCGTTAGGAAAAACAGATTTGCAAGTTTCCCTTACTGTCATATATGATTTTAAAATAAAAGATATTCCCTGAGAAATCAGGCAAAAGAAGGAAATCGTGCCTAGTGTTGACACTGGAGAACAGTTGGAGAACCGCTAATTGCCCACGCTCTAACATTTTGCTTTCTCTAGCAACAGCAATTTCATGCAGCCGCTGTTTCAACTCCTCCATGTGTTCATACAGAGGATTGGCGTGCAAGGAGGGCTGCTGTTTTTTCAAGACTCAAAAGTGCCACAAATCTCCTCCCGGCAAGAGCCAACCCCTAAGAAAAAGCCCGAGGAGCTCAACATTTTTGTAGGAGACAGCACAGGCTCGTTAAGGAGGGTTCTAGATCACAAAGAGAGAGCTTAAAAGCAGCCTTACCTTTTCAGGCAGAAACTCAGCTAAGTGCAACTGTGCTGGCGGGAGGAAGTGGAGTGTCCTGGCTGCACCGCACCAGCCGTGTTTACATGTGCACAGCGACCTGAATGACATCACGGGGTGCTGCAAGGTGCTGCTTCGCCTGCGGCTCCGTGCTGGGGCTGCTGCTGGGGCTGGCGCCTGGCTCGCAGCCCCCACCTGCTTCTGCAGGACTCGCGTGCTTGGCTCCCAGCCCTGCGGAGCTGGGTCCCGGCCAGGCGTACGCAGGGTTGTCCCAAAATCGGGTTCGTGTGCTTTCGTCCTCGGTGGTTTTCTCTCCCGACGCTCCGCCGCGATGGCTTGGCACCTCTGGGGCTGCTGTGGGAGAAGGTCCTGAGCGGAGCTGGGTGCTGCTCTGTGCAGGGCACCCCTTCCTCCTCTCCCACTCTTCCTCCTCTCCCACTCTTCCTCCTCTCCCAGCACAGCTCCGAGCTGACCATAGAAACGCTCCTGAGGTTTCTGCTTGCTCCTCCCTGGGAAATTCAGCTTTGCTTTTGCCTCCTGATCACGGGGCTGTAGACGGTCCTTGCCGTGCGTGAGCCTCGGCTGGTGGTTGCTCTGTTTCACCTAGTGCTAAGTCCTCTTGTTGATGAAGTCCAACTTCCCAACAGCTTTTTATAGCACTTGTCTGAGCCTTGGTTGACATTTCTCTTGAAATAAATAAGCAGGCAGCTCAGTTTACACTTGCTGGAGTTCACTGCCAGCAATGTCAAACAGTGGCACTTCTTAAATTGTTTCAAGCAATGGGGTGAAATGCAGCCTCACCCTTATCCCAGGGGGTAAGTGCATTGGTGAGGCTAGGACTTCACCCACTTAGGGGATCTAATTGTTTGGGTTTTCAGAAAGCCACCGGGAATCTGCCCTGCTTTGCCTCTTCAGGGTTGGCCTCTGGCTTGCAGCACACGACTGTCCCTGTAGCTCAGCAGCTTAACTCCCTGCTCTGTCGTGGTTTAAGTGTGTGAAGTGGAACATCACTGCAGCTACTACCTGTCTTGGAGACAATATAGATATTGATGTCTGACTGCTCAGAAACCTCAGAAACCCAAACCTAGTGGCTCTGATTCAAATAAGAATGCCTCACAATGAACACCCCCTAAAATGCAGCGCTGTGCTTTACAGACGGTCCTGTTTCCATGAATTGTCAAAGGAGGTTGGTAGAAATTGGGAGACTGTCAGATGCTTATTTTTAAATTATTTATATGGGCTTCATGAAAAGCAATAGTGAGCTTTTGGCCGATGTTGCAGTGTTTATCAGTACATCCTGTTTAGCTGATTTTTTTAAGTTGTTCATCAGCAATGGGAACATATTTGCTGGAATTTATTCAACCACAAAGTTGTCTTTAACATTAAATCACCGCACAGTACTCCGCAGCCTGGCAAGCTAAGCAGAGCCTCATTTGGAAACAGCAATTCAGAAACAGTTCACTGATTGACCCAACTAGCATTTCTGGAAAACAAACATTATCAACTCATCTGCAGATGCTCTCTTGTCTGCATGAACTTCCATCTGTAACGCTTTCATCCCCACTCAGTTGTCACTAATAGACCTGAGTGATTTGAGCAAAACCCACAATCCTTGTAGAAAGGAGAGATGAAGTTAATCATAGCTGCACTTGAACGTGTCAGTACGTGAAGCATTGCAGGTACAAAAGTAAACTGTAACAATAAAAAAGAGTGCTTGCGAAAATACACTGTATACTTAAGAGCAGGTCTACTTACAGAAGTGATGCAGCTACCGTTGCTGTTCTATACTCATGCACATAAATTGTTTGGGCTAGGGCAGAATGTTATACAAGAAGTGTAGGAATAAGACAGAGATTTAAAGGCACAAGTCATATAAATCCTGCAGAAGAGTTCTGCCAAATTTCTTTGCGCTTCAATTTACCCAGTTGCAAAGTGGGATAACATTTTCCTGTCTGAATGTGGATGTTTGCTGTCTGGACTTATTGTGAGACTCGGCTAGAAGATTACATACATTCAAAAAACTTCTGAGTGACCTGTCCAGCACCATGCACCCTTGGTACTGGAAGAGGACTTTGGCATCACCAGTCTGGAGGATTTGAACCTTGCTTGCCAGTATTGCGTATCCATTATCCTGCAGGCAGGGAGTGAGGAAGTGGCTTTTTCTGCTGATAAAAGTGAACTTTACTCTAGGGATTTTGCAGACAGTTATACCGGTTACAGATGTATTTTCCCTATAGATCTATTTGCACTAGTTCTGTAGCTAAAACTTTTTTTTTTTTTTAATAGAATGCCAAAGACTGTTCCCACTCTTGGTTATTGCTTACCAGAACAATGAGTTTGCCAGAAATATTCACTGCCATAATTACCTATATTAGAGGAGAGCTTGGCTCTTGCAAAACAGCATGGGCAGCATTTCCTGGCGTTCAGAGAAGGGGCTTGACCTCAGCTATATTTGTGTCGCTCTGGGTCGGTTGCTTGTGGAGTTCAGCGTGACTTTTGTGTCCTCCACGGTAGAGATGAGAAGCTGGTGTGGAGCAAGTTCCCTGGCAAGGGAATGCCCCGGGCTGATGCCGTCGGCAGAGCCTACCTGCTGGTTTGGGAGCCAGGGGGGTTTAACCACAGCAGCAGCCTGACGTTAGCTGCTGCGGCGTGTTGGTGCCAGCACTGCTGCTGTTATGTAATGAATAATTGAGCAATACAGGGCTTTAATGCAAAAAAAAAAAAAAGAACTCCAAATTTGCCTGTTTGTCTGTTACGAAGCTTGTTTCAACATGCAGGAATGAACACATGTAGAAAAATGTTACTGTGCCTTTTTCATGCTTCTGTTTCCGTTCAGAGTTCTTTTCCAAAATCCAAAATTAGGTTGCGACTGTGTGTCTTGCTGGCAGTAACAGCATCAATGCATTTTAGTTCATAGAATATTTGAAGCAGCTCTTTCAGATATGTGTGTTTTCCACATGTTCAAGGGAAGGAGTCACATGAGGGAAAAAAATCAATCTCCTATGAAACAAAGTATAGCCTTTTAGGAGGAACCAGGGGAAAAACAATTACATGTCCGAATTATTACTGTCACTAATATATAATTATTAACATTTGCCTGAAATAAAGACTCAGAGTTAGATTTCATGTTGTAGCATGGAGAGCAAATTTATTTTGCTGTCAAGTCAAGCCTTTGTGGTATGGAAAAGCAGATATTCAGTGAAAGATACTGCCAAAAAGTTGTATGAGTTTGGTCAAAAGTTGTACTATGACAAACAGAAAGTAAATATTTGTATCCTGATTGTCTGTCTTCTTATGGAGGAGTACAATGACTTGTAATAGAAAGTGGAAAGCATATATGCAGATTAAAGTACATAAAAGTGTTGTTTATTCAAAAATCCTCTCGCATGCTATAAATCATAACAAAAAGAGGAACACAGAATGGCAGACATTTCAGAATTCTGTGCTTTTGTCTATGTATTTGGGCCCCCAGATGGTAACAATTTTTTCCCTTAAAAAAAAAAAAAAGGAAAAGAAAAAGCAGGTATATTGAAAAGGTAAAACCTGGCTATACTGTGAGAAATCATTTCTAATTACCTGCCTGCAGTTTTATGGCAACTGAATTATTATTGCTTATTAGTGACTCTTTTGCTGTTACAGAGCTGCAATTACGTAGCATAGTTAAAACATGTTGTTAATGATTTCCTCTGGTCCTAGTACAGACGCACATGTTACTTTTGCCCAAAAGAGAGGCAGATTCTGTTTGAAATAGATAGGTTTTTAATTCAAAACAGGAGCATTTCCTAATAGAGAAGCCTGCTAGTTCTGTCTTATTTCATCACTGACTACATCCCGCAATAGTCCCTCCCTTCCGTGGGCTCTTGAAACTGTGGATAGATAATGAACCGAAAACATTCATATCCAAGTGTTTCTACAGTAATAAAAATATTCCTCTCTGACAGCAGAAAGAGAGAGGAAATCTTAGAATGTTTTGGAGTCTGGGGTACACAAAACCTTGGAAGCGCACCCCAGATTTTATTCAGACCAGCTGAGCACCTTGAATCTCTGGAACTGGATGAAACTCTGAGATTTTCTCATGGGAGATTTGGGGCTTGCCAATACCAGCCGCAAGTACTTACCCATCAGAACCATTGCTCTTTTGTTATTGTTATTTACTTCCAAAGTTCTGTTTTTCAGCAGAAACTAAAAAGGAGGAAATATGTCTTCTAGTCTTACCACACCATAGCCTCTGAGAAGTATTTTCCATGCAGCTGATACTAAAAATAGTTTCATTGGTTGTCTTTGCTAAAACTTCTTTGCCATCCTTTACAGTTCAGAATCCCTTGACAGACAGAATCCAGTAACCTATGGCCTTTAGGAGCGGATAAAAGAAAATTTTGTGGAGGAGGGACCTGGGAGAGAATGCGTACTTATTTTTGTCGGTGGTGATTTTAATTTCTTTTCCCAGTTTGTGCAAGAGGCTTCCAAAAGTTCTCTTTCCAAGGGGGTCTATATAGCGGTGAGTAACCCTGTAGCAGCTGCTGCAAGCCCGCATAAGTGATTCCTTTTTGTTATCTGCACAGCGTATTGAGCACATCCTTTACACGCAGTGCTCCTGGAGGAGAAAGACTGTCACAATCTGGTGAGATCCAACTAAATGTAAAGGTTATACAATTAACAGGCTTTAGAGCTCTCTGCGTAAGGATCTCCTAGTGTCAGATCGTCATATTAAGGGAATCAAAACCAGTTCAGGAACTATCTGCTAGAGTGATGTCAACTCTTCTATGCTGGTGACTAACCCCTCTCGTATCGGCCAGCCAGTTATGAGAGCGAGGGTAATGAAAGTCTGCGACAGTGGTGTGGACTTGTACGTCCTCAGGTTGTTGCCATTGGGAACCTACCTGAAATATAATAGCTGGCTTTCAGGAAATGAGATTTTCAACCCGTACTGGAAGCCTTGTGGCATTCCCATGCCCTCAGCTCACCCTCCTGCCTAAGCCAGCAGATACGGTAACTGTTAAGTGCGGCAGTGCCTGGGTCATCAGGGTAAAGCTCATGAAACTGGTGTGGGAAGATCCACGGTTCTGAGTTCAGGTATTTGCATGTTTGCAGTACTTCCTTTCAGCAGACCAAAGGAGTTCCCACCCGTTATGCAACATTGGTTATCAGCATAGGAGCACACATCACGATTTCACACATGTGGAGAGGCAGAGAAGGGGGCACCAGGAAGGCCAGAGGGAATATGAGGCTGCTTCAAAAGCCATTGGTGTGCCAATGTCTCAGATATTGTCTGTGATGTTACAGGTTGCTGCATTCTGCACATGATGCCTGCAAAGTGAAGGGCAAGCGTTTTCATGTGAACTGGAACACAAAAAGCACTGAACTCCACTCCACGGGGGATTCCCAAGACTGGAAAACACCCTCCTAATAAATATGAGCAACTTCCACTCATGTTCTTCATCACATTTGCTTCATAAAGCCATGCTTCCTCTTTCACTTCATCTGGGTAGACAGCAGCAAAGGTTTCAGCAAACCAAGAGCTTAATTAAATTTAAAAACAAGGAATAATCTGACAAGAATGAGGTCAGGCTGCTAACATATACAAATGAGACTGGTGCACAGGTCGAACTATACAAGAGCAAAAGTCAAAGCAAGTCAACTAAACTCAACATACTGAAGTACTGGTAGGGGCTTGGCACTAAAGCTAATCCTCTGTAAGCCCCTTTCCTAACTTTTGCCCTGAACCAAAGCCAACTGCAGCTGAAGGAAGATGAAGTGCTTCACGACTTCACCGTTCTTCAAAGTAATAATCAAGTGCGTGCAGCCAGCAGCGTGTGGGCTGAGGCCCAAGCAGCTGTACGTGCTGCCGGCAGGCCACGGGGCTAACAGGAATCCAGGCTGGAAAGCGATCCCTGGTGTCCAAACCTCTTTACTAAAAGTCTGAGAGGGTGCAGAGGGGCTAAGAGATACAGGAACAGAGAACAGCGGGACTGCAATGGAAACACCTTCTATTCATGCTCTGTAGGACAAGACTGTGCTACAAATGGGATATTTCCCAAGGCAGGTTAGCAGGTGTCTGCATCCCTAGAAATTGTGCAGAGCTGGCAACATCATGATGGATTGGTGCGGTAAAAGGCCTGTCACGTGCCGTGTAGGACAAACAAGGTGTCTTAAGAGCATGAACACAGGGCTAGGCATGTGCCTAGGTATCAATATGTAAACCTGTTCCGAGAAAAAAAAAGAGTTCAATGACATCAGTGACTACCACCAAGAGATCAACAGCAAAAGTCATATTTCAGGTCTACTTTGGGTAGCTCCTGTCTGCTAAAGGACTCCAAGGAGAATGATTCATGGGAGAAAACAGGCTCATGAAACAGTCATTTTATCATTTCATTAAGGTCGGAAACAGCACTGGCAGTACCTACAAATCAAAGCATCTGCAACAAGGATTTCACTGGTTGATTGGAATAAGGAACAGTCATGAGAAGGTTTTGCTCCTATCACTACTTTCCATGATTCTAACAGAGCAGGGTAAAGTCTTGGGAGCTGGTTTAATTTCCCTGCCCAAAAGTAGAGGTTCAGGGATGTATGTGCATGAAGGTGGAGCAGCTTTATCTCAACCCTTCCTGAAAAACATTAGCTAAGCATAATCTGTTTGGGTTTTGTTGGGTTTTTTTTGCTTATAAAGAACTTTTGTAAGGTGTCATTCTCGCACTAAGTGCCTTACTGTGCTTGGACTCCACTGAAGAGGAACATAACCAGTTATGAATGCCAAGTTTGTGCCTTCCTGTAGGTATGGACAGAGCTACAGTTGAAGACCCACAGTACAGCAAGCTCTAGGCAAATAGGCAAAGGAGAGCTGGGAAGAGGCATGGAAATGAGCTGTAGCATCCCACAAGAAGGTGGATTTGGTCTTCTGCAGCTGGTGGGAGGGAGCAGAGCAGGAGCCAGCGGGACTGCATGTCAGACCTGGGGCCTGCTTCCCATTTTGGAGAATGCTTGCATGCATCCCATGAGGACTGTTAAATCTAGCTATGTGTTGGAAGGAATGAGTAAGTCTTTACTATTACAAGCAGTTCATTTGGATAGAGGAGTCAAGATTTCCTTGGCAATGATAATTCACTGGCCCTGTTGATTTTTTCAGTCACTACTTCTCCTTTTGACAATTTCTCCAGCATATCTGTATTTAGGTTGCCCCCTTTTTTCTATTTTCTCTTTCAAATTTGTCTTTCACTCATCAGTCACTGTTTTCCTCTGACACCTGGGGAGGAAATGCGACACCACAGTATCTTAATTACATCTGCAGCATTCTGCACTTTTGCCATGTTTCAAGCAGAAACTATCCTTCACATTCTGGAGTGACACAATAGCTAAGCTACATCCTATTTTTCTCACTTTTTTTTCTTATTTTCTCACTTTTTTAGCTTCTCACCTTTTTTGTTTTCTATCCATAACGTGGATTGCATCAAACTGCCAATTACTTATACGGTATTTCTGAAGCTGGGGTATCGGTTGCCTTAAGGGATTTGACTCTAAGTTGATGTTTCTAACTATATATGATCAGATATAGGATTAATGAGCTAGGAGAAGGAACATTTGTTGCCTTTGAGTCAGTCTAAATTTATTTTTCTCCCTGTATTACAGTCGTACTTGGAGAGGGAAAACGCAACTAGCTGGTGCACTACCCTTGAACCAGTACCACGACTCCTACCTATTTGTTAGGGCTTAAATCCCAGCTTTAACTGGCAAAATCCCATGAAAACTTTCCACATCGTTTCTAGCGCTGAGGCTGGGATAATGCCTCTGTCTTTAAAATCTGTTGAGAAACTGAAGAGTACGGTCTGGAGGGATCCAAGCGTAGAACATCCCAATGAATAGTCAAAGAGAGAAAAAGTTCTGAACTGGCTTCTTAAAAAGTCTAATTTCAGACTAAAAGCAAAGTTCCTTATTTTCCCTCCTCCCTGAAATCAGTGGAAGAATGCACAACAGTTCTATGAACCCCTGTCAATCAAGCCATAGCTAATCCCAGTTTGCATTGTGCTCTGACCGAGAAATTATAGCTGCCTTTGGACTAGAACTGGACTCCAGACTTTCTCATTTCAGGCTGGGTTATTGGGTTTGGTGTTTTTTTTCTTTTTTTTTTTTTTTTTCTTGCCGAGATTTCATAAAGCACTTTGGGGTTGGTTTTTTTTCTGTTTACTCTTCCTAAGCAGAACACAGATGTTTCCCAGATCTGTTAGTAATTCTCAGGTTCCTCTTCTACATCGATGTCAACCCCATCTCTACTTTTCCCAGGACGTCTCATCATCTTTACATCTAGGTAAAAAAACATTTTTAGCCACAGTAAATGACAAAATACATCATATTGGATAGCCGCATCTCATAAATTCATGGCACAATAATTTTTTTCTGAGAGCAATTGTGCAGTTAAAAAAAGAAAAAGAAACCACTGGTTTGTGGGCAAGACATACACAGTGATATGAGAGTTTTACTCAACTGAATAATGCTGTGAAGGTGCAAAGATCAGCTATGGTGATGCCTTTTTCTTTCTTTCTTTCTAACTGGAAAAAGAACTAATGTCTGGAAGAAGCACTGAACAGTCACCATATCAGGGATTTCAAGTTAGCTCTATTAACATGTATTTATTGGATTGCAGCAGAGCAAACAACATCAGGCTTCATCAGAGCAATATCCTGCCTTTTGTCAGCAGTCTCAACAGATGCTTCAGAGGAAGGAGAGAGATGCCTTCCACAGTGTGTGCGGCAGTGAGACAGCATGTATTAGAGCAGGAGGGAAATTCCAGCGAGAGCACGTGAGGGCTATTGCGAGGGCTGAGCAGTGTTTAACCACTCTTACTGCAGCTGTGCTGTGGCTGGTGCGTGTTTAGACAACTCAGGCAAGTGAGAATGCCTCTGCCCTGAAGGATGGTGCCATGGGAGAGGTGTAGGAAACAGAAAGGGACAAGCATGTCCTGAGCAGTCCATGGACTACCTTGCAGGAGGAGGAAGGGAGACTGATCACATGCCATCTGGCACTGAGATGGTGTCAGGCACAGACACCTTTGAACCATAGAATAGGCACTGCAGAGCAGCGAGAGAGAAACAGGACTGATTTCATGTGGAGTCAGGCCAAATGCGCAAGCAGGAAATGTTCGTTATTTGCTGGCAATATGGTTGCTTGTTAAAACTGGCAAAAGTAATTAATCCTATTCTCCTGGGGAGTGAATGAGTGATGGCAACAAAATATATTTTTGCTTCCTAAAACATAGATTAAAGCCATTGCAGAAGTAAGAGGAGCTCTGCAGCTGAGGGAACTTGTTGGTTTTCTGTCCTTATTCAATCCTGTCCATTGAGAAAAGACTACCAAAAGATGGAGAGTGGGCATTAAAATCCTATCATGGTGCTGTTTAAACATGACCGTTTTCACATTAAGGTGTGAACTCGTCGCACATAGCTTAGCAGCCTCTTCCATTGCAGCTGTATTTTAAAAACTACGTGTTTAACCCCAGAACTCAGCTACCTTTCATCTCATAGCTACTTCTTCAGACAAGGTTATATATAACTTTCATCCGAAACTGGCCCAGAGCAGTACATGGCTGCTTTCTGCTCGTATATGTTGGGGCTAGACCCACTGCATCTGCATATCCTTGAACAATAAGCACTCCCATGGCTGATGTTTGGACACTTAAGCCACTGCAGAGGCTTGCATGCAGCTCACACATTCCTCCTCCAGTGCTGGGAGAGGTAGGTTCCTCGAGAGAGAGCGGGTGCTGCAAGCAGGGAGCTCAGAGGAGGAGCTGAGCCGATGGGTACATGATGTTTCCCTCCCTCTTTTGGCTCAGTGAGTCTTGAATTCTTGGCTGCGCAAGTGGAAGAGCTGAGAAAGGAAGGGCGGAAAGGCACCCTTCCTTTTTACAAGGAATAATTGGCAAGTGCGGTAGTTAGGGCAGTCTCCCTTGAGGTGTGTGACATGGGTGGGAACCCACTGGGAATGCCAGCACTGAGCCGAGCGGGTCCTCCAGCCACGTGGAAATTACAAAGGACAGCAGTAGCACCACCACAACTGCCAGGCATTTGGTTTCCATTTGTTTAAGCACCCCTGCAGCTGCATTTTGTGAGGAGCCTGATCCTGTCAGTCTAAGTGTGCCTTGAGCACAGGGACTGGGTGACATGAGTTGTCCGAGAGGCTTGAAGGAAGAGCTCTTTCCTGGATTCCTGCCAGTTTGAGGCAGGAGCTGGTGTTGAACAGCTCTGGACGGCACAGCACCAGGCATGTAGCACAATTCCAGGCACCTTCTGTAGCACAAGTGGAAATGCAAAGTGTCTGAAGCACTTGGGCACATCCAGGGCACTGCTGGCTGCCTGTGACTGCAGTTTTGGTACCTCTGTCTTACCAAAGCCACTTTTAAGAATCCCAAGTAAGCCCTTTGTTCAACCACAGCTTGAGTGTTTGGGAGTGTGCTTGCTGATGGAAAGCTGATCACCAGGGAAGACAATCAAAAGATTTCCCCATGTAGGTCACCAAAGAAAGCTTTGACAAAAAAATGCTTTTTTCACAGCCCTTTTCTCAGCAAGAGAGTAAACTTGGGCAAAAGGCTGCTAGTACTGCAACACTTGCCATGCAGCTGCATGACATGCAGCATTGACCTGGCTGAATTCACTGAGGTTTCACATTCATTCACGAAATTTTCACTTTGGAGTGGCACGCTTGGAAACTGTCTGTCCTCTTATACAAATTTGTCCTGTACTCTCCACTGCTCGTCCTGATTTGTTTGACTGAAGTATGACTGCCCTAACCAGAATACAAATCCAGCTCTGGCCTGTTGGATGATCCTGTGGTGCACAAATCCCCGTGTCTCCCTGTGCTGAGTTGCTGCAGAATACTTTCCCCTCAGACCATTTTGCTCCAGCACTGAGCAGCATGGCTGTAATAGCACAGTTCATTGCATGAGCTGTCTGGGTATTTACGCAGCTTTGTGGGCAGCTTCATAGCCCACACTGTTTCGTACAGCTGTGGCCAGACTGTTATTAGTTCCCCAGGCAGCAGGTCTGAAGGCCCCCGAACTATGAGGTGAAGCATAGACAAATGTCTGTGTATTTATATAACTCCCCTGGTTAATTATTTGAGCACCTTGTGACCTTTAATGTGTTCAGCCTACTAGGAAGGACAGTGGTATTAGCTCTGTTTCACAGAAGGATGACCAAGAAATAGCAAGGGCTAAGACAAAACGCTTCTCATGTTGGTCTCGGTCCCTTTATCCAGAGCCCTTCACATCAGTATTTATTTAGCTCTGCCTGTATAGCTGCCTATCTGAATGAGACGTCTCCATGTGCAGATGTTCATTCGCACTGCAGCTCCGCTAATGGATGCAACCATGCCAAACCAGCTGGCCAGCTCACAGCCCTCCAAAAAGATCCTCACAGATTTTAGGGCCTTTAAGCCTTCCTAAAGACCAGAATGCATCCAGCAGACCATGGCAGTCTCATATCACTCCCTTTGGAAACAGCAGCATCAGTCTTTTCACTGTTCTACCTAGAGAGGGAGGCAGCCACTGTGCCATTACCATATGCATCTCGCATCGCAGGACTGATAGCTCTCCTTTTTTCTGTGCTTGCTAACCCAAACTTCACAGACACTGGGGCTGGCTTTCAGGTTGTGCCATCCTTTCTATTTACGTGCTGGCATGGCACTTTGTCTAGATTTTTTTTTTCTAAGCAACCCTGGAAAAGACTCTGAAAGGGGTAACGCAGGCAAAGACAGATCCAGAATTGCAACGAGCAGTCTGGGTACAGTGCAGCAGGAGGCTATTCCTGTTTGGTGCCCATTGCCTGACAGCTGTATTGGTTTTCTTTTATCACATCAGACAAGGCTGCTCCCATCACCTAGGGCCTAACTTTTGGAGCAGTCCACATAAGAAAGGACTACAGATGAGGTGGATGAATGACTTGCACCGAGAACCACTGGAGAATTTTGGGAGTTCCTCAGAGCCCACCGCAGGTGCAAAGCAAGGTGGCTGCGAGGAAGCAGGGCAGCCAGGTGAACCACAGATAGCGAAACTGCATGTGCCTCTGTCTCACACAAACCTCACAGCTCTTTCAGAAGCTGTTTGGCCCTTGGCTCTTGCCTCTGCCAAAGCCGTGGCCGATGGCTTCTGCAGCGGCAATTCATGCTCCTTGGAGCCTCTCTCTGCTTCTGCGGGGCCCTTCCACGGAGCTGTGGGGCAGGCAGAGCACTCAGGGTCTACAACAGCATGCAGGCGAGATGCAGAGCAGGAGGGATGGGAAGGGAAGACCATCACCAGGCACATCCTGTCTTTGTGCTCGGAGGAGGCCAGCAGAGACCTGCTGAGGGGAAAAGATCAATCCTGGATTCAGGAGAGCACATTCCCACGCTGCGTTCAGCAGTTACAGTGGTGGTGAAGAGAGGAAAGAGGCCTCTACCGTGCAGACAGCATTGGTTTACTGGAAAAGGAAGAAGGTTTTTTAGGGGGCTGCTGAAAGGAAGCTGGTGTGAGAGTGACGCAGCGTCTCTTATTGTAGAAAAGTCTGGAAGGCTGCAGGGCTCCACAGACAACAATCTCCTAGCAGTGATGTTTGGCAGCTGCTATACCCGGTTACTAAATCTTTGCTAGCCTCAATACCTCTCAATGGCCCTGAACAGCCTCACCTGGGGCTCCTCTGCACCAGCCCACAGCACCATTTAAGCTCAGGGTGGGCCCCTCCACTCCTTTCCTCCCCTCGGTGCAGACATGTCCATCTCTGCTCCTGCCTCTGGGCTGGACCTCAGCTGTGCAGGTAAATTGTCTCTGGGGTGGACCCTTGGGTGCACATTGTAGTTTGTTTCCAGCCTGGGCTTTGACTCTGGCTCTTTGGAGGGGAGGCTTTGGAGCTGGGTTGCAGCCTGGTCTCCAGCACTGCCTCTGGCTCTGCTTCCCTTTGCTCCTGCCTGGAATGCCTGGATGGACCCCGGACCTGGCTGGGAATGCTGGTGGGATGAACTACTTGCCCTGGGTGGGCTGCAGCTGGTGGGTGAGGGCACTGCCTGTGCTGGGATCACCCTTGGCTCCCAGGTCCCCTCTGTTTAGGGAGCAGCTGCCCTCATGTTCCCTGACGGTTCAGCCTGAGGTTGTACGTAACTTCCTGAGAATGCCTGAATAGCTGCTTCCTTGCAAATAAAGGACTTGCAGGCTTCCAGGTCAGTGCTAGAGTAGCTAATTTTAGGTTTTGGAATGGATGCGAAACTTGATAAGGTGTTGGTGCTTCCCATATGTTCCCAGGGAAAAGTAAAGCATCTTAAAATGGGATCTGCAGCAGCCTGAGCTGAGCTTGTAAGGAGCGCTAAGCGCAGGGACCAGTTTTTCCTTTTATTCTTAAAGAAAAAGCTGCCTGTATTGGAGATCTGATAACTCTTGCCATCAGGAGGGTATAAACAGAGGATGTCTGTTGGGTTCAGCCTCTCCAGAGAGTCTGTAGGGACCTTGCTGGGGCACAAGTGACCACTATGCTGTGAGCTACTCATGCTGGGCTCCTCCTTTATTTACCAAGAAGAAATGGGTATGGTTAGGGTGCGATTGTTTTAGACACCTATTCTAGGAGAAGCTAAACTTTGCTATTTTAAGTAGCTATTTTTCTCCAGTGACTAAAGGGAAGTCAAGATGACTAATTAGCATTGAAGATTGTGCAAGTTGTGTCCCATGCCCAGTATCTGGAGCCATGAAAAGGTTGAGATCAGACATGCCCTACAGAGCTCAGACAGAAGTATGAGAAACTGTAGGGTGTCAGCTTGGGATTTAAGCTCCTAAATTTCACTTACATGAGCTGCCAAAATCTTTTATGGATTGAGCCTGGCACAAGTCAAAGCAGGAGCTGGGGTCCCTTTTCCTTCAACCCAGTGCCTTTCCAGCTGCTGAAATGCTTTTTCTTCCTTTCAGCTGTGAAACTGCTGGTAATGGGAGCAGGTAGCCCCCCCCTTCTTCTCTGCCAGGCTCTGTGACCCATTTCTTGCTCTCTGGCAGACATGGCTGTGGAGTTCATTTCAATTTCAGACAATTGTATTTACAGGGTAAATGATTTTATAGCTATGACTTATTAGCTTCTGGGGCTTACTTGCTATTTTAAGTTTATTTTTCAGCTTCAAGATCTGGCTAAGTGGACTTTCCCTTGCTGAAAATGTGCCTTCAGAGCAGGAAGGAACTTGACTTTGTGAAGATTTATGTCCCTTTTAACCTAATTATGTGACTGTTTGTAACAATAAGCTTCAGTTCCACTTTAGATAGTAAAATTTCTGTAAGCAGTTATTTGCCCCAGGCTGTAAGGTATCTATTACAGAAATACAATGAAATGAAGGAATTTGTACATATAAAACATTGAAGATGTGGTGTTATTAAAGGCTGGACCCTGTCTTGAGTTGCTTGTGCTGAAGTCTAGGGATGTGGAGTTGGAAATACAACGTATGTGGAGCAATATAAGAAAATGTTGACTTCTAAAAAACACTTAAGGAAATTTAAAATGAGCTTTAAATGTTTTCTGGCTGAAATGAAAACAAGAGTGAAAAAAATTCTGTAGGTGTAGGGAAAGCAGAAGATTATTTCCCTGTTACTGAGAAAATTTGAAATGAGGAAAAAGATATTTCTTTGAAACAAAGAACCTTACAAAGTTTTGATAAAAAGCACTTCAACCATTTCTGGTCTGACAGACATTTCCATCAAGCCAAACTTTATTTTAGCAGTAAATAATGTGCCTGAAGGCTTTAAGCAAAGATCCACCTCAGCAGGCACTTCATCTTCCTGTCGCTTCATTCCCCCCTTTTTCTTACTCTGTGCAGCTGCTGGTTTTTTTTTTTTCCTTTAAATAAAAAAAAATAGCTAAATGGGCATCAATAACAAGATCTCGCCTGCTGCTGGCGCAGTGTATCCTCCCCAGTCCCTGAGGATGCCTCACAGGAAATGGCGGCCAAGGAGGGCCCACAGTGCCGTTAGCTGTGGAGACAGAGGAAATGGTGGCAGAGGGGCTGCCTCCAGCAGCGGGAGATGAATCCCCATCGCTCTCTATACACATCCAGAAGCCCGATGCCATCCCAGGAGGGTTTGCTCTTGGGCATCTCTTGGCCCTGGGAGTTGTGACAGTGCCGGGGCCTTGAGGCCATGCAGGATGTGTGAGGGAGCCCGTGGGTTGTTGCCTCACAGAGTGGGTGCTGTGGTAAACGCTTGGTCTTCATCAGATATCTCCTCAGGGTGTTTACGCTGTTGTTATTTTTTCTTTTTTTTGGTGTGTGTTTTTTCTCCTGTGTAGGATGGACCAAAAGAAGCGATAACAGAGAAGCACAGAGCCGTGTCGCTCACCCTCCCCAGGGTGCCGGGGGGAGCAAGGAGGCACCATGTCCCCTCCGGCCCCAACCAGCCATGCTTCCCCACAGGTGCTATAAGCACCGGCGCAGAGCATTTCGGCTTCACGCTGCCATAAGCTGGCAGCAGCCCTGCTCCCATGAGGGGAGCTCTGTTGGGGCAGAGCCATTTTGGCCGAGCCCTGTGGTGGAGGGGAAGCAGCTGGGTGTCTGCGGTGAGGGCCGCTGGTGGTCCGGTCCCTTCTGGCACCCCTCGCTGCGCCTCAGTGCTGGTTTCTGAGGAAAGGTGCCTGTTTCCGTTAACTAAACCCAGAAACGCTTCTGATCTTTATCTGTCTGCACAAGTATAGCAGCCCTGGGCATTGCTTCTGCCCTCCGTTCTCCCTCTGTGCAACTCTCCTGACAGTAAAGATGTCCTGATTTTCTGCTTTCCTCCTCTCACTTGGCTTTTCCCCATATCCTCCCTCCATCAACCCTCTCTGTTCTCATTTCTTTCTCACCAGGACTTTTGTGTCCTTGTCCTACTCGGTTCTGGGAACTTTTTCTTATGCAGACAGATCACCTTCTTTATCTTTACATCTCCCATGCTTGTTTCCACTACTATTTCTGCCAACCTGGCTCTTGATTTCCTGCTTCATTTTCTTTACTTCTCCCCTAGCTTTTCCTTTTCTGTCTCTGAAATCTTTACTCTGTCTCTAGAAAAGTCTCCATCCCTTACAGCCTCCTCAGATGTCAGTCCTCCAGGCACTGCTCCTGCCTTTGGCAATGTCCATTTTCACCTCCCTTGCTTCTGCCTCCCACCCCACACCCTTTCTCCTCTTCTCCACCTCCTCATTGTTGATGGGGATCTTCACTTGGCCAACTTCTCCAACGTCAGCTCATGTTTCTTTGTCTTCTCTTTGCAGTCTCCTCTTGCCCTCCATGACTTCAATAATTCATCTTGCATTTTTGCTCCTTCCTTGTGTTGCATGGTCCAGCCTGACAACTCCAGTCTCTGCCTTTCATCCCACACCATTCCTCTGGTTACATGTATAGCTGGCAAGAATGCCATTGCCTTTCTCCAAGGCAATGTGCTTGCTTTCTCGGAAATTGTGGTGGTGTACTTAGAATCTTGCTTCTCTGTGTTAATATCAAATCCACAGTTCTGTCTTTTGGCCAGAACTCCGTAGTCTCCTGGTTTTCCTCATAGGTCTCTAGTCCTTTTTTTCAGAATACATCTCCCTCTGACTTTTTTTTAGGTTTCCTAGTGGACTCCATCCTTCATTCTCTTCTATTCTCCCTCTACACATCATCTCTGGATAATCTCACAAATAGAAAATCTTTGCCTATGCTATGCAATGTGCAGAGTGATCCCCTCTGGTCCTTCTGGCCCACCTCCCTTTGAGTTACAACTCAGGACAGCCAGATGCCTGCTCCAGTTCAGCATAGTACTTACTCTACTTTTCCAAACTTGCCACTGGATCCTTTTTTATCCCAGGAGATAGCATGGAGATTTTATCTGTCATCTGATATTGCTTTAGCTGTCACATCACTTAAGAAACTTGTTGGAAATCCATGACTCAATACCCTAACATATGTGGAAAGCAGCAAACAATGGACATCTCTCCATTAGGATCTTCACATGCTTCAGCTTTTTTCTGTTGGGTTGTTTAAAGAATGGAAACACCTTCTCAAAAGAATCCTTAACAATTAGTTGATGTTAATAAATAATTGACCTCTCTCCAAACATCATTGACACAAGTTATCTCCCAGACTTCTATCTTGAACATACAGCTTTGCTACCAAAAAAGATTTTTGGTTGTCGATGTTTAGCTCCTGCTTCCCTGGAAAGAGCCATGCCAGCTGATCTTGTCCTTTAAGTTTCCAGTAAACTGCAAAAGCACTTGAACATGTGCATGAGTAGAGCAACAGGATGGAAGTGAGCTGGGTCGGTGGTCAGAGGTGCTGAGGATTGCACCTGTGCTTCATTAGAAAAGGAAAAAGAAAACCTGTCATCTGGCAAAGGGATATTATGGTGGGTCCAAGGAAAGCACCAGTGCTTTCAATTTGGAATTAAATAACTTTGAGAGGTGTGAAAGTGAGGAGCAAGCAGAGCTTTGTTCTTGTAAACCTCAAAGGAGAAATTACTTTGCATAGGTTTACACTTTAGCAGGTGGATTATTTATTATTTTTTTTTTAGTTTTAACCACTTCATCTGTGTCTGCTTTGAAGGTCAGCCAGTTTCACATCAGCTTTTCATGGGAAGGTGAGGGTCTTTCAGATTGTCTCTGCTAGCAATATTCCTGATCAACTATACAATTATGAAGATATCAGTAGTTTGACCTTCTTGGGTAACAGATACACTGTTGTCCATCTTGTTGCAATAAGCCTTTTAGAATTGTTTGAAAACTCTGCTATGATGACCAAGTTCCCTCTGAGGGTGACAACACTCTGGATCGGGGGATTAATAAGGAAAGTCATCAAAAAGTTTACTTGGTATTTAAAGAGTCTCACGCTGCAAATACCCAGCGTTTGCATACTGCTGCCTGCAGAACTGTGGCTCTGCCATCACAATGCTGAAGGGTGTCATTGCCAGTGGGTGACTCTGAACTGCAGTTCAGAGAGCAATCCGATAATCCGTGAGCAATTTCTCATGACAAGGATGGAAGGTGGGGGGGCAGTGGGAGGAAAGCTAGAAATCAGGCACAGCCGGGCTTTGTTCCCCACCTGAGCCTCGTCCCCAGGTCTCGACCAGGATGGGGGAGGCAGGAGAGGGCAGGTCTGTGTGATGAGCTGGTTGAATAGTTTGATTTAGATTTGCTCTGTTTAGGGTTTGTTTGGGTTTTTTTCTACTATTCTCATCGTCCTTTTGTTTGATTATCTCTGTACCTATTTGAGGGGAGTGGTTTGTTGCATGCCAGTAAGTACACTGAAAAAGTATATGCAATGTTGTCAGGAAGAAACCTTATTTCTGCGGGGGTGTTTTTAGAGCTTATTTGGGTAAATGAGCTGAGCTGCTTAGAGCAGTAAATCAGAACCGAACTCTAATGCCTGGGAGTAGCTGATGCTGTTATATGATGGCTTGCAAAGCAGCCGTGTTCTCACCCACCCTCTAAGCTGCTTAGGTCGGTTCCTTCTCTTACCTTGTGTTTTTTCTTTCTGAACGCGTGATGGCAGTACATGCTTTAAGTGCTAGTTACAATATTTAATCTTGAAAATGACTGAATGCAAACTTCTAATCTTTTCCTTTACTGTAGCTTGTAAGAGATGAAAGAAGTATTTATTCCCTCAAACCTATATATCTCATCTTCCTTTCCTTTATAAAGATGCACTCCATTCCTTTTTCTTTCCCTTTCAGTTCTGCCCTTATTCCTAATATTGCTGAATTTTCTCATGGTGCTGTGTCCTATTGTTTTGAATCACAATGGGGTTTGTGGGAGCCGGTGCTTCCCTTGTGTAGATAACATAGGTTTGGGGATTTTACTGATCAGTCAATCTGTAGCTTAGGTCAGTGCAATGGGAAAAGAAACTTCTGGCATCGGAGTAACAAATGTTTCATCAAGGAATCTGTCAGTGGTGGAATAAAAAAGGCAGCTCAGAGGAAGAAGACCTTCAGAAGCAGTTGTAGGGGGAGAAATTCTTGCTGTGAATATATGGCATGAGGATTTGGAGAGTCTCAGGGCAGCTTGGATAAGCAGCTTTAGAATTTTTTTAGCTGTTTTTGAAGGGCCCTTATGAATTTGTTTCCTTATCTTTCCTCTACTTATGGGGGTCATGTGGGTGGCGACAATGTTTTTTCTCCAAAGATACCCTCAGTTTTCTCTGTCAGGAGATGAATTTAGGGAAGGCAACTCTCATGCTGATGTATTTCACCGATTCCTGTGAGCTTCTAACTACCCCTCCCTTTTGTGTCCCACTGCTGCCCTCCGGTGTTGCTGGGGCTCTGTAACGGCTCACATCAGGTTTCTGGTTGTCATTAAGCAGATTTGCATACAGACTTTGTAGCCTTGGTTTTGTTTCATGTTGCTTATCTTTTGCCATTACTGCATTTCAGGGTATGATCTAGGACCAGGCTTAAAATGACAATCCCTAATACAGACAACCATTTTGTTGCAACAGATGTTTTTTCCCTAAAAGGTAATTTCTTACCACTATATTTGTGGTCTTCACTAAATGCTTCACAGTTTCTGCATGTCTCTGTCCTTGATGCATCATCTGATTTGACCTCTCTTGTTATGTTGGACGTATATAACAGCTTTGTCTGTGATACAAGGAGAACTTCACACAGGAAAAACACAAGAAATAGCTCTTTTCTCTATTTTTTTTAGCAACCGAAACCATCTACGCCTATTCCCTTGTGTGGGAGAACTTTTTTGGTCTGGCAGGCCAGGCAATCAAGTAATTTTGGAGCACCTTGTATTCACTCTTTCAAGTTTTCTGGAACTACTAATGGTGTGGGCAGTCTGTAAGAGATGCTCTGGAGCAGGCTGCTGGGCTGACCTGAGGTTCAAGTTTAACTGGAGAGTGCATAAAAGCCTGACATGGAGCAGAACAGACCCACTGCACTGCTTAGCTCAGAGACATCTGAGCAACGCAGACCTGCTGTAACTAGGCTTCTTTTAATTTTTGAAAAGAAAAAGGAGCTGCTGTCTGGAACATAGATGGCTTAAATTGTGAATTAGTCTGTATCTAACCAGTGGAGAATGGGGAAAAGAAAATTTTGAGAAACTTGCTATTTCCTCAGGCCCTTGCTCTCTTTAATAGCTTCATTAGTTTCTTAGTTAAGTTGAGCAAGCCACAAAACTGAGCAGTACTGGTCTGCACTCCAAAGGTGTGGCTGCATTGCCCTCAGGAAAGCCAAAGAACACTTGCTTACTGTAAAGAAGATATAAATGCATAAGCCAGATGTGGAGCTAGAAGTGAAGACGACTGAAATAAGAGGCAGAAGGCAGCAAGCATGTGAAATTTAAGGCTTAAAAGTGTGAGCGTTTTCTGGCTGAATGCATGTATATACCTAACTGTATGAATAAATAATGCTTTCTAGCAGAAGTGTGGGAAAACAAACTGTTACTGGATTTAAAATATATCAAAGCCCTAGTCTAATTAAGAGCCCATTCATGAAAAGGAAGCTTGTGGATGTCTTCTGTGGATTAGGGAAGCTCAAAGCGATGCAGAGGGAACTCCTCTATTGCACAGGACTTGTGCCTTGGACAGCTGCTCATGTACAGACAGAGAATAAAAAAGTATATTCTTGCTTTTCTAAGCACCAGAGAAGAACTGACCATGTGGGTGCAGTCATTTGTCATTGGAGAATGCTCTCCTTGTACACAGAACCCAAATAATTAGATGTGTAAAATCGAGAAGCATCCTTTACCACCTTCAAGGGTCAGACTTTTACAAAGACTACCTTAAAAAAGGGACAGGCCAGCAGAGTTCTGAGGGCTATCCTTTGGGGAAAAAAGAGCAGGAACTTGTGCATGCTCTGTACTGTCTTTGGGAGAGGCAGCCCAAGTCCTGAAGACCCAAGGATGTTGGAAGCAAGTCTTATCAAAGCACTTTCAACCCTGAAGAGGTTAATTGAAGAGGCCCTATTCCTAGTGACAGTAAGTGCAAAACTACAAGTCATTCCCAGACGCTTCCTGTGGAGTGTATTGACACAGCGTTCCTGCAGCAAGATGATCAGGAGAGGAGACAAGTCACTTGTGCGTTCTGGGAATTAAGACAAACAAAGCATCAGTGCTCCCACATAGCTATACAAAGCATCAGTGCTCCCATGTAACTTTGGCCAACTTCCAGGTCTCATTGGTGGGAAAGAAGTATTAATTGAAACTTGCCAAAAACTTCTTACTGGCATTGCCAAAAGGGGTCTCAGAAACAGTCCTTCTCCTGATTTCTAAGGCTTGATATTAATTTTTCACCTAACTATATAATCTGCAAATTAAATATGACAGTGGACACAGAGAACAGGAGCTTATGTGATTTGCAGTAAAACACAAGACATATCCCTGAAAATCCCTATTTTTCCAAATCTAGGATTGGTGCACATCTCATCTGACAACTGCAGCTCACACACAGTGGGGAGAGACTTGTGAAATTGGAATCTGATCTGTCTTCAAATAGTACCAGTGAAATTATGACTTGTCACCTACTGAAGTTTTGCTGAGCAGAAAGCAGCAAGAAAACCTCGGAGATAGGGACTGGCAGGAGCTGGGTGTTAGGGAGCAGCCCTCCCGCTGTGCTAACAGCCCTCTGGGTGCTTCAGAGATCTCGGAGAGCTGCAAGGAGGATGCAGTTTGGGTGGGAGTGGGGGTGTCAAGTCACCCACCCATCTTTGGTTATCGGAGCTCTCCTAACAGGTCCAGGATGGAGATGAGTTTGCATTTAGGATAGGGGTTGTGCAAACCAGTTCCAGCAAGTCTCCAGAAAAAGGAATTCTGCAGAAACTGGTGTCGGGTACTGAGCAAAGAAGGTGCCTTGGTCCTGAGTGATTTCTGAGCAACTCAGGTAGTAAATTAATAATAGTTGCCTTCCAGAGCAATCTGGAAGCTCTGTGGAGCACCCACCACAGGGAGTCTGAGGCCTTGATCAGTTTGATGGGGGAGGGTGTTGTAATGTCAATTTGTAGTAATAACAAATAACAAATTCTGCTCAACAGAAAGCTGTTAAGGGATCTCACTGTCTTGTGCCTGGTAATTATTTAGGAATTATTGTTTATGTGCATATAGTGGTTTGGAGGCAATTGCCTTCCCTCTTCGCCCAGTGTCATTGCATGGGGGGGGGTCTCGAGAGCAGTTGCACCTTGCTGGCTTTACTTGGCAGTAACAATGATGTGTTTGTTCTTCCTGACTTCTTATGCTAGCACAGTCATTTCTGTAGAAAAAACAGGATGAGCTGGTGGTGTGGATCCTTTTTGGGCTGGGAAACTTTGGTGTAGGAGTTGATGACATCAGCGATGCTGGACCTAGGAGTCTCTACCCTTTTGTTTCTAGTGCCTGAGAGAGTTTCAGCACATGATAGATGGGGAGCTATAAAAAAAGCGACTCATGCTGGTTTATCTTCCCATTTCATGGTTTACATTCTGGGTTTTTCTTTCCCATCTGTCCTACATCACCTCCCTCTTCTGCCCCATTATGTCTGCTCTCTAGCTAGATGTCTCCTTCCCTCTAGTCCTTACAGCCTTCCCTCTGCTTTCCCTCTTTTTTGTTTGTCCAAGCCCATCTTGCCCCCTCGTGTCTTTCTCCCAGTTGTCTGCATGTCCCCTTTTTACCTCTGCTGTTCCTTGCATCCTCCATTCCCTTGAGGTCATGGGAGGACTTTGAGCTCTACTTCCTCTACTTTTTAATTAAGTAGAAGCATTCAAGCCGTCTAACCAATTCATATTAGCTGGTCCTGACCTCAGCGCTGATTCTTTAATGCAGGGTAACATGTTTAACTGGGTAAAATAAAGCTAAGGGGTAGGTTGAGGAAATGCATTTGGAAGGCACCAGTTGCCAGGCGATATCCAGGTGGATTTCCAAGGGCAGGTAGAGGGTTGCAAAGCCAGTACCAGCACTGATTTTTGCCTTCAAAAGTGCCATAAGACTCTGTAAGCAGGACCTGCCTAAGAGTGGGTGACACCTCTGTGCCTGCAATGTGGCAAGTGCACAAAAGCAGGCTGCTAATGAACGCAATCCTTTTCAGAGTCCCACTCCAGACAACAGACAGAAAAGTGTTGGGATGACCCTCATACCTGATCCTGTCTCATCAGTCCTGTAACGTGCAAGAAGCGTCAGCCCACAGATCCCAGCCAGCATCACCCCCGTGATTACATCCCACTTCTTGCTGAGCATCGTGCCTTTGGATCAGAGGTAAGGAGTCAGTGCCCAGCTGCTGACTATGCAAACCTCCCTTTTGGGTATCCCATGTTTTTATTGTTCATGAAAGCTGAAAGAAAAAGATGGTTTGTGTTCTAAAGTTTTACTTTGAGATGGGATACTCTGTGGGGTTTTTTTGTCATAGTGTCTTACGAGCCATCCCAGTGACACATAAGAGAACTGGGGAAGGCAGCTGGGAATGTGCTCAAAGTGGCCCTGGGCCCTCTACCAGCCAGGTATCCTAACCTCAGGTCTCACTTGAAATGTGCGCCAGAGCTTCAAAGACTAAAGGGAACCGCTGACATTACCTATAAACAGAATTCTTGATGTTTTGAAATAATTGCACAGCTGTTGTCTCAAGAGCTGTAACATGAAGCCAAATGTGTCGGCAGTGGTTTAGCATCACACGGCCAGCACATTGATGGCCATGGTAGGATGACTGGCCACCTGAAGTGAAACCCAGCACACCTGGATATTCACAGCTGAAGTAATGCCCAGCTGCCTCCTTGCCACTGCTAGATTTAAGTGTTGGGTTTTGGAGGGGAAGAACAATGTTGTCAGCACTCAGCTCTGAAGGTGGAGGCCATGGAAGCATTTGTGTGTGAAGCCCCAGTGCTGGTACAGGCAGTGGTTTGCTGCTTCAGGTGGCCAAACTGCAGGAGTTTGCAGACTCTGGACATTAAGCCTTGTTTTGTTGGTCTGACTGCACAATCCAGGCTCTGGCTGCTTTGTTGTTGTTGTTTAAGGCAAAACTGTCTGTCTCATTTCCAGGGTTAGAGAAAAACACTCTATACAAACAGGTCCAACTCTGATACAGAAATAGAGGATGCAGGGAACAGGGATCTTGGGGTGACCCCTGAGCTAGGGCTTACTTCTTCCAAGTCTGTAAGAGCTCAGGGCCAGCTCAGCAGAGAGCTCTTAGGCCAATTTTTTCCACTTTGGTTTTGGAGGGTGGCTTCAGAAAGGTCCGCACAGAAGGTTGTGTTTAGGATCTGCATCGGTCCTACCTGTGTCACAGCTCTCTCTGAGCTGAGCACACACTGACGGGGGGGGTGCTTGTTCAGAAACAGATGAAGGTGTACAGCATACTGGGCAGGTTTTCTTCTTTTCTGTATATTTCTAAATAAACAGTATAAATGCCAGTCCTTCAGCCAATGGAGAAAATCTGGACTGTTTAAAGGGAGATTAGTTTCCATGTCAGCAATCTGTCCTGCCTCTTCCTCTGTCGATCAGTGTGACTGTAAAAGATAACTGCTTCAACATTAGGGGCTACAGCAGAGAAGGCTAAAAATGTTTCTGCGCAGTTCTCCAAAGTATACACCCCTGAAAATAAAGCCTCCTTTGCTCTCTTGCCCTACACCTTCACCAGAAAGCTTGCCTCTTCCATTAGGAAACAGTGTTTTAAGTGATGTGTGCATATATAGACCACACAGTGAGAGCAGACTAAGAATTTGCAGATCCTAAAATGAAGGATTTTCACATTGGAGGAGTTTCTACTTTTAAATAGATCAAGCTTAAAAATAAGCCCAGTTGTTCTTGCACGTTTGGCATTAGATTTCCTGTAGAAGTAATAGTAATAAGGTATTTAAATAATGACCTTTCGCCTTTGCCAGCTTTCTCTATCCTGAAGCTAGCTTAAAAAGAGTTGCTATGGAAATTCAAACTTGCCAGGCCATATGCACAGGATTAGAGTTTGACTATGAATCAAGAAACAAAAGGAATTGGATGAAAAGTCTTTTTATCTGAATACACATCTTCAGCAGTGATCATTTGTAATCAAAATTCCTTCCCTGATTTCCTGCTGGAGACACAAGACTGCAAGCCTGGCTGCAGTACAAGAGGAGCTAACACGAACCTATTTTTTGTCGCTATGGTGCTAGGAATAAATAGCCTTTTTTAGGACTGTCTCCAAATTACCACTGGCGCTTGCTAGCTAACACACAGTCGTTCAACTTCTGAATTATCTGCATCCCTTTGTATTTCAATTTATCCTGTTTTTCCTTAGTTAAAACATTGGTTTCCATATGGGGATGGAGCTTCCTTCCTCACTTGTTTTTCGTGTTCCTAGTGCGAACAGAAGAGCATGAATTAGAAACCTGCTCCCTACCAACAGCTTTTTTTCTTGAGAAATTAGGCAGCGACCTGGCAGCCTCTGTGATCGCTTCTTAGCCGGTTGCTTCTTGAGGTCTGAAATTGTGTGAAATGCCATGACACTGAGCTTCATCATTTCAAAAATGACCGGGGAGGTGGCGGTTTTGGAAGAATTATCTTCCTTAGTCCTGTGAAATAACAGAGATAGGAGGATTTTTTTCTGTGGTGTGAGGTTGCAGTCGGCTGTGCTGTTCTGTGCCAAGAAAGATGTGACCTTGAGTTGCACAATCTGACTCGATTTGATAAGGACCTCGCAGTTCTGGCTTAGTGTTATAAAGCCAAGATGTGCAGCTTTCATCAGCTCCGTGAGGTGCCCATAGGCTCTTGCAGAGCTGCTGGCTCTGCACGCTGGGCCAAGCACATTAAAAATTAGCTGGTTGAATTCTTCCTGTGAATGTGTCCTTTAAACGTATCTCTGAAACTTTGTGATGTGGCTCAGCACAACCAGTGCGATGTCAATGATACAGAGAGATACCAGGCCCTGTCTCTGGTCTTTATCCAGAGCAGTCATGCATAGGGTATTGCAAAAAGAGAGAAAGAATGGGGGAAAAAAAAAAGTAAAAATATGCTTGATATGTTTTCATGAGAGAGCACTGTGGAATACGCTCTTACACTTTAAACTCTGCAAGAAAAGGAAGTAAATTGATCTCTGCTCCTTGCCTAGAGCCCTTAGGTTTCATTCTGTAGCAGTCAAGTGAGACAAAGCCAGTAAAAATATATCCTGTTCTAGCCATTGGTCTCACCCTGCTCCAGCTGCAACTGTCTGTTTAGCCTTACCAGATGAAATTTTACTGCTGGAGTTTGGGCTATGAAACTGAGCAGGTTTTATGAGGAACTGCTTTAAATCTCCTGTGTTACCCATCTCCCCCCCCGGTGAAATATTTAGCAGAAGAGCAAGGGAAAGAGCAGTTCAGGAGAGGTGTGAAACACTACCAGCAACGTCTGCTAAAAAAGTCACTCTTTGCTCGCAGAGCCCCACGTGGTGTTTGCTTAGATTTCCTGTTTGAAGCACAGAGATGACTGTGGTGTTGATCACCGTTACCAGATAAAGATCATTTTTAACAGTGAGACAGTACAGCAAAGAAGCGCTGCCCGAACCAGGGCGATTGTACTGTTTGTACATAGATTGCTGCTTCTAGAGTAGAAAGCATTAAGCACATCCATTAGGAGCAGAGGCCACATCCTCCTTTTCTGCAGAGCATCCAGAGAGCACCTTTGTCTGAGTTTGGGACCCTTAACAGCTCTTATTTCCCCCCCAAAATCCCTCATCAGGATGGGAACTCTTACCTTGGATTCTACCTAAATACAGACAGAAAGATAGACAGGCCCTACTTCTGAGAGCTCCCACACATAAGACAAGTCATTCTTGAACCAAAGGGTAATTGCAGCTGTAGCTGTTAACTCCACACACCACAAATATCTTTGCGTCATCAGGAACTTGTTCCATACATCTGCTATATAGATTCACTTGCAGTATTTCCTTTTTTTTTTTTAACTGAGATGTCCTTTTTGTACCGTGATACTTCAGCATGTACTTTCCTGTAAGTACCCCGTGGCTGTGTCTGCGCTGCAGCACGTTTTCCCCGTGCTGGGGCCAGGCGTTCGGCTCCCTGAAATCCCTGCCAGTTCTGATCTGCAGCTCAAGTGACTTGGCACCCCTTTGTCACAAAGACCCTTGGTATCTATACCTCTGTGCACGCCCCAGATACTTGTATTTCTCTTTGCCTGATTAGCGCTTATCTGCTGCGGAGTTTCTGCAGATGTTTCTTTATTTAAACCATACTTTATGAAGGGAAGGGAAAGAGAGACACATGCAGAGGAAGGAGGTGTGTTTCATAGCATCGCTTACTCTGAAGTGACTCCGATGCCAGGAAAATGTGCACATCGCTCCTAATTCTTTTTGTCTCATTTGTTCTCCCCTCCTACTCCCTCCTCAAATAACCCACCGACAGGAATTCCTTGCTTCCTTACTTATTAATTAAATCTCCCTGTCTACAATAAACCAAGAAGGTCTATCAGTGAGGCAGTTTGTGGTCAAATGATGGTTGGAACTGCTCAGCAGGAAATTTGGTAGGAAAATACCACTTCAGCAGCTTAGCAGGCTTTATTTTTAGGGTGTGTGAGCTTATTTAACTCTGAGATGCAAACTGCCAAATTTCTATTGTTGTCAGATGGCTCGTTTCCCACCAGGCTGAGTCAAACTGGTGACTCACGGGCAAGGAGGAATCACTTTGGTAAGGCATTGTGATTTTCTTCCCTCCTCCAGTCTAAGATGTTGAAGGTGATAAAACCTCCAGTCTAAGATGATAAAACTTGTTTGCAAAACTAGTTTCCAGCTTGTTCTGGTTAAAAAATTCTGTTTGTAATCAAAAAACCATCGCATTGCAAAATTGTTTGAAAAACACCTGATATGTTGAAGTTGGGTGCTTTTGCAGTTGGCTTGGGCTGTCTCTGCTCATGCTCTGGGCTGGCCAGGTGCAAGCCAAGCCCCGAATGGAAACAACGGGGATGTGTTAGCTCAGCGGTGTTTCTTGGCCAGCAACCCCTGCCGAGAGCCGGGATTTATTAAACCTGGAGCACAGTGCTGTACTGAGGCAGGGACAGGGATTTCAGGTGTGAGCTGGCTGGCATATAGCCAGCTTGGCAAGTGGATGTAAATCCTGTGGAAGATTCAAGTCCATGTGTTATTTAGGGAAATTCATGTTCTAATTCCAGCACACAGCGTCTCTCCCTCAGCCTTCCTCCTCTCAAATCCTTACCCTCCTCTGCAGTACAAGCTACTCCTTCTAGAAGTCACTAAATTAGTTCCTTGAGATAGATACATGCGGGATTATCTTGGACTCCTTACTGTGCTCGTTGCTTACCCTTCTGCCCTTTTGGCTCTTTAAAGCATTGTGTGCAGTCGGATACCGGCTGGGATAAAGCGAGGGCATGCTTTCAGGCCATCGCCCATAGAGATGAGAAAACCTTACGGCATTTCTGGCGGTTCTGTCTTACCCTGTGCTCTGAAGCAGGTCAGGGCTCTGGTGCCTTGCAGGAGAGGAGCAGCTGAGCGGCGTGCGGCGTGCGTCACGTCGAGCGCTCCCGTATCGCAACGCCCGGGTCAGTCTGTGTGTAGCAGAGCTGGCAGGCAGCGAACCCGACTGGGGGGTTTTAAGGTTGGTTCTTCAGGCTTACAGCACCTTGCAAAGATCTTTCTCAGAAGGTATTTAGAAGGAATCAACCTTTTTTCTCTTATCGCAGTCACCTAGAGGCTTTTGGATCTAATGACCTGTCGCCTTGCCCAGTGGGCATGTCGCTCGGAGCGCTCCTTTCCCCATGCGTGAGCTGTCTCCTCTGCAGTCGTGTGTGCTAGGCATTGCTGTCTGGCAGCTGTTCAGGCACTGAGGACACAAACTGTTGCTGTAAGCATTGAATTATGCTTGAGCATGCCCTTAAAATGAGTAACAAGTCTCTCACTGTAATACAACATCTTGTTCTGTAGATCTCGTCAATGTGGAAAAAGATGGATGGCCTTAGCATAAGGTACAATTAAACTTATTTAGCAGCCTACTGTAGTGTGACACCTCTGCTTATAGCAGGCTTATACTGGTTTAACTTTCAGTGACTTATGTACTGAAGGGTCTGTTATGAGTTCATAGTTTGGCAACTATGAGTTTGTTTACTGTTTATTTTACTTTTAAAGAACTTTACTTATTGTGAGTTTCTTACTGCAGCATCTTTTTGGGCCCTTCACTAAAATGTTAGATCACACAAAGTCTGAGGTTTTGGTGTTGGACAAATCCACGTGTGATTTTCAAAATCCCTAAATAGACAAAATGTCCACTCCTGCAGTTTCTACATCTGTCAAAGTCTGGCTCAAGGCCATGGCAGTCTGTCACATACAAGGTCTCCTCAAGAACTCAGGCAATTGTTCTCACTGCTTGACAGTGGTTATCCTGATTTTATTTTATTTTTTTCTTCTTCTTTGGCCTTGTGACTGATCTGCACACTCAAACTGTCCTGCTTTGTCTAACAGGAATAAAGCGATAACTGTCCCTCCTCAGCTGCAGACTTCCTGATAACTGCAAAGGATGCTTTTAACGGTATTTTTTTTTTCCCAAGGGCATGTTGCTATATCAGCAGAAGGTACTCTGATGTTATGAGAGCTGGAGTGCAAACCCAAACAGGTTAAGATAACTAAATAAAAATGGAGTATGAGTCAGGCTCTCAAAGTAAGGAGGGTGATAGTTTGCTGAGGGATGTATGCAGTGTAAATGATGTGTGTAGTGGGTTTATTTCTATATTGAACAGTGAAATAGTGTTTGAATCACCCTTGATAAATCTGATCTGAACTACAGGTGTGCTGACCTCTAAGGATAAGATGGCTTTGATGAGGTGCTAGTCTTATCAGCTAGGGAGTTTAAATGTCCGGGTGTTGTATTTAAGACTTCATGTGGAAATCAAAATCCACCTCCGCTACATACCTACCCTTTATTCTGGGAGACGGGCTCTGTGATGCACTGACCTGAGCTGCAAAGTTGGCTTTAAAAGTTCCTGTGCTGTGTGTCCCAGCACAACCATCGATGGGGTAGAGCTCTTAACAGGAACCTGGTTAAGTGATCCAGGTTAAAATCAAACCCCCAATTTGGGCCGAGGCTGTGGAAATAAGAGTTACATTTAAACCAGGTCATTGCAATGATCTGGTAGGCAATGTGACCTCCCAAACAGGAGTAGCACAACTCAAGGGCAGTGGAAGAGCCAGAGAGAGGTGTGGGGAGAAGAGCGGGCAGCAGCCTCCGAAATCAGTTTTGTTGTCCTCCACCCCTCAAAAAAAAAAAAAGAGGGAGAATTGAACCGTGAATCCTGGTTTTGGAGACTATCAATTAACCAACATGAGTTGTGTTTAAAGGGGGAGTTGTAGAATAAATATTTGGAACGAGTGACTGCTGCGTGACAGTGTCTTACATCTACCTCCCCCATCCTCATCCCTACCTGCTGCGCTAGGTTGTGATGATGAGATAATACATGGGAACAAGACAGGAATCTGAACTGCCAAAGGGCAACCATGTTTATGGCTGTACCAACATCATGACAAACAGGTCTTACCAATATTCCCCTTGGGTTGGGATGGCTCTATTGCACAGGTATGTCTTCTTTCGTACACACAAGTGGGAGTGGGGTTGGAAAACAAAAAAATATTCTCGTGAGCAATGCCGAGAAAAGATGCACTTCAAATGATATAATTTGCAATGCAAAATCTTCAGGTTAGTGAAGGAATTTTAATAGGAACCCTTGGCCCCTTGCTCTGTGGCCTTCTAGCTGTACACATGCCCAGTGACCACTGCCAGCAGTGAAAACAGCATAAACAAGGACCAGAAACAGAAAATGCCTTCTCCAGATACCACTGCGAGAAGAACATTTAGCAGGATGTGGTTGTTGGACTTGAGACTGAAATTTATCCTATGATAAATCTGAACACTTCTCCTGCACGAATCTGAAAATGAATCAATGTCTCCTCAAATTATTTCCTGGCTATGGTTGCAGTCAGGTAGTTACATACTTGGCTTTATAGTGGTTTTAAGAAGACATTTTGCATACTTGATATTGCTGATGTGCAGGAAATTTTGTTTCTCTTCCAACAGCTCAACATTTGTGTGAGTGAATCTCAACTCCATTGTAACCTCAAGCTCTATATGAGTGGCACTGATCATGATATTTATACCAGAAAATATTCTCTTGCTAAAATGGTTTTACTGCCTTACCTGGAGCAGCATGGTCAGCATCTGACCTTGCTGAATCATGCTCTAAGCTTATACAAGACTGTATTGCTGAGGGTTTTTTTTTTTTTAGCCCAGGTTGTGAGTGCGTTACTGCACAGGTTCTGCACAAGGTTGTAATGGACACTGATAAAGCACGCTAGAATCTGTGATCTTAATAATGAGAGGAGGTCACTATTAGAACATAGGATAACTTTTAACTTGTGACACCTCTGTAAAACTTGTAAAAGTATTTCCCAACCCAATGCTCTACATCTGTGCAGTAGAAAGCAATCCTCCCCATGATATCTGTGTGCTGATCTGATGCTGTGCAACGGGACACCTCTGTTTAAAGCACTTTCCCCCACTCCCTAATGCAGCTGATACAGATTTAGTATATGAAATAACACCTCCACTGTGTATCGGCTGCTAAATCAGCATTGTTCAAGTGGGCCACGCGGTTCTTGGACTCCTTGTGTAAGATCTCAACACTCAGTTTTACTGAGATGGCTTTTCTGCCATCTCGCTTCTAGAGCCAACACAGCTTGATGCCAGCTTTGGAAACAGCACAGTCCTTTCAGGGGTCACAAGATATTTCAAGATCAGTTTTATTCTGTTAGAGTGAGGACACAAACTTTGTGCCACGGTTGAGTTTGAAATTAATGTGTTAACAGCCAAAACACCAAGTCTAGAAAGACATTTTCCTTTTCCATTAGAGAAGATATCTACCTTTGCTTTCTTTTTGGATTGAGTGTGCTGTAACTGTAAACAAACTCCTTCGAGCAAGGCATGAAAAGTAGGAAACGTGAGGATGGAAGAGGGACTGCAGATGTGCACGCTGAAGGGAGGGCGGCTGTGGGAGGCACAAGCAGGGACAGAAGGTGTTTTGGCAGCCCGAGCTCTGACTTTTGTCACCCTGCACAGGAGAAAGGGGTGGGAACTCGGGGAAACAAATTTATTAACATAGGTTCGGTGGCAACTGCTTCAGTTTTATCCGTCAGTTGTGGTCTTAGGATGCTGACTCTCAGAAGTGATCTAGTGAATGAGTTCCAAGAAAGTATTCCATGACTGCAGAGATGATTGAGGTTAATGATGCACTGTCTCAGAAGAAGTTGGGGGATTTGTATAAAACAAAAAGGAATTACCAGTTTCCCATGATTATGGTTTCCAGGAAGTTCTTCCTACGTGCTGGATGTACTCAGAGTTTCTCAAGAGGTCTACAGAAAAACTTTAAATTTAAATATTATTCTAGTTAATATGTATATTTATAGAAGAGTAAATGAGCACACTCACACATACTGTTTTTCAGGAAAAAACTTCCTTTTTCATTATACACACACATGCACACACATGCCCACAGATACATAAAAGAGCAAACAGTGCAAAACATGCGCATTGTTAAGTTCTGTACAATATTTATATTGGTCAAAACCCCTCAGGCAGAGAAAAGCTAGCACAGGGTTTTCTTGGGTACTGGACAGTTAAGTATTCTGGGAAAACACATGCACAGTGATCCTAAAGAGAAACCACCCGACTCCTTGCTTGTCCCAGTGTGTTAGGTGTTCGAGTGTGCTGTTGTTTTTGTGTGGAAGCTAAATTTAAGAATCAAAACTGAGAACAGCCAGCAGTGTTAAACACTATTTTGAAGTGAAATGACTGTTTCTAGAGAAAAAATAGGAATAGTGCTGTGCTTTTCTTTATTGTGAAATGTGTGTGTTTTATAGAGGTTAAAATCACTCCAAAACTCGACGAGCCCTTTTCCCCACGAGGAGCCCTGGCAGGCACAGTGCTTCACATGTTGTCCACATCTGCTCTGTCTACATCTCTGCCTAGCAATCTTTCACTCCTGGTGCAAACTCGCGATGTTTCACATCTAGAGCAAAAAGCACAGCGAGGGGCAGCATGAGCCCTTACTAATTATACCCAGAGATTGATAGAACAAACATGAAATGGAGAAGATTCCAGCAGCTGGAATTAGTACCTAGAGAAAAGGATCTTTGACCGCTGCTGTAGGAAGTAAAAAAGGTATTTTGCGTAGATCTTTTAGGCTTTATGAGTGCATCTTGAATATTCCACAAACTTAATTTTCAAAACAAGGCACCTCCATAGCACAGCATCTCAGGGGTGATTTGAGTTATGGTCCTTAGGAGTGTGTCAGAGAGCAAATGCACAGCTCGTACCCAGACCGGATTCTCGGGGGTAAGCTTGAGGTCAGCATTCAGAAGTTAAAATTACAGCTTTTCCGGCATTAGGCAGGGAAACAGGGCTTGGACTTCTAATCTTATGAAGAATAGCTCTGCCTCTTTCTTAACGCTGAGCAACACAATCTGCTTACTGAAACGAGGACCGTTTTATTTCTGTTCCTAAATCCTACACAAAGAACCATTTGCAGTCTGTCCTTCCAGACACAGCAGAGCTTTTGGGTTATGCTGCGCTCAGGGTTACGTTTGCTCGGCTGGCACAGCGAGACCCAGCCTGGGTTTTGGTGCCCTGCACCAGTGGAGAATCCCGGGGTGGCTCTGCCGGCCCTCTCTGCAGGACGGTCACCTTTGCAGCCAGCTGCTGAGCAGAGCTGTGGGCACACCGGAGCCCGGCAGGGCTGCTCCTGGCACACACCACTCTGCCTCTTTTGCTTTGATTTTGCAGCCTGGGTCGATGATAATTTGAGCATCTCCTTGCTGTGTTCTGTGGTGTGCTATGGAAATGGTCACGGCTGCTCCTCTTGGTTCCCTCACGCCTCCTATTTTTCCTTTCTCCAAATAGAGCACTGCGTAGACACGCTTCCACAGGGACCATTTGCTGTTGCTGTTCTCTCTTCTGAGACAGCGCTTCTGAGATGCTAATTTCCTGCCTGTTTTACAGCAAATCCACCCACTGGGAATAACATAAGAGTGTTACCGAGGAGCTCTTTAGGGACACTGGGCTTTGAGAAGATCATCAGAGGTGCCTTATAATCTTACCAGTGCGATAGGTCCCCTTTTCCTTGACCAGCTGTTTGTCAGAGGGAAGTCCTCTCGGGGGTTCGCAGCACGGTTTTGCTGGGCAGAGGGCAGGGAGGGAGAGCAGACAGTCTTACTCCACCACCCCTTCAGCACCACAGGGAGAACTTCCTAAAAATGTCATGGGGATGTTTTTAGAGGGACCTAGAGGCTGAATCTATCTGGCGGGTCAGTGGTGGGCAAGTTTAGGAGGAACAGAGCCTTGCTCTCTGATGAGGTTCTGTGTACTTGCACGTGCAGCGCAGGAACTTTTCATCTTTCTTACTTACGTGACTTTTATGTGGGACTTGCGCTGCCTGCTTGCTCTTGCATTTCATGGACTTGAGCCTGGGTAGTTTGCACTGGTTCTATGAAGCTGGTGAAGATTTATGCTGTCCCACAAACACTTTGCACGTTTCGTCTGATGTAGAGCCTGCTGTGTTACTAAGAAAAGCTTGCTGTACGAGGAGGGGCTTTCGTGGTGACTGTAATACAAGGCCCTGCTTCCTCCTGTCAGGACATCTACCACGAAAACTCAGCCTGACGTGGCATCTTACACAGGTGTGCATATACAAAGGTGAGTTTGGGCAGAGAGGTTTACATATTCCCTTTCATAAGCTTCAGCTTTCCAGCAGGGCAATGAGTTGCAAAGCTTGTGGTGAGCTTACAGCAAATGAATTGCATGTGGAGGACTGGGGAATAGGAAAAGTGAGCTGGCTGGCAGCAGTGAAATCCTTGATTAATGCTGTATGTTTAGCATCCAAGAGGACTACTAGGTGCTGTCTCTCAGCTTCAGCTAGATAAAGACGTTGACTTCCAACTAATTTGATTTTGCTCTTAAAGTCATAGTTCTGGTGTGTGTCGTTTGCTGACAAGAGCCCTTTGTCAGAAAGGGGAGGAGGAACACTCAGCTGCACCTCAGCCAGAAAAAACTGTGAATCCACTTTTCTTGTACCCCCATCGTTCCTTCCAGCTTGGCTTTCCCAACATCTGAAAAATTACTTTTCCTCTCTCTGAATGCATAATTGGTTATTTATACACAAACCATAGAGCATTTACTTGGTATACCTGACCTAGAAGAAAAGATTAGTCAAGAACTATCCTAGCAGATGTGAGTGTCAGTCAACATATGATCTCCATATAATTTACAAGGTATTAAATTACAAAATAATGAATCTTTTCAGTTAGCCTTTTGGCACATGATGATAGTATTACATTTTATGTGAGAATATCGACCACAGCTCTTTCCCCATAAAACTGCAAACAGAAATTTGTAAGCATTGGCACTAGTTTCACTTAGAAAAAGACACCCATTATGCTCAGATTACAGTTAAGCTATGTACGTACAGCCTGGAGGTTGTCCAGTCACACGCAGTTCTTTCCCTCCTCTCTTTTAACATTTCCTTAAGAAGCCTAGACAGTGGTTTCTACGGTGATTTTTATTTTTTTTTTTCTTCCCTTGGATTTAACTAGAGGAAGGTCTGCAGAGCACAGAGCAGAAGGTCTTCCAGGTTTCTTGCAGATGAGTTATTCCTCTGCTGTCAGCTCTGAGGTGCTGGGCCAAATTCTGCTCTCGCTCACCCCAGAGCGACTGAGCAGCCACCATGTGTGAGAACAGCCCTGTCCCACGAAGCTCCCAAACCCCACGTAACTCAGGAATCTCATCTTCCTGCTTCTTGCTTGCAAGTGGAAAGAAGCAGCTTTAAAGTAAGATTTACAAGCTGACAGTTGTACGTTGCCCCTTGAGAGCAAGCTGGCATGTAAACAAGTTTCTCATCTGTCTTTGTAAAACTGAAATAACGGGAGTTTTTGCCTTGGAGAAGAGCACTTACTCGTGTACTATGTATTTTTCTTGCAAATAGGAAGATGGTTTTAAATGCACCCTCGGGTTTTTAGTGAATCCTCCCCACTCTAGTCCTTCTCTCTCCCATCCCTAAAAGTGGAGCTCTTCTCTCATTAAGTACAATTTTTAACAACGATTTACTGGTAGGGCAGTGGAACAGGGGTGTCCCATGTCTTTTGCACAGCTTAGGATGTGTCAGAGTTGTTGATGGTTTCACAATCCCCTCTTCTTCCCTAGACAGCACTGCGGTGTGAAGGACGGTTTGCTGCGTACAGAAAGCCCTGCCTGTATCGAAGCCTGTAAAATCCCTCTTGCCTCACTTTGCATTTTGATCTGAAGTTATGGAAACAGCTTCTCTGAAATATATGCCTTTTATGGCAAGTGTTGAAACGGGCTCGTCAGCCAAAGGAAATAGGAATTTTCAAAAGCCCTCTAAACAGTTGGGTCTGGGCCTGCCCGGGAAGGAAAGGGGCATGGCACTGGCTGTCACTTTGTGTACGGTTAAAATGCAATGACACAGATAGGTAACTTTCCATATACTTCTGGCACCTAGATCTATAAATGGAAATGCAGAATATGTAATAAATTAATTGAAAAACAAGGAAACATTGCTGTAACAGACTAAGAAAAGAGTGTGGCTAACTTGTTTTACTTGCTCTTCTTTCGGAGTTACTTTGAGACCCTCTAGTTTAATTAGTTGACTGCATAGCAAAAACCAGCCAGCAATCACTTACAAGATCTTCTCTTAATTGGATGCTCTAACACCAGCGGTCTGTATCCAAACAAGCTCTTTACTAAGGTCAGCACTCTGGTTCTTCAGCTGCACTCAGTTTCCATATAGGAGATTTGCCCTTGCAAGAACTCTGGTGTTTCAGGCCCTTTCCTTCAGCTGACTTTATAGTCTAGCCCTTACCAGAAATAGTCACATATCATCTCTTGGGATGTAAAAGCCCAGGTGCAGCAGAGCAGTAATGAGCTCCTTACTTCTCCCTAGAGGTGGCATTTAAAATAAATTAAAAGACAGCTTAATCTGACAAAAATGAAACTTCTTTTTTCACAACTGCATTATTAATTATTCTTTTTGCTTATTATTTTTTTCTCTCTATCACCAGGCTGCTGTTTTGCCTACTCTCAGAACAATTATTTACACTTCAAACCTCTCCATACAATAAATTTGGCATGCCTGTATCTGTTAAAACCAGGATGTATACTCTTGCAGTGAAATAAGGAAAAGCCAAAAGCTTTTATTATGTCTTTTTAAGCAAACATACATATTGTGTGAAGTTATTGAGTTAACATATGATGATGCATTTCCCAAAGACATGAAATATTGACAGATACCTCTAAGAAAATTAAATTTTCTACCTCCCAAACGGTCCCATGTCAACTGTTGGGGGAAAAATACCAAATGTTGGTATTGGCACATTCTGACTAAAGAAGCTGTTCTGTTCCCTCCTTAGTTGGCGTGTACACTGTTACCTATCCATAATCTCCGAAAGGAGATCCATTGAGATTTTTATATTTCACGTTCACCTGTTGTATCCAATGGGACCATCCCAGTGTAAGGATTTGTCTACCTGTGTAGTTACGCCCCAGCAACTTTTCTTCATTAACATCATGTGTGATCCCACATATTCCGAAACAATTCTTTCACACATGGTGTTAATCAGAAGTTAATAGGCGATAACTCCATGTGTAAACATCTCACTAGAAATGCGATTCAGATGTTGGGTCTCCTCCATTTGTAATAGCCTGGTCACTTATTTCATCCTGTGGTGCTGGTAGTGCAGTCTTTGTTAGAGGGGTCTCAGTCTTGAAAAGAGAATCCATTTTTATCTGGGTTTTTATGTTGAAAGACTTCTGGAAGGATTCTGATGTAAAGTAATAGATGAAAGGGTCAAAGCAGCAGTTCATTGTTGCAATGCACAATGTGATTGGGTACATTGTCCTCGCAAACCTCTCCAAGGAGCAATTTGCTATTGCTTGGGACCGCACCAAGGCGTACAAGAAGAGTATGGAATTGTAAGGCACAAAGCACACGACAAAAATGGCCACGTGCACAATGATCATTTTCAATACCTTCTCTTTGTTTGTCCCAATCTGAGACAAGGTGGCAGGTTTCCGGAGAGTCCTAAGAACTAAAGAAGAGCACGTAAGGTTGAGTAGCAAAGGAATTATGAACCCTACCACTTCAATAAATATAGTGATCTTAGACAGATAGGTTTTCCAGATACGTTTGGAAAAACCTTCAAAACAGGTTGTGCTGGTGTTGGAAATGTTGGTTGTGGAGAACAATGAAGCTGAAATTCCACCGCTGAGGACCAGTATCCAAACACCAGCACAGACTATGGCAGAATTTCTCCTGGTCCTAATGGTGCGAGATCGGAATGGATAGACGATAGCAAGGAAACGGTCAACGCTAATGCAGGTGAGGAACAGCATGCTCCCGTAGATGTTAGTGAGAAATGCTGTACCAGAAATCTTGCACAGGCTATCTCCAAAAGGCCAGTGCCTGTTGAAATTATAAAAAATTTTAAAAGGCAAAGTGAACACAAAAAGCAAATCTGAAACAGCGAGGTTTGTCATGAAAATGGCTGTTTCGCTTCGCATCTTCATCCGAAAGCAGAAAACAAAGAGGGAGGCACAGTTAGTAATCAAACCAAGGATGAAGACCACGCTGTACACGGCTCCATACAAGTTATACTTAAAGGAATCATCTATCAAACAGGTATGATTGTTGCTGTGGTTTCCCATGCCAAGTCTGTGATGTGCTTCCAAAGAACTTCAAAGTCTACTTCAGGGACATCCATAAAATAAAGCAGTGCTCTCTTCTCTTCCTGAAGAAACACATTCCAGGAAGGTTGCTTTGACACCTTGCTACCACGTCTCTGCCATGAGTCCTTTCATCCTAAAGGAGAGAGAAATAGATGCCATCAGTCTTGCAACCTGCTATCACCTAAAGCGGCTGTGCAAGAGAACATGTACTTTTTCCTTTCTAAATGAATGGTTGGGCAAACAAGACCAGTAATTAGGTTTCAAGGTAGCCTTCATAAATTTCACTATTACTGGGATTTTTCAAACTTAAACACAGCAGTTACTGTACTCAGCCTTTCCTTTCCTTCCCCCATTGCTCCCTTGTCCTCCTATTGGAAGGAGAGTGATTGAAAATTCCAACTTTCCACTTGGAAAGGTTTTTCTTTAAAATTTGAGATGGAATTGGCCCAATGTGTTCGGAAAGAAATTAAATTGTGGACCCACAATATTGCCCCGGTATAGAATCAAACAGTCTGAAACGTTCACCTAAACTTGTAACGAGGAGAAAGAAGCTGAAAGTTTTAGTGTTTGCTTTAACCATGCAGAAATGAAGGTTCTATGGTTTTTCAACCTTTTCTGATGCAAAAGTACTAAAAAACCCAAACCCGTGTTAACAAAGTGCTGCTTTGCCTTTTTCCTACTTGAAAATAGGAGCATCCTTAGATATGTTTCTTCAAAGTGAAAACCTGAAATGTTGTATTTCAGAAATGTTTTTCAAAAATACTTTCCAAAATGATGCTTGCCACTTTTGGAGAATACTGCTTTCTTTTTTTTCCTTAAAATTTCTGCAAAAATGGTATTACTTTTAAAAGGACTTTTTTTTCGCAAATGTAAAATGCTTTGCAAAAAGGACTCCCCTGAGCTGTACCAACAGCTTCATTTCATTTCCACTCTTTGTCAAGGTTCAGAACCTGAAATTTTGGAAATCTCAAACTCCGCTCTTGTAAGACTGTCTCAGTTCAGCAAGCTTTAGAGAAGTTGAAGTAATCATGCTGTTTGTTGGAAATAAGTGCTTTCTGAACTGCCTTGGTGTTCTCTTATTGCTCTTCTAAGTATTTTTTTTAAGGCCTGGGAGGATAAGCAGTTGGGAAAATCTCCCTCATTGGAGTGAGGAGGGTTTGTGAGTTGGAATGTGGGCACTGCAGTTGGTACATCGTGGAAATGTGGAGCAAAGTTGGACAACTAGGGGAAAGACCTTTTGCCTTGTAAACTACAGCAAACCAAATACGAAACAAAGTTTGTAATCTTGTAATCTAAGAAACATCTTTGTAGCTACAACTATGGAGTAATTTAGAGATGAAACCGTTGTGAAGAGTAGGATCCATTCCAGAAAATGATCCTCTGACAGTGTAGTTTCAACAGCAAACACGTAACTGACTTGTGTTAAAGGTTGAAATGGCAACGTATAAACAAATAAACGGGGGAAGAAAGCATGGAATCAGGACAATTTGGGATGCAAACTGATCAAAATCAAATGTCTTCCATATGTTTTCCTACTGGAAAAGCTCACGCTGACAATTGTTCTTGCACACAGGCTGTCAGTGAGTCAGCTGGTAAAATGTCAAGCGTTGAGAAAGATGGAATAGCCACGGCTTTGCCAGATGGAAGGTGCAAGCTCTGCCCTCACCTGGGAATGCCTGGACAACTGCAGGCTTTACAAAAACCAGCCCTGTGACCCAGAGAGCAGGCAGCACCTCGCCTTTGCCCCTTACAGATTAGTTGGATGTAAAGCAAAACAGCAGTAAGGGAGGATCCCCAGATCTCGCTTCTCAGAAAGATGACTTGCAAATTACTTGAACCTTTTGACATCCAAAAAGATGACTTGGAACTATTAGGTCTCTCCTGTCAGGGAGGGTTCGTGCTCTCTGCAGGCTGAGGCAGTATCGGGACCGCGGCAGTGAAGTGGTGCTTTGCGCTGGTTTGCTCTTCTCGCTGTGATTGCTGTGCTTGAACTACCAGAATTCCTATGATTTTCGTAGGCAGCTTTGGTACACGCTCTTCACCCAATTTAGTAAATTCTTCCTTTGTTTTAGTTGCATTTTGAGTTACACATTTGTGATTATACCCTGTATTAGCAAATGTTTGAAATATATATGCCCTTATCTGATTGCTGTGGCGATGACAGAGGAGACCGATCCCACGTTGGAGCTTTCTCTACAGCACATGTAGGCAAAGACTTTGTTATGCAAACTGTACAGGGCTTTGGGGACAGATGGGCAGAGTAGGGAACAGGCTGTGTAGGGGAGCAAAATGTTCTTTGCGACCCTTTGTGCTTTTGCACTTATCTCGGGGTTTTTTCCTACTAATTCATGCCTAAATGAACTTTATTGTGAAATGACCTAAAAAAGATACTGAACATTTAAACTTACGAAAAGGATAGTAGTAAAAGGTGCGCTTCCTTTGAATAGGTGGTAATCTAAATAAGCGAAGGTCTCACCTACGAGTTGAAATGCCTTTAAGCAAGAACTTAGATTCCAAAGCATACATGAGCTCCAACAGGAATAGCTGTGCCTCTTAGCTTAACCCTCAGCCTAATGCATTAAATTCTTGGCTTGTAACTCCCTTTCAGAAAGAAAGAGAGTGCATGTTATCTCCATCAGGAGCAATTTTTGTTTATACTGAAACGTAACCTCCATAAGTAGATCCTTTTCTTCTGCAGTGTGTAAAAACCAGGTGTGCCAGACTCTTCTGGTCCAGGCTTCATGTCTAACTGGGGAGGTCTGAGAAGGATTGGGTGTCCTTTGAAACCTTACAGAGCCATGTGCCTAGGAGGTGGATGGAAACTCCACTTTCCAATCTGTGCACACAGTCCAGGATTTTGGCTGTTCCTCAAAACACAGCCTGACACAGCAGGTTTGAAAGGCAGCTTTGAAATGCTTACCTTTACTACTGACCTACGTGGCTGTTGCCAGCAGCCTGACCCAGATACTCATTACACAGGAGAAAAGATGCTCGATCACTTGATTCTTTTTTCCCTGCTCTGCATCAGACAGCCACAAGGTCAAATACCAGTTTTTCTGGTGTATAAGTCTATGGGAATTGCCTGCCAGCGATTGTTTAGCCAAGTTATGGTCTTTAAAATACAGGCCTGTGTTGTTTACCTATCTAACACTGAGGTGTTTAAACAAGCTGGCAAGTTGCTTTGAAACTCAGCCATGTGCTTTAAATTCTGCAGCATGAGTCTACAGATTTAGTTTTCTGAATGCAAAATTCACTTTCCTTCCTTTTCACTAAGGATTAAAGCAGTAGGATGCTCTTCATGTATACCACGTTCACCACTGCTATTGCCTTGCTGGGAAAAAAAAAAACCTAGCAATACATTTTAAAATGCTCAGTTAAGTGAATATAAAGAAAACCACTTTACTGTTCTGTATTTCAGGCAGGCCAAAACTTTCAATCCTGTATCTAAAATGGGGGGCAGTACATGAGGGTAGGAATGTATCTAGCTCTTAACAGAACAGGTACCATAGCAGATCATACAACCTCTTTAATGTGGTAATATTAAGAATATTCTCTCTCTCGTAGCAGGGAGGGTACAAACAAACTTACAGCAGCTGTTGCTTACTCATTTAACCCTGTTATTCTCAGAGTTATGAAGTGGGCTTCAGCAGAGTAGCCGACAGGGTTTACTTCCGTTGGCCTTTTATTGCAGAGATATCCCCTGTCTTCCGTGTACTGAAAATAAAGGAAAACTTCTACGTATTACTTCCTATGGAGCACAAGTATCCTGTTTACAATTCTTTTATTTCCTCCACCTGGCACCCCAAGAAATCTTCAAAACAGCCCCTTTGCAGCTTAATTCAGACCAACCATTTGTTAGTACAGAAGATTATTGCAGGTAAAAAGCACCCTTTAAAATCGATTCTGTAATTCCATTAAGCCCGTTCTTTCTGCTTCATAAACATCTCATTCCCCCAAGCCCATCAAACTGAGGTCAGAAAAACAGTGTGAAGTTTGGGACTCACATTTTTGCATCTTCACATTTTCTTTTTCTCATATGAGGTGTAAGATGAATGTAACTTTATCAGTCCAAATATGTAGGACATCCCGTGTGTGTCCATTTAAATAACTAAACACTGCAAAGCCTTTTCTTGTGAGGTCTGATACAGACCAAATGTGAAAACCTTTCAAAACTGACGGCTCTTTCTAGATTATCGCTATGTCTACTCAGGTTATCTCTAAATCTTCAGAGACAAAGGTTTTATAGGTACAGAAGCCAAAACCTGATGGATCAAAAGGTCGGGATACTGGGCTTGGGGGGGGGGGGAGGTTCTCTGGGTTTTGTCCAGAAATGTCTCTAGGTTATGGCAGTGCTTGTTGTGTTTTCATATAGTCTTGGACCTTGACCTTGGAAATAAATAAGTATTTTCCTTGGGCACAGCATGCACTTTATGCCTTCTCTTGACAAGAACTACATTCATTAGAGGGTTTTCACTTCCCTGTTACTCACCCAGTTGGTACAATGATCGTATGATGTGCAACTCACTCCTACCACTAAGCCCAGGGTTACAGCTTTACAACCACAAACTCTATAATTTCTTGGGTCTTAGTTCCCTCCTCCGTTCTCCTTTAATTATGCAGAAGGCTCAAAAAAAGTTTTGGTGGGATGGGGGGGGAGTTGTTTGGGGGTTTTTTTGCATAGATGATAATTCTGCATAAGGCTATAGGACTTGGATTCTTCCAGACTGGTAGGAGTACTATAGGTAAGGTGAGATATACTGCAACTGTTTGGATATGGACTTAATAGATAAACAAGAAACTTTTTCTACCTGAAAAAGTAAACATTTCTGACAATTGTATGGCAGTGCTAATGAGCAATCGTAACACCACCAAACTATCATTTCTAAAGGCTTACAAATGTTCACTTGAAAACCACAAAATGTTAATTCAAAGAAAGCAGAGCAGTGATGGAAAACACAACAAAACCATCTCACCGCTGAGTTCCCCGCTGCTTTGCCACTCTCGCAGCACCTCAGTGCCTGCACTGGGATCTCCACTTACTAATACTTTCTCTTTTCAGTAAAGCTTCACTAGCTATTTTTGGTTGCAAAGAACTTTGAGAGCATTAACTGAAAGCGGTTGTAAGAACAAACCTCCAGTTTGGGGGAATCTGGTTGCTGACTTTTCCCTTTCTGAGGCTGACAGGGCAGTAACTGTGCTGTACAGCGATGCTGGCTCCATTTTCCCAGTGCCAGCAGCGTGGGCTTAGGGAAAGCTGTACCAGCGACAGCAGGCGTTGCTGGACCTGGCTGCTGCTGCAGGGGAATGGTTTGGGATGGGAAATGGCTTGGGACATCGAGTTTGGGGTTGGCTTTAAACCGACCAGCTTGCCGAGTTGCTGTGAGCTCTCCATCCTCCCCAGAGGTTCTTGCAGTCTCACAGTAACCTTTGCCTACGTTTCTTCCCCGGTGTGGTAGGAGCAGGAGAAAGGGTGGGATTAGACAGTGGGAAACGAAGCAGCTGCCTGTAAACAAAGCACTATTGACTATATGAAGTGATGGAAAGTAGAAATGCTTTAATCTCTTTCATTTACTAATCCTAAGTGATGAATTTGAGAACAGTAGGAAAGTAGACAGAAGTGTGACTTTGAAGTCTAGCAAAGGTTCTGTAGCTTCAAAGAGCCATTCTTCCCTGCGTTTTATCAGAGTGAATGCCTAGCTGGTATGCTGGGCAAAGGGGGACGTTTTCTGATGATTAGCATAAAAGACAAGGCAGGAAGGCTCTTATTCATGACTTTGACACTTATTGTGCAAGGGTCTTCAATACCATTGGTACTTTCATTCCCCAGTATTTGCTGCGGGTGCCATAACATCTCCCACACCTGGTGGGAAGGTGAAATCCTGAATTACTCATGATCGTTCCAGTCAGGTTTCACCGTCTGCTTTTCAAATCCTCTTTGACAGAAGAAAAACAAAGCATGGGAGCCCATGAGGCATTTCTCTTCAACCCGGCCACCAAGAGTGATCCCAGGGACCTGCTGGGACTGGGTGAGAGCGTAGCAGCCACCGCTTTCCTCCCAGCCTGGGGTGCCCTGGGCTCTCCGGGAACCTCGCAGACCCTCCAAGTTCAACAGCTACTTTCTGTTGCCTGGAAGTCAGCAAACGCAATTGCAGCAGGAGCCCAATTTAATTCTTCTCCAAGATGGAGCAAAGAAGTGGACACTTGAGCCTATCGGACCTAATCCTGAGGGTGCTCTCCTTTTTTCTTTCCCATTTTTTTTTTTTAATTGGGCAGCACTGCCGTGGTCTCCTAACTGTCCTCTGAGACTTACAAAGCATTTCCTGCTCATGGTGACTTCTCTGTGCTGTATCTGTTTTGTATTGAGCTAATTAAAATGTTTCCTTCTGAAGAGAATAGTGAACTGACTTACCCCATATTCAGACACTGATCCTCAGGGCATGACTCTCTTTTTGTTTTCACTGAGAATGTCTCTCTCCATTTACATCACCCCTTTAACCCTTGACGTGCTTTGGCCTTCCCCGTCCACTACGGCCTTCAGAGGGTCTGGTCCGCAGCCCAGAAATGATGGAATTCACCCCAAAGTTCCCAGCCAAATTTGCACTATTTTGTTCTTGTAAGAGGGAGTGTTTTGCTTGCAAACAAACCTTGATCCGATGATGGAGGACTGTAGGAATGCTGCTTTTTTTCACTCTCAGGTGTCTTGCTAAGGGGAGATTGCTTTATAATAGCATTACTGGATTCAGTAGAAATCCCAATAAGAGAAGATTTAGATGCAAAGAATAAACTGATGAACTGATGAAAAGCAGAGTTACACTGTTTGACCCGATACTTGAAGATTTACAGGTTGTTTTCACTCAGAAGTAGCAGTTGGTGATGGAGGTAGCTATGTCTTTGATGTATCCCTGTTTATTTACAAAGCGTGGTTAAGAAAAAAAAATAAAAAATAAGAGAGTCCTGTTTCCCTGAACCACTGGGGAATCCAACAACAGGACTCAGTTTATTTGCTTATGGTTCCGAAATGCTTTCCAGTCAGCGTCCTGCCCAAAAAGCTTCCTTTCTTTGCTTTCTCTGACATAATTTCCAGTGGTTCCTTGGTGATTGCTTGGCTTTTTGGCTCCTTGTTGCCTTTCCTCAGCTCCTCGCGAGGCGCCTGCAGCCGCATGAAGCCCTCCTTTCACCCAAGCCTTGTTTGACCGCGCTCGCCCAGGACCGTGGCTTCGGGCTGGTTCCTCTGCAGTCCCTTTGCTGAAGGAGGAGAGCTGAACTTTCACCTCTGTTTATCCAAAAATTACGGGCGCTTTTTTTTTTCTCGCATACATTAACACCAACAAGCTTCCATCCAGCTGCTAGCACCACAGCACAAACGCCTATTTCAGCTTTTGCAAGCTAAACCGGGTGCAAGGAGGTACGGCTGGTTTCCTTGTGGGTGCTGAGCACAGTCCTTCAGCCGGGCAGAAGGCAATCTGTGCTCTGCTCTGGGGCTCAGGACCTTAAAGGATCTGTGCCCTGCATTTATTTACTGGAGGGAGTTGATAAAACAGGGCTTTGTTCTCTCAAATTGCTTTTTTCTGGGGGGAAAGGGGAAGGTTTGGGAAGTCTCTTCTGACAGCAGTATGGACTGGGTGGTATTGTCAGCCTTAAGTTTCATTTGCTCCAGTGGTCTGGCCTCTGAGCACTGGAGATGCAGAGTCCCCTCCCGGAGCTGCTGGGCTCCCTTTTTTCCTCGGTGCATGTTTCTCAGCAAGAAATTCGGAGGCCTGATTGGGGTTTTCATGTCATCTCCCTCACCCCCCCTCTGGGGGAAAAAAACCATTAAGGTCTTGAAAAATATTCAGTGGTGTGTAATGAAAGGATGCGTGAGGAAGCACAGCACACAGCTGTGCTGTTTTTCAGCAAGCCTTACAGAGGGTAGATTTGCACTAATGTATTAAAATAAATAAGCAATTACTTCACAATGCAAAAATATCAAATCTCAGCCAGTGAGTGATGTTTCTGCAGTGAAGTTTCTTAGAAATCAGATTTCCAGTAACGAGATAAGGGGAATGACATTTTGGTATTGTATAAGGGATGCTGCTTTTATGGTAAATATCCATGTACCATGTAAAAGCAAATGCATGCTGGGGTGGAAGATGGTGCGTTATCTGCAGGTTCAAGAAATTAAAATGGGAATATTATTAGGTGAAAATAAGAGCTTCCGTTGTGGCTATCTATTTACAGGAATAACAGGTACTCCAAACATTATGAGATGAGGTTACGTACAGAGAAAGCAATCTGCTCTGTTGCTAGCACGCACCTTTGTCTCGGGGCTTAGGGACTGATGAATGTCCCTCAGTTTCACTTGCCAAGATAAAGAGACTTTCCTTTTTCTGCAAAACCAAACCAACCCCTTACAAATAATGCAGAAAACTTTCCTTGCAGCTGGGGTCAGCTAAGGCTAGTTTGGCTCTGGAGTGGTGTGGATCTTTACCCCCCTTTATGGGTCTGAACTGAGAAGATGGTGCATTGCAGAGCCACTGTCTGTTCTCGTGAATAAAGAGCTCCTCTTTTCAAGAAAAAAAATTGCCTTTTGTGAAAGGTGATGGCTCCCCTTCCCTGAGACTAAATCGGATCCTTATTTACGGAGGAGGAGCAACGTGTGAAGGAGCAGAGTGAGCCTCTGCACGCACACTTGACCTGGAAAGACCTATCGAGGCTGGATTTGTGCTCCAGGAGCCATCCTCACCCACCCCAGCCCGCGGACGGGACGGCTCACAGGCGTCTCGTTTGTGATCCCGGAGCACTGTGTGAGCCATCAGGCTGGGACCACCACATCATCCGTGTGCACCTGGCCAGCAACACTCAGGCATCAGTCAACAGAGCCCCGGTACTCAAATAGGCTTTAAGCAGAGTTAGCGGCAGCTTGCACAGACGCGTCACAGACATTGGCATAAATACATGTGGCTGCAAGCAGCCACGCTGTAAGTGCCAATGCAGTACCACGATAACTGAGTCCCAAACTGTTTTGCCATGTACCTTTCTCCCCAGGGAGCAACCTTCTCTCACCCCCTGTTCCAGAAGTAACATACCCTCCTATAGTGCACCCTTTCCCCAGGATCTGGCCCAAGGTTTGGGTAAAAATGCCTTAACTCCTGCTCTTGTGCTCCAGCCATGAGGTCACAGGCTGGAGGAGGGCAACCATCTTACAGCGGGGAGTGTATCCTCTCCCTGGCACAAGCTGCCAGGCACAGTCAATGTTGCTCAGGCACGGTGAATGTTTTGATCACTGCTTCCCAGATGGTTTTTCACGATTTTTTTGTTTTTCCCTCTCACTACAATACTCTGAATGAAAGTGAATGGGTAGTTTCAGCTCAGGCATTAGTTCTGTTTGTCTGTCTGCGTACAAGCTGAGCTCCTAACTCCAGAATCTGAAAGACGCTGATTTTTATCAATTGAGCTAACCCCAGTTAAGGAGGAGTCTCATTTTTAGTCTCAAAGGATTAAAGTGAAATGCATGCTCAGCCTCCCCCTCCCTTCTTCCCTCCCATGTTTTTCAGGACTTTCTTTTAAAATTCAGAGGCTTTGAAGCCCCTAAAGTTACCAAGGTTAGTTTCCTGCTTGTTTTATTTTAGTTTTCAGAATGCTAGTAAGGGAAAGAAGATGGAAAAGTGCTACGAGGGGGGAATATCCTTATCACCAACCTGTGAACTTTGCACTTCCCATCCTCTGGGTTTTACTGTTCTGTTCATATAAGGGAGCAATACAAAACCACACAATTGTCTCCTCTCAAACAAAGATTAAGGGGTGTCATTAAAAACCCCAAACTTTTCTTGCAAATTCTTCTGCAGTGAGCTTGTATTTTGTTAAATCCTATTTCTTCCACAAACAGCCCTGTCTTTAGATTAAGTAAGTTGTTCATCCTTCATTTTACTTTTGACATCAGGTTTTCTATCTGTTTAGAGCTGTATTTGACTTTTTCTCTGGGAATTTTGCCACTGAGCTTAAAAGGAGTAGATTTTAGCCATAAATGAAAGCCAAAGTGCTAAATAACATTTTTAAGCTTTGCAGTATAAAATATATAACTTACTCCCTAGTTTGTAATACAGTTTGTAGGAACCAGATCTCTCACATCACATGAAGCTGAAAGCACGTATCATTGTAAACTGAAAGTCTAAGTTTATGCCACATTTACATACAATCCTTTCTTAAGCTTACCGTGTCTTTATGATACTGACTTTAAGTACAAAAAAGAAGCCCTAACCAAGAGGTATTTTTTGCAAACGTGAAACAAACAACAGGGATAGAAAAGTCCTTAACTTGTCATCTTCGGTGACACAAGGAAAATTACGATGTGAATTATACCAATTTCCACTGCAGCAGTTTGGAGGAGTAGCTCACGTAGTAATTACCTTCCCAAAACTTGGAGATCATCTTTCTCACTTTAAACAGAAACATTTGCCTCTCCCGTCCCAACCATAGCATAGCTCAAGTATGAGGAATGAGGTCTGGCTGTATAGAAAAAACAGAGCTAATCTCCATTGAAATGTACAACTCGAGCCCATCCCCGGCTAGTTTTAACCCCCGGATTTGTCTGAGCCTTCAGATTTCAGAAAACACGACAGTCCTGTTTTCAGAGCTGACATTAAATCTGGGTGCTTTTCTGTCGAGTTCAAAAGCGAGGAAGCAGAAACTTACCACGACAGAGCAGCCGGGGCTGAGCTCATGCCCACGGCTCGGCAGATTTCAGCCCGATTCTTCCCTGACAGCCCACATTTATCCTTTTTGTGTGCGTGGAACGTGAGCCGAGTTAGTCCCACGCGGAAGATCTGCGTGCTCGACTTTCTCAAAGTTTACCCGTTCATCTTTAAAACCTAAAGCGCCTGGCAGCGGTCTGCTCTCCTTTGTTCGGAGAGGAAAGCGAACTGCTGAAGGCTTGCGGCCATCATGTCTTGGGAAACGGGACACAAGAATGGGCCCAATGTCTGGGCAGGGGCTGTGGGCTGGGGGAACTCTTGGGGGTCTCGATAGGAAACGCTTTCCATTGGGTAGGGCTGTATTATTAGTGCCTGAGCCCGCCCCACGCCCGGGTCTTTGCTGGGTCCCTCTCGCGGGGCTGTATTCCCTTCCAGAGCGTTGCCCAGCCAAGGCAGCTCCCAGGTCAGAATTAGCAGCTTAAGGACAGCCCCACAATGGGTAACGTGGATTTCCTGAGCAATTAGCTGGTGGGGACAGCCTGCGAGAGCCTGCCCGCGCCTTCACGCCGGGGATGGTAATGAGCAGGGGAAAAGCTGTTTAAATCTCGGATTTTCCTTTGCACGGCTGTAATTGTTTTTCCTTCCAATTAAAAAAAGCGAGGGGGGGGGGGGGGAGCGGGAAAGCATTGGGCAAGGCTAGGAAGCTGCAAAGCAAAGCTGGCCGTGAAAATAAAATGCCTTTCTGAACAGATTTAGAAAGGGGTTGGGTTTTAGGTTGGGGTTGGTTTGAGGTTTTTTTTAAATCTTCTCAAAGGAGCTGACTAGAAGAGTCTGGACTCTTGTCCCCCAGCAGTTTGCTCCAAAAGCCCCGGGTTCCTGCTGGAAAACCTGTAGGCTTTCAAATGTTTAGGGACATAATTATAAATACTCCAGGGAAGCCCGGCTGCTTTTGCCTGTGTAACTCACCCCGGGAGCTGCTGCCGCCTTTCAGTGAATCTGCCTTCCAGCAGAGCCACTAGCTAAAAGCTTTTTATTTTTATCTCTTACCTTTCATACCAGCCCTTCAGCTAGGGAAAGAGGATCTTCTGGCAGCAGGAGTAATGCAGCAGACGGCTTATTCGCTTATTCGCCTCCGCCTGTTTATGCTGTGGAGCAGCTGGTGCCCTTTTCTTTCTTTTTCAGCCCTCTCCAGTTCCATAGGTCTGAAATCCCAAGTCTGCTTTTAAAGCCCAGCCTCCCACCTAACGTGTCTCGCTCGCATTGTGTTTGTCTCTCCTTTTCCTCCACTCTTCTTGGCTGTTCCCACAGGCAGCCAAGGCCAGTAAACAACTCATTGTGAAGCTGGAACTAATGTTATTCCTTGGGCTGGTGGCTGATGCAGCGGTCTCTGACTCGCTTCTGCAGCGCGCCCAGCTGCCACAGGCTTTTATCCAGTCGATGCAAATAACTTCCTGAATATCTCATGTAACAGCCTAACTCCAGGCTGCAAAACCTCATCCTCTGAGGGTTTACGGTTTAATAAAAGGTATAAAAACACGAGTGTGGATTTGGATCGAAAATGGTGAAGGTGCAGATGTTTCCTGCTCCTAATGGTCAAAGGTCCGCTTTCCTTTTTTCAGCTGGTAAAGATGACAGACAGTCTGGGTAAATTGGGAAGGGATGGCCAAAGACATCGGCCATCACTGTCACTTGGGTTCAGATGGGGGGGGGGGGGGGGATA
>JANZLQ010000040.1:22702456-22715619 GCA_026212715.1 Elanus axillaris
CCCCCCCCCCCCCCCCCACAAGAGGCAAAATCCACCAGTGTGACCAGTAAACTCGCCTACAGAAAGCAGCTTTGGCCCTTCATGGCTTGCAGGCATTTTCAGGCTGGCTGCTTTTCACACCCCAGGGCCCATTCTTATGCCAGTGTGAGTGCTCTCAGCAGGGACCGATTAAACAACACCTCTGCATTTGAAATCGCCCTTTTTACCGCAAGAAGTGTGGTTTGGATGGTTTGGGACTGGGTGTACTGCTACAGATCAGAATGAGCTCGCTGAAACCCTTTGCAGATTAACATCTCGTATGTCAGCCTTCAAAACTACCAGTTGCTGGGCAAACCCATTAGAGAGGAGACTGATGACTCCTGGAAGCATACAGCATAAGTCTTAAACCAAAACAATACTTCTGTGCTTCTTACAGCATTTAGCCCAAACGTGGCAATCGTGCCAACTTTGGTGCTGCTAGAATTTAACCAGGCAGCTGTACCTATCTGGGATGTTTGCCTTCTCTCTAGAGTTATTGGTTTAATTAAACACTCCTAACAAAAGTCTTCAGCTCTTGTGAACTTCAGGGGTTCTCAGGAACTGCTCCTTATTATGTTACCTCTCACCTAACAGGAGACTGGGGATGGTATTTTTGCCCTTTATGGAGTCCATCCTCCTAAACCACGGTACTGGTTCCAACTTCGTATCCATCCGTACTTGCCCTTGAGTTCAAAAGCATCTCTAGTGAGCAGGTTATTCGGTCACCTGTTACTCTAGGATTTTTTTTCTTTAAAAAGGAGCATCTTCTTCTGCTAGCTATAGCCAAAACTAGAAGCTGCAAAAGTAGGATCTCTAGGGTGACCCATGATGCTATTCGCCAGCCTCTAGAAATCATTAAAAAAATCCCAACATTTTCCCCTGTGGGCCATAAAAAGGTTTTGGTATTAACAAGAAAGAAAATGTCCCCAGAGAACTGTATTTCTGTTCCCCTCTAAGGCACATTTGACAGAGCAATACACGTAAGCTTTTACCCTTCTCCACACCAGTTTGAATAGGCCAAATGCTGTGCTATCAATGTACTCTGTATATTTTTTTAAATAAATAAAGTACAAACATTTCCAACAAAGTACCCTTAACATAGGTTTATTTGCCAAACATGAAAAAAGGAGGTGGCTGCCTCTCTTCTTGGTTACAGTTACAGGCAAGTGTTTTCTTTAAAATGGAAAAACAATGAATAGACTCCTCAGCTCTTCATCTCTCCTCTTTGCACAACTCATTTTCTGTCCCCACCCTGATCCCATGGTGTTCATCTTAGACTTGGGACAGGGTGGTATTTAGTGAGCTCTCCTTGTTAAAACATTGGCAGTACATCAATAATCTCTAGTTATTTTGGAAAACAAGGGAAACTGGACTGTTATCTTATTGAAAACTGCGGCTGCTGAGAAGGCATAACATGTTTAAGCAAAAGTTTTACCCCCTGTTTACAGTACTCAGATTTTCTGCTTAGGCATAGAAACCCTACTGATATGATACCTCTGTTGTGTTTTTGGTTGTCTGTTGTGTCAGTGGTCTGGTGGCTTTTGGACTGGCATGTGATATTTCCATTGATTTCAGCCAGACAGAGCTATCTGAATTTAAGGAACAATTTTGCCCCAAAGACTAGCGTATTGCATTTCTGGCTGATTAACGCTTAATTCTTCTGCTGTCAAACCGACTGGCTATTTTCAGTCAATTGATGCTTCATTGTGCCCAGATTCCTACTTCAGGGCACTTAGGAGCACTCAAAAGGAGCCAAAGAGCAGAAACCAAATCAAAATTGCATTTTAAAGACCACTAGCATATATAGGACAGAGACATTAGCTTTTCCCTTTCCGCCTCTATTCATTGGCAAGGCTTGTTTCCTTCCTTTGCTTTCTTACAACAGCAGACTTAATTTGTCATTTGGTAGCTAAATATTGCATGGCTTCAGTTCACCCTGAATACGGCAGTGCGTATCAGATGTTCTGAGGCCCCGCGGAGCCCTCCCTCCTGTAGGGAAGAGTCTGTGAAGAAGATTCTCTTAAGCTGCTGTGCTCAAAATGGACCATCCAGGAGTGGCTTCACAGCACGGGAGTGGTTTAAGGACCCTCCCTGGAGAAGCAGGTAACCCCATGTTGCCAAAATACCTTCCTCTTGAGCTTACAGACTGGGCTGTATTTAGAAATTTTGGCTGTCTGCAATACATCTATGTGATGTCCTGTATCATTTTCTCAACCTCTGAGGCACACAGCTTCCTAAGGTCTCGTGCTTTTTTAAGCACCGGCTTTAGGACTACAGCTCCTACGGAATACAGTTAATGTCTGGGTGACCCCACAGGAAACATTTGGATGATTAAACCAACAGGTTCAATTCTGTTAGAATGGAGTATTTCATTTAGATGTGCCCCAGGAAAGCTAAAGGAAAAAATCAGTAATGCTGACGTTTTCCTGGGAAAAAAAAAAAGGTACTTTACAGAAACCACAGTCTCTGCTGGAAAAGATTTTGAAGGAAGATTCCTGAGCAGAGGTAGCAGAACCCTTCAGGAGCTCACTAACGCTGCAGTGTTTACCAATACTTAATGGTTTGACAGTGCTTCCATTTGAAATCCTTTTTGAAGAGTTTTATAACAAAGCCATAAAACATCACTTTGGAATCAAGTGGAAATGCAAAGTCTCATCCTGTGTGTTTTTCTTTATTTAAATATGCATTTAGAAGGACCTTTTTTAATTATTTTAAATGCTGTAGTGAGATAGCAAAAAAAAAAAAAAAAGAAAAGCAAGTGCCCATTTGAATCGGTATTCTTGCAATTTTAAGAAGGCTTCATCTGAAAACCCTGGTTTATCAACTTACCAGCGCTTAAAGTTCCATTACTTTCCAATCGAACAGGACTTTTTGCTAATAAATGACAGGATATTTCTTCTCCAAATATTTACTCAAACTGAAGATTTTTGGAGGTGGGGGAAAGTGCTACTTCTACCAGCAGAATGACTGAGTGTCAAGAAAGTCCCCGCTGCTCTCAGCGCTGACAGTTTTCTAGTGAACACAGTCTGCTAAAACACGAATAGGGTCCGTCCAGGTAGCGATTGGATTAACTGACTAACCTGTGATTTGTTTCTCTGATGTTTAGACCCATCCAATAGCAACTATTTGCATTCCCATAAGTCCTGATGTGTTTCATTGTGTAAAAAGTAAATCAGAAGTTCAGACTCTTTGCTAGGTCAGGAAAATAGAAAATTCTGGTGGCACCAAGTGCCTGAACCTGAATATTCCTCCATTCCTCCTGCATTTTTTCCTAAACCTTTGCTTTTCTTTGCTACGTAGCATGATCAATAAGCTGGAAGAATATCAGTCTTTTGGACAGTGTCCTGTCCGTGCCTCGAGGCACGCCTCTCCCTTTGCTTTCCAGGTTTTGCTGGAATTTAATCGGGCTCTTCCGAGTGTGACTCTGTAGTTTCAGAGTCTTTAATTTTTCTTGTCAGCAGAGAAGGGGTTCATTGTGCAGACTCCCCGCTCATTAGTCATTTTCCCCATAACGTGGAACAATTTCCAATTTTGCATGACCTAATCTAGCCCATAATGTCTCCCTTCAGAACCTGCATCCAGGAGTTACTTCAGGCAAGAAAGAAATACCTGATCATTCTCTCCACCAGAACGAGTTCGGAAACTCACTGTCCTAATTTGGTGTGGGATCTGGGTTCGTGGATTCTTTTTACCGAGTTCAAAGGGACTCTGCATGCTTCAGAGTCCCCGCTTTAATAAACACACGGTAACATATACCATTGTTTTGACAAGAGGCACCCGTTATGCCGAAATCTTATCCGCGGGAAAACAGAGCAGGTGTTTTCCAGCAAAGCTGCTGGGCTGCCTGCGTGAGCCACCACCAGCACCAGCTGATGAGGAGCCTGATTTCAGCATTAAGCGACATTGCTCCTGTCGCGGTGGAGGATGATGTTTGAACATGTCCAAAGGGAAGCTGAAACAGCGGCCTTTGTCTTCCCATAGCGGGGAGCAGAGCAGGGTTTAATGAAAAGCGGGTGAAATAGAGTCATTTCATTCTTCTTCTGAGTCCCAGTGATAGCCAGCCAAAGGCTCCTGTTCCAGGCGTGGTGGAGCCTGGGTTTTTAGCAGAGATATCCCTGTTTGACTGGCGTGACTGGACCTGCCGCGGCTGTCGATGTCAGCAGGAGGTACCGTACCCCTGTTTCCCGCAGCACAGCTTCCCTGGGCTGAGGCTGTGGGGCAGCTGTAGTCAGACCGTAAAATGGCTTCGGTAAGTGCTGGTGTTTGACTGGAGGAAACTGAGTTTCACCAAATGAATTGGGAAGGATGAAGAGTGACCATGTCAGGAAGAGCCACTGCAGAGCTGTTAATGAAGCAAGCATAGAACAACAGACGATGCGAGCCAGCGCTGGCTGGCTTCCCCATGCAGTAGCAAGGACAGCATCTCGGAGCACGGCACTGGAGGGATATTAAGTTTCAACAAAACAAACCCAAAGGACAGAAGAAGCTGGTGAATATAACCTCTGTTCTGATGGCAAAAAAATCAAAGTTTGAAAGGAGCCTGGAGCACCTAAAACAATTGAAGGCGCAACCGGGCAGGAGCTTGCAATTCTGCTGTGCATGAATAGAAGGAAGAAGCAGCTGAATATCAGGAAACGTTTTCTAACAATGCAGGCTATTAGGCTTCAGTGGAGACTCCCGAGGGAAGTGGTAAAAGCCCACATGGGCTGAATAATAGAAAACCAGACAAAACCATAGCGTACATATACTGGAAAGAAATCTTTCCGTACAGTGATACACAATTCACAATACTTAGCGAATGTAGCATTGTTATTATTAATAACATCTTTAAGATGCTTTTTTTTTTATTTATTTAGAAGCGTTCTTGCAAACGAGGAGGCTGCGAGCGTTCTGTGCAGGTCCTCTCCCTGCAAGGTGGGAGGTAGAGAAGGGGGAGAGGGGACACGCTGCCCGTCACAGCCCTGCAGTGGCCTCCGCACCGCGTTTCACAACAGCACAAAGCGGTTGCCTTGGCTATCCCTGTGCCTAGGAGGAAGCCTGTTTTCTGCACTTTCATAAGAAATCTCAATTAACCCAGGTCCCGCTCCCTCTAGAGGGCAGCTGCTTCCCTTAGAACCACTTGGGAGAGCGATCTCCCCACCAGCGTCTTCTGGTTCCCACTGCACATGCGGTGAGTTTTGGGGGCTTGCAGGATTTTGGCTATGCCGCAGACAGCAGGGTGATGCCGGACAATTCACAGCCCCATCGGGCTCCCCCCACCTTCAGCACTACACCAGCCTCCGTGGCTGTATCACTGATGGAGAACAGAAACAGAGCTTAATCAGTAAAATTCATCATGCTCTAGCTTCACTGTCTTGGAAGCCTCTTGCGGCGTCACAACATACAACAGCATAGCTATTATCAGGGAATTTATTGATGAAAGAAATATGCTAGAATGGATAAAAAATATTTCCAGTTTTCATTAGCATCAAGGCCATTGCAGTACCTAGGAGCTGGTACAGCTTGCGGTTCCCCTCTGCCTTCTCAGTGGTTGACCTTTTTGAGTATCTTAACCCAAAAGAAGACTGGTTTGAGCACGATTAATGCCCGACTCCACAGCGAGGTGTGTGCCGCTGCACAGAGCTACGCCGCGCACCGAGGTCCAAACCTTTGTGCTGTACTTCTCTCCTAGGGACTGTGTTAGTAAAGCGTATTAACGGAGCTAATCTTGCCAAGCCGTGTGCTTTTCTGTTGCACAAACTTACAGTCAGACAGTGTTATGCAAATCAAAGCCGTATTATTCGTGTTGCACCACCACTTAACTCCTGCTCTCTACCAGCCCATTGTTGATAGTACTCTGGCATCGCGTCAATCTGATTGTGATTAAGCTTTTTACAAAGCATCGTTCAAGGCTGTCTGTTCTGGTTTTGATTGTTTGTGCTCTGAAAGGTTCTCCACAATGGATGTTCCGGGGAATATGCTACCAGCTGTGTTGGTAATGCCCTTCTCTGATAGTTTTGATAATTTTTTTGTGACTCATGAAGGTTATTTTGGTACTAACTTGTTTGTTTTTCTGATTGAAAAGTGGTTTCCGAGGAGAGAAAAGTACATATTTAATGCCCTAGTGTTATGCAGTTTTTTCTGAAGCCTTTTTCTATCTACAAAAAACTTTCTTCTACCAGAGACTTCAGAAAAATGCCTGTGTTCCTAATGAAAGCAGGATGTTATGTGTAGAGGAGCAGTAAAGAGGAAAGATTCTGATACAGATATCAAGGCCTAAGTGTGTTGCCAATACATAAATGTAAGAATGAAACGGAGCCTGCATTTCATTTCAGAAATAGACTATATTTCCAGCTGAAACTTGCTGTCTTGGTTCAGCACAGTCTGCAATAAAGCGGTTATGATGGTGTATTGAGAAGGAGCAAACAGCCTCTCTCAGCTTGTGAGCAAATGTGGGAAGGCAGCAGCATCAAGCCAGTGACTGTCTTATTTGGGGACGGTCTGTACCTTGGGATCCTCCCTCCGCACGGAGAGGAGGCTGGTTTGTTAGGCTTAAACTTGGGAGGCTTATTTTTCATTACATTCTTTCATCCTTTTCTGTCTCAACATTATTTTTGCATTTGGGGTGTGTGGGGTGTGGTTTTTTCTCCACATGAGTTCAATGTGCAGGAATTAGGCTGGACAAGTCTCTATTTTACATCAGCTTATAGAAAATACAGAAACTTTCTCTCTGCTGTGCTCTGCAATTCTGATGTCCTCCCCTGCTTGCAGTCCACCTAACCCAGAAACAATAGGAAAAAAGATGTTTCTTTAACATTTAACTGTTTGACCTAGTGCAGGAATTGCCTGGTACAGGCTCTCTCCAGCATTTCTTGTTTCTCTTCTCTTTGCCCTGGACCTTTATATTTCACCCCATAAGCCTGTGAACTGCTATTTGCATCTGTGCTAAACATAAAATAAACACCAGGTATGCAAATGCAGGCATTGGCCAATTTCCTTTTATTTTAAACTAAAGGCAACTTGCAGTAATTTAGTGTGAGTTGACCCCATCAACGTTTCCCTGATGTGAGAGAAGATCCCTCCTCCATTTGACTGAAAAGCCTCATGTACAGAGGGACAGGACCTGCCAGCTCCCGGCTGAGGGCACATTATCTCCATGGAAGCCTGCAATGAAACGTTGCCTTGCGGATGGCCCCAAAACGCCTCCAAAGTGCCCATCAGGGAGCTCTCACAAACCTTCTTCCTACTGACTCTCCTTTTCTCCAGGACCACAACAGCCTACAGTAGACACTTGGCATCCACTGGAAGTCCAGCCTGAAGTTCCAAATTAATCCCAAAGCTGCTTGTTCACAACCCAAAATTCATGCCCAGGCTAACGCTGAAGAAATGTGGCAGATGGAAGGCGTACCGCATGCTGCATGTCGCCAGGTGTCCTCTAGAAAGTGAATTCAACCGTTTTTTTCATGGACTCACCTGGAGAGAAGTTATTAACGGGCCAAATGCACTCCTCAGTGATAGCTTCCACCAGCAAGGAGGCAACAGCCAGTACCTAATCACAGGTACCAGCGGCGTATTGGTCAGGGCTTAGCTTAACAGTGTGTCACTGGTACAGGACAAGCTGTGCAGCTTGTGAGGTTCAGAAATAAGGATGAGTCCAAACTACAGAGTTTTTAACTGAACTTTCCTACAGACATGGGGAGCTCAGGGCATGCATCTCGGCCTGAGCCACCTTGGAAACGGTATCACCAGTGCTGTGATTTAAAATACAGCGGGGTGCTGTTAGCAGATAAGAGCAGATGGTCTCTGTTCGCGTCCTTGGAGTGTCCAAGGAGGGCTGCAGAGAGGCTCAGGGTGTGACACCTGGACACTGCTCAGTTGCTGCCAACAGGTTGTGGTACAGAGAACACAGATGTCACGTCCTAGCCCCTGCCATGCTCCGAGGTCTGAGGGTACCGTGACAGCAGTGCCTCAGGATGCCTGTCACGATGAATATTTCAGTTTCTGGTAGAAGGCTGCCATGGGGCACTTCAGCACAAGTGGAGAATTTGTTCCAGCACTAATGACTTTCTGAGATACGCTTGCAGCTCTCAGCTGTTCATCGCATGGAAAGACCCGGTGCCCATGTCATGCAGTGACTGAGACCCAGTGGTCCTTTTAGAGGAGACGGGTGTTTCTGCAGTGCCATCAGGTTGAAAAAAGAGCACCAAGAGAAATAAATACAGAAGATATACTGAATAAAAGCTTCTTTTCTAGAAATGGTTTTACTCCTGAAGGAGGAGGAGCGTGGAGAGACAGCTTGCCTTGTCAGGGGAAAAGCCACCCTTTCTAGGAGCTCCCTAGATAAGAATGGAAATCCTTGTATAACATTTCCCTTTGTTATCAGAAGGGAAGAAACACTTTTAAAAGCATTGTTTTTACAGAGGAAAGCAATGCCATCAGGGCAATGACTTTTTTATTTTACCTTTTCTCTGTTGACTTGTGATGGCCTTCCAAGCCAAGCCTTCAAACCACCCTCCACCGCTGTCCCTTCACCCATCTCTGCCATGGACTCTTTCTGGGTTCGATCAGGTCTTGTCGCAACTAGAAGAGGTTTTTGCTTTCATGCTCTCCTCCCTCCTGGCCTGAGCCTCCGCACCTGCCTGGGGCACCATGTCCTCACCCCCTGCCCATTGCTTCCCATCACCATCACCGTGGCCATCTCGCACGCTCTTCCATCTGCTCTCAGGGCACTGAGTCCCTTGCTTCGCTGAATGCACCCTGTGCACAGGTTGCTGCACAGGAGAGGCTGATGCTCTGTATTTGTTACCAGGGCTAAATGTTAGCTAATTTGTTCCCTGAGCAGAGTTGGTGCTCTGCTGGGCCTGAGTCAGGACAGGGTTCATACCAGTCTGCGTCCCTCCTTCCTTACGATGCTCAGAATTTTGACTCAAGTTTTCTTGCCATTCAGTGCCCTGGGATTTAGTCGCCAAAGTTCCAGGGCCCGTGTGAAACCAGCTGCTCCTCTGAGATTCAACCACATTCAGATGATCCTTTCCCTTCTGGGTTTACACGTTATCAGGTACCACAACAACACGGGCTACACATAAAACTTAGGAAGGCTGAAGAGTATCTAGATTTGAATTTGCACTTTTTGATTTTTCCTTTGTCCAAAAGCCATTTTTAATGTGGAATTTCTCAGGTTCAAAATTCAAATAGCATTCTCGTCCAAATGACATCCTGACAGTTTGCACTGATGCGGAGATTTTCACCTTGTAAAAATCCCCATGGCTGATCGCTTCCCAGTGACTAATGGCGCTGCCGCCAGCTCAGCTCCCGCAGGAGCATGCGGCACTGCTGTAGAGAACAGCTCTCCATGAAACGTGAGACCCTCACTCATAATTCATGGACTTCCTATTTTATCATCACTAAGTGAACAGGGAAGGGCAAATGTATTTCCTGTGACTTGGAGCAAAATACAGGATTTACTCCAAGGTTCATGTCTTCCCTCCTTTACCATCCTTCTTTTCCTGTGGGAGAGGATTTGCTTAAAGGATGGATTTTACTTAACGTTTAATGGCAAGTGTTATTGACTGAAATGAATAGACCAAACCAAATAAACCCCTAGTTTTACATAGTCTGATTAAAAGTCTTTCCTGCTGGTTGCTAAGTAGTATCTTGTTTCTTGTGATGTAATTTCACTAATTAGTCATCATCATGGACTCCTCCAAGGCAAACTGGCGGTGAAATGGGGGAAGATGGGAGGCTTTTTTGTTTATAATACCACCTGAGCGACTGCTGTCTGAACTGCACCAGCACCCACCGCCCTCGGGTGCGGTGCTCTGGGCTTGAGGATTATTTCATCCATCCTGTGCCCATCACTGCTTTCGTCAGAGCCACAGATGTGATGTTCAGCAAAAAGAAAGCTGGGAAGATTTTCATTGATTTCAGCTAGGTATTGACGCAGCCACGGCTGGCGGGTTTGCTAAGGCTTTGATGGAGCTCTTCTGTATTTGTTGGAAAAGGCTTTTATTAACCTCATGCAACCAAAAAGCTTCCAAATGGCCCAGTTCCGGACTCCTTCACCCCTGGACCTGATTCTGCACTGCCTGTCCCTGCTGGGGCCGGGAACGTCGGGGAGCAGAGCGCTTGGTGGGCTACGAGAGGCCGTGGTACCCAGTTCGACTGCAACGCATGTTCAGAGTAGGACGGCACGTCGAGGCCACCGAGATGGGTTGACCCGCCGTGAGCACAGCGTGCCGCGGTCTTTCGCCGCTCCCCTGACTGAGGGACCTCTCCTCTCCTGCAAATCACTCTTTTTGAGCTCTGGCCTGGCAGTGCAGCTCTGCCCACTCAGGAATTTGGCTGCTGGGACGTGAGCTGCGGCTGTGCAGCTCAGCCTGCGAGGCTGGGGACCACATTGCTGCCGCTGCGGCACGCCGTGCAGTGTCACCCCAGCCCGGCCAGCCTCTGCGTATCCTTCAGGACAGGATAGTCCTTTCCTCGTCGATCACCTCTGCATGCACATCGCCCTACCCGTTTCGTTGCAGATGGTCTTCTTGTGGAGGAGAAAAGCCCTAATCCTCCTCCCTTTTCTGTAGGCTTGGCGTGGGCGATTTCCCTGTGAAGTTGCAGCCGTGAGGAGGGCTGCAAGGAGCGGAGCTGCAAGGCAGAGCCCAGCCCTGAGGACAGGCAGCTCTTCTGCAGGAGCTGCAGATGCAGTTTCCTCGCAGGACTGGAAAACAATGAGTTTTCAATCAAGCCAGCATCTTCCAGCAGGCTCTCAGCTCCATGCCTGGGGGGATCCGGCTCCAGCTGCACTGTGCTGTGATTCAGGACAGGAAGCAGAAACCAGCACGCCCAAAGGGAAGCGCCGGAGGAATTCAGGGAGACAGAAAGCAATTAAATAGCCTGGAATTTGTCCAGGTCCTTGGGGTTGTCACCCCATCTCCTACAAAACTTTAACGACCACATGTAGCCTGGGTCTCTGCGTTATGTCTCCTCTGAGAGGCAGTGTGCAGGGCAGTGGCACTGGAGCGGTGGGAAGTCTTTCCTCCGTGCTGGTTTCAGACCAAGCTCCAGCTCCAGCCATGGCTGTGCAGTTGTCCGCAGCGGCACAGGGAGGTTTTGCTTCGGGAGCTCTTGCTGTGGCAGTGACATGGCTGGACTCTGCTCTGATAAATATTCTCATGTGAATTTGAAGCGACTTCTTGGACCATTGCTAGCAGATGCTATATTTATCCTAATGCTGACACATCTTTAAATAGTACGGTTACATGACAAGGTCCGTGTTTAGAGTTTACCACTATCAGTTTCACTGAGCGTAGTTCATTCAAAGGAGTTTGAAAAGGAGCAGAGCCTCCCTAAGCGCCGCTTTGATCCTACTAACATTTTTCTGACCAGAAATAGTTGCCAGAGACTCTCCCTTCTCTGTCAAGTCGTTGTTACACCTCTTCTGTAAACACTTTTTCCTCTCTTTTTTGTTTTCTTTAGCCTTCCCAAACCACCTCTCCTACCATCTTCCAAATCCTGCTAAACTGCTTCCAAATTCCTCCTCACCCCCCTTTCTCGACACAGCCTTTTGGTACACGCCGCCCTCAACTGCCAAGCATGTGGTCCTCCGCTTCACCTTGGAGTAAATGACTTATTTCTAAACATCCCTTGAGAAGCATCATTTCACCTCTTTGGCTGGGGTGCCCTGCTCCAATATTGGTGGGACATCTGTTTGCAATGTGAGTGATAGAAAACTGTAGCCTTTTTTTTTTTTTTTTTTTAACTGCTCCTTCTTGTTGGCGGCTCTTCACACTTAAACTTGGCTTCTGCTAATTTATAATGATGACGGATGCATCTTTAATCGCAGGAGCACTTTGCACGTACCTCTGGCAGCTGCGGGCTCTGATACGACGCCTGCGCTCGGGGAGCTGCTGCCAAGGCAGAGCAGCGGCTGCTGGCCCGGCTGGTGGTGAGACAGCCCAGGGTTCAACACACTGCTCGTGTTAACCAGTCTCTTTCTTTCTCATGTGCTTTTATTTATTTTTTTGACTGCATTATCTTTTAACGAGGGCAGTGTCGCTAAATGACAGTTCAGTCTAAGCTTTCAGCTGCACCAACAAAATACCGTCTGTGGGAAATGAACCAGAATCGAGGCTTTTTTTGGTGGTAAGCAGTGGTTGCAGCAACTTTACAACCATTTGTAATAATGGACCTTTATCTGGAGAAGGCAGGAGGAAGAATCTTAATAAAGCCATCTGATGGGAGGAAAAACTTAGCCGGTGCATGGGCTCAACTTCGCTACCACTGCAGTTGGTTTGAGTTGCATGAGGGTCACATGAGAGCAAGCTGACTTTAAAGTCCTATAGATCTCATCCTTGGACCCCTTTATAGGCAACAGAACTTTCAGTTTGTTAAACATGACGCTGTAGCACAGCTGGCAGTGGAGAAGGGGGAGTACGCAGCCAGCCCTGCGGCTGTGGCTCAATTCCTAAGGAGAGAAGGGGAAAGGACCTGCTGAAATGGCCCCTGCTTCATTTTTTGAGATGCTGTTGCACCTGAAGTCACGGGAAGCAGCGTAACTTCTCGTTGCTGGAGAAGCTCGTGATTATATACCCTGTTCTTCACCCCACATTGCCATGGGCATGTCTGTGGTCCAGTGCGCGTCTTCTCTCTATCCCTGGCGTGGGTCTGTGGTAAAAAAAACCACTTTTTGCTTCTCTTCCAAGCTGCTGCTCAGTCTTTGCTCTTCTCTCTGGGACCTTTTTGCTTGGCCCTTTTCGATTTAGTTTTGCTATGAGCAGAAGTTATGACCATAGCTCTGTCTTTGCACAGTGTTGGAGTTAAACTTTCCCCTTGTTTTAGAAAAACACATGGTTTTGCTTAGCACTAGCTGAGGAATTACAAGCTGTATGTCTTGAATATGTATCTGCCAAGGTAAGTAATCTCTGCTGTGAACTTGAACAATCAAAGCTCATGGTTATTTGTTTTCCTATGTATAGATTTACCATTTATTGATGTTTTCTTTTTTCTAATCAAGACGTCAGTGCCGTGTTTATCTAGGCGGTCTGTCATCTGACGTGCAGTGGGTAGCTGGGCATACTGCGAGGCTTTTCAACCCCCTGGAGCAACACAGCCCTCCTGCATGTCAGCAGCAGGCTGGGGCAGGATCTGGCAAGGAATCCCAATCTACTGTTTCT
>JANZLQ010000040.1:22727059-22767775 GCA_026212715.1 Elanus axillaris
GGAAGGTGTCCCTGCCCAGGGCAGGGGGGTTGGAGCTGGGTGGTCTTTAGGGTCCCTTCCAACCCCAACCATTCTGTGATTCTATAATTCTATGAAAGTAACAGTTTTAACACATAGGCAACGAATCACAGCAGCATGGAGGTCACTATACACGTATTAAATTAAAATCTTTGTACAAAATAAGCCTTAAAATGTGCTGAAGTTGCGCTTGTATTTAGAAAAAATAATAAGCAGCAAAGAGAGGCGCACTGAAAATACAAAGTAGAAGCAGTTGTAGTTGAACGGCGGGAAGGCGTGGTGATGGGGAAGCACCAGCCTGAACCATCCATGCCCATAGCCCGGAGAACAGGGACCCCAGAGTGACATGAGCCCCCTTCTCCCACCTCCATCCCCACCCAGGTGACCCTGTGACACCCGGTTTAACTGGCCCAGGAAGTGGCTTTCTGCTCTTCTTAGCCAAATAGACCCCTCTGTGGCATGGTCATGGGCGAGAAACCACGAAGGATAAATGAGACTCGGTATGTGCATATATTGCCCTAAAACCCTGCTCAGGTCCTGCAATGCTGATGGTCCCCAAGAGCACATTGTCAATGGCAGAGAGCTCTGATCTCATCCTTTGGGCTTCTTCACAGACCTGCCCTCACCCAGGAGGTGCAGAAGCTGATGGCTTTGGTATACTCACTTGGGAGCTTTGCCTTGAGTGGTCTGGTCTAAGGCAGATCCCGTGGGTCATTTACTCTGACAGTTGCACCTGCCATAAATGCTATGAGCCCCAAATATCCTTTTCAGAGATAAAAAAAAATTTCCACTTAAGCATCAGTGTAAAGTCTAGTCACTCTCCTTGCTCTGAGCAACTGTTTGACTCTGGAATGAAGTGATCAGGTATTCTGGAAATTAAATTAATTTCCAAATACAAGCAGGGTCACAGGGTAATTCTAAGTCAAGGAGTTAAATTTGTTTCCTTTTCCTTTGTATTCAAGCTCATTTTGATTGTCTACAGAGCATATTTGAAATAAACTTTCCAGTATACACACATTAGTACCAGATTCTGCAAGGAAACATATTTTTGTCTTTTTTTTCCTTCCCTTAAACTAGGGCTTTAAATGGATCCTTCTATAATTCTCAAGGTCATTGTTAAATATTTTAAATAGTTGGTTAAATGCCAAACTACTTTCATTGCTTGAATTTCTGTCCTTGGAGAATTACTGCAGACAATGAAATGTGGCATCTTCAACATTTGTGTCAAAGAGAAACCTGCCATGACAAGCACTTTTGTAACTCAGGAACTTGCCTAAAGTTTTGTATTGTATTGAGTAGGACAAAGAGTCTCACAGTGTATTTAATCACCAGATCTCTGTGGCATCCTGTACTGCAATTATTATAGCTTTTATTTATTGGGGAAAAAGAGATCTCGTTTCTGCATTTTTGTATTCAGTTTGGGCTGAAACCATCTGCTGTCCTTAGAAATACCTGGATGAAGCAATTGCATGCAGTGGGAAGGCTTGATTGCCCTCGTGCTTTCAGTGTTAGAGCATGCTCTGGGACTGGGGAAAGCAAAATGGCCAAATCGAAAGGAAAGGGAATTTTTCCTTTCTTCAGTTCCCAAGCACGGTGTATTGATTTGCAGTGAAAGCCTATTCAAGACGGTGGGAGAATGTCTCGGTAGTTTGGGTCAAGCCTTGACCTACAGTGGAATACGTGAGCAAGCCTCGATCTTGCCATACAGCTTGGTTTTCTGCTTTCTCAATTTTATACTGGGAAAAAACCTAATTAAGATCTTTCTGTGATACACTTTTCACCATCCCTTTCCTTATGGAAGGGGTTGAGGGGGCTTAAATGAGGCTGACAGATACGCAGCAGTGACAGAGCTTGTACCAGTCAGATACCGTAGCTATGCTGTGTATGGAGATTGACCAAAAACGTTCAAATGACTAATATGTTGTTTGCCCGATCGTGAACTCTTATTCGCTCTGAGGAAGAAGTAAGCAGAATTTTCTGAAGTTGGATTATGAACAGATTAGGCGTTTGTCTTCCTTTTGCGAGAACAAGAGAGCATTATTAGGCAGAAAACAGATGAACCTGTACTTGACCGAGTGAAACACATTAATTTTTATTTCCTTCAAAGCCCTAACTTTGATTTCTGCACTTGATTGACACTGATACTCCAAAGTCTCTGGAAAGAATTGGGCATTTATCCCTGTTACAAATCTGCGGGCTGGGCTGGTATTCATTTCCCTTAGCTTACCCATAAACGTCTGGGCTGGGGTTTAGTGGGTAACGTGCCCCGTGCTAATCGGCCGTTGGTCGCGGTTGACGCGTGCTGGCGTGGAAGCTCCGGCTTACTGCTGCAGCGGGGAAGGAAGGACACGTACCGGCGGCCCTGCAGCAGGACACGGTGTGGTTCCAATATCTGCGTCGGACATGCACCATGACCAGCAGAGTGGCCTTCGACAGTGGGAATGAAAAGGCTGCTTGGAGATGTCTGTCCATAATTTAATTAGTGACAGCTATGATCTTGAAGGATTTAATGAAAAAGATTATGAAAGGCATTTTACTTTGTGGAGGAAACAAAGAACTTTTATTTTGCCACTAGTTAATCCTCCCCCCCATCCAACTTTGCTGATTTTTCACCATTAAAGGGAGGAGAGAGTAGAAGTTGTGACTCATTTCTTCTTTCATTTCCTTGCTCTTAATGGAAATTCAGGTAGACCGTAATTCAAGTAAGCGCATCCCATGGAGTGAGGGGAGAAGAGTCCTTCTGGCAAAGTAGGGCAACTTAGAAATTTGTGTGTGATTGCTCTCAGTTCAGCTATTTCTGAAACCGCGTAGTGCATGGGCAGTGTGGAACCAGCCCCCACAGAAGGGTGCTTAGCTGCTGCAGAGCAAACTGCACCTATTTGTTTCGGCACTGAAGGCAAGTGGGAAGTGTTGCCCTTTACTTTTCAGATGCTCCTTTGGCATCTTGAAAATTATTTTTAAAGCTGGAAATTAAGATTCTTGGGAGAAAAAGATAGTAGGGTCTTAATACAGTCTTAACCTTTTTAACCTCACGGCTTTAGCTGTTTCAAATGCATTTACTTGATGAGTTTATATGTGACCGTGTTTGTTTGGAGGCTGCATATTTTGGCTCCCTAGATATTATCTCACAGTGAGGATCAACATTTCTAAGCATGTATTTCTACAACCAGTAAATAATGCAGAGGAGACGGTGAAGTTCACAAGATTTATCAGATGGTTGCACGGAGCCATCACCCAGCCCTAGAGGAGGCTGGAACGATGTCTCTTTGGTGCTCTCTGCAGTTTTGGGTATTGGCATAGCTACAAACTGGCACAGCTTTAGCAGGGAGACAAAAGGTGGTGTCTGGAAACCTGGCCAGCTAAAAACCTGGCTGCTATAAACAGTAATGCAGAGACAGCGTTCGAGAAGCGTATCACTGGGGTTGTTATTTCTTTATGATCTCTTTTCTGGCCTACTCAATATTTGTTTTACACAGCTGCCTCCAACATCTGCTTTTCATCTCTGCTCTTTATCCATGGAGGTATTCAAAAATGCCTTTCTTCTTTCAGCTGCTTTATGTGTCTCCTGTCTTGTCAATGAAATGTGCAGCTAATTGAATTCAAAACTTGTTCTAAGATAGGCTATTGCATATTTTACACACAAATAATTAAAGAAGTGATGTCAACTGCCTTCCACATAAAGGAAGACGGGAAAAATAGCAAGATGAGCCTGAAATTTCTCAGGAATCTGGAAGTAGGCTGAGCCCATTCTGTAGTTTCAAGTTGAGAACTTTTCCCACCTTTCTACCTGGTGGCTTTTAAGCTGCTTTCCCAGCCTCCAACCTCTCCCTTCTTCACTCGGGGCAATTAGAGCCCAAGCTGTGGTTCAGCCTTTTAGCCCAGGATCCCTCTCCAGAGCATCGGGCTTCCCTGGGTGAGCAGCTTCTTCTGGTTAAGCATCTAGCCCTAACGTCAGAAATAGCTGATTCTTTGGCTTTTGTTGCCAGTTGGCATGAAAACGCTGCTGAGCAGCACCACTGCCCTGCGACAGCAGGTCTTGGCAGCTCTGCTTCACCCCGCTGTGATTAGGAGGTTTGCACGTGTGGAGGGGCCGTGGCTATTCCAAACCAGTCTTCCTTTCTCTCCTCCTCCCCGGTAAATGCAGGGTGTTGCTTTTAGATAAAGGAGGCCACAGGTCTGAGGCATTTCACAAAAAGCATATACAAGTTTTGACCTCAGCAAGGAGCAGAGTTTTGCCTGGACTGAAGGTCAGCAGCTCCATGAGCCGTACGGGCTAGAGACAGTGATGCCTCCTCCATCTGATACTCACTCACTACAGCCTCCTTGGAGAAAAGCCCTTTTTCTTCTCAGAAAATCCCTCTCCTTTTGATGTTTTTCCCATTCTTTGTTATTTATCCCCTTGAACAAAGCTTGCCCTTTGAATAACATCCTTCCACGCTACAGTATCTCTATATTTCTGCGGCTGAACTTCTCTTGCATCTTGAATCACCCATGGAACAGGCAAATCTGCATTTTCTCACGTAGATGATCAACAGTAAGGGTAGCCACTAAGCCCTACGACTGACTTTTATTAGGCAGAAGGCACTCCCATGCTCAGGTGGGGTAGTCTGAAACATAAGGGACCCTTCCAGCCTGGAGGGCAAACAAGGTTTGCATCCCCTCCTCTTCCTCACCTTCCTCTGAGCTACCTGGGCAAATGGCTCATCATATGGAAAGCAGATTGGAGAAAAGCTGCCAGGTTGTGGCTCTTTTGGATGTTTAAAAGGCATAGGGAGTTTCAAGGAGAGAAACACAGAGCAGCATTGGGGGCAGGTGGGATTGGGGTCTGCAAGCCCTGGAGGTCCCAAACCAGCCCTGCAGCGGAGCAGCACTGAGGTCAGTGACTGCCTGGATACACATCCACTGTTTTTCTTTCATAGGCAAAGGAAAATCTGATGTGTTTCTACATGTTCGTAGATCTGAAAATGTAAACTATGGTAAAGTATCTGCTTATAGTGCAAACTCTTAACATGAGGGTTTTTTTCTGTTCTGGGGTGAATTCCAGCAAACTCTGCTGCTGTGTTTACAAGGAAAATGCCTGTTTTCTGTGTTCTCAAGGCCACAGCGTGTCTCATTAAAAATCCTCCTTGGGAAAAGCAGGCTAGTTAGCATTGCTCACCCCAGTAATGTTGCAGTGAATAAATATTCCTACTCCACTACTGGGGGGGGGGGGGGAAGAGAAAAGAAATGAACTAAACCGGGATTGAAATAATCGTTTGCTACCTCCTCTGGTTGTGCATCTGTTCTGAGTTTTAAAACATCGAGGTGCTTAGTTACTCTACCCCACATCAGCCCCAGGACTCGGAGCAGGCGGCAGGGTGAGTGCCCCTTGCAGCCAAAGCCCCGGGTAATCATTTCTAAATGCCAGGAAGGATTTAGCCCACTCTGGGGATTCCCTGTGCAGGCTGCCAACCAGACAGACAGACAAACAGCCCTTCCAGAAGGATGCTGGCTCCCCACCGTGGTAACAAGCATGATTTTAGGCAGCAAGCGTGTTGGCAGAGGCAGGCCGGCCGCTGCTGAGGTTGAAGTAGGATGGAAAGGCGATGGATGGCCGGTGGTCCAGCCCTGCCAGCCCCCTGCGAGCTCCATCCTTCAGCAGGTGCTATTGCAGGAGCTGTTTCAGCAAAGGGCTGGGCTAAATTACAATTCCTATAAATGACAGGCAGGGTCCCCCACTTCCCAATGGTCAGCCGGCTCTGTAAACAGACTTCTGTGTGCTTGGCGATGGATCAGAGCCATGCTAATCAGTCCGTCCAGCTCTGCAGCAAAGCTCCACAGCATACTCAAGGAAAAGCCAAAACCAATATGTTTATGAAATCAAAACATCACAAATACGCTTTATTTACACTGCTGACACTGAAAGGAGAAACAGATGCTCCTGGTTTGGGTGCCTGTCTAGCCTAATTTCAGGAAAACTTGGAGATCAGAGGGAGAAGAAAAAAAGGAATCAAAATATTCAGTCTGTCACATCTCCAGTTTTAAATGCTATAAATTATTTGTGTGCTGCTACAACAAACAGAGATGGGCTCAGCTTTGCCAAACGCTGGGCAGTGTCCCTCCGTGGACTGATGCCGTGGGTTAAATTGTCAGTAAACACCGATCCTGTGAAATAGCCACATGGGCACTGCTGCAGCGGCAACTTTGCACGCTCTCTGACAATACGGCGTTACCTGGAGAGGGGGAATAATCCCAGCCTGGGCCCAGCAAGCCAGGCAATTTGTAAGCTGCCAAAAAGCTATCGCTGCAGTTTAGCAATGTCCAGCGAAGGAAGATGTGCTGGAGCTGAGTGGCAACTCGAGCAGCCCCAAGCCTGCTCCTGGCGGGATGAAGGCTGCCACCAGCAGAGCACTGGGAGATGCAAAAGCATCATACACAGCTCAGATGGGCCCTTGGCATGGGAGCTTTATTTGGATAATTGTCTTTATTGCCATAAAAGGTAAAAATAAAACACAAAGCAACACATTAGGTAGCGCTGCTGACGTGCTGACCATCTGACTGAGCAGTGCCTGGAAAGACAGCATCCGAAAAAAAGGACCAGGGCAAGAGCCAGCCTCTCCATAGCCCTGTCACTTTTTAGAATAGACAACTGGCAGGATTTAGATCATGAAAGACATATCATTAAAAATTCCCCCCAGAGGGCCGATGGGGTTAGGGTGCCTGTATCTCGCAGGCACGTCCCTTCTGAGTGGCACCAGCAGCATCGGACCGGCCTCGGCCTCAGCTCGGATGCTGTCACGTCTGCGGCTCTGGGCAGCACTTCCCTGTCTTTCCTCCTGATAAGCTGCAGTGAGGATGTGAAGCATTTGCCTTGGACTCAAACATTGTATTATTTCATATGCGTTATTTATTGTTTTACTATGCATTCTGCCTCCACGCAAAATTTGACGGGAGCAAGTGCACGGTGACCCCATCTTTGGAAATTATCCCAAAGCTCTAAGTCTTAATTACACCTCATTCCTCTCAGCCAAATAGGTGGACAAGAGAAACAAATAACCTATTATAAAGCCATCCCGCTTTCTGTCTGGGACAAAAATACGTTTTCATTGCCGTTTGGATAGGGATAGGAGCCTGGGTCACGCTGAGCCGCTGGGTCTCGGGGTGGTTCAACTGCTTTCTCCTCTAACAGGCAGGACCCTCAGCACAGCTGAGCGGTGTCACAGCCTCCCTGCCCCGGGTAGCGCAGGGGTGAAGCTTAAATCTGCCCCTGCCTCCCAGAGCAAGCCTCAAAGACACGTCAGGAAGGATTCTTTCATCAGCTTCACTTATACATTGTGGTGTGATCACTATTGACCGAAATGGGTGAAACGCAGAACCTCTTCCTCGGGTTTCCTGGGCTTGTCACCAGCCCCAGGGCTAACCCTGGGCTGCAAAGGGAAGTAAAACTAGAGAAGTTATTGGGAGATGGTAAGATAGTTCCTCTGTTCCAGGGCTTTGGGGTTTGCTTGGAGGTCATTTAAGCTGTGGTAGAGCGGCTCGGTGCGTGGTGGGGCTGCGAGATTCCTGCGGGGGGGGTGCTGGGGTACGGGGTCCCCGAAGAGCTGGGTTTTGGCACGTTCGTTTGTTCAGACCTTCCAGTAAATTCTGGCTAGTTATTCATTATCAGAGTGTAGCTAAAAATAATTACGTGAAGAGAGGATTTTCCTTTTGTTTAGATGAAATCACCTGTGTTTCCTAGTGAAAAGGATTCTTAATGAGGGAATTGGCTGAACCTTGTACATCATGATCATTGTGGAGGGAGTTTACACCCATTCACCAGCTCATGTCTTCAGGGAGCAAGTGGACGTGCCTGCAGGGCGTACACCTGCAGAGGCACCATAGCACTGGGAAGCACATAGTCCCCTGAGAAAGCCGTGATGGGGCCATCCGTGGATTTGCAGAGCCGGCTGGACGTTGGAAGCGTTGCTCACTAAACCTCTAACAGGGATGGCAATGCCTGTGCTCCCTCTCTGACCGTCCACACTGGCAACAGCCTCAACAGGTAGCTGCTTCATTGCATGGCTGAACCTGCAGCAAGCAGGATCAAAATACAAATACAAATAGTGCTAAAGATGAAACAAATCCCAAAACGCCAGGAAATAAAGTCATCCATTGTATGAGGTGAGAAGCTGTCACCTCCATGCAGTGTGGTGGCTGGAGGGGATGGGTGCTGGCAGCGGCGAGCGGAGCTCAGCCCTGCTCTGCTCCGGTGGGTTACGGTCCTTCCCCGTGCCTGTTGCATCCTCACAGCCTTGTGTGCCTGCATGCACCGCTCGACTCTCTGGGTACAGCCTTCTGGTGCCACATCTGTAGCTGCAATCTGATTTCTCCCTAATTATATTGTAAGTTATACGTCCAGGACATGAGGTGTTCTGGGTCGTTGCAGCTGGAACCGAGCACTTTTTCTTGCAAACGTCAAGCCGTGGGGTGACTTCCAAGTCACGGTGTCATCTGATACCCTGGTAAGCTTCTGTTACATTGAAAACCATATATCACCGAGGGTCCTTTGCGTGGGCTGTGCCTCGACTCTGCGACTCACATTGCTCATGGGTTTGCTCAGAGCAGGACCCCTTGCAAAAGCGCAGTGGGGGTCTGCAGGGTGCGGGCAGGAGCCCCGTTCTGACCTCTGCCTGCACAGCCTCGCTGTTTGCACCCAGAGTATTTGCTTTTCATCTTCAAGTGTGAACACGTTATCACGCTGTTGTGACGAACGGGCAGCTCCAGCAGGGCCAGATCCTGAGCAAGGGGGTTGCAGAGCAGTGCAAGACTCTCGGGTCCCAGCAGCCCCCTGCTACTCCTGGTTGTTCCATGTTGACTGCCCAAAAAATTGTTAGGAGAGGATTTACACAAACCTGGTGTACAAACCTGCTCCAAACCAGTGACGTCAGTCCCATGACCGATCACTGGCTCTGAGTTAAGGCAGTGTTTGCACACCTACATTTAGAGATGAGCCAGGTGCTGCTGCTCCAGCGCGGTCTCCTTGGGTGAGTAAAGCCGGACAGGATGCTCCTGCCTTACGGGCAGTCTAAACTCTGGGCTTTATTTTTTCCTGCAAACACCTGTTACTGATCATTTCCCCCAGCATTAATATTCTGAAGTTTTTTGGCTGTGTTGATGGCTTTGGCAGAAAGCGGTGTGCCAGAAGGTAGTTAATCATGGTCCTGGAGGTCACCTTTATGGGAGTGAAGAGGGATTGTTTTCCCCATGGAAAAGAAGTTTTGAGAAAATTAGTCTGATGAGAGAGGATTTTTGGCAACTAAAAGCTTCTTTTTTTAGGTGGCAACTTTTGTTCTCAGTTTCCAAAAGAAAAAAATGGACTTTTAGGGTGTGCAAGGCTTTATTTAGTTGCAAATGCAGCTTTTCACTGAAAAGAAAACTCCAGAAAAGTTTCAGTCAGCTGTGGTAGCGCACAGGCCTTCATCATTAAACATAAGCTCAAGTATCACAAAACAGAATATGCTTATTTTTTGACTGCTAAACTTTTCATTATTTAGGTCTTTTGCAAGCAATGCACATATAATAACATAACTTGATTTTCAGATAAGTTTCCTATATATTGATCTCCTAATCATTTGAATTCTGATCATGTTGATCGGAGGGACAGCTGGGGGGGGTGTTAGGGCAGGGAGCTGCATTAAAGACGGGGATGCTGGACCGAACGCTGAATGCCTGAACGCTGCTTCTATGCCCTCCTCTGGCTGCCGGTAGCCAACGTGACTTATTCGAGCCTTCCTCTCCCAGCCCCAGGCAGCAAGCTCACCACAGCCTCTTCTCCCTCGTTAATCTTCCATGCTGTACATGTGTCCACCACCTAATGAGCCACAACATCCCCAAGCCCTGGAGTCTGCTGTCACCTCCAGTGTCCCACACTGATCACCTGGCTGCCACAAGTCAGCTTATTGGTGGTAGACTGGATGCTCGAGGGTTTTTTTAAATATGCTCTGAGCACGGACACCTCTCATTTTTGAAAACCCACCCTCTGCACAGATCGATTTTGTACTTTATAACCAGGCAAACATGGTAGCCTGCAGACGTGAGCACAGGGGAGGGGATCAGCACCTCTGCAGCGTTTTAGAACTGTCACTGGGAGCCCCGTTCGGCAGCATGCGCAGGTCCAGGCATTTAACCGGTCTGGCTTCTCGGGGCAGCAAAAGGCTTCGTAACCTCTGGCAAAGAGGAGAAGTGTGTTCTGGTCACAGCCGGAACTGGTCACTTGGTATGCAACCAAGAAAGATGTGCTATTTTTCAGCTTCTGCTTTCATTCTCAGAGAACTGGAAGTAACATGCTCACAATTACCTTGCAAGTGCAAGCAGCAGACCCAAACCCTCATTTGGGCTAAAAGGTTAAAAAGGGAGTGGTCTTAGACCAAACTATATATCTAGCCACGTTAAGTGTTAATTTTCATGAGTATCAGTGTGTATTTACCACAGCCTAAGTGGGACAGATTTATTCTTCAACACTGGCTGTATAGCAATGTAATTGCTTGCCCTAACAGAAATAATCCTTGGAGCAAGGGAGTGGATAATCAGCCCCAGTAGGATTTATCTGACATAGTTGCAGCATGCAAAGCAGAGCTCCTGAATACCTTTCTGAATAAATGGGCATCATGTGGCAGAGGTGGCAGCTTAAAGGTGACTTCATAGTCCCAGGTCTGGAGCGACTTGCCGCCTCCTCCCAGCATCGCTCACGCTGTGCCACAGCAAACCAGGAGGATTTGCTTTTTGGCTGACTTAAGCCATTGCTTTCCCAGCAGAGGGCACGATGAGCAACGAGAACGGTGATTACCCCTGCCAGAAGCAATTTCAGAAACGATGCAGCGAAAAGGAACCAGTGTGCAGAGCCAGAAACCCCAAAGGCAGGACGTGACGGGCTCTGCTCAGCGCCTTGCGAAGGGTCTGGCTGCGCCTTGAGCAAGCACCCAAGTCAGCGCTGCTGAATGCTCCCAGCCCAGAGCCACAGTGGCCAAATATCTTCCGCACTTTCGAAAGCACTTGGTTTCATTATAAAACACCCTCAAAGCTATTTTAAATGGAATTTGGAGAAATTTCTGTGAACTAAAGAAAATGGAGCCAGCATCTGTTAGAAGGAACAGAATTGCTCCTCGTTTTCCAGAATTTTGAGGCACTGATGTCAAAATAGCAATGTTTTCCAAGACAACTCAATGTCTTCTAGCAACATAATTTACTGCAGGGAGCAAACCCACCTCTTCAATTCAATCTGCTCGTGGGTTGCGTGAGGTCTAAATTAAAGTCCTTTGTCTGGATTATCAATGCTTAAGAAAATGGATCTCTGAAAGATGACCTGGTTGTAGAAAAATACTTTCCTGTCTGACTGTTTCCTTCTTGGAAATCGCTCCCTGGATTATTACCAGACTTTCTTTGAAAGAGGCTTCCAAGCAAAGGCATGAGAAACATTCAGTTCTTGCCTTAATAATTAAGTGAGGCAAACATGCTGTTTAGCCTCAGCTGCATATTTTAACGGTTCTGTTCATTCCCATGACCTGGAAATTTCCCTTGTTGTGCACCATCACGTGTCTATTCCAAAATGTCTCTTATTTCAACTTCCTGCTCATATCATATACTGCAGCAATGTGATTCCTGGCTGACACACACTTAAAAGGACTGAAATATAAATCAGTTTTCTTCCAAGAGGCAAAGTTTACACACATCCTAGATCACTGCAGAGACCAGTTAGGCTGAATGGACAAAAATCACCTGCTTTGAACAACTCCTGCATGGTAAGAAGGAAAAAAATCACAAGCACAAGGTCTCTTTGATGCTGCCACCTGAGAAAGAGGGTTGTGCTGTACTGCTCCCTCGGGAGTTGCGTGCTAGAATTGCTTATCTGCTCATGGTTTCATGAACACTGTTGTTTGTTAGTGTTATGAGACAAACTGACTGGGCCACGAAGCTTCAGGGTGTTCAAATGGCAGATAACGAAAGGCTTGGCAAGGATTTCACACCCCTGCCCACTGGGGCTAACGTGTTTTACAACTTATTTTATGCTGCTTAGCAAGGTGTTGAAAAAGAGAACTTGCACCAAAGATAGCCCTCGAACTGGTCACATGGATTGCTCAGCAAGGCAAAGCTCTCCGCACAAGCCAGGCTGCTTGGGGTTTTGTTTCACCCCTGTCCCGCTCTTAGGATATTCTCCCGATAAACAGCAGCCCAGCTGGTTTTCCCTGTTGACCCATTATCTTGTAGCCAAGGATTTTTTTCCAGCTTTAGAGAGATTTGTCTAAGGTTACCAATGCCTAAATAACAGACAGCCCGCGGATGCGCACTTGGCCTGCCCATCTTGCTTCCTCCACCACTACCAGCTTGCGCTCACCCTGCGGTGTTTGCTTTTGTTGACGGCTCCTTCCCAGTCCCACCACTGACTGCACACCAGGCCACCTTGTTCATCGTTTCTAGGAGATTTACTATGGACTTTCTGCCACTCACCATGGACCCCTGGACCTCACATCGCTTCAAAAAGCCCTTAAAAGCACTGCCTGATCTGCACGGCAGGTCCTACTCTTTTTTAAAGAGTAGGAAACCTAAAATCTGGAAGGATTTTAGGTTGGCCCCCAAAATGTCGGTTACCGTTGCATCTTCAAGTCTCAGAATACGTCATCCCCACCTATTGCAAACCGGAGGGTCTGGTACCCAGGGGAACACGTGCAGCAGTTGGAGATAAAAGCACTTTCAGGTGGTCTCTGAGGGGGAGTTCAGGGCATGTCCTGAGCCATCACTCTTCAGCAGAGGTGTCTCCTTGCCAGGACCCGCTGCCCCCTCGCTCTTCCCAGCCGCAGAATTCCTCTCTTGCGGGAGGAGGCTGTGTAAAATGCAGGACACAGCTTTTGTGAGATGCAAACGCCTGCCCGCAGCTGCCGCCCCGCGCCGGGCCGTGTCCTGCCCACCGGTGCCTTCCACTGGCCGTCCCCGTTGGTTTGCGACCCCACTGCAGAGGGATGGGTTCCTCTCCCTGCACCCCAGAAAAGGCTTCTGTGGTCAGGGAGAGGATGGACTGGGCTTCCTCGGATGCCCAAAGAAACAGCAGCGTCTGCAGTGCCCATGAAACCAGGGGAAGAAGTGCTGTAGTTTTTTGGTGCAGAAAATAGCTCCAAGCTCTTGGCAAAGACAGATGGGTCTGGGAACCTTTTGCAGAGAATGATCTGACCTTGCCGCCACAGCTACGTGAACAATCAGCCCTGCTGGTTCGTGAACCAGCGTGAATCACTTAGGGAATCATCTTTCAAGTGAAAAACAAATAGCCCGTGCCTATTAGGAGAGCTATAGAGAAATCCCCTTTCTTTTAATGATCTGAAACTTCATGTGAATATGCAAAGGGAAGAGCGGCACTGTCATTGACCGCCAAGCGCTCTGGGGATTCCAGCTATGCAAATCTCTCGGTAATCTGGTCTGCTGTCCCAGCTGCCGGCTCAGAACTTCCTTGTGGAACGTCTCCTTTCCTTTCAGCCTGACCGCTGCCCAGAAAACCCGCCTGCTCTCAAGAGGGATTGCTGGTGGCGGGTTGTGTGCAAGGGCAAGACGTTGTGTCTGCAGAGGTCATACCAGCACAAGGAAAAGCTAAAGGCTGCTCAGCCTCTTGGGGAATTATTTCAGCCCACCACTGCAGAGTGTGCACAAAGCAGCTCTTCAGCCCTTTGGGGTAGGAGGAAGGTCTCCCCTTCACAGCACTCATGAGCTGCACGCTGAAACCGCAAGTAGATTCGGGATCTTCAAGCTCCCTGGTGGCTTTCTGCTGACAGGGGAAAGGAAATGCTTTCTATTTATCAGTTTTATCATCCTGTGTAAGGTTTGTTTCCTTTACATTCAAGAAGATGATCAGAAGTGGGGGTGATGGGGACAAACTGCTGGTAGGCATGCAAGCACAAAAATCTGAATTTGCTTTTGCTGCTTAGATTTAGGACAGGCGATATAAGCATGCAGCAACATTTCCCTGTGTCCCTCTGCCACCCTAAGGAGTCAAATGTGGTCTAAATGTTCGCTAATCAAAAACTAGCCAACTTTGGCCGTGATACGATAATCTTCTTATCTGTAGATCTCAGCTAAGCAAATCCAATACCCAACATTTTATTTTGCGCCTGTCTTAGCTTTGGTGAGCGTACGATGCAACTTGGGAACCTCTGTTCCTCAAACCATGTCAGATGGGGAAAGTTTTAAGCTCCATTCCAGACCTGATCTGCAGTCACTGAAATCAGAGACAAATCAGGGCTCCGACTTCAACACAGATGAGAAAGTCCCCACTAGGCTGTTCTTCACCTTCCCTGGGATTTTTCTTGCAAATCCATCAAGGTGGAGATGCAGCAATCAAAGCGACAGGAGCAGCCATGGTTATGGGGTCCATGGTTACTTTTGCAGAAGGGGGACAGCCCCTAGGCTACTTTTGCAGAATGGGGACAGTCCCTAGGCTTTGGGTTTTTTCTTTATTATATATGTTTTTACTGTTGAAGGCTATTTGGGGGCTTCATTTGCCTTTCAGAGGAGTGTGTAGTTTGGAGATGCTGAAGAAAATCTCAGAGCTGTGGGATTACTTGTCTCTATGTGTACATTCTTCAGGTTTTGAATAGGAAAGGTCACTAAAGAGTTTGTTGGTTCTTAATACGTACAAGAGCAGACAGCAGGATAACAGGTCACCCGGCTCTGGAAACAGCCAGGTCATTTCCCGGCAGGCTCTACAGATAACCTAGTTTTATTAGGAACTTTGTAATAGAACTCCATCAATGACTTCCCAGAAAATAAAAACTGTTGTGAAGAAGTGCCCAACGCAATATTCTGGGATTCAAAGCAAGTTTAGTCTGGCTGAACTAAGATGTTAACCGTCATCGATTCCTTTGCTTTAGATAGGGAGTGCTACAGTATTGACATCAGCTAACATAATTTTGGTTGCTATCTTACTTCAGATTAGTAAAATGCTCATTCATACTATGGAAATGAGTCACTTGGGAGGGAGAAGATATTTCTCGAACTCTTGTTTTGCACAGTGTGAGAGTCTCAGCTCCGTTTAGTTATCATTTTGTGGAGTGTCTTGTATTAAATGATTCACTTTTTCCAGAGCATGTGAATTTTGGACATTGCTGAATGTTAGAATAACAATTGCTTTGGTGCCCAAAAGCCAACAGAAACAAGTGGATGCTGTTATTTAAAGCTTGACCTCACAGCCAGCTGAAAGACACATCCTGGCATAAGACAGTAAGACAAACTCATTGCCTAAATGTGTCCTAACCCAAAGGTCTTGAGGTAAGATTGAAAAGGCAAATAGAAAAGGCACAGTACAGCAGAGCAAGGAGAGGTCTCTGCCGGAAATTTTCCGTCAAGATTTTTTATTGAAAAAAGGTGATTTAACAGAATCTTCTATTTTGTAGTGAAGATGTAGGAATACTACTACCCTGTTCCCAGTGGAGCTGCAAGCCTGAAACACAGGAGAGCTCCCCAGCTGGGGGGGGGGACTGTGGGGCTCACCAGATTCCGGCCCACCAGGCTCCTGGTCACCAAGCAAAAGTCCCAATTCCTGGTTCTCATCAGCACCTTCAAGTATTTCACGGTGGTACCTGGGATCCTGATTTCCAGATACTAGTAAATACCTGCTGGATTTTTCTACAGGCTACCTTCTTTTTATGTGCTTGCTGTTTAAGCCAAGTCACACTCAGTGTTTGCTTTCATTAATCTCTTAAGAAAAGGATTGTCCTGGGGGCAGAGGCACTTGGAAGACATAATCAGGCAGAAAAAATTCATGAGCCAAGTGGTGAACTCAAAGATTAAAAATCCTGTATGCCCTGTGTACCAAACACGGCTCTGGTCCGCTCGTGAACACCCAGCCATCTGCATGGGCTTCTGTAGGAGGAGGCAAAAGTGCAGCAGATCCTCAGAAAAAATACACATTTGTAATAAATATGCACACACTTTAACAAAAAAAAAAATGTTTTATTAATTACAGCACTTCAAGTAGCAGTTTGTCTGGCCTGAAAGTGGTACTTCAGACTTCCAGAATAAGAACAGTGTATCACAGTGCATCAGATTATTAAGATGTCCTTCCTGCAGAAGGAATCAGCTTTGTTAGGCAACATGCATCCAAGTTTTTTTAAGTGACTTGATTACATTTCTGTTCTGCTTTTACTGGATGCCCAGCCCTTACCAGTGTTTCCTTTCAGTCTTCTGAGAAACAATGATGTCAAGCACTCTTCTCTGGCTTCTGGCCCAGCAGTGTCCACAGCATCTCTGATGCTCCCAATATTCATCATAAATAACTGCACTCTAGGCAGATAACTTCTGTGAATTCTGATAAAAAAATATTCATAATTTTTGAAGTGTGTTACTGCAGCCAAAGGGATTAGAATATTTTTAAAGATTTCAGCAGTTGTAAGTAAGAGCTCACTATTTTCATCTCATAGAACCAGCCAAGTATGTCAGCATTATTACTGCTTGATTTTTTGATGTAGAAGAAGAAGTCAGCCTTTTCTCAGAGAGTGCCATAAAGGAACACGAAAGGAAGCGGGAAGGGTCTCTGAAATGACTCTGGAGATGCTAGGCAGGGTACAGTAATGTAAAAAAGGTTTTCATTTAGTGTCCATGTCAGAAAAAATGCATTGAGTGATCTCAGAGATCCCAATGTAAGATGCATGCTCCTGGGGCCAGGATATTTGCCTTTCCTTAAAACTGAGCTGACTTCATCTGACATGCAAAAAAACCTTATTTTGTTTCATTTGGTCTGGCTGTGAAGGAGATAGTCCTGCTGCCCCGGCAGCACGATGGGTGCACCCAGTTTCACTGCCCCTTTTCTGGGTGTTGCCTTTCAGTCAAGTTTATCTCAGTGAAGGAGGAAAAAATCACTTCTGAGACCAGCTAGAAAAAGCGTGATTGCAAAATTTAGAAACTGGTTGCTGAGCAGAGCAAAGAGCAGGAAACTCCTCCACGCTTGCTGTTTGCCTTGGGTTTGTGAGGTCTGACATAGTGGCCACTGGTCACCTTGGACTACAGGCCACTTGGGAAAGTGGTCACAGCTCCGATTTTCAGCTCTAATAGTCCAAGTGCCAGGTAACTGCTACCAGCAGGGCACGTCAGGCATTCACTGGTACCAGTTTGAGTATGAGGACCTACTGCAACCTGAAAGAGGGGAGGTTAGAGCTGAAACTCATCACGCTTGGATCTTGTGCCCCACATCCTTCTTATTCTCAGGTGGGCAGAGGCTTATTGCTGTGTTCAGGCTGGCAAGGTGTATTGAGGGTCTGGAAGCACGACAGGGGGAGGCTGTATGTAGCATTTTGGCTATTAATACTTGGGCTTTGGCTTATTTCATTTTTCTTTCCACTTTTTACAATCTGTGGATTGCAGAACATATCACAGAAGTTCGGTTTCTCAAAACCACAGTGTTTAATTGAAGCTGGAGGCCATCTCCCATGCAAAGTGCAAAAGTAACCAGAAATGCCTACATCCACCTGAGTGTTGGGGAAGCCTGAGGTATCTGGAGTACTTTATGTTTTGCTGATAACCATCCAGTGCTTTGAGGAGACCCCAGGAACCACCAGCTGGGTAATAGCTCTGTTATACACCCACCCGAGCTCCGGTGCGGTCAGAGGGACATCCATGGCCCTAGTACCCATGGCACCACTGCCAAGGGAGCCGGAACGGCACTGCTAGCCCCAGCGCATCCCTCCCTGCCTCTGAAACCACGGCCACCGAAACCACTGGTGATCCCTCTGGGTACAGCATATGGAGCCCTCAACACAGGGCTTTTCTGAAACTCTCTCCCACCCCCTTGTAGGGCTGCAGCAAACAACTGCATTCTGGCTTTCCACCTCCTGTTTATTTCTGAAGGAGGATGTGAGAAGCTATTTACTGCTTTACTGTAGCAACCTCCCAAGAAGAGCTCCAGGCGAGTACCGAGATGGGGCAGCTCAGCCCTGCTCTGTCCTGGGGACTGTCGTGGTGGGGCTGATGCCACCCGCGGGACAAGCCCAGCTAGGCTAGGTCAGCTTGGTGCTCACCTCGTTGCTCGATCCTACCTGCTCATTCTGATGGGTCACCTGGGTTAGAGATATTTTAGGACATAGATCATGTCTTCAGTGTACAACTGTACAGCTCTTGGCTCAACGGATCCCTGAGTAAGCCTCTAAGCACCCTTTTTATATTCAAAATATTTGGGTTGCTTTAGTTTTTACAAGCGTTCATGAAATGTCATTTGTTTCACCTGTACAGTGAATAAACTGTAGATTGCAAACAGCGAAGCAAGCCCACGGTGTTCTAAGGCTGTCAGGACGAGCACCCACAGTCCAGCTCCGTTGCGTTTCACTGCCAAGGGGCTCCTCAGCCGCAAGCTCTTCACAATAACCAAGGCTAAATAACATCAGAAAACAGGAAGGTTAAACTCAATGTGTGCCAAAACATGGGCCTTGGTCCTGGTTATTGAACAATTTTCAAACCAATAGTTTGAAATTGTGTTGAAGCGTCTTCTGTTTGGTGTCACAGCGCAGCTTCCCCTGGGAATACGCGCTACTTTGGTTTTAGCGTAGATCTGTTAGACATGCTAAAAAATATTTTGTAGTAGACGTATACATTGGCAATCCTTAAAAGAATCCCTAGAAAGTAACTGAGGGACCTGAGAAGGGCTGCAGCAGTGCTGGAGAAATGAAACAACAAAAGGCAAGGGCTGCTGGTGGGAGCAGAAGTGCTGCTGTCCTTCAGGAGGACATCCGTCTGGAACAGGGCGCACTCTGCAGTCACCAGGATCCAGATGATCCTGGATGTCAGTCTGGCATTTTTCACTGTCCGTAAATGGCGAGAGTCTGTGGGGAAGAAGGTTATCAAGTAAGCTTCGAAGGCAACGCAGCTCAGCAGCAAGCAGCTTACATGTGTGTTTGCAGTGAGGAGGTTCTGCAGCAGAGCTGATGTGAAGGCTGTAGACGAGATACTAACTTCAAAGGTCCATACAACCATCTCAGAAATAATGCTAACAGAAACCAGGATGTCTGCCTTTGCTAGGCTTGAAATGAGAACCACAGTGGACTTGGATGAAACCTTCGCAGACTGCAGGATGATTATCGTGTACAAACTGCCCAGCAAGCCCAGAAAAGTGCTGATAGCATTTGAAGAAGGCAGGACAAGGTATTGGATATATTTAAGTACCAGGTATCTTCTGAGATCTTTCATGTGGTCTCTCTCCATAGAAATGCCAGTTAGGGAAGCATACCTAGAATACACATAAAAAAGGGCCATTAAATATACAATTAGTGGGATAGATTCCAGACAAATTATTACGTACCTGCATTTGTACAGACACATGCTGGCATCCTGCACGCTCCAGCATTAATATGGCATTGGCTGGATATCCAGCTTCAGAAGCGCTCAGCATGTGAAATCCTCAGGCTGCGTCAATTATTAAATAAATTGCATGTAAACCCAGGCGACAGCATTTTATTATAGTTAGCACAGGAGTCACTGCAGGGTACTGGAATGACTCTCAACTAATACTGGAAAAACGGAGGTCAGAATAGAGCTACTTTCATTATGCAGGCTTTTTTCTGTTTGCCTTTGTGGGTCAATTCAAGAATGAAGAATCCATTCTCTAGTGTTGCAGCAAGAAAAAGATTTCCAGTTGTGCTGTGTAGAAGAGTAAATGAGATATTTATTACTCATTCTGGGAAACAAAGTAATAAAACTAAAGCGAGTGCTATCCAAGAAATGTCCCAGCTCAATCAGTAGTTGAGAATTACCATACAAATACCCATTTTATTTCCTTTTCCTATCATTAGTGCAACTCTTCTTACACACTCGTATACCGTCTCTAGCTTCTAAATAAAATTGAATGCCCGGGCACAGTGTGAGAAATGGCAATAAATTCCAGCTGCTGGGCTACCAGGGAAAAAGTGGGCTCAGAAGTCCCTGCTGCTCCAGCTTCACAAGCACACAGCTGCTAGCTGCAGAAGCCCACTGGGTTTTTTAAGTTTTGCTGAGAAGGGATGTGGTCTCTGGCTCGATGTGCGGTTGGTGATAGCATCCCCGTGCGCTCTGGAGCTCCCCGTGCCTGTGAGCTTTCAGCTCTGAGCTTCCCAGGGCCGTGCCGGCTGCCGCTTGGCTGAAAGCCGGTCCAGCTGGTGCCCAGCCCCAGCTACGGCACCATTTAAAATGTTTGATAATGTTCTGATTTTATATCTACGTTTTTTTGGGAGTAAACTAAAAGCCAAGAGCCATTTCAAGCATTATTGCTAAAATGTATTCTTCAAGTTTCTGTTTTCTTAAGTACCATTAACAAAGCCTAAAACCAACTCGCTGCCCCACCAGTGGTGTGTCTCTTGGCAACCACAAGCATTTTACTCCTTGGGCTTAACAGAGCTATAATTAGATACAACTCTGATTTCCCCCAGAGACAGCTATACTGTTATGTTTCCAGTTTGTTTATTAGTTGGATCTCCTGACGCGTCCAGTTGGATGTTTATGAACCAATTGTGAGATCTGACCTGGAATTTGAAGGAAAGTTTATAGACCTGTGGGAAGTCATACAAACAAGCCTTGGGATGAAAGCATTTGGAGGAGGACCACATCCGTTGCTCCTGGTGCTTCTGGGTGCCTGGAGTCCTTTCGTACTTACCCACCACCGGTTGCCTGCGATCTGCTGCAGCAATGGTGTGCTTTGGGGTTGAGTTTCTCTCGACAGGCCTGATAGAAGCCTCAGTTCATTAGGGTGTGTGAGCAAGAGGGAAAACTGCATCCTTCCAACAGTTGGGTAACATTGCTCGACGGAACCAGCCGTCAAGAATGGCACACTGCTGCACTTGGGCAACATTTGAAACAAGGAAATTCATGAAAACAGCCAGTTCCCAGAGGCTGCCAGTGGGAGTCCTTCTTTAGCAGACCATTATCTCCCACAAAAGGTTGCGAAGAGTCCCTTTGCCTTAAATTCAGCGGAAAGAGGTACCGGGATGATCCACTTCTGCCTGGGGGTCCTTCACATCTCAGTGGGCAGCTTCCAGTGGAGTATTTTGCATCAGTGAGATTAAATTGGCTTTGCAACTCTTCGTGGTCATTTCGTATCAACATGCTGAAGTAATCTAATAAGTCAGGGCTGCACCCCGAGGCTCTACTCGTTTTCTATACGTGGAAAGTACCCATCAACTTCAGCTACAGCTTTGCGTGACATAAAGAATTGGTTGGAGATGACTAACAGCTCAGGATCTGACCTCGTATTTACACACTCGTATCTTAAGCAGGAAAGAAGTTTGTAAAGTGCCCAGATATTTTTATCTCTTAGCATAATTTGTGTAATATTGCTTCAAAAGGGCATAAGTGCAAATTATTCCTGTGTGGGATAATGTTACAAAGAACAGTAAAAGGTTAATTTGGTTAAACCACTAGTTTCCTATGATCTCAAAAGCAAGAAAGATGTTTACAAAAAATGGAGTGAGGATTATAAGGTGAAGATTAGTATAAAAGAACAGGATAAATGTATAAGAACTAGGTTGGAAAGATTAAGACACAAGATGAAGTGCAGTGAAGAAATGATGCACAGTTAAGGAGGAAACACTCCATAAATCCATTTTCAGACAAAGGAAGACTGCGGAATGAGTCTGCTCCCTGCAAAGTTTGTATTACCAACCAACTGTTGGTGCCAAAATTAGAAGACGGCAATTCCTTTTCTCTGAAAGGCACGCTTATGGCTGGACATGTGTCCCAGCAAGAGCTAGCAAGAAGACCTCCAGTAAGGTTCCTGACTAAACTAAAGGAAGAACAAGATGGATGTTGCTTAGATAAATTCTATGGTTTGAAATTTCTGAGCTTCAAGTAATTTATCCAAGCACACTTAGGAACTGGCTGAAGCAATTGCAGAGATATTCATGGTTATCACTGAGAAGTTTTGAAAGACAAATGGTAGAAGTTCCAGAAAACTTGAAATAGTAACGATGTGGCCTGTCTTTAAAAGGGAGGAGTAAGGCAAGAGGAGCCAGAAAATTGTAAGCTTCAGTTTCCAGAAAACTACTAAAATCAGCAAGCAAGTTGCTCTCTAAATGGTAGAGAATGTAAGGAAGAGCAATGTGCGTTTCTCACAGATATAGCAAATTTATTGAGCTCAGCTACCTTCTGTAGCAGGATAATAGATCTCACAGGTGAGGAGAGAACCAGCAAGTGTCATATATCTTGAATTTTATTAAGACTTTCAATCTTGTTTCATGAAGCATTTTACAGGGGAGAAAGCCAAGGAAATGTGGACTAGACGAAATTAGGATTAAGTCATGCATAGCTGGGTGGGAAACTAAGAAAAGGCTAATTATCAGAAATCAGAGGAATGATGTATTTATCAGATGGATTTCTGCAGAGATCTGACTTTTGGGGCATTTTCATTGACTACAATAAGGAATAGAGTGCATGATTATTAAATGGGCTTATTAAGTCAGCGATCACAAATCTACAAGTACAATTTCAGACCCATACGAGAGCCGGTCCCTGCATAGCAGTGAGCAGGAGGAAGAACGCATGTGTGGGCAGGAGGAAGGAGCAAGCCAGGGGAGGAGGATGGCTGCAGTAGGCAGCAATGTTGGCACAAGTATCTATGCAGCCTGTGGATGGCAACACCCACGGCTGGAGTCGGCAACAGTTGTGTCGGGAAAGGCAGATGCCATCTTGCGACACATAAACAGGAGAAATGTCTGTAACCACATGGGATGAGTCTTTGGTTTCGCTGGGCAGAAGTTAGGTCTTGACTGAAGTATGCGGCCAGTTTTGAGGCCAATGGTTCAAGAAAGGTATCAGGTGCTGAAGATATTTCAAGGAGACTGAGGGGATCAGAGATTTAGCTAAACGTAACAATGCTATTTCTTTCCTATTTCAGCACATACCTCCGTATGTAAATTCTCAGTATTTCTAATGTGACACCTTGGAGCATGTACTACAGAGCTTTTCTGATACAGTTACCCAACAGGTCTGGGTGGTTGCTTTAGTCCTTGCCTGTTTTTTCCTTTGATGAGATGACGGGAAGATTATAATTCTGAGTGATTCCTATGGAAGGTACCAAAGCAACTTTTTGAAGAGTGGGTTTCCCATTGCTTGTTGAGACTTGATTTGTATGAGCTTGACTCATCCAAGGTTCACATGCACCTCTTTTTTTTTTTTTTTTTTTTTAAGTACCTGAGCCAACTTGTTAATGGAATCCTTTAGGGAAGAGGTAGGAATAATTTAGTCCTGTACTTTAGCTGAACAGTGGTACGGTTCATCTTGCCCTGGTTTGCCACAATGATTAGCTAGAAAAATGATCCTGCATCTTCTGGCAAAAACAAAATCTTTCTGAAATCAATGGTCTGTGCTCTTTCCATTAAGTTAAGGGGCTTTGCCACTACTCCTGGTGCAGCCCCTTTAGTGTATGCTAACTTGCCAAGAAGTGGCTTTGCTTTGCTGCGGAGGATGCAGGACAGGGTGAAGAGGAGGGTTAATCTCTGAGCATTGATGTCTGAGCATTGGTTTGACCATTTTTTTTGATACAGAGCACCAGTGAAATTAAGATCTATCGGAACAAAACTATCGGAATCCACAATGTGAAAGCTCATACAACTCACTAGCTAGAAGTGGAGGAGAGCCAAGCTGTGATGTATACAGTTGAATACCGATTTATCTTGTTACTCAAGCAAGCTACTCCTTCTTTGGAAAGGTAGGGTAAGAATGTTCTATCATTTTTTTTATTGCAGACTATTTCTGTGTCTATTTTCATTAGGTGTATCTCCGAGGAGGCAAATTATATGCCTTGATAAAGATCTTTGCTCATTTTATGACAACTGATTACTGTTGTAAATTGTTGTACGCTGGAAAGTACATGTGACCTGGCCCAGGCTGCCGTGAGCTGAAGACTAACGTACCTGGCCACAGGACTTCAGCTAAATTCGAGGCTGTGAGTCCCAGATGAGGGGTAGTAAGCAAATCTAAGTTGGTTTGAGTGGTTGAATGAGTGAGCAAACTGTGCAGTTCATTAATTTTGGGATTTTACATCTCTGGAGAATGTTAAAATTTCACTGGAAAACAAACTGAATCAGACAGAAGTTTGCCATGTGGATAAAACCATATTTCTGCAGTGAGCCGGTCTCATTCATATATTTCCTCCATCCTTTTTTTTCACTGAAGAAGCTTGAAAGGAAGAAGACACCGATGGCTGAATTTACAGCAGAACTTTATCTTGTCCATGTGGAGCATTTTAACTCTGAGCTTCTGGGCACTGGGTCCTATCTTACACCCCAGGACCTGGTGATGAACCCATAGGCTCTTCTAATGATGAGTGGCAGAAAAGGATGCTGAGGAGATGCTCAGAAGCAGCCAGTCCGGACACTAAGGAGTTCAGCGTGTTTTTCACATCTTCCCTTCCTGAAACCTTCAGCATTTCACATAACGCTGCCAGCATTTTACGTTACATGGCAATGTACCGTGGAAAGGAACTGGATAGAAGATGCCCTCCCACTTTCTGTTAGAGACGTGTCAGTGGGGTCCTTCCTTTCAAGCCACGGCTGCCCCAGAAGATGGGATCATTACCATGGCTCCCTCCTGCCTCCCTCCCCCCCCTTTCACACTATGATTTAGTGGTTAGAACTGTCATCCAGAATGTAGCAGAACAAGGTTTGATTTCCTCCTTCGCCGCAGGGGATTTAGGTGTTTATCTCTCATGGGTGTCCCAACCAGCAGGCTACACGTTGTCGGGAGGCGGGGACATTTTTCGTACCATCCAAGGAATCCGGGCACAGTGTAGGAAAACAGCTGACACTCTGGGCCAAGGGGCAGGGATCAGGAAAAGGCTCATGGATCACAACACAGGTAGTTGCAGATGTTTGCTAGGGAAAAGGGCATCCTGGTTTCCCACACTTGCTCCAAATGCTGTTCGGATACTTCTGCTCTAGTAAATTAAGCAGAGCGGGGAGATGTTCCCAAGTGCTGGAGCTCAGTTCTTCATAGTCTTGAGAGAGCTCTGATGGTGCTCAGCCAAGTTTTGGCATCTGCCAACGCACACCCTCCGGAATGCTGTACGGACACGGGCTGGGCTTTAGCAGGAGGCAGGGAACGCTGCCTGCAGGCAGCACGGCTGCGCTGCCCACACGGCAAGGGTGGTTTGAGGGCATGGTCCTCGTTGCTCTAGCCGAGCTTGGTGCCGGAGATCAGTCCTGGGCACAACACTAGTCAGACATAGCCTTTACATATGCAAGATTAAGGAGTCATTAGATAAAGAACAGACGTATGAAGAGTGCACAAAGCAAGGTCTGAAGGCACAGGCTCCTCCTTTGGAGAAGGTGGCTGCCAGCACGGTTCTCCTGAGCTCCCGCTGACAACATCCTCCTCCACATCCAACCCAGCAGCTTCGCTCTAGCTGGGAAATCTTGCCACCCTGCGAAGGACCTTGGGGAATGGAGAGTAGGTGCTCTCCCTTAGCAGCCCCTTCCCTCTGCCTGGACTGAGGTAGGGATGGATGGGATCACACCTGGGATGGGGCCGGGTGGGAACAGGAACAGGGGACTGTTTCCAGAAGAGCTGCTCCCATCCTGCCAGAATGGCCAGAATTGGTGTAGAAGGCAACCTGAGCCAATCCGTCTATTTATTTACAGTTTTCAAAGCACCGTCTTGTGGTATTCATTACGGGTCATCCGCAGGAGGATTGCTGTGCGTGGACAGTGACACTTAGACAAGTTTTGTTTAATCGTTATTTAGATGAAACCTCAGCTCAAGCTCATGGGAGGTTTCCTGAACTAGCACTTTGTGTTTCCACCTGTACTGTTTTTTATCGCCACAGAAATTGCTCTCCTGAGACACTTTACAAATTCCAGTTAATAATAATTTCTCATTTGTCAATGGTATGCCATTGTAATCTGAGAGGTACACAAAAATGTCACCTATTCTTAAACAAATTATTCCTTTCAAAATTCCTCCTGGAATTGTGTCAAAGGACGTACAGAAGAGGAGAAAAATTTGAAACCCAGATAACCACTGAATATCCTGATATTAGCTTTCACTTAGTTTATAAGCAAAAATACTTACATTTGCTGGAAAAAGCAGCCGGGAATAGTTTTCTGCATCACTGTATTCTGTGGATGGTCTGCAGCAGAACTAAAATGTGCCGTTTCTCTTGGATTGCTTCCTGGTTTTTATATATAGTGTTGCGTATTCGGTACCACGTCAAAGCACGGGGCTATGCTGACAGGATTTGTTTTGCTAGGCAACATCCCCAGAGCTGGTTTCACAAGAATTACGTGCTTGAATCATAGTAGCTATTAACTTTCAGCTGTCTGGAAAAATTGATACCCTGTGTGGAAGAGGAGTCCCAGACACTTCCTGAAATATATGCTTTGAGATGGAGCAGATGACAGGGTGTAATCCTGAACTCATCTGGGTGTCACATAAACTAACGCAGATTATCCATGAGTAAAAAAAATTATTCTGAGCAAAGAAAAGATGTCCTCTGGCGTGAAAAGCAGCACTGTATCTAGCTGGACTGGGCTATCCCCAATTAGTGGTTGTGTTGGTGTTTCCTGGGATACCCAGGTTTGATGCTGATTAACCTTTGCACTAACCCTCCTCTACTGTTCTCCAGGCATGATGTTGGTTAAGCCAAATTCATCCGTGTTCCAGGGCAGGGGTGTCTCTTCACGAGGTCTCGGTGGTGGAAGAGCAAAGAAGCATCCCACAGGCACCATGGAGAATAGCAAACCGATATGTTCAGAGCCACATGAGCATGTACCACAGCTCCCAACCTTATCATGGATGACGATCTCATGCCTAGAGTCGATACAGGAAAGCAGGGAATTAAAGGCGGTGATGCCGCATCGGTTTCTGATCAACGGGGAGGGTTTGCTGCCACTCCAACACCAGCTCTGCCGGCAGCATGCCGTTCCCCTTACCGCTTCTTTTAGTGTCAGAAAGCTGTAGAAAGGTAAAGCAGCTGAAAATCCAGGTGCTACAGAGCACTGTCGTTACAGCCGCAACCTGAGGATCATGCAGGGAAGGCAGCCCTGTGCTCTCCTGCCTGCTCAGAGAGCAATGGCGATCCTGGGTTTGCACTAGAGTGCTGGTGAGCGGACATCTGCCAAAGCTAGAGAAAGTCCCTGAAAAAAAGGGATTTGACCGGTTGGTGATTAATATAACTTGTGCTTTGATTTAGATGGATAAATATTCATTTTTATATTTTATTTTAACAAGAATGAGTTAGCTTTTGCCAGGGGCTCTCCATAGCAGTTTTATTTTTTACGACTACCGTTTCTATTATATTTGCTTATTTTGCTTGCATGCCGAGATGATACAACACCACTGTCAGCCGCAAGAGCATAAATTCTACAAACAAGCTACACACTTTCTAAGCAGCTTGAAATTTCATAATAACTTGCGGAAAGATAAGGCAAACCCTCTGTTTCTCCAGGGCACCACCCATTTAGTCAGAGTGCTTCCCCCGTGGCACCAGCTCTGTGAAAATAATAATAATAAAATCACAGGGAAGGCAGAAGGGGTGAGATGAGGTACTCCGGGACCCGAGCCGTGCTCCGCTTCGGCAGCTTGCAGGGCCGGCAGACACCTGCAGAGCCAGCGCGGAGAGACGGGACCGGCCATGGGAAAGGCGGCTGCAGTGAAATCTTTTATCGGTTCCCTCAGTTAATCTTTATCTGCATTAGTAATCGCTCCCGATGACTGATGCCTTTCAGTGCTTCTCTTTGAACCCACCGGTATCTTCCTTAATGCAAGCAGAATGAACACAGTATCCCTGATTGATTTCTGCAGTGGCATGAGATGGTTTCCAGTATTTTTCCATAACCTGTTTATTTTGTGCTACACCTTTGTTTGCAGGCTTTGGCCAGCTCTGTACATTAATTAGCAGTGCTTTTTACAGCTAAGGACGTTTATTTTTTTTTTTTTGTCGGCAACTGAAATACAATTGAATTTAATTAGAATTCAGCAATAGGTGAGAAAATTTCAATATTCTTCTGTCCAAAGTACTCCACTGTCCTTTCGACACCAGGGGGTTTCCAGCACTTTTCCCTTGCCATCTCATCAGTGTCCCCTCTCCGCCTCTTTGTAGTGCAATTTGTACACCCTGAAACACTGCCAAGGGGCACCATGAAAACTGCCCATTGCCTCTACAGCCTCTCTCTCTTGCTGATACTGAAAACCGTCCTGTTCCGATTTCTTTTCTTTATACCAAAGAGAACTTTGTCGAGGAAATCCAGATAATTTACATCATGTGAATATCTTGCATTTTGGGGAGGGTTTTTTAACATGCTTGAAGCTTTCAAGGAAATTGTAGGAAGGCAGTTTTCTTGTAAATGACTCTTCAGCTTGGCCCTACAAAACAAGTCCTAATTCTTATTCTTTGGTGGTTAACCATTTACCTGGTTCTAAAGTCGTGCCAACTGCTGCGATTCCCTGGGCCATCCTGATTTACGGCTATGGTATGTACAGCCTGTGCTGCTCTTCTCATTTTTCACAGTAGTTTTTTCTTTTCTCTTAGGTTCCTTGAGAAACCAGAAAAATTACTGTCTGGTCTTCAGCCAAGATTTCCTGTCTCTCCCCTCATTAAATGGATGGAGGTTCTCCTGCCTGGGCATCTGACTTTATATCATTTCCCATCTTTATTATCCACAGAGAAAATGCATTTCTCCAGGACGTTTTGTGATTCCTCACTGTGGTTCTCCACAATTCCTTATCATTAACTTTTCTCCCTAGCTTTGCAGACTTTAAGAAAGTCATTTTAAAACTACAGACCAGCCAAATGACTGTCTCTTTTGACTGGAAAAGGGAGAAGGGGAAGCCAGGCAGCTATTTGCAAATATGAGGAAGAGCTGAGCGACAAAGGGAAGAGTCTCAAGGACACGAGTGACATGTAGCAGCTCCTATGGGCACCGAATGGCAGCCGGTGTGGCCAGACCTCCCCAGGCAGCAAACCCACAGGAGGGCTCCCCAAGAGCTGCTGAGCTGACCTGCTTTGTGTCCTTCCCGATGGAAAAACCAGCAGAGCCCGCATGCTGGAGAAGAAGAAATGGGAGAACTTCAGCCCTAGCCCTGCTGGTTCGGGGCTTCAAAGAGCAGAAAGATGAGCATACTCTCCGAGGGAGGGATGGGCTTTCCAATGTGTCCTCAAATCCAGCGCAGTTGCCTCTCAGACACAACCGACACCCTCAGGCAGGACGCAAGGTGAGGCGATCACACCTTTGCTGGCAGAGGACGGTGATTATCTCCCTTGGCCGTGCACAGACAAGAATCTTCCAAGTTGTTCATCACAGAGAGGATGTTTTATGTTGGCCCCTTGGTAAAATGTGAAGGGGCGGGTATGGAGATGTGTGACCTGGGTGTATTCTGCAGCTCTCTCAAGAACACGAGTTTCCACTTCCCACCTTTCCAAACAGCTCATCAGCAAGGAAAATAATCAGCTCACTTGTTTTATTGCCTTTATTCTCTATTTTCAATATAGATAAGGAAATTAACTTTTAATGAGGGCAAATGCTGGGATAAAGCATTAATAATGCATTCCTCATTCCTTGAGGACAGTAAGTCCAGCAATAAGACATCATTGCAAGTGGCTTCCAGGATTTCATCAGCCCCTTTTGCATAACTGACAGAAAAGATTTCCTTACAGGGAAACAGTGAAAAGGTTGATGGCATAATCCCTTTTGTCTAAGGTATTGAATGTAACAAGAGCACAGATAAAACGCATCAAGAAATGGTGGTGATTCGTAGAACTGGGGGGAAGAACTAGGTACAAAAATGTTAATGCAAATCTCACTTGGTTTTGGCCTCCTCCTTCATTGACTAACTCACGTTTCTATCAGGAAATAACAGTGGTAACAGCACTTTGGGAAATGCTCCTTATCCAGGCAAAAGTAGCTGAGAAGGAAATTCCTCGTAGTTGCCCATAGCTGAAGTTTGGGGAATTTCTTGAATGGGTTTGCAACTTCTCAACTGACAAGTCTTCTAAAAATGACTCAGGAAAGCCTGAAACCACCTCACAGCCCACGTTAAGCACTTTTGGGTTCTCGCCCTGCAGAGCTACGTCCCTGCTTGCACAAATCCGTCCTTAGTGAGTGCTCACTTGTTTCTCTCTCTGCTGTGTGATGAACAAGCCTTTGTGCCTTTTTATTTTTGTTCATAACATGGTTTTACGTACAGTCTCTCATTCTTGTTTGAGGCTCACAGCAGCCACAGCTCCCACATTAGCTACCATGGTCAATTCAGTCTGTTTTCAATTAAAGGTCTGGGAAAGTGCTTTTCCTTGAGTCACAGCATTCCTGCGCTGCCATCACTCAGCTCATCTCCGAGGACAAGGGTGGTGGGAATTTCCCCAGCACCCACAGACTTCCTCTGCTCTGGCACCACAGCTTTCTGCTGAATGCCTCCACTTTCCACTGCCGATGCACGCTCGCCGTGGAGCGTGCCCCTGACGGCACTGCCTCCTTCACGGCCGGTCCTCGTGGACCACACAGCGTGAAAACTACTACATGCAGACAGTGTTTTCTTCTCGGTGCCAAAAAGAAACTGTGATTTTTGCTCTGCCCTTGGAAGAGCTCTAGAGCACTAGAGGCAATTTTGAGACCTCCTCCAAAGATGGTGCCTTCATGTGACCTCACACTAAATTCTGCCCTCTTCCATTATTCTATTCCAAGGCATCATATTGTTGCTTAGCTAACTAAATCATAACATTAAGTATATTTGAGTTTAAAAGGACTTACTACATCCCATCAAAGCAGAAGGGGATTTATTTCATGGCAATTACTTGTCCAGTACTTTGTCTTGATTAGAATTCATCCAACAACCTTTCCTCCCCATCCTCGCTGCACAGTCTAGGAGCAATTCCTACTGTAAATGGCATGTTTGCTTATTAAGTGTCCCCTTGTCACTTGCCTCCATTTATCTAAATTACCATTTATTCATATCCTGTGTTCTCCCTCTATTTATTACTTTCTTGGTGTTTCTTTGTGCCTAACACATATGTAAAAATATATAGTCTTACTCACAGAGTCAAATATTGTATTCATAAATAGGGCCAAATTTTTTGACTTTTTTAGCTTGAACAAGATGCATAGGACAATCACTAAGAATATATGGTGAATTTTTAACAGCTTTTCCAGGTAAGGAATAAGCCAAACCCATAATCATCAGCAGAAGTTGTCCTGTATGCTCTGTATGGTTAAGGGAGTCTGTTTTTCAACCTCAGGGCATGATACAGGTACACAAAATTTTACTTTTTCTTGTATTTCCTGCAATTCAAAAGTCATCAGACCAAAAGTCTTTCAAGACTTTTGTTTTCCTTCCTTTCCTCATGCCTGAGAACAAACAAATACACTATGTGAAGCACGTGAAAAGGCAGAAACCCACATCCCCCAGCTTGCCACAAAAGAGAAGAGTGAGCTTATTTCTGTGGTTTTTCAATAGGAATTATCTTGTCAAATTTGGAGCTGCATGCTACATGCAGCCTGTATTTATTATTATTATTCCTATCAGCAAGCCAAAGCATGAGAGCATCCAGCCCTCCCAAGCAGAAGGAAAATGGCAGAGCTGTGTCACTGTGAGCAACCAGTCCACTCACTTCCTTGCTTCACCTTAGAAATTTTTGGTTATTTTGTTAACATTTGTGTAATAATCTTGCCAGGAATGGAACTTTGCTCCACAGTAGATGAAACTGCAGCAAAGAACGATTCACGTCCCACACCACCACTGCTCAGCGTTTAGGAATGGTCCAAGGACTTCTGTAGTTTGATTCATGCTGGAAACTTCCCCGGAACACGCTGCTGTTCTCACATCCGTCTGTGATCCACCCCAATTTGGTGCTTCCCCAGGTACCTGCCCACACTGCTCTGCTCCCCCCAGCCTGCCCGGTTCACTGTTTGCCTTCTGCTGCTCTTAGCTGTAACCTTGGTATGGGCAGATATAATGAGGCTGCTACATAGGCTTGGTTCCCTTGAAGCTCTTTGTTGTTGCACCAGCAGCAACAGCAAATTTAATTTTGGCCTGATTTTTTTTAAGTTTTGGCAGACTGAGCAGCACCAGTCATTGATGCTGGTGTGTCCTGCTCAATGGCCAGCCAAACACAAGAAAAAAGCCGGTTTTGCTGCACGTAAGCCCTGAGTCCCAGCAGGGCAAGGAAGGAGCAGGTACCAGCAGCGTGCATTCCATCATCTGCCCTTGTAAAGGTGGCAAACGGACGTGTAGATATTCAGCCGTCTCTCAGGACTGGCAAGCCTTTCCACAGGCTTGAATGGTATCTCTTCCATATGTGTGCAGTCCATCATGGCACCAGCAGCATCATGGACTGGATATCCACGGGCACTGGTGAGCATCCACCAGGCAGTAAATCCAGAGAGCCGACAGGCAGACGTGTGGTTGCCACTATTTGTCTGGAGTGGGTTCAACACAGATTTCCCAGAAAAATGTTCTTTGCTGTCGTTGAGACCCTGGAGGATAAATATTTATTGGTCCCCTAGACTTTCTTTGGGAATAATGTCCTCCATAGACACTTGTGATGCTTCCCCTGAATACGAGTCTAATCTCTATTTTCCCCTGAGGGAAAAATAGAGGACACACCAAGGAATTTCTTTTCCAGTGACTGGGGCTCCATTAGAAGAAAATATTCGCAAACCTGTTTTTCAGCTTGGCGTTAGTTGTTTTCCAAGACTATCTTGGTCTGAGGTTGAGATTTTCTTTTGGCTGGTGAGGTGTTCTGATGTCTGGCAGTTAGTTTGCTTTGTTGTTTGTTTTTTTTTAAGAAAACAGGTTCTTTCAGGCTTGTAAACTGGAATAGCAAATTATCGTTGAGTAAAGAATGAAGAACCCCTGGAACTGAAAAATTCAGTCATGAACTGAAAACAGCACTTGAGGTCTGGACATGTTGCAAATGGTTGAGTTTAGCAGAATGAGATTCCTGTTTCCTAACAGCACCAGGAATTAGAAGATTTGTTCAGGTCTTGTTGGGTTTTAATTTGGGATGGGTGACACGAGTGCCATTTCCAGCATGAGGTACCAGCTCAGAACGGGTCTTGTAGGTCACGTACAAGCAGAAGTAATGTTGTCCCGTGACTCATCAAATGCATATTTACCTGGAGTAAGGGTATTCTCCAACCTTTACACATTTGTGGCAAATGAAAGCAGAGCAAAAGCTCGTTGCAGTGGTGGAAAGTAAACGCAGAGTCATCGGAAAAAATGAAAGGAGTATTTGGGATTGTAAGAGTTTAGTGAAGGCACGACTGGAGCGTGGCAGGATTTGAGCAGGTGAAGCCTGTACTAAGCAGTGGTCTCCGACAGCTCACTCGGCAGCAGAGCTGGAAATCCCGACCCACCAGCAGCAACAACACTAATGCCATGATCTCTCTCCATCCGGATCATTGTACATGCAGTCATCACATAAAGCAACCCCTCTACCACCAAAGGGAGCTGAAAAAAGCACAAGATGAATTACTGGTATTGCCTCCAGTGTTTGCCAGAAATCTGCTTTTTCCGTATCGAAGATTAACATTGGTTATCTTCAGCAGGCATAGGGGAAAGTTAGTTGACAGAAAGAAAATTTCATTATTTCTTTAACAAAAGAACTTAGGAGCTATTTAATTGTTACCGTTGCCTAAAAGAATGTAAGGAGGAAACAAATTCTGCACTACTCCAAGCAATTCCCTTGTTAGTAGGTGTATTTTATTTGGACAGATGACAGGCATTAGTAAATTGTTTCTTAGTGGGAACGCATGGATGGTCAAAAATAACTTCAATATAAAATTAGTTAATTAAGAGAGCAGCCTAACTGCTCCATTGCCAAACTTCTGAGCAACCTCACTGGCAAGCCTAGAAAATAATTTTGGAAACACAGTTGTCCTGAGGGAGTTATTCAGGCCTGTTTCATGCTTAGATTGTTCAAACATCGAAAAACCAGCTCTTGTCCCTCATTGGCCCGTTTCTTTGCATTCCCATTTAATGTTTTTGACAGTCAATAATGCAACTAAGCATGGGCAGGTTGAACCCGGCAGCATGCAATCACCTGCGAGCATTCGCCCAGAGGCACATGGAGGGAGTAAATCCTGCAGCTAGCTGGGGAAAAATGTCTGTACAGGCAGCCCTGTGGATGGAGGGGCCGGCGGGGACTGCCTTGTGCCAAGTTGTCACTGTGTTTTCCTCTCAAAGGGAGACTGAATATCTTGGGATTTCACGTTGAACACAACCCCCCAGATGTAGCACAGCAGGTCCTCATGAGCAATCGCAGGTTTATATAGTTCCCATGGTCAAGAAAAGGCAGGAGGAGGAGGGATTGTTGGTAATTACACAGCTGAGGTTGAGAAGGTTGACTGGGAAGAGAGGGAAAGTGAGTTTGACCAGATCAGTTGGGATTCAGGAAAGACAGAGCTGTTCTCAATTACCCCTGGCCAAAATACGCTACCCCCAAGTTACACAAAGCCTCCAGCACAGCCTCAGCTCTGGTCCTCATGGAAAACCCCCTTATCTGTGTCCTTTCTTCAGCAGACCTGCCTGCCTTCACTCCACAGCTTTGTTGGTGCCCAGCTCTGACGGAGGAGGATCTCCTTAGCCCTCTGATCACCCGAGCAGGATTTCAGCACAAATGATTGCCCTTTCCTGATGCTTGCTCTTGAAGTGACTTGGACCATCCAATCTCACCTGCTTAGTGCTACGGCACTAATTTGGCTGCAGACCTGCTCCCTCGCTGCTGCGGTGAAAATCATTCCTTCTCCTGTAAGTGAAGCTCATGTAAGGAAGCAACCAAGGAGTTAGAGGTGAGAGTATCAGCACCTTTCTCTTCTATTTCTTCAAGCTTTTGCCTTTTCATATTTGTGTTATCACCTCTTGCCTCACTTTTTCTCTCCCGCCGCAGCTCGTATGCAGCGTTGTGGGTTCTTGCATGAGCCATTACTGTTGTTTGCTTCTCGTTGTCTATAATAGTGATGTTGTAACTCTGAGGAAAAAGCTTTGAGGCACCATAAACACTTATTAAACAAAAATGGCCCTTTGCTCATCCTTACTCTCTCTTTCAGTTGTCCTGTCTCTCCTGCTCCTTTTTTGTGTGTGGCTACTGCACTAGTTTGGTGTTCAGAAGTTTGTAAGGCATGAATAAAATTGCAGTTAAAATAGGGCTGGCTTCAGTACAGTAAAAGTCCTTTGGTGAGCTTCAGACCACTTCATGCTTTGCCTACTGATCCCTCCTATTTTGTAGACCTACCAAGAAGATAAACATGAAATGTTTATTTCTGGTTCACAAGGAATTATTCTTAAATTACATCATTTCTGGAGGGCCTGTTTCAGCCTGGTACCAGGGCCTGGCCAGGCAGAGTGGTTACAGATCGGTCTATCAGTGGTTCTGGGGCCTCGGCCAGCCCCACCAGCAGCGGACACCACTGCTTTTGCAAAGGTTGGGAAGGAGCAAGGGTCAGAACAACCCAACCCCTCTCCTGAGGTTCCTCTTTATTTTCCCCAGGAGAGACTTGACGGTTCAATTCTCATGAAAATCCTCACTTCACTGCAAACAGCACATAGCATTTTTTTTATGGCAAAGACAGAGCTTTAGGTGAATTGCTTGAGACCAGTAGACCAGAGAGAGCATTGGTGCCAGTGGGAGTGGAAGAGAGCTTCGTACAAGCTGGGAAAGCTGTAGCTTTTGGGATCCAGGGCAATAGAGAGGAAAATGTTGGTTGCTGCTCAAAGAAATTCGGGTCTTAAGATCAGAGAAAGTTGGTATCAGGATTTCCAGAACTTGTCACTTGATGGATTGCAAGTCAGTTGAAGCTGATAAGATAAAAGATCTGGAGAGAGTCTGGGGGCAGGAGGAGTAACTTATCTGTTAAACGGGGAAATTACCAGAAGTTTGGGGGGATTTAAGGCCACACCAGTGGTTTTCAGAAGAAAATGACTTTCCCTGCCAGCTGGGCAGTGAAATTGGGATTTGCTTTTTCCTCTCTTCAGAAGAGACTACTGGGAAGTGTAAAATAGGACCTAGGACCCATCTGTTGTTTCTGGCAGTAGTCAATGCAGTTGCAGAGATGCAGAAGTACAGAGAGCTGGCACTTGGCAGGGGAGATGTGGCAGGTACTCGTGCTGATTTCTGCACTGACATGGCCCTATGGATTTGCTAGAACAGCTACTGCTTCCACAATCTCTCATGTTTTTAAAACAAAAATAAAGACTAAATAATGATGATCCTGTTTGATGGAGTCCTGCTGTGCCTTAGGAAAAAAAGCATTGTGGGAAAAATTAGAAGGAAAACACAACATAGAAATAATGATGCGTACAAGTACAACTAAATAAATAATGGAGCAGGCCAAGACTTCTGCTGAACTCAGGACCCATGGTTCCTGCAGTGAAAGTCTGAGAGTTTGGAAAACATCAGCTTGATGCTTTTTAATTCTGTTCTAAAACAGAACTTTAAAGGCAGGAATGATAAGCTGGAATCTGATTTTTGAAGGCAATGGAGGAATGTGAATGTGGGTCGATTAATCAGAAGACAATGCAGAAATCGGTTGTTCAGTTTAGCTTCGGGTGGGCTCAAAATGCAGAAGTCGTCCTCTCTGACTGGGTTGCTCTGCTTGGGTCTGCTGCCCTTCATAGAGGTCAGGCAGGAGCAAAGTACGTGGTATACAGTAACCCTACATGACTTGCATGAGTGTAAAACATTATGGTGCACATCAGGAAAGGCTCTGGAAGAGCTACAAAGGCTGCAGGGCAGAGAGCAGCCTCCCAGATTAAGCACAAGTATCTGAAGAAACAGCATTTAACATCAATTCCCTGTCAGTCTCAGCCTGTAAGTTAAACAGAAGCATAACTGATTTATCTTAAAAGTACTCAGATGGCCAAAAAAGGCCTATTTTCATGATGTAGGGTGATCTTCAGAGAGCAAGCATCAGCCGTAAATCTCTCAGATATGTGCAGACAGTTTGCACAGAAGTCTGAATTCTTCTGAGCAGAGATTGGTATTGGCCATGGGGGTTTGTGTCAGTGCAAGGTCAAAAATCATTCCTGAGTCTGACCTTGCAAAGCCAATGTCGTTTTGATGCACAAACAGCCACAGAGTATATAGACAAAACTGCACTGGTGTGCTTTATTTCTGTGTGTACCCTGAGTGTTGCAAATTTGGAACAAAACCTCATTAAAATGACTTCAGGGAGCTCATAGAAAGTTGGGGAAAGACCTAGCTCCACCAGTGGTACCTCTGGGCACTGACTGCCCAGCGACCTGCATCTCTAAGTCACAAGATGATGGATCAAAAGCAGCACAAAAAGGGGTTTAAGATGTTGCTTGGCAATGGGTGATGAACTCCAGTCTTTACTAGCTGGTAACTACAGTACTCCTTTAGCTCCCTGCTTCCTGGCACTTGGAAATTTACTGGAAGAGCCTGAAAAGGCATTAATTCCAACGTGAGTATGTCACAGCTTTGCGAAAGCTCCTCTGATATCTGCTGGACAGGGTATGTTATTTGTCATCTACGTCCCAGAGGAGAATTTTTCTTTTCCAGCAGTATGTTCGTCTTTTGAGCGATCTTCCGAAGGATGCAAAGAGACACATTGTCTTTGGATTTTAAATGCTGTTGCCAAAACCCAGAGTCAATAGCATTCTAAAGCTATGATTTTAATTGCTGCTCTATTAAATTTGAGATCAACACCAATGAATCATTTGATGGCATGTTCATGGCGGGTACCCTCAGTCTGAGCCCAATGGCGTGGCTTTCCCTGGAAGGGACTGACCAAGGACTACAGCCTGGGCTGCGGGTTGTTCCCAGCCTCCACCACCGCACGTAGCACCACTGTCTTTTCATTATCAGTGATCACAAGGGAAATTATTTTGTGTGTGATTTTGGGGGGGTTGTTTGTTATTTAAGGAAAAAAGCTTTCACGCTACCTTCCTTAGCTGCTCCCTTTTCCTTTCCCAACGCAGATGACGGGATGATCTGCATGTAAGCTGTCTCATCTTGTGATCAGCAATCCATCTTCTCCTGAAAAATAGTTGACATCTGAGGAAGTTCGCACAAGCCAGCGCTTCCTGGGAAACAGAGACCATTCCCGCTAGCAAGTGACTGGGGTAACCACAATTAGAGATACTTTTGCTACACATTGTCCCCAAACATCATTAAGCTCATCTACCTCCCTGGTTTGTTTACAGATTTAGGAACTTTCTGCAAGTTTCTTTCCTCTTAATCTGCTGGGAAGAGGGGAGGACTGCAGAGCAGTTCTCAGGACAGAAAGGCCATGAGAGTCCTCTTTTATGTGACTAAATCCAGTTGTAGGGTATTTGATACATCTGGAACGAGATGAAATAGAAAATCTTGTCATGTTAAGCCCACAAAAATTAATATATTGTTTATTCAAACTCAGAATTAATAGGTCAATACAAAAGTAAGGAACTATTTTCCATAATAAAAACCTGAGCATGGTTTGTTCTTTATAGACCTTTACCGACTCTGACTTTTTTAATGGCTTTTTGCAATGAAGGTGAGTTTCCAGTATTGTCTGGCTTGGGACTAGCAAGACTTATTTTTCAGTGGTGATCCTTTGGGGTTAGAAATGAGGAGACAAGATCAGACTACCTTTCAGCCCTTCCAACCCTGCTTCACACCAAATGGTTTCTGAAGCTTACACATCTTGGTGAAAGGAAAGCGGGAAACAAAAGAATATATTTCTGCTTAGCTTCCTGCCCTCAGCAGGCTTCTCAGCCCATCTACATGTTTTCCACAGACACCATTCCAGCACCTTAGATGTATTCCTTTCCTTCCATTTCCATATTCTCCTTCATTTAACCTGTGGGGTTTTGTCCTATTTCCCAAATCGGAAAAGAAGGATATTTCATGGTTCCTCAGCATGGCTGTACAAACTAGTTTATTAAGTGTTAGAAATTCAGTTCTTGTTCATTGTAAGATACTTTATCTAGCCTAGTATCATAAAAGAACATGAAAATTAATGCCTCTGGCAAGAAACACCCCTGTTTTACCCAGATGGAGCTCAGAAGCTTTGGTACTGAAAAGAATTAAGAATTGTGAAAAAGGCCTATCAGTTGGTACAGTTGCTGTTTCATACTTCGTTTTACAGCTAGTCCCAACTTACACTCTCTTCTTGTCATTTCTTTTAATTCAAAGTTGTTCTGGTTCGGCTGTCATGTTGCGTCAATTCATCTGGCTGCAAATGAGGAAGAGAAATAGGAATTATGTTGAATGACTTTAGGGCTGCATCTCCAGAGCCAGTTGGTCACTTCTTGCTGGTGGTTTTCCCTTCCAGCCAGGGGGATCTTGCAGACAAGCGTGTTTTGGACCGGGAGCTCATCAGATGCTGCGACTATGTTGGTAGCCAAGAGCAGCAGGTACTGAAATGGATGGCTACAGGCTGTAAATCAGACTGGTGTGGGCAGAAGATAGCCTATATGATCTGACCTGGCACAGCAGAGCACCCTGGTAAACAGGAAGGGCAACGGTCCTTCACTGCAATCTTGTTGGGCAATGCTTATCAGCAGATGGGTGGATGGGAGGGACACCAGCAAGGAGCAGGAAAGCAGAAAGAGCCTGAGGCGCTGTCTGAAAGAGGAAGGATGGTGGATTAAAGTCTTAAAACTAATTAAATAGTGGCAGACATCTGAAATCAAACCAGAGAGGTTTAATACACTTCACTGAATCTAACAGCCACAGATTTGCAATGTGATTTAGAAATGTTCAGGCAAGGGAAGGCAAGAGGAAACAGGCAACAGTCAGAGGTTATTAACACCAGGAAGAGATAATAATTATTGGAAGAGATACTTCAGGTTAGAACTGGAAATAATAGTACTAAATTAAAATATAAAGCCCTGAGAGAATTAAATGTGGCCAGGGATGTCAAGGGCAACAAGAAAAGCTTCTATGGGTACATTGGTGGTAAAAGGAAGGCTAGGGAAAATGTGGGCCCTCTCCAGAAGGAAACGGGAGACCTGGTTACCTGGGACATGGAGAAGGCTGAGGTACTCAATGACTTTTTTGCCTCTGTCTTCACCAGCAAGTGCTCCAGCCACGCCACCCAAGTCACAGAAGCCAACAGCAGGGACTGGGAGAATGAAGAACCACCCACCGTAGGAGAAGATCAGCTTTGAGACCATCTAAGGAACCTGAAGGTGCATGAGTCCGTGGGACCTGATGAGATGCATCTGCAGGTCCTGAGGGAACTGGCAGATGAAACAGCTAAGCCAGTATCCATCATATTTGAGAAGTCATAGCAGTCTGGTGAAGTTCCCACTGACTGGAAAAGGGGAAATGAAAAATAAGGGGAAAAGGGAAGACCCAGGGAACTCCAGGCTAGTCTCACATCTCTGCCCAGCAAGATCATGGAGCAGATCCTCCTGGAAAGTCTGCTAAGGCACGTGGAAGATAAGGAGGTGATTAGTGACAGCCAACATGGCTTCACTAAGAGCAAATCATGGCTGACAAGTTTGGTGGCCTTTTACGATGGGGTTACAGCATTGGTGTATAAGGGAAGAGCAACTGACGTCATCTACCTGGACTTGTGCAAAGCATTTGACACTGCCCTGCACCACATCATTGTCTCTAAATTGGCAAGACATGGATTTGATAGATGGACCACTCAGTGGATGAGGAACTGGCTGGATGGTCACACTCAAAGGATTGTGGTCAGTGGCTCGATGTCCAAGTGGAGAGCAGTGACAGGTTGCATTCCTCAGGGGTCGGTATTGGGACCAGCACCATTTAACATCTTTGTCAGCGACATGGACAGTGGGATTGAGTGC
>JANZLQ010000040.1:22798132-22808168 GCA_026212715.1 Elanus axillaris
CCTTCTCCCTCCTCGGCGGCCGGAGCTGCTGCCTGCAAATGCCACGTAGCCTTCTAGTTGGTCCCCTTGGCTGATCAGCAGCTCGAGTACCAGACACCTCCCCCAGCTCCTCCTGGGGTCGGGGCAGGGGGAGGTCAGTCCTGTCATCTAGTGTTTGGGTGGTGACCATCTTTTACCCTCCCCCGTTCTGCTTTGTCCCCCTCTGCCTTGGGGCAGCAGCAAAGGTGGGGACCCTACTGTGACCGCTTTTCAGCGCAATCCTATTTACTGCCTTTTACAAAAGGCTGTTGACTTGGCCAACCTGCCGGTTGCTTTCCTGGGGAGGGCTGGGTGGAGGAGAGTCTCCAGGGATTCGTGGCCCCCAGGCTCAGCAGCCCCTCCGCCGCTTCGCTTCTTGTTTTGAGGCGCTTCGTGCGCAGCACATCGCAATAATCTCGGAAAACAGGGTAATAATAATGCATTGCTGGCAGGTGTATTTGCTTCCTTTAGCAACTCGCTCTCAGCTGGCTTCTGAGTTCTGTTCCTGTTGAAAACTTGCTACTCGGACTTCTTGTTGGAATGATGGAAATTTTCCATAAAGCTAACTTATTTTTGTAACTGATGCCTCAATTTCTATCCATTCTTCAAATATTTTACGGCCTTTCTGTCCTGTGGTAACTAGGTTTTCGACATTGGCAGTCCTTCCTTGCTTTACCTGATGCCTAATTGTGAATATTGACACACAGTACTGCTGCAGATAAGCTCTTCGGTAGCCTGGTACGCTTATGCCTATGGTCTGTGATTCCTAATGTTCTTCTAATGTGTTTATCTTTATGACACTTGATTCAATAGGGAAATACTATCTCAGCCACAGATGGAAAGACTGAGGCACCAAAATATTTATGGCCCAAGGTCACACAGGAAGTATGTGGTGAGGCAGGGAATTGAATCTAGATTTCCTGAGACTCGGATTAGCATTTTAACCAGGGAAGCATCCTCTCTGTATTTTAAGCCAATAAATTGACCTTGGAGTTAATATCCAGTGTAGAGGAAAGTACTTTGTGTTTTGTTCAGTATCTTTGTAAGAAGCAAAAGTCGAGTTGCTTCCCACACTTGCATTCCTTTCCTTGTTTTATGTAATTTGTATGTGAAAAAGGATAAGGTGGTAAAATAGGAAAGATGTTGACTTTCTCAAGGCTCTGTGTGTGTAATCATGCATGTTGAAAAACAGCCGGCTATTACGCTGTCCTCTCTTTTAGGTCTTTTTACCTTACTGTGTTCCAAATCTCTGAAAGTTTTGGAATGCTGCTGTTGTCTGGGAATAATTTGTTCTTAGCTAGGATCAAATAAATCTAATATTCTATAAAGCTGAGTTGAAAGCCATCTCCTTTGTGTTTGTTGGTATCCTGGTTCTTAGTTTGTGATTCTTAATACAGCAGTCTGTGAATAAACAGGACTTGTAGTGACTGTCTTAAATGTCTCCTGGAGCAAGCTATTACAAGTTGTTCACTCGGTTGTAGGCTCAGTATTGTTGCAGCAAGTTTTTGAAAAACTTGGCCTTACTGCAATTAAGCAGCACTTTGACAATGAAATGGAATAATTTCAATTTCTTGGGGTTTGTGTCTGCACAGATACGTATTGCAGGCTGTTTTCATTCCTGTTATACTGAGGTAGCTTATTTTTCTGTGTAAAACTTGGTAGTTAATGTTACTACAGTGTTTTACTTGCCAGTGGTTTTGAGGAATTGGATGTTAGAATAGTTTAAAACAGTAACTCCTAATGCACACACCTTTAGAGAGAATAAAGATAACTTTGTCTACACAAATGCGTTTCCTGCCACAGCTCTTGATCACAAACTGCATCTTTCTTTGATGGTGCACTGAAACCAAATTTGCAACAAAGCAACATAAATGTTCTGTAACGCTTTTAATGGTCTTTTGTTTGGGGTTTTTTGGATGTTGACTGTGTGGGTTGTCACACTCATGCCAACAATCTTTCATCTTTTATGTTTGTTTTTAGGAAAGGTTTGGTGAGTCCTTAAAAAACAAGATCTTATATGTACTGTGCAAACAGTAAAAATTCCAGCATTATGCTCACGAGAGAGAGTGCCTGGCCTTGGCATACCCCCACTGGGAATGCAGTATGTTTGAGTGGTACCATGTATGTATTGGTAGACCCATTTATACACCCATTATTGAAAAAGGTTTTGGAATCCCCTTGGGTGAATTCCAAGCAAATTAAAATACACGTTTTAAGCTTGGAAGACTGAAGCTGGCACTTCTATTTGATGACCTGTGTATTTCCCCCAACTTGGAAGACTTCTTGTGAAACTGTAGAAGAAGGCTTGTAACTTTTAAGGAAATGGACAACTGGGAAGGCATTCTTACAAAATTCTGCATCAAGGTCATAAGCCAGTATGAAATATTGTAAGAATGCCTCCCTAGCTACATATCTTCTTAATTTCCTGTCATCATTTCATTTAATCAGAGAAGAATTTTAAATGTATCTCTGAAAGCAGATGAGAAAACCTCAACATTAGTAATACTGCCACCGTCAAGAGACTTCAGGAAAAAAATTACGTTTCTCACTTCTTATTTTGCTGTATCTCAAAACAATCAGGTCTGAGCTATCAGTATTTAAAATTGTGGTTACTCATTGCTCTGGTTTCAAGGCCGGTGAATATCAGAGAAGTAACCTTTTCATTTTTTTTCACCTGTTTTTAGCAAGTTGTCATGAAGCTTACCAAGGTCAAGATGGTTAGTTTTCAGCTGTTATCTTTGCTGCAAGCCAGACCTTAACTGAAAAGTTTTGGATTCCTGAGTGAGGAGCACACACTGAACTCTTTATTGCATTCTTGAAGAGCTTATTGTAAAAGCAGCGATAATTTATTCTTTCAGTGGTGCTAACACAATCCTTTCTGTGTATTGACCAGCAAAGACAGACCACTGGCTCAGAGCCCTTAGTCCATTTCAATCTTAATGTAAATCTGCTATTGTTCCTAATATCTTGATTGATGTGGAAAATGCCTCCGTTTGCTCAAGATTCACTTTTCCAGCATTGGGGCCTGACGCTTTGTATTTTTTTGCCCGTGTCTTATTAAAAGTAGTTCAGGAGGAACATTTATTAGGCTGTGACTTCAGAAACATCTGCGACTTCAAGACAGTATCACCTTTCTGGGGAAAATAACAATGGATCTGCTGTGTTTGCTGGAGGAAGCTGTGAGCTTCTGCTGGCTGGCTCCGTGCAAAGCTAGCCAGCTGAGTCTGTAAACTACCTCAGTGAGCTACAGGGGCAGTGATTTCTTGGAGTGTTCCAGTAAAACTGCAGAACACACATGCCTGTGCCTTTTCTTTAGAAAAACTATATTGGGAATTGACTAACCTTGGTAAAGGCTTCCTGAGTTTGGAGAGCCAGAAGAATGCAATTTATAATCCTCGGTGTGTGAATGGTTTAGGAACTGGAGTTTGGTACTGGATCCAGTAGCTTGGGAAAGGTAATGGGGTTTACATCATTAAGTTTAACATCTTGAACAGCTCCAGTGACTGCTGAAGCTGTTTGTTACCTTCTCATGCTGGAGCATCTTCAGTGGAAAAGTTTCTAGAACAAGGTTGTGCTGCCCTGTAACAGTAAACTGTGATTGCATTTTCCAGATTGTACAGTTTATGTCTTTGTCCCCTACCAGAGGATAAATATGTTAATGATAATCTAAATTTGGGTACACTCACATATGTTCTGGAAATGGATTTTTTTTTCATCACTTTTATCATAGAGAGGAATGGAGCATTGAGTAGATAACTAAGTAAATACACTTAATTACCACAGAGTGCGCTTCATACGGGGACCATCTTCATAGCGTTCAAGTTACCTTTCACTAATTAGGTCATAGATAAGCAATGGAGTGTCTTTGACTGATATGGCATTAAATGAATGTGCAGTGTTTACACAGTTGTCAGGTTTTGCATTCTGTGCATACTGAGTAAATGCAAGAAGGCTGCGTAAGTTTGTCGGGTTCTTTCCCAGTGGGGTCTTCCGTGAGTTTTATTTGCTGATTCTAGTAGAGTTAATCACTGGCTGATTGTTTTCTGCACCCTTTTTTTTTTTTTATAAGACTTCATGCTTGCCAAGTTACTAAAAAGAAAATTACTTTTTTCTTGTCTGCAGAAAGAAGACTGAGGGACAGTAGAGCACACTGCTCATACTACAGCGGGTGCTGACCGTGTAAGCATTTATCAACAGGAGCAAATTCAAGTCAGGAGAGTGTCAACGGTAATTAGACATAATTTACTATTCTCCCAGATTTTATGAAGCATTTTTTCCTGTTAAGTCACTAAGTAATAATTTAAGGTGAAATAATGTAAAAGCATTTGACAGACTTCTAAACACAGGAGTCCTTTTTTCTTTTTTCTTGGAAGAATTTTTTGGATAACTTTTTATCAAATGGAAAAAATTAATTAAGGAAGAACTGATAGAGTTCTTGAGGTAAGAAGAGGTTCAGTATTTCCCCATAAACATTACTGAGTTTATAAGGTAGCAACCTTATCTTTATTTTCACATTACTCTCCCCCCCTTAGCTGGAAGCTTTGTCTTTAGAGAGACTTGCATAATTGGCCTTTGGATAAAGAAGGTAAATTCTGTTTTTAGCTAAATGCATTTCCTGTGTAGAAAACAGCTCAAGTGGGTGGTAGCATACTGATAAGGGACCAACTAGGTGGCCTTACTCAGATACATTGGTTTTAGTTGGAGCTCATGGGATTGAGCTCCTCAGTCATGGAATTGATCGGGTCATGGAGCTGACCAGCTTGAAAAGCAGAAAGGAATCTGTCCGAAAATTGCCACAGTATGGCACTTGTGAGAGCAAAAATTATCCAATTTTCTTTTTTAACGAAGATTCCTGTGAATTATATTCTGATGTACAATACTGTAATATCTTTATGAAACCATGGCAATTGCATTGTTAAAAATACAAGTAGCCAAAAGTAAAGATGAGTTTTGGAAGCTGTTGGCTGGAACAGTGTGTTTTGCATGGGAGGAGAATAAGCAGGTGGAGTATAAAGTATTTGTGAATTGGAAATCACCTTTGTGATGTAAAGACAAAGTAGCTGTTCTCATTTTTTGAAGAGCTGATGTGAGTCTCTTGAAGACCATTGTCAAGCTTTTTCTAAAAAGAACATTTAGGTGTAGATCCACCCGTTGCATTGGTGGAGGCCTGGTCTTTCCAATTCATGTATCTGAATTCATGTTTCACGATCTGTCTGTGGATTAGAAGGGAGTTAATATTGCTCAAAATGGGTATCTGTCAACACTACGCAACTATTATATAGTCACTAATTAACCCTATCCTTTGGCAAGTTTTTGATCCCTGTATGTGTGATATTGCCTGCATATAGTTTACAACAGTGTGTTGCGGAATGCAGTCACACATCAGCTGTGTTGGGATGAAGCTGCATTTTTTCATTACATCACAGCTAACATGTTGTTCATTGAATTGAAAGGTATCGAAGCAGATTTTAGTTTTTCTATAATGGGCGTATATTTTTGCCGAGGTTAGGTCACCTCTAATGAAGAGTTAGTTTTCGTGTTATAAGCATGCACCAAAATTCAAGTGTAATGTTCTAGTTTCAACTTTGTGAAGAGCAGTTTACCCCATTTTCCCAAGCCCTTTCATGTTTGGTTCACAGTTGTTTAATGCAACAGAAGAAATTGAGTAAAGAACTGAATGGTAGCTAATCGATGTGGAATAGAATGTGATGTGAAACTACATAAGTAAGTACAAAACACGTCTTTGGAGAGAGAAGTTGAAAGTGTCCTGTGAGTGTAGGATCAATCAGCAGATGGATTTTTTACAAGATAAAAAAAAAAAAAATGGTAACCATGTTATATAGTCTCCTGGAGTTGAATAGGTATTTGGGGAGGAAAATAGTTTAACCATGTTAATTATGGGTTTATAAATTTAGATTAAGTATTTTTATCTGCTGTTTAATGCCCTTTATTATATAGCTTCAACATTGGTATCTCTTTAATGAGGATCATTTGTTTTCAGTACTGCTATGTGAAGTATTAAAGTGTTCCAAAGTAGTGATCTGTACCATTAATGTATAACTTCAATTGGGTTCATCATACTACAGTTACTTGAAGGAATAAAGGCAGCCTTTAATGTTTGCATGGAAGTAAGTAGCTTTAGTACTCTTTAAGTACTTGCAAGATGGTACATGTTAGTATTGAGCAGAATGACTGTTTCCACCAGAAGGTTTAATCTGCTTACCAATGCATGTATTTTTGTCCATTTCAAAATGTCAGGGGTGATAATTATTTAGAAGAATTACTCCATTTTGGAAGATAATATGTAAACAACTTTTTGGTGTATTGTAAACTGTCATTTTGCTTTTTAATCCCTAGATTTCTTAAAATAGGAACTTAATAAAAGTGTATATATAAACTGTCATCCTAAGGATGACATCCTTAGTTCTCTGAAACTGTGATAATTTCCACTTAAGCTCTTATATGAAGGTGTGATTACATCCCCAAACTTAGTGGTAAATCAGTTAACATGCTATAAGTATTTAAAGCTCTGATAATAGAAGCAAATTATTTTAGTCTGTAACCATGCATCAGCTGAGCTGTGATAAATGGTTATATGCGTGTTACTGGCCTGTCACAAATGCTGAGTGAACTGTGCTTGCTTAAACCTCATGCGTATGATCTCATACTTGCATTTTACCTTGCATTTTCCATGAAGTAAAAAAATGCACATGGTCTGTTACCATGAGACTGCTCAGATGTGGTAATTAAAGTAATTTATTGGTGTGTTTTAGCTCTTGGTTTAAGTATAACCTGTTTTAACTGGACTAATTTGATCCACTGTGCAGCTAAAGCGTTACAGCCTGAACCTCTTCTCTTCTACCTCTTCTTTTCCTTGCTGCGCAAGGAAACAGTCTCCAGTTTGTATATCAAAATAATTCTTCCTTGCTTGAAGCTTGCATAATCTCTTACAATTTGAAGAAATCCTTTGCTTTTGCTATATCTTTATGCTTGGTTTTGAAGTCATGATTTGTAAGAGGGTTCTTAAATTAAAAAGCTTGTTTGTGTCAATACACTGACAGGATACATCAAGCACACTTCTGATTCACAGAAGCAGATTGAATCAGAGCTAGTGGAAAATCAGCCTTTACTTTCCTCAGTCCCTGCAGAAACCTTAAAGGAAACTCCTGCTTGTATTAATCTTGTCAGGTCCTGATTTTACTTCTGTTTTGTTGGATTAGACAACAACTGACTGCTCTGACCAGTCTTGTGGTAGAGAGCCTTTCCTGGCAATAGCATTGTTAATGTTGGTTTTAATCATCTGGATGATTGCTCTCTCTTCGAGTCAAGTTTAAAGTAAATAAATTGTCGTTCAAGATTTGGAGTGCAAGCATTTGGAGGATAACTTTTGGGTCACATCTTGATCGTATAGTACCAGCTGTATCAACTTTGTGTGTGTGTCTGCCATCCCATAACACTCTCTAGCTTAATTTAGGGCAGGTATTACCCAACTCTGGCACTAAAAAGTTCTGTATTTTGGTGCTTCCCTGGCATAATCTCAGGAGGTTTTATTGGCTCAGCAAACTGACATCCATGTCTATGTGCAACAAACACAGTGTGGCAAGTTTGCTGTCTGGACATGTATCACATAGGACAAAGTAGACTAGCCAAGCTCAGGGTGCACTTAAACTTGCCAGTTTGCTGGCCTGTCCTCAGCCAGCTCTTGCTTGAAGATTATAAGAAAAGCTTTTAAAAATACTTAGATATCTATTCCTTGCTATGAACTAGGTATTCCTGACTATAGGGAGGAAACTCAGATGAACAAGGTGCTATGGAATATGTGTTCCTGTTGTGGTGGACCTTGTCTGCATGTACAATAGACACTTCTTTGGATTGTTTCCAGTCTTTGAAACAACTTTCTCCCCTGGAATTGAAGAAGGTTGGTAAATTAATGGGCAGAACTTGTTTCTTTTGAGGGGAAAAAATTATCATAAAATGGATTCAATGTTATGTTCCACTTCAAGACCAAATTTGTCCTATAGGAAAGACTTGTACTTAGTTATGCAGATACTTAACCTGAATTTCAGATCTTGGAGCATGTGCAGCTCCCTGTAGAAACTTGCAGTTCCCATCTTGTAAATCTTGGCATGGTTTTAAACATTTTGCTCATCTGTTCAGATCTGTAGTTACTTAAAGGTGTAAACTCCAGCTGCCTTTTTGCTGACTGGTTAAAGTTTCTCTGTGGCCCTTACTGTATTATCACCAAGATACTTTTTTAGGTATCTAGTGGGGCTTGTGCTCTTAAGAGTATAGGGTTGCCTTTCTAGAGCTGTGTTTTATTTGCAAAGAAATACCCTATAGGCTTTCCAGCTTTCTTTACCACTGTTAACATTACAACTGTACCATGAGTCCTGTGAGGACTGTCACTGCTTTTGGTCTTTGTAGGGTATTCCTTTCTCACTTTTTTATCTTTTTTTTTTTTTTTTCATTTCAACAGTGTGCTTTACTAATTGTGACCCTGGTTAGAAGTTTTTTTGGAAGTACTTTTCAATGGGCTATGGTGTATGTTACTTCCATAACTTCAAAGTGATTTAGATAGACATTTTCATATAGAATTTCAGTAGTATGTTGTTAAAGTGTAAATAAACTGGTTTCCTTCAAGGCCTGAACAACCAGAACAATGTTTTGAAATTCAAGGGGCAAGTTTCACACTTAGAAAATCGTTATTTAAATAATAAATGCAAGGTAACAACATATTTAAAAGCTTTTTCATATAAGCTTGAAAGTTTCATGCTTTGTATAGCTTTAGGACATTAGAATGAGCAACTTGGCTTATGCCAGAACGTGTCATCTTCCTGGGCGGTGGAAAGAAGCAGTCAGTATTGCATTTAATTCAATTATTACTTTTTAACACCACCAATACAGCTGGAAAATATCTTAATCCCATTACTTTTTTAAAGTTGAAATAGGAATGAAACACTTTAAGGGCTCAGTCCTTTGAGGTGTTCAGTTCTGTTGAACACTTCCAGAAGTAGGAATAAGAGCTTCCAGGAGCTACTGGGTTTCGTTTTATGGGGCTGGTCACTTAGGAAGCAGCACAGAAGTGCTTAGAATATGGCTCTGCTTTTCTGGCAATAAGAGGAAAGACATAAAATAACTAAAACAATGAAGGAAAATATTTATGTGAAAGTAATGTAATATTTGCATTATAGAAAATGTTAATGCAGACTTTACAGGCCTCAATAATCAAGAGGACAGACATGGCCCTAATGTGACCAATGACCATATGGTTAAATAACGGCTCCAGTCAAGTCAAATCTAATGTACTCTGGGCATTGACAAATACTTGCTTCCCAGCTCATGGTTCTTAACAGTGGAGTTTCTCTTGTGAAGAACAACAGCAAGAAGTTCTGCAGTCACTGGGAAAATGCATCTAACCCTGTAGGGTGAGTGCTGTCCGTTCAGACTGTGCGTTTGCCTTTTTTGTCCCCATGGAGTAGAGCTCTCAAATCTTAAGGGGTGTAGTTTCAGGCTAGAAAATAATTCTTACATGCTATGCGTGGTTGCTTGTGTAGTTTCTATTTGAGGGTGGAGGGGAGTAATTTTTTTATTGCTTTCCTGGCACAGTCACATCAGGAACCTGATCCGGGTTGGTAAGGGAGGATGAAAGGTGATATTACCACTTACATCAGAGTTCCCATGTGTCTTAGTATGTTGTATCTGCTGTTTCTCTGCATTTTTAGGGTTTTGTGGCCTCTGTGATACGAGGGCTTTCCATCTCAATCTTACTCCTCCTTCAGGGAGGGTCTCATAGTACCCTCAGAGATGAGTATTAATACTTAATTTAATCATCTTTATAAAAAAAATGTCCTGTAATTTGCTAGTTGCCTTTTTTTTTTACCCCCCTGCTCTCCTACAGAGCATTTATACCTTGACATCCCCTCCGTGGGTCATTCTTGTTAGTGGGCACAGGAGCCAGCCAACTTTCTGCAGCTTTTAGGAAGTTACTAGAGGTCCTTCTGGCAGCTGGCCTGATGTG
>JANZLQ010000040.1:22817971-22856631 GCA_026212715.1 Elanus axillaris
GGCGGAAGGTGTCCCTGCCCAGGGCAGGGGGGTTGGAGCTGGGTGGTCTTTAGGGTCCCTTCCAACCCCAACCATTCCGTGATTTTATGATTATGAAGGGTAACAGTGAACATCTTGGCATGTTTGAATGTACAGTGGATAAACAGGGTGCAACAGAACAATCATGAATTGTCGAGGGTCTGATAGACCATAAATGCTTAAGTTTTAAAAGAAGTATTGTCTACTTTAATTGTTACAGATGGGAAAGGACTGTAGTATACTTGCTTGTAAAAATAGCCTTTATTTAAAAAATAGTGTACTCTGCTTTTTTCCCCTCAGACTCTGGAGGTAAAAGTACAGTGACTGTGTTTTGAAATAAGTAAAGCTGCAGAGTCTCTAAGCTGGTTCTAAAGTTCTAGCATTAGCAACGTGAAATTTTAGATGCTTGACCAGCTGTGAGGTTACTCAGTAGGCAGTGTTTCATGTTACACAAGGAAAAGAGGTCAAGTAGATTTAATTGGAGACCATCTTCATAGCTGTATTTTTATAGCATGTCTTGGTATAGATAAGTGTGTAGAATACGATTGTGTATTGAACGATCCAAAAAAAGCTACAATCGTTGAAATTTTTGGAACCTAGTGGACACTGTTTGCAATCAGGCAAGGTTAAAAAAAAGAAAACAAAAACAAAACAAAAAAAAGCAGATCTTGGAGATGCATTTGAAGAGTAGACTTGAAGGCTGATAGTCTCTAAGACTTATAATTTAATTATACTGGAAATTATGACTAAGACTGTTTAGTGAAAATCTTCATGGGACTGGGAATGTGATTTTGTATTCATGTACCAATATTTCTTACTCTAGTGTGTCTGTATATAAACAACCGTGTCATCTTGCCATCCATATCATGTTGCTGTCCTTTGGTTGCCTGACAAATACACTTGCTGCTCTTGTTTGTGGCACTTTTCTCCAGAGAGGTTTCTGAGCTACAGTCTCACATTGGAAAGTTTGCTTTTAAAAGAGGATTAACTTAGAAGCTTTGTTAATGCAGATGATTTTTAAGTATTTTGCTGCCAGTGCCATAGAGGCTAGGCTAATTACAAAGTATTGCACAGTGGTTTTGTTTTCAGAAATAAAATGTGTGCTGTTTGGCCAGTCACTTCAGTCGGATGCAGCACCCAGTTTATTAGTTTCATTTCACACAAAGTGTAAGTTGGAAGTTTTCTGGAAGGGTTTCTTGTTCTGAAAAAACTTCAGCAGTGGAAAGCGTGTGAATAAGGGGTAAAAGCAAAACTCTGACCAGTGCTTTGAAATAGCTTGATCCCACTAGTTCTGAAATGGTTACATGGGACACCTAAAGATGTTGACATTACTCTGTCTCCTAGATCTAGTCTGTCATCTAGCTTGGCTTAGATGGACTCAGAAATGCGAGCTTCCTGGAAATTTTCCTTGGTGGAAGGTAGATGGAACTGCATTTGCTTCATTAATTATAGTGAGTCATTCCTCTAAGTCGTTGCCCCATGCATTCCTGAAATTCCAGTCTCTGAACTGCTCTGCAGCCCTGTGATTACACCACTTATGATCCTTTTTGCTGAGTTCAGTTAACAGTTTCCTGAACTATTTGTGAGAACTTCAGTTAATTGAAACCTGTCCCAAAGATCTGACACGCTCAGAGGCTCCGAATTTCTAAAAGGATCCCTTTCCTGCCTCTGAATTTTCTTGCCCTTGAAGATGAGACTTCCTCTGAGGTTTAATACCTGCCTGTGGAGTCCTGTCCCCTGCTAGTGTCCGTCCCCAGCAGCTGTTGTTGGCTGCAGACCTCGGCTTTCCTGGTTCTTTGTGCTTCGGCAAATCCCCAGCCCCTTGCTGTCAGTCTTCTTTAAACAAGTAACATTGCTTCTCTCTTTACTCCTAGACATTTAGTGGAGTTTAAGCCATGAATTTACTTATATACTGACAGATCTGTCTAAGTTTCAGTGTTTTAATTATGCCACTTTAAAAATATTATCTGTCATCTGTCCTTCTTGTAGAAATGTAATAAATATTGCTGACTGGCTAGATGGGCTTTTCAGGGGGTTTTGGTGTTTTACTGATGTCCAGAAGCAACTCATCTACCTTGAGTAAAATTGTCTCCTGTACAATGAACTCACTGTGTTTGTATATGCCTTTGCATCCCCTGTTAAAAAATAAAAGCTAAGGTTAATATAGCAGTGTGCAGTCTGCAAAATCAGTGTTAAGCAGTGTTTATCAGCCTGCTTTGTTTTACACACAACAGTTTAAATGTAACAGATCTGTGCAAACCTCAGTCTCTGTGGTGAAGTTTCACACTCAAGAGTAGAGGGAAAGAGACGTAGGAGACGTACTCGAGTAGAAGGACAGAGGAGACGTAAGCTGTAGCTTCAGGAAACATGGGTGTGTTTGGACTTACTCTCTTACACGTTAGCTGGAAAATGTGGTTTTGGTTAACACCAGCATAAGCTACTTGGCAGACTCTTTGGAAAAGAGTAGTCAGTGGAGTTGGTCAAAAGGCAAAGGTTGCATGGGGGACCACAAGATCTTTTTAAGTCTCATTCTTTTCAGTGATCTTTTTATTAATGACCGGTATAATGGGACTGCGGTGTACTTAACAAATCTGCAGCTGATAGGAAATGGGAGGAGTTGCAAGCATCTTGGATGCCTGAAATTATTTTGATTACTAGAAAGATAATCTAGAAAACCAGCAGCAAGTACAAAGTGCGATGTTTAGGTAGTCGGTTTATAAGGAATGACTGGTTTAGTAGTGGTCCTTTAGAAAAAGGTCTGCCAAGGGGTGGATAAAGACTGCAAGTGGAAGTCATTGGTGCTAACTGTTTCCAAAAAAAAAAGTAGATTAAAAACCCCAAAAGGATTTATATACAGGTTATGGCATCTAAATCACAGAAGACAATATTTCTTTTCTTGGTGCTTTATTCTTGATTTCAGTGGTGGTTAAGACATGGAGTAAAGGAGGTTTAGGTTGAAGCAGGGAGTGTTGAAGTTAGATGATAAAATCTGTAATGATGAGGATAGTGAAACTGTGGTGCAGATGCCTAGGGATTTTATGGAGCTCCATCACTGGAGATGTAGCAGCACAAAATAGGCTTATTCATTAACATTATGTGTAGTTCATTTTTACCAGAAGTTAGATGACTAGGGTGATCTCTTCAGGTCCCATCTACCTGATAGAATTATTGAATGAAAGAAAATTATACTTTCTGAGTTTCATAGCTAGTTTTACAAATATATTTTGTTTCAATTTTTACATTGGCCTTTCTTCTTTATGTGCTAGCTGTCACCAGGGTGGAATTTTGACTGTGTAACTGTGCAGTTCTTGCATGGCCAAATCCCTCATTTTACTAAAGAATTAGACCTATGCCTGTGTAATATGGTAGAATCTCACTGCAAAATTCTTGTAGTAATGTTGTCATGTTACCATAAAACTGAAGCACGACTCCCAATATTTTTACAATAAGACTGAAGTACGTGCTATGAATGGGGTAGAATGAGGTGATCATTTGTGTTACCGAGTGCAAGGGAAACGATGCTGTAGACTGCCGGAGGAATAATTCTGGCAGATGTCCACATTGATTTGTGCGAAAGTGAATGCGATCATGTCCAAATTGACCTGCAGAATCTCACTGTTGTATTTCTTTAGCTACAGAATTACACAAACATGTGAGAAAATACACCTGATCTCTCAGGAGCTGTAGAGCAGTGGTGGTAGGCATGACCTGCTTTATCACCTCTTCTGCCCTCCTCCCACTGCCAAAGGACTGCATACTTTTAGTAAGTTACTTGGTAGCATCGGAGAATATATTATCAAAATACATACCAGCATGCTTTCAATGAAAAAACATGGCTGAGTTTTAAGCAAAGCACTTGGGGGCGGTGAGGTTGTAGTCCTGATTTTGCCACTTTAGCCCTGAAACTGAAATAACCTCACAGGCAAAGCTTGGAAAGCAAGGTGAATCTTGGGTAATTTATTGCTTCAGTAAAAGAAGAAAAAGCAGTGTGAAAATACTGAAAACAAAAGCTTAGTTAATTATTTCAAGTGTACCAAGGGAGGCACTTTGGTAGTAATCAGAGAAAAATACTGATGATGCAAAACTAATGATTTTATGTCAAAGTATGAAGAAATTTCATTCTATCTGTCAGTGTTTCTCATCTTGCTTTTATGTTCTCTAAGGTTGCCAAAGCTATATTGTTTTAATCTAACGTGGGTATGAGGAAGAGATGTTTTTCCTCACCTCCCAGGTAATTTCTAAAATTAAAAAAAACCCCAAACCACCTATTTTCTGTCTTGTTTTCTACAGGTTATTCTTGTACAGGTAAACCCAGGTGAAACATTTACAATTACAACTGAAGATGGACACATTCAATGCATTCAAGGTAAAGGAAAAACTGAAGTACTGAATCCAAGTATTTTGATTCTGCAAATGTCAAATAATTACTGCCAGTATTTGTTTCTGTAATGTCAGATGTGTTTTTATATGTTCTGCAATGTAATAAATCAGATTTTTCAGTTTGTACTTAAAGCACAAATGAGACAGCACTGGGAAATTGCCAAGATTCCCTGTATCTCTGCAAACTTTGCTGCTAATTTATAAAAGGCTGGCATCTCAACTGTTTTTGTAATGATCCTTGAATAACTGTCTTCTCAGCATCTTAACACATGAATTTACGTGGGATTTAGTCCACACTAATCCAAACAACTTTAATAGATGCTGTGTGACCTCACTTTGTTGTAAGGTAGTGGCATTAGCAGTCTGCTGATATTGTGGGAAGCATTGCTACCCTCTGTGTGTGTCTACAAACTACTTTTTACCCTCTGGGTAAGTGACAGAACTGCAAATCTGTCGGGGCAAAATATCTCCTGTAAGTCAAGTTGAATTTATCAGTAATTCCATTTTTTGAATATTTTTCACCATTTCAAATAACATTGTATAAAAACACGTCCATTCTGCTTTCATCAAGTCCCAGACAGGAATACTTTCTTTCAGCTTCACGTGAAAAATAATACATTCTTACTTAAAAATAAAAAATAAAAAAATTGGTAGACCAACTGTCAGAATTACTACAGTGCCAATATTGTTGCTACAGACTTTTAACTCTGTCACAAAATAAGAACTAAAATATATATGTGCTGATTTTTGTACAGTTAAAGAAATATTGTTGGCTGTATAAGCGTGGTGGTTGGGATAAATCTAATCTGTGCTTTTTGTAGAATAAATGTACAGCTATAGTTGCATTCAGCAATATTATCTAGAATTCTGGATGCTTCCTTAATGTGATTAAATCATAATTAATGTGTGTATTGAATGTGAAAATGAGTTATCCATTGGTGACATAAATGGAATTATTTTTCTTGATGGAAACTTGTACAGTCACTTCTTTTTTTTTTTTTTTGAACTTGCAGTCCTTATTATTTAAGTTTCTCTCCTAACTGACTTTTTAATTGGATAGTTTAAGCCTTACTTCTAAATCTACTTGTCTAAAAGTAGTTCCATAAATACAGAGTTGGATGCAGTTGCTGGCTTTTCAGGCACCAAAGCGAGCCACCACCTTTGGAAAAAAGGTGTCTCAAGTTTGTAAAAGCCTCGTTTGTTAAAAAGTGGCACCTTATTACTTCTCAGGTCCAGCACATGTTCCTATGATGTCACCAAATGGTTCTATGCCGCCTATATTTGTGCCTCCCGGTTATGTATCTCAGGTAAACTTTAATTTATTCTTATATTTTAGTATGTTTGTGGGTGTGGCTTTTCAACAATAAGGCTATTGATTATTTTATCTGGAACAGCTGTTAAAAGCATTTCTCATATTTTTTCCATTGAGCTTGCCAACTATTTAACTTTATTGTAGGCTCTATCACCTTCTGTTCACTTAGTAAAATTTTATCTAGTTTTCAGGATTTTTGTAATAATACTACAGGGCAGTAAAAGATCACTTTTAGCAAGACAGTAGATGGCTGGGAATTGGCTGTCTGCTGAGCTCCATTAACAGGATCCACATCTTGATTTTTTTTCTTCAGTCCTCTTTTCAGGGTGAAAGTAGGTGCCTGGGTCATATGAATAATGACTGCTGCCTGCTAAGCGTCAGAGGGCTGATGGGTGTAGACGATGCTTAGCCCTGCTAGAAACAGTCTGATGGGAACACAGCTGGGGGCAGCATCGGAATTGAACGTGTCTCATGCATGCCGTGGTTATGAGGCTTGTGTTTCTTACACTGAGGTTATACAGGTCATATACCCGTATCGCTCTCTGTTTCATCCCTTGGGTCTTTTTTTTTTTTTTTTCCTGGGCTGCATGAGATTTCTCTTTAATGTCTTCTCATAATTCAGCTTTTTCTATCGTAACATAACTCTATTTATCAAAGTTTTCAATGCCCCTTTCTTTACCAGCTCTGATCTCCTTAACATTCAGCAAAACCACTCTACTGTTCTAGCAGAAGTGTGAAGAGGGGTGTTAATGCTAGTGACATGTGAAATGAGCAGGACTCTGGGCTTCTCCCAGCTTTACTTTTCAATTCTCACTGATTTTTCCACTCCTCTGTGTTGTTAATTCATAGCAGATCAGACCTGCATATGGTATTCCAACTGTTATCAGGTATTTGAATTTGACAATTTGATTTACTTTTAAATTAATGCATTTTTAAAGAGAAGTAATTAAAAACAAATGTTCAAACAGCACAGGCTAGATTTCTCCTTTGCTAATGATGTTCAAAATCAGGAGTTTTCTGAGTAGGCTTCAAAACTTTGTAACTGTATGTTCTTCAGTTCCTCGGGCAGTTGTCTTTTTGCATACAGCTGCCTCTGCATTTTGTGCTTCTGCTATTATAAGTAGGTACTTTCATGCAGACCTTGAAGAAAGATCCCCCAGCTAATTCATGCATCAATATGAAATTGAGTCTTCAGTGCAGACAGTATGCAAAGCGCTAGCAAATGCTGAGGTGTACAAACTGAAAAATATATTTGTTCTGTGTTTGCTGTCACATAATACTAGGGGGGGGTTGTTTTGTTTTGTTTTCCCTTGGTCATTATGACAGGGATAGACAAGTTTGAAACCAGCTTTAAATTAGAGCTTGAGTTATTTATACTGTTCTTGTCAGTAGATGAGATTTTAATGCTCCCAAACCTGTCTGGAGGAGCCCAGAGATTATGTTGGTTTCTGCCAAAGTGGAATGAAGCAATTCCGTTGTGGATAATGGGGACATAGCAACTTCAGACTGTAAAATCATGTGAAAGTCTTACTGTATTAATGTATCCCTTCTACGCAAAACTGTGCCATGTGTTCTTGCGTAATATATACATAAAATAGAGTTAACATAGCTGTCAAAATTTGCAATGAGTTTGACTTGTATATGTTATAGCATGTGTTATAATATTATGCAATGTTCGAGTGGTGTATTTAGTTCCGTTGATGAACCAAAAAGCCCCCCACGTTGTTTCTAGAACAAAGTATATTCAGTGTAAGCTTAATCTTAAATGTCATCTTGTAAATTTTTTTTCTTCCATTTAAAGTCTGTTAAGAATTGCTAATAATACAGCTGACTCTGAGGCTGTCTCACAGCTGAGCTTTGTCATAGCAATTTGTGAGTGGACACATTCTGTTTCCCTTAAGAAGAATAATTTCTCATTAGTTTGCTCTATCTTTTGCTGAGGAGCTTTTCAAAATACACTTTTGGCGTAAGCAGTGTTTCAACATCCGTAATGCCTTCTTGGCCAAATAGGAAACGCTACAGTGATTTCTTATAACCAAACTAAATATGCTTTAAGAGAAGGTCATGAAGGAGCTAACAGGATAAAACATGGCCTGCTTTTGTGTAAGTTCTTTCTTTAAATGCCTGAAAGTATAAGTTGTGTCTTCTTAGTAACAGAGGGCTACATAGATAAGTTGCAAACTTTGAAGAACAGGTTTTATTTTACATTACGGATTGCATTAAAAAAAAAAATTTTTTATCTCAATTTGTATGCCAGCCTGCAGCTGGAGTGCACCCCCACCCTGCATCCACGGGTAATATTTTCTGCTGACTACATGATCCATCTCTGTTAATACTAAAGCACTGTAAGGTCCTTCCTAATAGTGTTTGTATTTGCATTTTTAAATGCAACTCGGAGGAGATGACTGATGTCGAAGGCACTCCAGGACATGGTCTGGTGGGCATGGATGATGGTTGGACTTGATCTTGAAGGTCTTTTCCAACCTAAATGATTCTATGATTGTATGATTCTATGCAGGAAGAAAGCATAAGGCTGCAGACTACTTTTAAACCAATCTAAGAAAAATGCCTTGTTTTCCTACTGAGATTTGATTAATTTTGAAGTGTCAGTTTGCCTATAATATAGAACATTTTTCTGTCACTGATTTTTTTTTTTACCAATTACATTGCTCGTACCTTTTTAATTTTTTGTGTGAAGGAGAAAATGATTTGTTATCTGCCTTTAAATAGGATTTAATGCAGTCTAGTTTGTTTATGAGTGAGACTTCTCATTAGATACAGTCTGAGTTTTATGCTAGTGGACTTCTGTGTTGTGGCAGAAGAAACAAACTGGAATATGACCAGATGATTTTTCTGCTGGTCAACTCAGAAGCTTTTGACCCCATCAGAGCTGTAGGTGCTGAAAACTTAATCCCTCAGATAAGCAAAATGGAGTGTAACCGCAGAATGACAACAGATTGGTGCAGATGTCCTGTCTGTAGTGTGAACCCTACCTGGAGAAAGGACCCTGTAAACCTCAGCATCTGGTTGTCTGTTCCAGGTGTCTAAAAGATGAGACTAAACTGGGCATTGTTTCACTTCAGTGTCATCATTGTTTAATATGTCTTTTTGTGAATCCTGCTCTAGTGTTATTTTTTGACCTTGTCTTCTAAAACCTGTGTTCTGTCTCTTCTCAGTTCTAAGGTTTAGGGAAGCATTACTGTATGAAAGCTTAATGTATTTTAAATTTACTTTAGGGAAATCAACGCATTGAGATACTAATATATTTCATGCTGGCAGAATTAGACTCCAGAAGGAGCCTATATATTGCCAGTTTAGGACACATGCTTAGAAGTGTGCCTGTGCATACATATGCATGCACTGTCTTAGCATCTTTTTATCCTAGAGTTCAGACACACAGACAGGTTCCTTGTCTGAATTCTCTTAGCCTGTGGCAAACATGAAATATTTTGACATTTGAGTTGGGTTGGATCATAGTACAAGACAGCAGAGCTGACTTGTAATACTTTGCACTTGCCATAGGCAAAGAATGTGTATGCAGACGTGTACCACAAATCAGATGACATGCAGTGACTTGTACATACGATAGTGCTGTCAGTCAGGATGTAGTCTAAAGCGGTTCTTCTAACTCTAACTACAAGTAGACTGGGAATTACACCTTGATCAATTCACATTACTTGTTTAAAAGAATATGTACATTATTCATAAATTACAGATTGCTTAGCAATTTGGTGTGTGAGGCTCAGCTTCTTAAAACTGACTGCTTCAAACTCAGTTTCTTCCAGTAACATGCTGGGTTTTGATTGGAATTTATCTTGGTGTGTATGTCCCCAACTGTTAGCTTGTGGGTATAAACTTAAGCTTAAAGATTTTTTTATTATATATACAACATTTATAAGATTGTTATTGTACTAACTTTTGATTTCTTACGTTGCACGACAGGTGGTGGAAGAAAATGGAGTTCGTAAAGTGGTGGTATTGCCACACTCGGCTGAATTCCATCCTTCCATGCATCCTCCTCCTCCTCCTCCCCATGTGCCACATTACATGCATCATCACCACGCCTTGCTTCCCCACCCACCTCACCCAGTGTACCCTCCGGTTCCTGGGACAGGAGAGCTGCCACCACAGTTCATTCACCAGCATCCACCACCACATGTTTTTCAAGAACAAGGTGAGAGCGCAGGTGATGTTTAAATACACAAGAAGGCCTTTCACTGGGTGCATCTAGATTGATATAGCTGAGTTCTGTCAGTAGCAATTTACCCACTTCTGTTTTTCTGGTGCTAGTTATTAGACTCCCTGAGGCTTATGTGTCTCTATGGGGTATCCTAAAATACACTTGCATGTAAGGTATCGTGGTCTGAAGGCACTCTGCATGTGCAAAGTATGACTGTATGAACTTTAAATCTTCTGCTGTTCTGTTTTTAAGGATTTGGTGCAAAAGCAGTAATGCAGAAGTGTGTAATACTCTGTGTATTCTTCATGGATCCTTACTTTTGTTGCTGTAAATGCCACAATGATTGCTTCTGCCTTTCTCTAAAATTATGCTTTCCGAAACGGCTGTGTTTTGTCACAGCCTTGGCATGAAGTTTTTTGAAAATGCATTTAATTTGATACATGAATGTATTTTTTTTTGATGAGACAGAGTCCAAATATGACTGGAAAGAAAACAAAAATAACATACATAAACCAAAAAACACAGTAATCCATGTTGGAGGATGAAGTGCAAATCCACTCTATATTTAAAAACTGAATGAAGCAGTACTTAATTGGAGCCTTTGGAGGACTGGGGTCGCTGCTGAATTAAACCAAGCTGTAAGCTTTATTATATAAACAAGCATTTAACACAGAAAGAAATTAGACTATGTAAGACCATCCACTGTCTCTCAAGCTTAATTGATAATTAAGCTATTTCAGCTCATGCCTAGGGTAAAATATTCAGTAGCACCGAAGCTACACTTTAAAAAGTTAGTTTAGGTCCTACATTTGCTTACGTTTCTTTGAAAATGTGACTGTATGGCCGTATCGGGGAAGAAGGGCAACTGTGAGGCATAATCTTGAGCAGCTAACAAAAGAGAAAGGCCTGAAGAATTAAATTTAAAAAAAAAAACCAAAACCAACAAACTCTAAACTCAGAAAGTGATCAAAAATAGTGCTTAAGAAAAAGAAAAAAAAATCAGCAATTTTTATCTGGGTTAAATAGGAAAAATGGAAATTTGCTTGCGGATACTTTGCGTGTCCTACTGTGGCTTAAACTAACATTGACAAGGTTTCAAAATAAGAATTAAATCTCCAGGCACATTCTTCTCCTACTACCTGATCTTTATGCTCGTACACTGATTTGAGCCCAATTCATAAACTCTTTATCGGGTGAGGTTCCTAAATTCTAGCGAAGCTCTGCCAGTCAGCAGCGCGATACGTGCATGGTTCTTGTCTGTTGCTCTGCTGCCCAGAGACATGCCGTGAAACTCCTCGGGACTTCACAGATGCATCAAGCCGAAGTTATGCGAGCCATGCAGCTCCACGCATCCACAGACTGACAAAGCAAGCTCAATGAAGTTCCATGGGTTTTCAAGTTCTGGTTTTGCTGTAGTTATTCTTCTAAGTTAGAGTGTTTCTCAGATGTCAAATAAATTGTACTGAATAATGAAATAAATTCTCCTTTCTTTGTAGAGCCTCGTTCTCATGGTAGGACAAACTTCATTCAGCGAGATGAAAGGAGTCTCAAAATGCAAGAACACCTGAAGAAAAGACTAAAAGACAGACAAGCTAGTGGTCATACTAACAATAAACTTAACAGTCCTCCATCATCACCACATAAAGTTGTTAATTCTTCCAATGCAACAATTCAGAATGGAAATGGAAAGGGACAGCAAGGGGCAGGAGGACCACTAAAGCAGAAGCAGATAGGAAAAACAAAGGGCAGTCCAGATGCAGAGATGGGAGGTAGGTTGCATTGAAAGGGTAAAAAAAACCAACCACCTCTGTATTCTTCAGTAACAGAAGATGCTATAAGTTCATTGCAAAATAGTTTCTGAAAAAAACTGAATTTGTAAATTTCTTCGGCTATTCGGGATTAGAGAAAGCCTGAAATATTTTTCATTGTGTTTGGTTTTTTTTTTTCCCTCTGGAAATAATACTAATGTCAAGTTTGTTCATTTGAGATTTATCAAATAAGGTATTCAGGAAGGTTTAATTTTAAACCTGCCTTTTTCTTTGCCTTTTCTGACCCAGGACTGATGAATATTCCAAGTGAGGATGACCTGAGGGTACTTGCATAAAAAGCTTTTGGTGTCATTCTTTGTGGCACTTTTCAGATAACTAGGGGTTATTTAAAACTTGAAGAAATAGGAAGGTTTGAGCAACTGTCTGTACAGGTTTCTGTTTGATCAGTTGTAATTTCCGTTCAGTGTGTTATTTTGCCTAAATGAATGTTTTAGCCTTTTAATAGCTTATGGCTATTTACTTGCATATACTAAAATACCTTGTGTACGATATCTTTGTCCTTCCTGATGGTTTGAAACAGTGTTGCTGAAACGCAGTTTTTTACCGCAATTCCTTAAATGATTTGTGTTTTCTGTGTGTGTCTTAATATTAAGTGGTTTCTTAGGCTGCGAGTTCTAGTCCTCATATGTGTCACTGTTGTATTTAACTCTTCAGTTAGAGAAATAAGAGAAATCTGACTTTGTATCTTGGGAAGTAAGTAGAGGCGGAAGCTTTTATCCAGCTTGTTTCAAGGATGAAAAACATACTTGATTAAAGATTCGTCTTAATACATATTTATTGCAGGGGGGAGGGATAGTTTTTATTTGCAGGCAGAATAATATCCTGAATTGTTCAACATGGACAATTGCAAAGATGGGATTCAGTTTACAGATGTAACCCTTTTGGTACCTGTAGGTATTTTTACTGTGCAGTTTTGATCGGGCTGCTTCCAAATTATGCCTAGACCAAGTGTTTTGCAATAGAAATTCAAGGAAAGCACATACAATAGAGAGATAAGATCTTACTGTCTTTTTTTAACACCTTTCATTTTTGGAGGAATATTTCTGTGTTGTCAAAACCCATTTATGCTCAGAAAATATACCCTTTGTGCAGGATGTACTAAAAGGGTTTTTGTAACACTGTTAGTTTTGGATAGTTCATGTTTCTACCCCTCACGCAGCCAAAACAAACAGGGGAAATGAACTTTGCACAATAAGTACTATTGTTAAACTCTTAATGAGGCGAACTCCATCTTGTGGTGGCATTTTTGTAACAGACTGGTTTGCTCTTGGGGTTTTCGGTAATCTGTTTTGTATTTAAAATTTCAGAATCTGACACAGAATCCAAGAAATGTGATATTCACTTGAGCATTGGCAAGCCAGTCGTAAGTATTATCCTTAAAATACCATTATTTTCCGTGCATATGCTTTCTATAAAATACCATGTGTCTTATTGATTTCATTTTCCTTTTTCTTAATGGTTTATTTTTTTAATAGAGAAAATGTATTTTAGTTGTCAAAGTTTACAGCTGGGAAAGGGCAACCATGCTATGGAAACCCACTATTTCTCAACTTTCTGAAACTGTCTGACTCAGTTTCCCAGTCTGTAACCTGAGAGTGTACCCACTGTTGATGTTGTCTAGTATATGAGAGCACTTTAGTACCTTGCAAACCAAGGGCCTGCTAAACTAGTCGAAGTCTGTCCACTCTTGGAACCATCCTTCGCTCAGCATAGAGGATTTAAGAATATTGGGGATAGAATTTACAAAAATAGATTGTCTTTTTACGTTATGTTTAGAAATTGGAGCAAATATTTGAGTCTTTACAGATGTATTTAGGAAGTTGGAGTCTGGTGATGTTAATTTAAATGTCTAAAGGCTAAAACTGCACTGATACTTTTGATCTTGAGCATGCTTAATGACACTCTTCTTTGCATTATCTGTACAGTAAGCATGGGTTGTATTCTTTTGCTCCAGCTTTCCAGCTCTTCTTTGTTACGGTACTTTTTCATTGCTGCTTCTGACATCTGTACTTAACGCTAACACAAAGCTGTGTTGACTTTGTCAGAGAAAATTTGGAGTATGGGAATTAAGCAGCAAAAAACTTAGACCAAAAATTTTAGTCGTGATCACTTAAAATCAGAGCCTCTTGCTATCCTATAGCTTAGTGGTTAAATACTAAGATTATGTGAGGGAGTTGTAATAGAGCTAGAAAGTTAGGCTATCTGATTGTGCCTAAGTATAGAGCTGGTGTCAGTGTTCAAGACTCCAAATCTGACAATTTGCTCCAAATGAGTGATGCAGACAGTGCAGGTGAAATAAAAATTTTCTCTTCGTACACTGAGACAATGTACTGTGTCTATAAGTTTGTATAGTGTTTGAAGGGAAATTCTTTAATATGATATTCTAGAAATGAAAAGAGGAAATAATTTAAATTCAAATAATGACTCGATATTTCCACTACAAAGGTAAAGAATTCCTCCAGTGAGGAACTTCATAGGCAAACTAGCGACACCATGTTATTGACTAATATACCTTTTATTACAGAAAGCAAACTTACTTGCATTATTTATGCTTTTAATAGGTTTCTGATATACAAGCAAGATCAGCCGTTCTGTCCTGGAATCTCCCAGTTAGTTCACAGAATGGAGAGAGCCATAGTCATAGTCCAGCAGCATTTACATTTGAAGTAGCAATATCCAACAGTGGTAAAAATGGAAAATTTAAATCTGTCTATGTGTAAGTTTAGTTTCTTCATTTAAGCACAATACCGATATTTAAAAACATTAACCAATCAGCAATCTCTCTATCAGGAGCTGTTTGTTGACTTGCAGACCTACCTACTTCACATGAAATATATTTTAAGTAATATCACTAAGTTACATGGACAATGGAAAACATGAAAATTAAATGTGCGCTACATGGTTTTGCTTTTCAATAAGCTTTTATCCTTTAAAGTATAAGGATGAGCTGTAACTTTTTTTTTTTTTCCACAGTGGGGAAGAATTAACAATTACACTTCCTGATCTCAGACCAGCGACTGATTATCATGCCAGGTATGTTGCTGGGAATGAAATACTTAATACTTCTGTTGATATGTTAATTACAAAATTACTGTGACTTCATGAAAAATATGTGATGGCAAACAACTTGAGGAATATTCTGCAAAAATATCATAGCCATGGACACTACTATCGCTATCTAAATTCCCACCTACGTTCTCATCGCATTAAAATGTCACTTCCCGACTGTCTTCTCTGTCTCTTTGTGTTTCTCAAATACAAACTTCAAGTTACCCTCTGGTATTTTTTTAGAACAACAAGATTGGACTCAGTGAAAGAGATTGTTGTAGGCTGAAGGCAGTGGTAAATAAAATAATTTAGCCTTGAACACGGTTTTGCAAGTCTGACTTGTCAGCTTGATTTGTAAAGTTGCTTCTCTAAACTGCAAGCTTCTGTAGCAGTGCGAGGAAGGAAGTGGAAACTGGTCGAAATAGGGAGAAGTTGGATGCTGTTTTACAAGGGAACAAGACATGACGTTCAAGAATTGCCACGCAGAGTAAATAAGCATTACTGGAAAAGGTGTTTAACTGGTCAAGAGAAAGACAAGCTGGTTAAACAAGCCAGGAGAACGCTGTGATCCAGTAGCAGAAGAGAGCCTCAGTGCTTGGGCACAGAAGGGCACAAGTTTGAAGACTTACTGGAGCAAACTCCTATTCTTAAACTGCAGGAGAGTTCTGAGTGCGTTAAATAGCACAGCTCTGCTTGCACAGCATAGCATTTTGTGTGTTTGGTTTGTGGTGTTGCTTTCTGTAGAGGCCGGCTTTCTTTTACCTACAGTGCGTTTGATAAGACGGACAGTATTTCTGAAAAATTAGTCAAGTCATTGCTCTTCAAAAACAAACATAAATGAACACGACTGTTCTAAAGATTCTGTCCAATTTGGACAATTACACTGATAAATGTGGCTTTATTGCCCAAACAGCTGATTTAGCCTGGTTTAGTATCTGTGCTCTTGCATAAGTGAGCTTTGTCCGTATTTGAATTTCAGGGTCTTTTTAGCAAAAGGTTCATTTCAAGTCCAGTATTCTATTACCATTTGGTAACACTTCCTATAGTTTTCATCATGTCTCCCACCTGTATTTCATCACTAAAATATGTCCACTGTGTTAGATAGTCAAGTAAAAGAAGGATGCCAGATGGAGTCTTCAAGATCAGTAAGTGTAGTTGTGTGATGGCCATTACACTACTCTGTCAGCATGCCCCTGTCTCCCTGAACATAGAAAGGATAGCAGTGTTTCTTAGGATGTGGGCATCGGTTACTAGAACCTGGAGCAACATCATAAACTCACTTCTTGTTGTTTCTTCCTGAAGGAGAAGGCATGAAGTTGTCTTTAGAATCGATGTGAAAGAACAGTGATAGGGCTTTGTTTCCTATAATGTGAGCCAGCTGGTCTTGTAGCTGTAACCATTGCTTGTGATTAAATGCATTTCTAAAGCTGGCAACTCTTTCCTTAAATTTTCAGGTGCTAATGCAATAGCAACATAATTAATTGTCCTTTGTTCAGAGTTTCAGCAACCAGCAGTTCCATAAAAGAGTCCATTTCCGAATTGGTGAGTTTCACTACAGAAAGTTGTGAGCCAGACTGTCCAGCTGCACCGAAGCTAATTTACAGAACCAAAAACAGCCTGAGTTTGCAGTGGAAGGTAAGCAGTCTGATGTATTCGTGTATGGTATGTTTAAATTAGCTTTGTCAATAATTTAGTGTGTACTTTAGGTGTTGGCTTTTAAGTTGCTCAGCTAAGACTGATAACTGAAGTGATGAATGTTTCTTCCTCTTTCTTTCAGCATTTACTTAGTTTCTTGCCTGTGGCTTTAGTGTGATAGAGTAGGTAGCAGGTCTCTCCAAATATGAACTAAACAGTAGGAAAGATCTCTTCTGAATTGGCAGCATAGAAAAGCATACAGCATTTACATTTTTTGCTTGGAGCTCCTGCATGATAGAGAAGACTTCACGTTGTAATTCAGAGTTCTTGTAGTTATGCTCATGTATTTAAAGTAAATCTATAAACCAGCTAAAGAAACTTAAGTTTTTTAATCTTTTGAATATATACAGTATCTGTGAAGGCTTGTTGGTAACTTTTGTGTTTTCTTGTCTTTTTGTGTTTTTCATATGACCACGCTTACACCTGGAAAATGGTTTATTGCTAAATGACTTTAGTTAAATTATTTGTATAATCTGTACTTAGAAAGTTAAAGAAGTTCCTAATTCATATATCGTAACAAGCACAAATGTTGCTCAGACAGTTGGTGAACACACAGTGCAAGGACACAAGGAAAAAAGCTATAAGAATATAATTTGCATTATTCGTAAAATAAAACTATTCATAAGTTCATATTCTGAACTATTGGAATTAATAAAAGTAATATAGCAGCCTGGAGAGCCATCAGGAACAAGGAATTAAACTAGTTAAAACACCTGCAGTTTTTACCCTTTCTAACTTACTTCACTGAATACGTGTGTCAGTGCCCACAGCAGAGTTTCAGATTATCACAAGGGTGTTTGTGGAAGAAGAGGGCTGTTCTGTATGTGTACTGCAGATTCCTTTCAGCTCTACACTAAATATTTTGTTTTAAAGGGCAGTTGGAGTATATTATATTCAATTGTTAAAATGTTTTTTAATGTGCAAAAATTTTTGTAAAATTACAACCATTTGATTTTAACTTTTTTCATTGTTTCTTTATTTTCAGTCCTCAAATGACAATGGTTCCAAAATAACTAATTTTCTTTTAGAATGGGATGAGGTAAGACCTTTTCTAGTGCAAAAAAAATCATAATGACATCTGTAGACCAATTATACTTAAAAATACTTTTTGCTTATGTACATCAGCTATTTTCAGTGCAACTGTCCAGACAGTTTTAAAGGGACAAGCCAATTAAAAAGCTTGAATCGAATGCCTAGTATTGCCGCAATTCAAGTCGACAGTCCTTTTAGAACCTCCGAGACGACAGAGTAAAACTCCCTCCTTTAGTTCTTGTCATTCAGAGCATCATTAATTGCTGTGCTCTGCTTAAATTGCTGAGCGTTTGTCTTGTAGCTGTCACAAATATCACTCAGCTTTTGAACTTCTTACTGAAATGTATTCCAAAGTGATAAAAAAACTTCAAAAACGTGTTTTGTTTTCAACTGCTTTCATTTATTACCATTTTATCAGATCTACAGTGCCAAAAAATAAACAGATGCCTCAATCAAAATGTGGTTTCATTATCAAGAATGCTCAGGATTACCAGCAGTGTACTCAGTATGACCATGATGACGTTAGCTTTTTACATTCTTTAGGCTTTTTTTTTTTAATTATTATTGAATTAATGAAATGAAATTTAGGAAAATTTAGAATTAAGAGGTTGACTTTAGCAGGGAGCGTACGGTCCCCATGCAAAAAGTGACTCAGCTTGTTCTCACTATTTTAAAGGGGAAGAATGGACCCTTCAAAGAATGCTACTACGGGCATCTGAAGCAGTATAAACTTACCAAACTCTCTCCTTCTACAAAATACTCGCTCAGATTAGCTGCTAAAAATGATATTGGAATGAGGTAATGAACACAACGTATCATACAATTCATTTTCTCATCAGCTATGTCTGCTCCAGTTAACATTTTTTTTAAAATACTTTTCCAGTGGATTCAGCGAGACAGTGACATACTACACAGCAGGAATTGTCCCACCAGCCCCATCGCCCCCGGTGCTCATTGAAGCAGGAGTGAGCTGGCTGTCAGTGAAGTGGAGCCCACCTCACGGGGTGTCTTCAGATGACTCTCTTACTTACACTTTAGACATGGAAGAAGAAGGTTCTGTAAGTGCTCGGTTTTATTTTATGTGTAAAAGCCTGATAGGCAGTAGTGCTTAAATAAAAAATTAACTCTGTATTTTACTTTCAAATAAAATGCTGCAAAATACTGCAACAGTTGGCAAGTACTGGTGTGCATTCATGAAACAACGATGAAGATCAAGCTTAAAAATTTTGATTGCTCTGATCTGGTTCTTGTTTTATCATGGAAAATTAGTGACTCTGTTCTTATTTTCCCTCCTTTTACAGGGTTATGGTTTCCAGCCACAGTACAATGGAGATGAACTGTCATGCACTTTAAGAAATCTTAGGAGGAGTACATCCTATAAGTTTAGGGTTTGTACTGTGTTTTGTTTCTAATTTAATTATGACTTTATGCTTTTGTGGAGTGTTAACATTTTCATACAGCTAAGATGCTTTCTATGGAGATGGCAGAAAATCACCTGCAGTACTTCTGTTGCTATAGTAGGTTTTGGTGGAATCATAATACAAATCAGATTTTTTGCAGTAGCTAATTTGTTTTCTTTTAAATTGTTGCCTTTTCTTGGGTTTTGGGGTTGTTTGGTTTTTATAGAAGAATTTTGTAAATCAGTAGGATATTACTTGTCATTAAATAAAGCATTTATTATATATTCCATTCATTCCTGAAACAGCTCTTTGCCTACAACAGTGAAGGAAAAAGTAGCCCTAGTGAGGTGGTAGAACACAGCACCAATCCTGACAAACCTGGACCACCAAGTAAACCAACTGTAAAGGGCAAGATCCACTCGCAGAGTGTGAAAGTTACGTGGGGTGGGTTACCTTTTGTTAATGCTGTATTTCAGTGCTGCTTTTGTGTGTACAGTCGCTTAGTAATGCAGGTTAAAAAACAGTCTCAAGCTCAGGCTAATTACTTGTCTCTGCAATACTGTTATTGCAGGAGAAATACTTAGCATTACCAAAAAATTGCAACTTGGTTTGTTTTGGGGCTGTAGTACAAAAGTAATGTTTTTCTTCATTCGTTTTGGAGAAACAGACAATGCTGTTGTAATAGCCTCAGTTGTAATAGCCTCTAGATTTACTGTGATGCTTAAATAATTTTCATGTGCTCTTAAAAAAATAAGACCTGAAATTGGCAGTATTTTCCTAGTTACTCTTCTTCCTGGCATAATCACAATTAGTAATAGAAAACAACCATTGTTCTGAAAAATGTATTGTGAATATTTAAGTACACTGTTTTCTGTTTCTGTTTGAATTGAGTTTTCTACTTGAATATATTCTACAATGAATGAATATGTTCTCTGAAAAATCTTCAATAATTTATTTTAAGATGTTGTTTTCTTTCAGAACCACCCAAAGATAATGGAGGATCAGACATTTCTAAATACTTTTTGGAAATCTCAGAAACATCAGCTGGTAAGCAATCATCTTTAAGTACTAATTCAGCTTGCGTGCTAATTCAGTGTACTGATTCACTACTCATTGCTCTAGCAATTACTGTTCTGTTTTCGCATGTGTATATTGTGTTCTACGTGTTCTCTGCATAATTGATCATTCAGCTTTGAGTCTGTGGCTTGACTGCTGCCTTAATTGATAATTGTGTGAGGGAATTTTCAAGGCTGATTTTTGCAGAAGTTTTGTAGTGTAAAGTATTTTCTTTCTTTCTTCAGGAAGTAAATGGGACACCATATACAGTGGTTCCCAGAGAGAACACGTATGTGATCATCTCAAGCCTGGCACTACTTACAGAATGAGAGTTTATTGTGTCAGTAAAGGTGGTGAAAGCCAGGTGAGAAAAATGAGAATAAATTTGCTTCTAAAAACCATTTCTATCTATGTTCTAGGCAAATGTTGTTTTGTGTTTCCAATCTAAAATAATGTGTATTACTGCTAGGCCTCTGATGTTATGAGTGTTACAACATCAGCTGTTCCTCCTGGACCGTGTCATGCTCCATGCCTGGCAGGCAAAGCTAAGCCCAAGGAAATCACTTTACAGTGGGGTAAGCTCTAGTGCTTGTGAGCAAAATGCTTCTCTGATTTTAAATGTCATAACACAAATGAAAAATCTGTAGAACTCTTCAGGGGGTTGGGAAGGGGAAATAGATATAGCCCACGTCCTCAGTTGTGGGGTTTTTTTGAAGGCCAAAGCTTATTAACCACCTCTGATTTGGTGATGCATGTGTCTGCAACATTACAGTGAGACTTAAGCAGACGTAAATGTCTTCCAGTGAAAAAGCTGAGTGACTGCCTCATTACTGACACGTGTTTGGCAGTTTAAAAATCAGCTCTCCTTTTCTTATTTTTATCTCAGTGAGGGAGATAATCAGAGTAATGAAGATGCACTGTTTTTTGAAGGAAACATGGAAAACACCTGGAAAAAAATAATGAAGGCCATCTTAAACTAATCTGTCAGTATCTGGGGGAAGCAAGTTTCATAAAGTGCTTCTGCTCAGATATAGGATAAAAGCCTGCACTCTTAACTCTTAGAATTCATCTGACACAATATTTAGCCTGAGAAGGCTGACTAGAAACTATTTAAAAGAAAAAGTGCTTTGTGAAATTAATAGGGAAAAAAAATCTCTTTTTATTTCATAGGCCCACCGTCTGTAGATGGAGGTTCTGACATTACAGAATATGTTATAGAGATGGCAAACTCTGAACAAGATGAACGCAGACAAGTGTATCAGGGTCCAGCATCTGAATGTGTAGTAAACAATCTGCTTCCAGGGAGAACATACTGCTTCTGGATACGAGCAGCAAATAAAGTTGGGGTAACCACTGTGCTAACGAGATGAAATTTTTTTTTTTACACAAGAGATTGTAATGATACTATTTTCTTGCAAGACTGATGACACTTTGTAGCTTCTGTGTTCTGTTGTAGTTCTGTTGAAGGAGCAAAATTTCTTGCAGAATAAAAAATACAATTTAAAGAAGATTCAACAAATTAGTGTTGAAGGAAGGACTGAATGTCCCTGACTAAGGGGATGTTTGCTGTGTGTTGCATTTCTGTTGTTGTTTATTGGATTACTGTCAATACCAAAGGTAACTAGTCCAAAGTTAGCGCTAGACATTTTCTTACTACTTTTAGTCATTTCTTTGACTGCAGTGTAAACCCCACATTTCTGGCTGTGAATAACCACTTGAGGTTAGTGCCTTAAGAACTTGCCTTACATTTTACAATTAGGGTGGACTCTGCAGATTGGTGGTGTGGGAGTAGTATTGTGTAGAGAGGGGTGTGTTCAAATAATGCCAGGTTTGAACAAAGTTGGGATAAATGGTGGTTGCATAAAAGTCTTCTTTCTGAACCAGTACTCAGCCGCTTCTGGAAGCCAGATCCTGACTACAGGAGAAGGAGGAGTTACAAAACCATAGCAGTGGGAGGATTACAGATACCCTGTAGGCACAGGGCCAGTTCATAGAGTATTTTAAATTTAAAAGGCATTTTAAACGGTGCCGTGAAACTAAGCACTGAACTCTTCTATTTATTTCTCTATCAAGTTAAAAATAACTTGTTTTCTTCAGCTCGTACACTTGCATGTGAGTTTTTGCTCTACTGCTGTTGCTGTATTCATGCAATTGTATTTTCTTGCAGTTCGGCCCTCACTCTGACAAAGCAGAGATCACCACTGCTCCAGGACCCCCTGACCAATGTTGCAAACCCCTGATAGCTTGTAAAAGTGCAACTTGTGCTGTAGTTTCATGGGAGGTAGGTGTTAATGATTTTCAGGAATACACAACTTAATATTTGGCTTTTAGAATTGTAGTGATACATACATGATACATAGAAATGGAAGAAGTAACAAATGCAGAAGTGGAATATTTTAAGCCCATTTCTTTATGGAGGTATACATTGGTTTTGTGAATTGTCAGCTGTGAATTTCCATCTTAACCAAATAAATTGGGTGACATTTAATCCTCCTCATGGTGTGGTAACTAACATAATATATTGAGTTCATCCAAGTGGTAAGAGATTGCGAGTAATTCAAAATTCTGGTCTGAACTGTGTTGTTGTTAGAGCCACATGTCTAGATGGAAGCCTTTTAACAAGCTGAACTTGTCATGCACTTGCTATGGTGGAAAAGACCTCAGGTCTCAACCCCAGTGCTTCTCTTCCAATGTTTCTGTTCCATGTAACGAGATCACACTTGTATGGTGAACGTGTGTACGTGCAGTACCTGAAAGAAAATTTGTCACTTAAACCCACAGAGTCCTGCCTGCAATGGTGCAGAAATCAGTGAATACAGACTGGACTGGGGACAGGTGGAAGGATCGATGCATATCATTTACACTGGCCCTTGCCAGAGCTATGAAGTAAGAGGTCTCACACCTGCAACCACATATTATTGCAGAGTCCAGGTATGAAAAGCCTTTTGTTATGTGTTACTAAGCAAATGAACAAGCACATACAGTTTGAAGAAAAACTTCAGCTAGAGATGAATCAAATCATGTACTGTCACCTACTAATGCAGGATAGAAGGTAACTGGTAAAAACGCTTTCCCTTCTCACCCAGTCCCTCCTAACTACATGTTTCAAGAAATGAGGTTTAGATCTAGTGTTGCATTAAATACCAGACATTTTGCCATATTTACATTTTATGTGGGACATTTTCTATTCTTTTTCCAAGTTGCTTTTATCAACACGCAAGAGGAAGTGTGACAGATGTGACTATCTGGTTAGAAAAATGTAGGTTTGGTAAACAATACATGGTCTCTTTCAGGCTGTGAATGTCGCTGGAGTTGGGTTGTTTGGTGAGACTGGTGTGGTGACAACCCCTGCGTCAGCGCCTGCAGCAGTGTCAGTGCTGCATTTACTTGAAGAAGATCAAATGGAAATTTCCCTTCCTTTATCAACGTGCCTTGCAATTCAATGGGAAGAACCGTGTTGTCATGGGTCAGAGATCACTGGATATAATATAGAATATGGGGAAAAGCAGCTTGTAACTCTTGGAAGAAATACAAGCCATGTTCTTGAGAATCTGCTGCCTGACACTCTGTACAGGTAATGATTAATCGTTTCATTCTGAAACCATGTTTGTAGGATTTTCAATCAATAGCTTTGAGGGTAGTGTTTTAAATTCTTACAGCAGTTTTTCATTTGGCTTACAGACTATTTGCCCAGTTCACTCTGCAACTCTGAAAAAAACCAAAACAGTCACATCCAGAATCAAACCATGATGTCTTATTGGCAAGAGTTAAGATTGCTCTGTTAATCTTAACGTTCTGTCTCAAAGCCAAGGCTTTATTCTAAATTTTCTAGGTTTAGAATTTTTTATTCTGAAGCAATGCATATAATGGGGTGAAGAGGTTAATGTGGAGGACCTGGATACGTGTTCACTAAACAGAATAAACCTGAACAATACTGAGAAACACTGAAGCTTCATTATGTTGACAACAACGTAATTATGTTGACTTGTTTTGAAGTAGATAATTTTTTTTAGTTAATTTCTTACTGCATTTTAATTGCTGTATTATTTGGAGTTGTATTCTTTACAAATTTTAACTCTTGCTTTTATTACCTAGCTTTTTTTCAGGACCTTGGTAAATTAATCATATAGCTGCTCTTCTCACATTTCTAGAATTAGAATACAGGCCATAAACAGCTTTGGAGTTGGTCCTTTCAGTCATTCCATTAAAGCCAAAACGAAACCACTACCTCCTGACCCTCCTCATCTTGAATGTGTGGTCTTCAGCTACCAGAGCCTTAAACTGAAATGGGGTGAAGGTCCTAGCAGAGCTTTAATTACCAACCCTACACAATTCAACTTGCAGATGGAGGACAGGTTTGGCAGGTAAGATAATCAGAGCATTAAGGATATTGTTGCTTTGCAACTTCATACCAAGTTTTTAAGATATTTTAAGTATTCTCACTTTGTTTGCAGTAGTAAGTCACTTAGGCATCCCAAAGTTTGCCCCTAGTTTGTGTTTTTGCATCCCATCTTTCAACCAGAAATGGTGTTAATAGCTGTTGCACTAGTATTTACTTGTAAACAGTAAATACTGTTTCCTGTTTAAATAGTAATATCTTACTATCTTCCTGTGTTGCCAGGTTGGGGGGCGGTTTGCTGAAATTCTGAAATGAAGTCTAGTTTGCATATAAAAAACATGAGGTTGACAGCTCTTAACTTGAAATTACAACTTATCTAGCATATACAAGGGTTACTCTCTTGATTCAAATCAAGAGTTTGGTCATGTCGTTTCAGTGGTAGCCTGTGTATGGCTGTAGCTTAGTGCCTAGACAGGTTGAAGGAATGCTTCGTGAATGTAAATTAAGACTGGCAGCAGTATGAATAGCATGTGTTGCTGATTTAATGCATATCATGAACTGTTGATGACAATAGCAGAGCTCAAACTGCCTAACATTAATCCTGCACACATGTAGAAAGCCGGCGCACCCACAATGCATTGTCACTTTTTTGTACTTAAGTTAGATATGGAAGTGTTCCACTTATGATATTGACATACAAATTTGTGATTACTGAATAATTCTAATTTGTGTGTATTCTGTGTTGTTCTTCCAGGTTTGTTACTGTTTATAATGGTCCTTGTCATACATACAAGGTACAGCGACTCAGTGAATCCACTACGTACTATTTTAAAATCCAGGCATATAATGATGCTGGTGAGGGAGGGTTTTCTGAAGTTTACGCTTTCACTACAACTAAGTCTCCACCCGCATCTCTTAAAGGTGAGCTTACACTGCACTGGAAACTTCTGCAAGCCGTTTACGAACTAGAGTGAATGCTACAGCCTGACTCTCTTCCCAGCCCAGCCTCTTTCCAGGGCCTTTGTGGGACAGAGAACAGAAGCTAGCAGTGATGGGCTTTATCTTGGTTTAAGAAGGGCTCTGCTGGTGTAAGACCAGTGTGTGGCCATCTCCTACACTGTAACTCTTCCACCCCTGACAGCGAGGATTTCTTCTACCCCTTTTGAACTGGAAAGTAATTTTTCATTTGAAAGAAGCTACAAGAGCATGTAGACAAATGAGAACACAAATAATTCCTCTGATCTTCACTTTCTAACAGGAACATTGTCGTTAGAGGAAGTAATTCTGAAGATCAGAATGCTAATTACCTGCAGGAAAATTAGTTGACTCAACCATGTTTATAACATGGAATTTCAGCTCTGGAGATGCAAGGAAAATAAATACTGTTTTCTATAGTGATTTGAAAGTGCTTGCTCATCTGTACAGGCATTAGACATCAGAAGCTCATCTTGTCAGCTTGAATAGCAAGACAAGTGTAACCTAATCATTTTTTAAGCTTATGTCACGAGATACAGCAAAGAAAAAGAAGGAACAAAACAAATCTTGAATTGCTTACAATTACTTCAATGACTGTTACCTCTGACAGTTTTTACCTCTACATTGTTAACAAATACATTGGAAAAACCTTAAGCTTTTAGATTTACGCTTGCCCAGTCACTTGCATTAGAACTGAAACATTTTGAATGGAAAACATACAAAAGCAAAGCATACTTTAAGCCAGTGTGAGAACTTCCTTATTGTCACTGAAACCAGTGCCCATTTGCTACATTAACTGTGAAAATGAGTCACTGTAATAGTTGCTGATTTTGAACCTTTTCTTCTGATTGAAAAAAACATTTGTAGAGACCATTTGTTCTTTTTCTAAAATACCAACAAATCACTTTTTTTTTTTTCTAGCACCCAAAGCAAATCAGCTGGACGAAAACACTTACGAAATCACATGGGAACCTTTACAGCCGATGAAAGGAGATTCCATTGTTTACATCCTTCAGCTTGCTGCTGGGAGAGAGTTTGATCAGGTACCTTTTATTTAACATAATGAACTTGAGGGCTTTTTAAGTTGAAAAACTATTGCAAAAAAAGGTGTCTGCATTTGAGGTTGAAATTCTGTTTGGTGATGCTAGTGGCAGGGATACTTTTCATTTTGGCAAGGGACTCGATTTACGATCCTGACTCCCCAGGTGCTTCACTCTACATCTCTGTCAGTTCCTCTCAGTGAGACTTTTAAGTTTGTGATGGGTGAGGACAGCTTCCAGTATAGGGTCCTGCTGTCCTGCCTTTTCACGGCATTGACGGTTGCCCCAGGTGAAAGACCATAAAATTTAATTTCCCTGTTTCCCCTTTACTTGTACTGTAAAAGCAAATGACTGTCAAGGCAGGCTTGAGAGTCATGGGGAGAGTTGGTCATCTAGAATTAGGTTAACACTGTTTTATCCTGTTCTCCCAGCATTTCCCTTGGCTCTTTTGATTCTTAAATCTTACGGTCTGTGGCATCACTGTGTTAGTAGCACATAAATAGCGCTTGCCTCGCATTTAGCGGCGGGAGCAATATATATATATCCGTATATATACGGAACAATAGTTGTGTAGAATGATTTTTTTCTTCTTTTTCTGAGCTTCACAATCCAGGTCTGTCAGTGTGGGGCATAGCAGGAAGCTTTGGATTATTCACAAGAAAATGAATCATAAAAATTCTTCAGAAATAAAAGCAGAGATTTTATTAAGTTGGCTTGAAGAGAACGACTTCAGGCAGTGTCCAGCGCTGGCTGTGCTCGTAGACCAGAATGGAAAGTATCACCTGCTGTTTGTTAGGTGAATCCCATGTGAAGTGGTTCTCTCTCTTCTTCTGTTGACTAGGTATACAAGGGACCAGAGACTTCCTTCCGCCTCACAAGCTTGCAGACAAACTGTGAATATCGGATCAGAGTCTGCGCTGGCCGTCAGTCCCAAGACTCTTCTGGATCACAAGAACTGTATGGACCTTACAGTCCCAGTACAGTGTTCTCATCTCAGAAACAAGAGCTGGTTCCACCGTGTGCTGATTTGACGACAGAGTTGGCAGAGACTAAGAAGACATTGCGTGAAGAGCGCTTCATTGCTATTGTTCTTCTCTGCGGATTTGCAGTGGTTGCTATTTTATTTGCTGTTGTTATTCAGTACTTTGTAATCAAGTAGACGAGAGCCTATTCAGTACTCAGCTTTTTGTACAGAAGCTCTTTCGGGTATTTATGGTTAGTTCTAATTAAAATCCTAGCTGGAAATGTATAGTTACATGCGTTTCCACTTTTGCTGCTGGCTAACAGTGAGGCTGGGTTGGCAGATCCTTTCCAAATACTGAACACAGATTTCTTGTAGAAAGGGTAATCCTGGGTCCTCCGTAATCAGGGTTAGCTGTTAATAAAACAGCAAAAAAACTGCCTTACCGTGTACACTAGTGTGTGTGCACACTCTTCCTCTCTCCGAATTCAAAGTGGGGCCCTTTTGGCCAGTTAGAGAGAGCAGGCATTGATAGAACAAGTCCTTTTCAAGTACAACTAGAGCAGTGGTAGTCGATCCGCCGTGTTTAATCAGGTATTGTAGTTTGGTATACATGAAATACAGCAGCACAAATGCTTAAGCTTAGAGCAGTACTGTATTGCAAAACATTACTAGAGCATACCACATTTAATATACTGTAGAAGGAAAGCAGAATATTGACTTAGTGATATTACTACTTTACAGTTATTTTAATGTTTCGGATTCAGTAATAATCATTTCAAGTGTTAAAGTAGAGGGCGCCAGCATTTTTAGAATTTTAATCAAAATGCTAGACAAAACGTTAGCAGGCCGAAATGTGCATACAGCAAAGGCGTTCGTATGTGACATTGCAGGAAAGGCCCCTTTTGTATTGTACATTTCTGAATGAAATGCTTTCTGCTGTTGGCGAGCAGCTGTTGGCCCAATCCACATTTCACTCTCAGTGCCTGAGAGAAAAGTAATTTCCTGTGCTTCTGATCAAATCTTTGCAGCGTTTTCAGAAAAGCACAGGTATTGTCTTTAAGGAGAAAGAGTGCATTTATGATAAATGTTACACTATTTGGCTCAAACTGAGCAAATGTTTTTGTACTATTATTAACCTAAAAATAAAAAGTTCAGACTGCTTTTGGATGCCCTTCTAACTTAATCCGAATTATCAAATTGTACATGAAAGAACTCTTTTTAGATAACATTTATACAATGTTTTAAATGACTTGCTATCCCAGCGGTAGCAGCTTCACATTCCATTGTTTTCTAGATGGGAATGTTCAGCCTGCTATGAACTTTTCTGAAACTTGTCCTGTTTGTCTGGGGGGTATTTTTTGTGGACACTGTGCACTACATATGACTGTTCTTGTTAAATCTGCTTGCGAGTACCTAAAGATGAGTCTGACAGCTGTCTTCTCTGTATCGAGTATTTTGAAAGCTGGAACTCATGAATCTCGAATGTGTTTCAGAATGGGTCTTCCCAATAGCATTTGGAATATGCCATAGAAAGGTAGATTTAGCGTACTTTGCAAAAGTCTACAGCTACACTTTATATACATCAGAGCAATGCACTTGTACGTGGAATGTTGGATGTGATAGTGCTACAGGCTAAGTGTTTCCAGTAAGTAATCACTTTAAGGGTCTTTCTCCTATGGCAGTTGATGAATAATGTTGCATTATAGTTTGAGGCATTGTGTTGTATTTCAGATGTGGAAAACCTAAATTATGACATAGTATCGCTTAATACTCTTAAAAGTAGATTTATGGTGCAATCTGAAATTAATCTTTTCAAAATGTACTCTTCATTTTGTACTCTATTTATTTTGATTAAAAGTCCTGGAAAATGTATGTTTGAATGTATTGTTCTACTTGTAGCAGAACTTTAAGTTAATCATTTATTATATCATAGAAATCTCTCCCTCCAGTGCTGGAAAGAGTTTTATACAGATAATAGTCTTTAGTTTGCAGAAGAGTTTACAATCTGTCTTTATTTCTCTTCATAGTTTACTTTTAGCAAATAAGACTGCCTTCAGCAAATCTCTATTGCCAAAGGGTTATTTCTTTAACTCTTAGAAAAAAGTTTGTAGAGGTTTATTTGGCAATAATATTTCTGATAATTTTAAAAGATAAATTAGGATTGCGAGTAAATACTAACAAGTCATGACTCCTAAAAAATGAAAGAAAGTTCTTTTGCAATTGCCACAAAATAGTCATGTTTCCAGGAAATATCTGGGAAAGTCTACTGCAGTACAGATTTTACATCAGCTGTTATCCATTCCAGAACGATATACCCTAGTGGCATTAATGTGTTAGGTATCTTCAGTTTTCTTGTATTGTAATTTTGAGGTATCTCAAACTTATGTTAAAGCTGCCATGCATTGTATTACTAAATTGTAACTATCAAATAGATAATATATTTAATACAGCCAATAAATAATACAAATGTATTCAAATTTGACTACAGGGTGGTTGTGTGGTTTTGTGGATTTTAATCTGAGTCAGGAGCAGTCATTGGTGTCCTATGTAATTTAAGGTGAAGAAACATGTTTAGTGTTGTTACTAAGTGTTATTAAGAGCTGACTTAAAAAATCTTTCTGGAAGAACAGTTACTTGGGGGAACCTTAGCGCAGTGCTGTCCTCCTCTTTTCCAAAGCCAAGGGCAGGGCTGGCTTTGTCTTCCACTTCGACAGAAACCTGAGTCACAGCAGGAGAGAGGCATGTTTCAAAGTGAGGGTCCAAGCACCAGTTTTCTAGGCAGTGACTCTTACATGATCAGTTAAAAAAAATCAAAATTATGCTCATAACAGTGTAGCTGATGAAGGTAAATACCCAAGTGCTGATAGTCTATTTTACAAGAAGTGAAGGAATATTAGATTCACACATCCAGTATTTGCCAGACCCAACCTTTTAAAAACAATGTTGACCACTATAAAACATATTTACCATGCTGATATTTACCCTTAGCTTCATGGTGTTTGGAAAAGGGCCATTTTTTGCATTTCAAGTCCTGTGAATCCCACTAAGTGTGTAGAGCCGGATCTGGCAGCAGGGCTCTGGATCAACTGCTGAGGAACTGCAAGGGAAGGCACTACCCCTGATGGGAGCTGGATGGGAACAGCCTCTCCCACCCACTCAGTGGTTTGCCAGTTCCCTCCAGCGCTTGTGAGCACCACCAGTGGAAATCTTTAGGCTGAGAAGAGTCTCCTCCAGGCTCCACCGAGTAGCAGGGAGGCTCGCAGGCGGTCACTGTGCCTGGCAGACACAGGATACTTCACCTGCAGGATGGCTTTCCTGCTGTCGGTGATGACTCTGGTGTGCCAGCAGGTCCCTGGGGTGCCGGAGTCCCCTGGCATGTGGCACAATTTCCGAAGAAATCGGCTGGCACTGCTTGACTTCTTGTGGCTGTTTCCTGTGCTGCCCATCCTCTCTGCACCTACACGCTGCTAATGATGCTGCACTAAATATGCACCCCTGCCCTGCTTTTCTCCTTGCGCTGCAAAAAGTGCCTGCAGTTACCAAGTAAGGTAAAACAGTTCTTTGATACTGGAAATTTAATTAGACCATTTGGGCCAGTTACATAATTTTCCATCGTTCTGTGTTTACCTGGGGCCTTTCCCACTTGAGGTCCTCTGCAGCATATGCCTCTGAGTGAGAAATTTCTACTGACAGTGCTTTAATGACATTATTAAGATAGGATGGGAAAGCCTTTATCTGAACATCAGTCTTCAAAATGAGACAGTCTGACACTTAGCCCTGAGTTACTTTCCACTTCAGAAAAGATCAGAGATGACAAGCTGGGGGGGGGCAAGGGGAAAAGGGGCCAACGCAAGGGAAGGCTCTGGGAAGCTGGAGGTTAACTCCGGGTACACTTGGCACTGGCGAGGCTGCGTACGCTGCTCAGCTCAACAGCAGGATGTGTCCAGCCACAGTCCTTGGAAATTCCTCCATAACCTGGGAAGTGGGGCACTGGCAGAAGTAAGCGGGGTACCCCATACAAACTAAACCTCCTCCATTCTCCTCAGAGCTCTGCTCTTCGCAGTTTTTCTTGTCTGAAGGACTGTTCAAAAGCCAGCATTTTGTAGAGCCAAATAGTACGGGATTTGGACGTAGAAGGTCAGTGCTGAACACAGTCACTGCATTGTGTTGACAGAGCCTTGGTTCTAACGTTAGGGAGATTTCTGCTGCCATTTCCAAGAGGTGGAAGCACTGGCTTTGTTTTTCTTCAAGAGATTTAGGCACCTGAACACCTCAGGAAAAGCAAAGCAGTCTGTGTGCCAGGGCTTTACTTTGCTGTGCCTTAAACTGCCCAGCAAAACCCATCTAAGAAGAAATTTCCAATGCCTATCTCTGCATTGATGGTCTGAATGATGCAGTCTGAACAGACCTAAGCCCCAGCCGGCACATGCTCACATGGGCTGAACACTGTGCAGCTGTCAGCCCTATTTCTTCGAGCAGATCCCTCCCAGCTGGGAGACAGTTGCCTTTGATGAACGTCCCCGGTTCGGCGGTGACAGATGGAGGGGTAAGTGCTCAGCCTGGCCACAGTGTGACCCAGTTTCCTGTTTTCCAGCACTAAAAGAAACCCCAGTGTCTGAGCAAAGATGAAGGGTGACTGCTCTTTCATTCGGCCGAGGCGTGGTGTCCGCAGCCTGCTGAACGCAGGCATTCACAGCACGGCCATGCCCCAGAGGACTGGCGGTGGGGAGGAAGCTTTCACAGCCAGGCAGGCAGAGCCACTCCAGCTCAGCTGCCTGCATGGAAGGCATTTGTGTCCTCGGGGACAAGTATCTCCCCTGTGGAAACTGGCTCTCCATGTCTTCTCCTTGGTGTTGTTTTCCAGACAGAAACACTGCAAGTTGCTGCAGCTCTTGGTCGTGGCGCTCAGCCTGGAAAGTCACCTCTGTGCAGCAGGGTTGGTGGAGAAGGCAGTTATGGCATGGACAGGAGGGCTTGCGGGGGGGTGGAAGGGTCTCTAGCTGCTCTTGGGGGTAAACCCAAAGCCCACTGGCAGTACAAAGTAGCTTTCTTTTTACTGCATTGGGAATAAATGGGAGTGACGGCAGACGGCCCGATGATGCCAAGTTTCAGCCTGATCCACAGCCTGCATCCAGCCCTTGGTGAAAGAGCTCCCCTCCCCCTCGTCCCTAAAACAAGGGAAAAGAAGTGGGTTTTGTTTGTTGTCTAAGGCCAGTGTCTGGAATTCATCCTCCGTTCCCTCCTCGCAGGATGTTTTTGTGTAATATACTCTGACTCATGAAAGTCAAATGACTTGGACTATGATGCTACAGTGCTTCCAGCCAAAGAGCCTCGGCAGAGGCATTCTGGCCGCCTGCACCTCCAGCGCTGGCACGTGCTGGACGCGAGTTTTCCAGCTCCTCCAGCTGCCGCCACAGCCGCGGGGCTGCCTCTGCCCTCCCATCAGGCTGAGTCTGCACCCCCCCTCACTGGCAAACCCACAGCGTGGGGGGGGGGGGCAGCTGCCATCTCAGTACATATATACAGAGGCCTAGACAGGTTTGCAAGTTGCCTTCACATCTAGGTAGGCTGAGCGTATGGCTTCCAGGTGTTAAACATCATTCTTGGTAGAGATGAGAAGCAGAGAGCGAGCCTCGCTGCTGCCAGAGTATTTTGCAATGCGTTACAGGCATGAATCAGAGGGATCACAAGTTAACAGCTGTTTATTTCTTCTTGCTCTCAAAGGAGGTTGGCTTCTCTTCCCCCTTGTATCAGCTGGTCTAGTGCGGATATTGGATCTTCCTCCAGACCTTACTTAGTTTGGATTGTCACGGCTAATGACAACACTAATGTAGCTTCTTCTGGTATGCCGTTATCACCTCATTTGACAAAATCACAGGAAAACTTTTTGTTGTTGTTCTGTTTTGCCTCAGAAAGTAAGAGAAACTTTTGATGAGACTTGCATGGAACATATGTAGAGATCCTTCGGCTGCAGGGAAAAACAAGCTCAGAAAGTCCTGCTGCCAATACTCTCATTTTTCTTTAATCCCGGGAATGCTGACAATTTAAAAAGTGGCCATCAAAGTCACTGATGAAGTAACACACCTGTCTGCTGCCTCACAGGACAAACGGCCGGTGTCGGACTATCCTGCAGCAAGGCAGGCAGGGGACAATTCCCCACGCCCAGCGGACTTGGTCCGTGCCCTCGTGCATCGCTTTATCCCCACAAATATTTTTATTAAAAGGAATATCCGCACCACAGAAATGTATTTTTTGAAAAGGATGATAAAAGCCCTGTCTAACCCAATACTGCTGTGACCTGGGGAGGGAGTTCAGGGGCTCAACTCCACGGACCATGAGGCCCTGATCTCCCTCCCACACACCCCCGCTTTCCACCGCGGGGAGGGGGACCCTGAACCCCCCCACCCCCCCACCCCCCCCGTTTCTCCCGCGGCTGCTGAAGGGTTTGTTTGCTTTGCCACAGCGCGGAGGGAAGGGCCGCAATCGCGGCCGATGAGCCGCCTCCAGGCCCCGGCCTAGGCCGCGTCTCCATGGCAACACACCACGCCCCGCCCTTCCCCGCCCTCCCGGCTCCCGTAGTCGCTTGCGCCGTTCCCCGATCACGCGACCGGAAGCGGCTGCGCGTAGGGCGAGCGGAAGGGATGGAGCCGGCCAAGATGGCGTCTCCTAAGAGCGCGCCCAAAGACGCGCAGGTACGGCGGGGGGCCGGGGGGGGAGCCGGGCCGGGCTGGGTCGGCGTGGCGGGGCTGAGCGGTGCCTCTCCGCCCTGCAGGTGATGGCGCAGATCCTGAAGGACATGGGCATCACGGAGTACGAGCCGCGCGTCATCAACCAGATGCTGGAGTTCGCCTACAGTAAGCGGCGGGGCCGGGGCCCGGCGGGAACAGCGGCGCTGGCCTCGCTGGGAAGGGCCGAGGGAAGAAGGGGAATGCTGGGTTTAGCCGTGTGTCCTCGGGCGGGGGGTGTCTGTCAGTCGTAAGGGGGGTGTTCGGTGACAGCTGGGCGGGGAAGGTTTATTTCTTTCCATCTGGCCTGAATGAGAGGTTCTCTTTTTCAAGGGTACGTGACTACTATATTGGAAGACGCAAAAATTTACTCGAGCCATGCAAAGAAATCCAGCGTGGATGCAGACGACGTGAGGCTGGCGATCCAGTGTCGAACAGATCAGTCGTTTACCTCTCCACCTCCCAGAGATGTAAGTCGAATTCTGTTGATAGTAACAGAACACGGTGAGAGGCTACAGGTGGGAAGGTAACCGTGTCTCTCCAGTTCTTGTTAGATATCGCAAGGCAGAAAAATCAGACGCCGCTGCCGTTGATAAAGCCTTATTCCGGACCCAGGCTTCCACCTGACAGATACTGCTTGACAGCTCCCAACTACAGACTGAAGTCCTTACAGAAGAAGGTAAGGGCTCAGCGTAGAGAAGGATTCACCTAACAATGCCCACACAGTTCATCAGGAATGTTGTTGGAATTAAGGCTTTTCCACGCCTCTGAAGGATATGTGTGGGCAAATACTGACCTGTGCATGGCAACAGAGTGTTTGAAACTAGGTTGGTGGTCTTTACCTCTAGGAATTTGCAGGTGATCTTATTGCTAGTTAGTTTCAAATGCAAAGCGTATTATAAAACGCATCTGCGAATTTTTTAGCATTAAAGCAAAATTGTCAAGTTGAATATCAGATTGTAAAAGGCAAAAGTAAGGCTTTAGTATAGGTATTAAAGGGTATCTGGTACTTATCCCTCAGTTGTTTCAGCTTTAGAGAAAAGATTTACATTGCTGGAAAATACTAAATGTCTTGGCGTGTAGGATGTCATATTTACTCGCCCCATTTCAAAAAAAGAATCTTAAAAGTTGAACTTAAGGTTCCAGGTATTGACATGGGACATGCCTTGGTGCTGGGTGTAGAGTGGAATAGTAATTATTGATTAAAACGTTCTAGTTACTCTTTCTGGTAGAAATTAACCTGGCTGAGCTGTTTGCCAGATGCTCTGCCTGCCGATCTTCGGCATTATGTCACGTCCCGGAGGTTCCCAGCTCACGCCGGTGACGTTCACACTGTGAAGAGTTTGGGAACTTCTGTGTTGGCATACAAATCGTGTATTGCTGCTGTGAAATAGGCTCTCTGTGGTTTTGTAGGAAGAACCTGTTTCTTTGTTTTCACGTTAAGAACTGTTAATTCCTAATGGGATGCTAAACCGAATGTTTTCTCTCAACAGGTCTCTTCCTCTGCAGGGAGAATAACAGTCCCTCGCCTGAGTGTTGGTGCTGTGAGCAGCAGGCCCAGCACTCCTACTTTAGGTAGGAAACAGCTCAGTTGGGGTTTCCCATGTTGATTCTGTGATGGAAAAAGTAATGAGGGGTGATTTAAAGCATGCTTCAACCACTGAGGAAATGTTGGGTGCCACCTGAACTTAGTATCGTTTGACAGCATCAGAAAAATTGAATTCATTTCAAAAAGATTATTGTAGTCTTTGATATGTATATACATTACTGATATGCTGTAATTTTATTCCTGTATTTGTGATAACTTCTGTAAGTGAAGAGACTATTCAAGAAACTTACATGAGTCTGAGGGTTTTTTCCTCAATGTAAGCACTACACTGAACTACAAATAGCAGTAAATAAAATCCATCTTTAGAAGGTTCCCAACATTTATGACTGAGCACGTGCACTTACATATTAGTGTGTGCGTGCGTGTAGCCTAGAATTTTACAGGTCTTGAGTAAACATGCATTTCTGTCTGAAAATCCCAACTCCTCTATATCCAGTACCAGTATGTTCCTGTGCATTCCCACTATTTTGAAAATAATAGGTTCCACTTTGAAAGCAAATTTACATATGCAAGTTTTTTGTTTGTTTTTTTTGACTGAGTTGTTTTGAACTTCAGGTACACCTTCAGCCCAAACAGTGTCCGTCTCAACAAAAGTTGGCGCTCCAGTGTCGCTGACTGGTCAGAGGTTTACTGTACAGATCCCGTCTTCTCAGGCAGCAGTCAAGTCAGGTAAAACACAAGCTGTAAAGACCAGCAGCACTTAGGGGGGTGTTCTTCTTAGCAGAACGGAAATGAATTTATTGATTTATAGTAATAATGTGGGAACTTACTTTCACCTCTTCTGATTTTTAATATTGCTAATCTTTTGTGTCTCCTTACGTATGGCAGGCAGTCCCCTGTCTGGTCATTTCAGTAACTTATAGTTTTAATTCCTGTTTCTGTCACAGTGGTGTCAACCAGAAGATACAGGCAGATTTCCCTTACACCTTAACTGCCACCTCTGTTGCTCTCTCGCTCTTTCGCGCTTTCCCTGCCAGCACTTTCCTGTCTTCTCTTCTTCGCTTTTAGGTTCATTCCAGGGTTTTCAGCCCAGAATGTTCTAGTAGCATGCTGCTTTATTAGGTTGGAAGTTCTGTTCCAGCGTGGGGAAAATCGGCTGTCATTTTTTCCAAGCTTTTCATTCAATGACATTGGTGGGTTTTTTTTTTCCACAGCCACACCAACTACTCCGACAGTTCAGAATGTTCTAATTAATCCTTCCTTAATTGGACCAAAGAACATTCTTATTACTACAAATATGGTATCGTCACAGAATACATCTAATGAATCAAATGCCTTGAAAAGGAAGCATGAAGATGATGATGACTATGATAATTTGTGAAGAGACTGTGTGATCCCCTTCCCTTCTTCAGTGATTCATATTGAGTCTGATGGGTTTTGCCAAGAGTTCTTTGTAAACAGCGTGAGAGTGTGTAAATACTCTGTTAATATGCATTGGGTGTGGAGTGAGAGAGATCACTGCCAGTGGAAAGACGAAAAAGCAACTCATCTTTTCCGGTGAGCCCGTACTGTCTTTTGAACCTCAGCAGTGCTGGTGAGCACTGGTCAGTCTTACACAGGAGAACAGTCTTTGCGCCTCTTCTGACACCTTCTTTCTAACGAGCAGATGTGTCCTTGTCTTATTTCAAGTAACGTCAAAAACAGAGTCCTGGGTGAGGTGGGACGTAGCTGGGGAACATCAGCCTTCCCCCTCCTCACCCCAAATACATTTTCTGCTGCTTCTAGGTTGTGTTAGTCGCATACACTGTTCTCCATGTGCAGTTCCGGTGGGTGTGAAGAGTCTCTCTTAGTAGAAATGCAGACGAAAGGTAGAGGAGCGGGTTGCTGGAGAACACTTAACAGGCTGACCTGCAGTATCCATTAACCCGTGGTTTCTGTGGACCTTGACACCTACACCAGTACCCACAACTCGAGCTTAAAGTTAGAGAAGAGGTAAAAACCCAGCCGAGATTTGCTCTTTATTTTTTTTCCAAAGAGCTGCACCTCTGTCCCTCATCACTTTGTTAACCTTGTGCCTCTGTGTTTATTGAATATAGTGTCACTGTCATCGTGGCAGATGGGGGGTGGGGGGGCACAGGGCAAATGGCCGGAGCTCGATGGCTCCGGTACCAGCGGATGCTTTTGTGGTGGAGCAGGATCCTAAGCGTGCTCTACTAAAAGACTGGATAATCACTTTAACGTGTTTTTATATATTAAACAATAAAGCGGTGTGTTTTTACAACAATACCTCCTTGGTAAATGCTTGTATTGCCTTTCCTAATGCCTCTGCTCTCAGGCCGAGGATGATGTGACTTCGGCGGGGGGAGCTCTTGCACAACTTCTGGCTCAGTTGCAAATGCAAAACTCCTGTTTCCCACTGAAGTCCTTAAAGGTTCACAAATAATTGAATATTCAGCCACCCTTTATCTATAATATATAGGTATATATACACTTGTATTATGCACATACACTCATGCAGACACCTTTTATATAGGTATATGTATTTATAGTCTCAGACACCCTTTTTATATAAATACATACAGCAATTGACAACACATATATTATGTAATTTTTTTAATTATAGACCTCTATGCTCTCACAGACGCTATTCTTACATATATACTATTCAAAAATATATATATATGTATAAATAAAACTACACGATATCCTCTCACACACCTCCTACTTTTAAAAATAATTCATACACATATATATTTAGACCTATATATGCATGTGGGTTTAGTTTAGCCATGCCCCCCATCAGCTTTTTTTTTTTTAAACTCACATTTTATACTCCTATAAATGCACACACAGTCTCATATACAAAAAATGAGAGTGCTTAAGTATAAAATAATACATAATATATAACAAAACATAATATATAACAAAACATAATGTATGGCATATATGCCATATGTCATTTTATATATCATGTAGTCTGTCACTCAGATTTATATTTGATATTACATAAAACATGATTATGTTGTTGCATATTATTATATATACTTACTTATATGTATAGGACATTGTTTACAACTATATATTACGTGCATAAACACCAACGCCGCCCCCCACCACC
>JANZLQ010000040.1:22857634-22880374 GCA_026212715.1 Elanus axillaris
GGGGGGGTGGGGGGGGTGTTGGCCACGCCATCCAGGGGTGCCTCCTTGCTCCCTGGGGCAGCTCCTCAGCGGCCGTTGGGCTCCCAGCACTGCACCAACACAAAATGAAGATACTTGCCTTGATTTAAGCCCCGAGCGTGTCCCACGGCTCTGGGCGCTGGGGGGACTCGTGCAGCCCACGCCACCTCCTGCCCCCGTGGGAAAGCGCCTTTCTGGGGTCTCCAGCCGGGCCCTTAGTCAACCCAGCATCCGAACAGGAGGAGCTGCGTGGTACGAGGGGATGCGACTAAGGCAATACTTCAGAAAAAAACCCCATTTTTCTGAGTTACAGCTCTTCTTCTTTTACGGGTGTCCCTGCCTGGAGGCTGCACTGATGCCTGTCAGTCGAAGCGGACTGCTGTCCTGGGCTGCCGCTCTTCTCCCATGCCTTCCAGCAAGGCTCAAGCAGTGGGGAAAGGTGAGGAGAGACCTGCTGCCTCGGCAGCTGCCTGGACACCTCCTCGAGCACGCAGCTCCCAACCACCCAGGTGGATCGTTTCATTATCCTGTCCAGGAATAGGACAAGTTCTCTTAAACCGCAGGCATTTGTTACCTTGTGTTTCACTGCGCAGAGATTTGTTGCCTCTGTGCCTTGTCTTTGTTCTTCGAATACGAAGTGATCCTGACTCAGTGTCTAAGCCCTCGCATAAAGGATGGGGAGGTTTGTGGGAGGAGGTGAATGCCCTTTTCACAACTTAGAAGCTTGTTTAAACATTGAAACAAACATCTTGCACCTATCGGGGACTTCTATATACCTGAAAAGTAGAACGATGCTGAATTTAGAAGAGCAGTCATGCAATAATTCTTTGTTGAGCAGACCACACGTGATGACACGGGACTGTGTCTCAGCTTGCGGTTCTCACAGGCACCACCCTGCATGGTTCAATCAGCGAGAGAAGTGCCAGGTACAGCACGAACCCTGCCTCTACCGCAGCCCCACAAGCGTTTGCAGCGAGCCCTGCTCTGCTCCAGCCCCTCTTCATAAAAGGAACAAGCTCATAGAGCAAAGGAAAAGTTACATTGCTCATTCATGTTGGGACTAATTTTATTTAGGAGAAACCATCCCCTCATCCTTTGATGTTTATTAAAGGCATGTCTGAACAGCTCAGCTCGCACTGAGCCAGAAGCCGCATAATCCCTAATACTGTACCAAGCCCCAGATAAACAGAGAGCTCAGGGAAGGTACAGTGCTAACACAGCATCTATCTGCAAGGCAAAGTGTAGGTCTGGGTTGTCACTATTACAAAAAAGAAAAAAATAATGAAATTACATTTGCCACTTTTTCTTCATGCTGTGTCCCAAAATTAGGACACAGTGGCAAAGAGACAAAAGGAAAGCAGCACGACCCCAACAGAAAGAGACCTAGAGCTAGTCCTGCCAGCAGTCAGCACAGCAACTGCTGGAACAGTTTTGAGACACATTTTAACTGCAGACAGGCCAGAGTACCCGTGTGGTTCACTGTATACAATAACGTACAATTAGAAGTCAGGGTTTTTTTAGCAGTTACTTTATTAAAGATACAAAACCAAGTTAAAATTACCAAAATATTCACATATGGCTAGCAAGTTTCTAACTTCATTGAATAAGGATAGACCAGTACCCCAAAGGGAACAGAAACACTGACCGTTTCCTATCTGCTAGCTAGTTTAAGACTACAGACAGTGCCTCCTCACGATCAAGCACCAGCAGATCTCAGGGCAGCTGTACTGGAAGAGACAGTGCCCAGATTTCCAGTGCAAATGAAAAGTTCGTTCAAGCTTACGGATTAAACTGTACCCAACATGTTCACAGCTCAGGAAGAGGAAGGCAGCTGGAATAAGCAACCTAGATAAATCACCTCCACTCACTACAGAAATTTCAGAGGAAAGGGTTTCTTACCATGGGCCCAAGTCCCACACATAGAAATATTTACAAGGAATGGGACGCAATCTAGCAAGACATAGTGTTTGACTCCCTTGCTGGTGCCAGAAGCCATCGGGCATGACAGTCACCAGGCTTTTACTGCAGCAAGAGATCCCAACTTTTTTTTAAAGGCACCAGCAATGTGGTCTAAAGAAGCACAGCACAACCCAGTCGTGGGACATCTGATGGGCTCGTCAGTCAAGCTCCTCTTTGATAGGGGTGCAACCTGAGAAGAAGCTGGTATTGCTACTCAGCATTCTCTTCTTTCTCTTCACAAATGGTATCTGGTTCTCTTGGGCCTCCTCATCTCTCACGAGCAGGGAAGCAGCAGTGCTGGGCTTCTTCACAAACATATCTTGATCTGTGATATCTTTCAGGACCTATTAGAAAAGCAAGGAAGACAATTCTTGAGTTGGTCACTGCCCTGAAAAAAACAGCCAGCTTGCACTGGAGCTTGGAGGCAGCACATACAGAAGTTGCCGGGGGAACATCAAGAGTTGCTTAATTTCTTTACTCAAGTCAAAATTGCAAGGATAAATTCATGGGCTGAGCAGGAAGAGAGAGCATTTCGAATAGTGAGTGGGCAGAGGGTACACATGAGATAAGTTAATCCATTTTGGTGACAAAGTTTTAGTATGAAAACTAATTTTTTTAGTGTGAAAAAGAATTCAGCAGACTCCAAACTTTAACATAAGCTGGCTGGGCAGCTGTAGCATGTGCAGAATTTTCTAGCAGCAGTCTATCTTGGGTTTTTTTCTTTAAGATCCGTCACTAGCTGTAAACAAGGTGTGCACGCATTCAGAACCACTGTTCTTTCTTACAGCTTTAGGCAGTACCTTTGTAGTTGGTGTGATGCACACAGGCTGAAAGAAGGTATCTCCTGTGGTCACTTCAGTGGGGTCTTCAAGTTTGAAGGAACCTTCAGAGTCCCTTGTTTGGTCTTCACGCAGCGTGGCATCCTGAGGGGCAGTACTATTTTGAAGCACTTTTATAATATCCATCCCTTCCTTTCCCACCAACAGCTGAAGAAATATTAGGGATCCCTAAGCTACCTTCTCTCCAGTTGCAAAATAATTCACAAGATGCTAGATGCCTCCATCAGGCAACTGATTTAGTCAATAAAAAAAATACTATGGGAGGTCTCTGCTTCAGATCTCTAAGATCCAAGAGGTAAGGGAGACATTTCTAGCAAGAATTCTAGTGAACATCAGTTGCTCATGAACGTTCCTGATGCTACAAGCCCCTCCCCAAATAATCCCTGCCATACTTTAAAAAAGAAATCTGAAAATGAGTTCAGCTTTTGTGCCGTCTGAAGGTAAAGATATAATTTTTATTTACTAAGTGCAAAAAGACAGACTTAAATTGTTTGTCTTCAGACTCAGGGCTGACAACTGGCAGTAGGTAAACCCATGTGACTTGGGACGTCATGCAAATTTCTATATTTAGTGCAAGAGCCTGGTACTGCAGTGTAAAACTTTGTACTTAATTACCACAGATAACCACTGAATTACAGTGACACTTGCAAATGTTTCAGAAAGCTTTAGCCTAACAAACTGTGCATGTACACTAAGAGTGTAACTGCTCATCCATTCATCCAGCTTTGCTTAAACACACTGTGTAGTCTGGATGTTGGGTGCAGGCCCTTTTGCACCCACAAATGCAGCACTAACTACTCACCGGAAAGCCAGGGTCTCTATTCCTGCATTTTGCCGAGTCACAGCTACAGCCTTCAGTGCAGACCACCTTCTGCTTCCTGCAGCCACACTGTCTATTTCCACACCAGCCCTTGCAGGAGCACTAATTAAGAGAAGAGTTCTGTGCAGAAAGAGCTTCGGTGTTTTATAGAGTGCTTCTAGATTGCCACAGCTGTCAACACCTGAAGCAATCTAAAGGACAGTACCATCCCCAAGCTGTCGTGAACTTTGTACTGTTTCACTGTCAGCCCTGCATCCCAGGAAAAGAAACAAGGTCTTTCCACCTACAGCCCCATCTCTTGCTTCAGCATCCCCAAAATAAGGATCTTCAATTACTCAATCCCTGACTTCAAGTTATCCAAAAGGATGCCAGTTTCAGTGTCAGTAAAACAAGCTAACGCTTACACCCTCAGAGGCAAACCTGAGTCACCATACCTAGGGCCCTCCATCTAGATGGAGGTGACCCAATTTAACTACTTCATGGCATACCAGAACAATGAATCTCTTTGCTAGCCTGGGTACATGAAGCAGTGTCAGACTGCACAGACCAGCTGCTCCAAGCTACAGTTCTGAACTGAGCAGTAATTTGCACTGGAGTTCTACTGGGCTATGTAAACAAACTCCGAAGAACCAGGTGTCGAGCACAAACCCTCCTTCCTGCAACATGGCCAAAAAGAATTCCCCAAAACCTAGTAGTTACACTAGTAGTACTGTAGTTCAGAATTTACCAGGTTGAAAAGCTCCAGTGAAAGGAGCTAAACCTTAGAATTCATAAGCTTTTCTGTAGTAACTGCTGACATTTTCAGTCACCCAGTAGTGAGATATGTAATCATTTACCACTCCGTGAAAGGGGAAGAAGAACTCGTCTCTCAATGGAGGTCTAGCTTCATAGTGATTCAAGCCCAAAGAGGCTCAAATGCTCAAACCATTTCTTCCATCCCATCAGGAACTGACTGAGCAGTAGGCTGAAGCTCCAGGCCCAGCAGACTGATAGAAACAGAAGATGGAAGCTGAGGCTTGTCAGGACTAGGAGCCACAGTACATCACAGAGGGAACAGTCCATAGGGATACTCAACAGGCCATCCCTTTTTCTCCCTAAAATAGGCTTCATGAAGGAATAAGGCTGCTGTTAGGGCTCACTATTTTACTGCTGTCTGAAACATATAGACCGGTTGAGCCACAGGCAGCAGGCCATAATGCGTGTGTCTCATGGTAGAAGATGACTTGTCCAACAAAAAACTATTTAGGAAGATGTTGCTGACTACCAGCAACTTCTGCTCTTTCTGTCCGAAGACCATAAATAACCAATGCCAGCAGTACTATCATATTAAGGCTTTTCAGAACAATAGTGGAGACGCTACAATCTCACTGTTTCTCTGTATGCATAGTAGATCCTTAAGGAAACAGGCAAGCGATTTCCTTCTAGGCAATAAGTCAAAAGTAGCTGGATCTTACCCCTGTCATGCTTTTCTTTGCTCCTCTGACTGCTTTTACTGGCACCCAGTCTGCATCCTCCATCTCTGCTCCAGACTCCTCTGAGTCAGAGAACAGCTCTTCCATATTCATTTCTGGGGTTGCTGCACAGGGTTTTGCTGTTGTTTGCCGGCGAGTCTTTGGCTACACACAGAAATTACAAGGGTTGAGGGCCCAGAAGAAATAACAGTAGGTTTACATTTTATTAAGGCAGTTACAGAGTCCCACCACAACAGCCCCTTTTTCCTCTCAGACAGCCAAGAAGGCTGTAGGGTTAGGGAGGAGACAAAAGATCAAATTGTCAGGATTAAAAAAAAAAAAAACAACCAAAAAACAAAAACGTCGATTTAAACTGCTATAGTTGACAAATCCTTGGAAATTTAATAATTTGTGTCACAGTCTTGACAAAATAGTATCAAACCATTTATTCCTCCCAGCACTAAGATTTGGCTCTTTTGCAAGGCAATGATTAAATTTTCTATGACAGATGCCTTGCTCCGTGATTCAGAAACTGAAAATGCTACAGAGAAAACATCTGGATTACTAAGGAGGATACAGAGTCAGACATAATTAGACTGAGGAAACAGGTTTGGGTTTTTGCTTGCCCTTTTTTTGTTAACTAGTGTAAGCTACTTTCAGAAGTATTTGGAAAACAGAAACCTTAAACACTGAAGTAGAAGACAAGCCTATTTCAATAAGCAGAACAAGACACCTTGTAAAAAGCAAATTGGGAGAATGAAACTAAGATTATTAATAGTCAACATTAACTTTTGAAAATAACCCAGATACAATACAAGCACGAAAACTGGTATGCAGCATCTTTACTTTGGGTGGAATATAATCAAAAGGAGAATCTGGGGACTCGGGTGGCTTTTGCCGAATGTGGTGGAGCTTCTGTCCACTGGCGACTTGGAGGAGCAGCAATTTCTGTTAAGAGGAACAAAAGTTAGGTTTGCAAAATACATTCACCCAACTGATAGAAAGCTCTTTTAACCTATGTCTGTACAGATCTCTACCTGTTTAAGAGTGTCATTTTCCTGGAGAAGTTCTTTGTTCTTCTCACAGATCTCTCTCATTTTCTCCAGCTCTTCCTCCTGTTGTGCAGGACAAGACAAAATCTGTAGGCTTACACGGGGGTAGCACAAGTAGTTGTCGGGGACAGATTTTTTTATTTGGAACTTTCTTGCATCACCAGGGGGGCTTCTTTGTATTCTCTGACAGGAGATCAGCTCTGACTTCTAGATCAGGAAAATCATTCATGCTACTACCTTGTTTTATGCATAACAGTGCCAATACAACAAAGAGAGAACATGACCCTTTCAGAGTGACCATTTAAGAGCTAAACCATCCTCTATTTCTAAGGCTTATCTCCAAATCATGTACACCTGTGGCTGATTTTGCTTTAATACATCACTGAACAAGCAATCTTAGCTGCAAATGGAAATGCTCTCAATCCTTCTGCACCTTCCTCACTCGAGACACTATTCCAAGTAACAGGTAGCCCTAATGAGCACACACTCCCCCAAGCCACATCCAGACACTCTACCTGGAACTTAAGTCGCTCTTGCAGCTGTTCCTCTTGCTCACTTAGAGAATCTTCCAACTTCTTCTCTGCTGCTTCTTTTTGCTGAAATTGGCTAAGCAGGTACAGAACCTAAAAGCAAGTTAATATAGGAGGCATGAATTCCTAGAGAGACATCTGGCAGCTCAGGCAGAGGCTTGACAATTTCAGAAAGATTCTTTCTGCCACTTCCAGCAGGATTCTGCCCTAATTTGCTTTTTAAATTTTCTTGTGCTGAGGTGTAACATCCTCAATTAAAGCACTGCAAAAAATTATTGAATTAAACAACTCGCATAGGACAGAAGATGAATAGGGAGATTTCTTAGGTTTTTGTTAGCTATCCTGCAAGAGTCTGACAAATCTTGATCAGATATACACTGACAGATTGGTTTCAGCACAACACTTTGCCTTTTTCTCTGAGCAGATCTGGGAATCAGAGTCTCAAGATACAAGAGCTCTCAAGATTTCTATCACTTATGGTTTTACCTTCTCCTGGTGGTGTTGTTCCTGCACCAAAAGCTGATTTTGGAACTCAGCCTCCATCTCCGCTATGTGGTTTTGCTCTTCAACCAGCATTTTTTGCATGTCTGAACAGTTGGCTTTGCTCTGCTGAAGGCTGCTCTCCAACTTGCTTTCCTGCACTTTCGAGGAGACCAGCTGAAAGACAAACGCAAGATGATTGCTTGGGTCAATAAGTTCCATGTTTCATAATGTCTGTTGGGGCAGACATGCTTCAGTCCAAAGGCAAAGCATTTCTGCCTAACTTCCGACCACCCTAAGAATTGGACTGGCCACCAGCAACAAGAAGGCTAGATGAGATATTCAGAACTAGACATCAGCCAGCCAGTGTGGAAGTACAAAACAGATAGCAGGAAGTTTTGTTAACAGTTCTAGATTAATCTGCTTCCCTGCAGCACTTTGAGTACTGGGGGGACCCCAAAAATGAATACTCTTTCACATTAGCTCCTTCATTCTTTTCCTTTAATTTCCAAGCACCAGGGACCGAAATATGATTCTGCCATTCAGTTGCTCTTTCCCCGATTCCACATTAGCCCAGTTCCTACTCTCTCCTACCCTCAAGTCTTGTTTAAGCATCTCCCATCCCAACATCCATTCCACTGCTTCCACTCTGACCTCAGAGTGATCCCCTTTTTTCCCTGCAGATGGCCTATTTGTTTAGTATTTTTAGGTACTTTCTCTTCTTTTCGTTTCCACTTCTGAAATGTGTCTTTTCCCTTTCACTATTCCCATGCAAGCCTTCTGTATGCACAGCTTTAGCTGATATCTCCAGACCTGTGTCTATTGTTTCCCTCTTCCCTGCTCTTTTTGGATTTCAGTCCCCCAAACATTCTACAGTACAGAATATTTTAATCATAAGTTGAGGGAAATAAACCTCATCCAGTACAGCAGAGCTTCACTTGAACTCATCTCTGCTGTCAGCCTGTTAGGCACTTCCTTTCATTCCTGGCTAAGCACTTAGAACTTTTTTTTTTTTAGTGATAAAATAAGAAAATTCAGAATTTACCTCTCCAAGGAGATACTTCAAACCACATTTAGCCTCTAGAATTGTTGCAATATTGTCCCAACGCTGTTTCACACGATCTCCATTGTCTGCATCTAATAGTTTCTGCTGTAGATCTGCTATCTGGGCACTCCTTTAGAAGAACACATGTATTTGAGGTTACACCACAGAAGAAAACCTAGCCTAGAGCCTGGGCTAAAATTACTCTTACCAGAATATTAGACAAAATTGCTCAAGTCAAAATTTTGACTGCTTAGCAGAGCAGCTGGAATCTGCAGTGCTATACCAGGGAGTTTCTCCTTCCCTCCACACTTCCAAATAAAAGTGCAGTGTTTTCCTCATACAGAGATGCTCACAAACAGCTAAGAACAATGCAGTCTTAGTGACTGAGTAGTGTCCTCATATCCTCACATTTTGGAAAAATTCAAACCAGGAAAACCACATGGTCTTATTTCATAATTTTTAGTGTCAGTGTATAAGTTACTTTATTTTCTCTTTTGTTTCACAGAAGAGTTGCAGATAGAGATGAGAAAAAAATGGAGGCAAGGCTGTGCAAAGCAGCTTTGTCATACTGCCTTACCTGAGCCCCATCTCAGTTTCCAGACTTTCGATCTGCTTTGACATGGAAAGGTCCATCTCTGCTTCCTGGAAGTCTGTGACGGTGTAGGTGCGTCTCTAAAGAATTGCAGCAATGGATAGAAGTGAGCAATAGGTGAAGAAATGCACACAGGACTGGGCTTTCATTTACAGACATTTCAGCAAAGGGAGCCAAACTATTATGAAAGCCTCCAAGTATCTCTCCATAGCTTAAATTCCATTGCTCCTTCCCAAAAGCATAAAGTCTTTGATAACGGGTGTGACCCGCTCACATCCATCTGGTTCATTGCATTAAGGAACAAGTTATTTCAGCGACTCTGTACCCCGACATGCCAGAGGATAGGAACAACATTAACCCTTTCTTCCGGAAAGGTAACCATCTCCACGCCTACCTTCTGAAGGAAAAGGTCAAATAGGAGTAAGAGTCAGTGACACTACTTGCTGAACAGCTAGAGGTGTGGGACAGGGAAAATGGCATTTCCCTCTCTCTTACCCGGAGCTTTAGAGGTAGCTTTTCCCCAGCTTCTTTGTTCTCTTTAAGCTGAAGGAGCTCCTGTGCCAAGATCTTTCTGTCCTCCAGAAGGTCTGCAAGGTGCCGCCGAGCCTCTTCAGTACTAACGAGAACCTCTACTTCATTTGCAAGCCAGCTCTGGAGGAAAAAAACCCCACCAAAACCAAACAGTGTAGTGGTTCACTGTGGTCTCAACTTCGGGACTGAATTGTTCTCTGAAATGCCTTCACAGATAAACTGAATAATCACATTGCCTCCCTCAATATGTAACTCCATGTTCCTCCCCTCTCCAGCCATCAACCCCAGCAGCACCTACCGAGTTAAAGCTAAGTTTGCTCATTGTTTACTGGAATGCACAACACACTGTCACCCACTTTTACTCGTGCAGCAACTCCTTCTGTTCCCCGATTTTGACTTTCCTTCCGTTTATCTGCAGCCTCCCGTTGTTTCTGCAGAGCATCCTTCAGGCGCTTGTTAGCAGCTGCTGCCTGTAAAATATTTTACACAAAAGCTGAACAGTAGTTACTTTGCTTAATCTGCAACAGTTGAAAACATGAGGTATTCACAATGAAAGACAGACACTGAGACAACAAGAAGAGAGAGTGAGGCTGTTAAACTCAAGGACACTCTAGTCTTACTTTAATTCTAGAGTGTTCTGGTTTTATTTCCTTTGCTGAGATTCCCAGTTTAAAGAAAATCTGCTTCTAGGACGAAAGGTAGAAGAAAGCATTCAAAACGATGTTTTCAAGATGCATTTCTTCTATAGAGAGTCATCCTGAAAGAATTTTGAACTACAGTCTAATATATCCACCACCCAAGCTCATTTTACACTTTCTAGCTTGGGTATCTGTAATAGATTTGCCACAGCAGCCTGATGCACAAAGGGTAATTTAGCCTTCAAGGGGCAGATTTAACTAAAATCCCTCAAAGGCTACAAGACAGAAGCATGGTATTTTCCTACAGAGAGAGGAAAGCACCTCTTTCCAGACCTCCAAATTGCTTTTAAAAAGTTTCTGCATATCCTATTACAACCTCCAATCACACTTTGCAGACCTTTAGGAATTGGTCAGGAGTTTCTACCAGGTATTGGCTCCTTACCTCTTCTGTTTTGCGCCGAAGTACATTGGCCTGCTTCTGGAAATCTCGTTCTAGCTTAATGAGCTCATATTGTCTCTTGCGATCCTGCAGGGAAATAATGTTAAGACAGATTGGAGAAAAAAAAAACCACAAAAAAAAGTCACGTCCCGTTAATACCTACAGCCAGTTTCACACTTCTTGGAACAGAGTAATTACATTTGCTGTTCTGCAATGCAAGTTCTTCATGATAATGATTTCACTGATCATTACAAGCTTAAGCCATGTAGTACCTCTGAGAACAAATGGCTGTTAGGCTTAAAGTGAGTAGAAGGGGCTCCGCACTTTCCATTAAAAAGGTTTAAGAGCCTAAAGGCTGTAAGATACTGCAAACCAAAAGTTTAAACATCCCAAAGCATTGAGGAGCAAACTTGTTACAGTAAGTATTCCTGAGAGACCAGAACTCAAGAGGTACAGATGTTTGCTGTCCATTACATTTGAATGCTACAAGCAGCTGGATTTCATTACCAGTCCTGTTTACCTGCAGATTCAATATTCCTTTGAAAGTTTAAATACCTCCCATTCTGTGGTCAAACCCTGCAAACTTTTAAGTATTTAAAATATTAAATATTTTTTCTTTCTGCTTTAGAGCTGAATCATGACAACTATGTAGCTTTAAGATCTCCAGATCTTAAATAGCTTTAAGATATCCAAACATAAGCAAGTGAGACCATTTACGACAACTGGTGAAAGGTGGCAACCATATGAACTAACATTATCTTCAAAGCATTCCCCAGATGTTTTTCAGATGCTTGCTAGTTAAACAAAGCCTCGCAGCAAACACTTTAATGATTTGTTTCACTCTTTAGAGGGAGGTACAGTTTGGGGGCTTATTGTTTGCTCACCCGTTCTTTCAGCTGGATCACTTCCTTGTCCTTCTGCTGTTTCCATTGCCTGAATTTCTCAGCATCATCTTTCATTTGGCGCATCAGCTGTACCCTTTGGGTTTTCATTTCCTGAAAAATAGAACAGGCTGCAAAAATTGCCCAGTACTTGTATTCTGGGTAGTTTCAACCTACATTCCCATAGTCTGTCAGGGGTGGCAGACAGGAAATATTAGTGTCCTGCCCACCAGAGCGTATGCCTAAGGACACTCTCAAAAGTGCTAAAACCCAGGAATTAATCTTTTAAGGCACAAAGGGAAGGCTAACACATGGACAGTACACACATGGAAATCAAAGTGAAGTCAAGTGATTCGACTGAGGCAATAAATTATCAGAATAGCCAGAAGACACTTTGGACTTCTTCTATTCCTCCAAGTCTCAGTAGTCACCTGCCTTTTATATTACACCAGCAATTGTGGTCATGTAGCCAAAGAATTCTTGTCAAAAACTGGTGTTCTCAGTCTAACAGAACAGAAAGCGAGTGCCTTCTGTTTGGAAGCTACTTTGTCTACACCAGAGCAAGCCTGAAAACTACACGCTAGTGTTAGTTACCTTGATCTCCTGGTTCAGTTTGGAGACAGTGCGTTCTGTAGATTCCTTCAGCTTTAAGAGCTTTGATTGCTCATTCAGCTTTTTCTTCAGCTCATTTATATGCCCTTCCAACTCCTGAAGCCTTTTCCGACGCCGTTCACTCAGTCTGTAAAGAAATTACACTTTAAAAACCAGCCCCTCCAAATAACTGTTATTCTCAAACAAGTACTCTCCAACTTTAGAGACACTTCATGAAAAATGAAGTAACTGTGTATTATCACCTTTCCCACTGACTAAAGCCCACTCTCAGGCTTTTCCACAATTCATACAGCTCATATGGCATGTTAAAGAGATGCATTTGCATCAAAATAAGAGCTTTTACAAATAGTAGAACTAAGTGCAAGACAATGAATTTTCACAGATGCATTAACACAATTTTCAGTGCTATAAGCCACATGGCTTGCATAGTCACTCTTACTTGGCTTGGTTGATGTCCTTCTTTGCCATATGCAGAGCAAGGATCAACTCCTCCTTTTCTTTTTGCAAACTGCTGACCTCCAATTCCAGATCCCTGATGTTAGTCTAGAAAGGACAAGAGTAGTAAGCCTGGAAAGAAAAACCTTGACACTCCACTCTGAGACAAAGCTTTAAGGCAGGAGGCCTCAAGAAGCCACGTTCCTTTCCAACAGGCTGTAAGCCACCTTGTCTAAAAGTAGTACAAGTGTCAAAAGGGCTAGTCTTCTATACACTGAAATCTTAATTGGTCCACAGAACAAGCCGAAAGTTACAACTGAACAATTTCAGCAATGGGAGATCCCAGCACAACTAGTGAACAGAGGAAGCCAGATCAGCTGGCTGTACTATGAGAGTTAACAATGGAATATCTGCACTTTGGCTTGGTGCAGCCAAGCAAACCTCCGAGTAAAAAGTAGAGAAGCCCATTTCACATAGATGAGCTATTGGCTAATAGCTTACTTCAAAGACTGTCTTCTGGTGGTAAAGCTATTTGTAGATAGATGGGTATGGTCATCCCCCCGCCTTCTCTGCTGACACCTGTAGTTAACTCCCCTCATAAGCCCAAGGGGACAATGACCAAGCTTAAGAAAACAGACTCAGTAAGAATATGCTCATGAGAGGACAAATCTCCCTTCTCTACTCAGTATGCATTGACTGCATTAACAGGGAAAAAATAAACTGAATGTATCCTTACAAGAGCTATTTCAGAAGAGTTTACCTGGTATTTGGACTGAATGGGCTCCAGCTGACTATCATTCTGTGTCATTTTTTTGGCAAGTGCCTCTTTCAGAGCCAGGGCTTTATTCAGTTCAAGCAGCTCTTTGGACAGCTGTGCTTGACGGAGGGCATGTTGAGTGGTAAAGTCATCCAAGGATCTCTTGGTATCCTGGCCCATTTCTGCTTCCTGGGGGAGACACAGCAATGAGCTAGAGAGGCCAGTGGAAAGCTTTTTAACTATGTGATGGCAGTTTTTGTGGAACACTTCAAACTTTTTTTTACATTAAAAATTAGATATTCAGAAATGAGAACAGGTTATTGATCTTGAACACACTGAACAAATAAGGGCATAGAAAGGCAGCACATACAAAAGTGACACATTATTTACCAAACATTTGGTTGGAAAACTAGTACAAGGACACAGACGAGGTGATAGAAACATGCCCCTGTTAAGATCTGCACTGCTGGACTCCCCTCACTTACAGCTGTAGCATCCTGTTCAGAGTTTGCCATCTCTGCAGCAGCTTCCATTGTGGCAGCACTTTCACTCTATACAGGACAAAGAGAAGAAAATTTCAGTAAAAAGTGAAAGATGAAGTAAAATGAAGCTAGTAACAGTCTGTTAGCCTATAGTGACAAAGCATAATGTTATTCTCCTTTGTCCAGGAATCTATCTTTGGAAAGAGGATGCCATTGTCCTCCTAGACATTCTTTCTAGTCTTCCTGAACTCCAGCATTGGCAGGCAGCTCCTCACAAGAGTCTGGGAACAGGGGGAGTGTCTAGTGTGGAAGAACAGAGAAGCTCCTCAATTAGACAAAGGTTTGGCAACTTCTATTTGACAATTTCAGGTCCCTGAAATTTGGGTTACTCATTAAAACTACCAAGTTTATAACTCTCAGTTCAACTTTCAGATTTTAAATCCATGCTAATCTCCCGCTATCAGATTCTTTTATGGACACTCTTCCCCCACCACGTGCAGCCACTCAAGCACAAGTGGCCTTTCTGCGGCATTAAAAGCACAGCAGGGCAGCTTGTTTTGAAGTCCGTGTCAAGAGCAGTTTAACACTTGTTAATTCTTGTGCTCCTTAAGCAAGGTTTCTGCAGAGCAGAATCCATTGCTTAGCAGATCAGCAGAAGAACCCTAGTTTTCATTAGTAAATTCGCTTGGCACACACTCTTCTCTCCCTGGATTCAGTCTCACCTGCAACTGAGCCAACACTTGCTGCAGATTGCGGATCACCTCTATGTTTTCTTTTAGTTCCTCATCTTCTACAGTCTCTACCAGCTTCTGCAGATCAAGCTTGCATCTGCAATGCAGACGTGGGAATCAGTCCATGAGTACAAAGCACGTTTGTGTCACACATGCCAATAAGGAAAAATTTTCCCACTGAACATACAAATGAGTTTTGGATGAACAAACACAAATTGCCTGTATCCAGTTTATCCCAACAAATACATTTAATGCTGAAAGACATTTCCTTAGCACAAGTAGGGTGTGGAAACAGACTTACACAGCATGTTGCTGAAGTTGCTCTAGTTTGGCATTCATCTTCTCATTTTCTTGTTCTGTCTAAGAGAAGTCAGAATTATCCTGACTTGTAGGATAAGCATGATAAGCCAGAAAACAGCTAATTATTTGTAGGGAAAGGTATGTTGTCAGTCTGTGGCAAATCAACACACTGAAAGATCTTGCGTGATCATCACCACCAGTTTGTTTAGACTTAACACCCTTTTTCACAGAAACATACACTGCAGTGAATCAAAACAAAGCAGAGTGCATTGGGGAAGAGGGAAGAGAGAGAGCACGCATGCACAAGTGCTGGTATTTAAAATATTAAAGCAACAGAAAAGCTGAAAGATTCAGGTCTACTTTTCCCTACTCAAGTCACCAGCTCTGTAGGCTCTGGAAGACTATTGGTTCTGACTGATAGCTAGAGATTTGCAATAAATGTGAAAGGAACATTAATGAGAGAGATTCCTAACATGCCATTAGTACAGGAGCTACTATTGATTAATCTTCAGCTAAAAGGGGAAGTCATGCAAGTTAAAGCTCTCCCGGGGTAACTGAACCTTACCAAAATGATCCTCTCCAACATCTGTGCTGTCTGACCAGCAGCCTCACTCAGCCCTTGGCTCAGCTTTTGATTCTCCTCTGTTAGCAACTGGTTCTTCTCCATCAGGGACTGAAGGTTCTCTGAAGGTGCCATACTACTGAAACATTAAGGAACAGTTTGCTTGTGAACATGACTTTGCTAGAGGCTTTTAATAGCACTGAAATGACCTCCAAGTTTCCTAAATAACTTACAATAAATATAGGTTGTAGCAGATGAATGGAAATAACTGAAGGAAGTCTAATCTGAATTAAAAAATTTAAGTAATACAGCGTACCAAAAGTAGACATTTGCAAGAGAAGAAAACACCCTTTTGAAACAGCAATGCTGTTTAACCAATGATAAGTCTGTAAACTGCATGCACTTGGGTTTTGAAACATCCTCAGGAGACAACACCTACACAGTCCAACTCTTCCCTGCATTTTGTGGTTTTAAGAACAACAGAGATGGAGGTGTCTTACATTTAGAGGCAGAGGGGTGAGGAAGAAAAGAGGGATGGATGGGTCTGAGAGACAGATATTTAGTTAGGAGGCATTACCTAGTTCCTCTCATATTTTCTACAACAGATTTTTGCAATCTTAAGGGGTTTGCTACAAAACTAAATGACCCATACACGCATGGAACTTCAGTAAGCATGACAAAAAGAACAAAAGAAAAAAATTGTCCGGATCCTATTAGAAAGCAGCCAGTTTGCTCTACCCTCACTCTACAGCACTATCTAGAGCAAAGGAGATCTAGAGCCTTTGCTGGTGCATGATGGCCATCAGTTACATTGACCATTAATCTACAAAGCTTACTTGATAGACACAGGGAGGGTCCCTCCATGGGCCTGCAGCAGCAACACCTGTAGCTGTTGTACCTAGAAAGACAAACAATTACTAGTTATAAGTCTCTCCTATATAGTAAATAGATGGTTGAAGGAACACTATTAAGATCCTTAGTCTGAATGCGAGTCACCTGCTCCACAACTGTCCTTTTACTATTGCCTGTGGAAAGGAATCATGTCACTACAGTATTTCATGTAATTTACTCCTAAAAACGCTACCTTCCCTTCATCAGGAACACTCAAATCAGAGCATGTTAACTCACCCACAGACAGCTGACATTGCTCTCTGCAGGGTGTCAGAGACCTCGCTGATCCAAAGGGCAGGCCTCCCACTTCACTGAACCAATGCTCTGTTGCTACCTTTCACATGAAATGGTTCGCTTGCCTTCCTAAGCTTCTTGAATATGTGGTTTGAATTTATAGTATGTTAACAAACATACACTGGGCTCTGGTGAGCCTTACTACATTAGTCCTATGTAGTAAGCAAAACCAATTACTTGCTCCACTGTGGAACAAGACTCCTGAGTTTTTCTATGGAGAGGTAGCATGAAAGACTATCACATGCATACAGTCAAGTAAGCCTGGTTAACTCATCAGCAGACAAGCTCTTGGGCCATTCTAGCTTTGAGTTTAACCAATTATAGTTTATGCAGCTTATTTCCCTCTGAAGCTGACCACACAGGAACACTCTTCACTTCCCACTCTGTGCTGGACATAAGCAGGTGATGCCAGCAAGGCAACCGTCACTGTATTTCCCATTTTGTCTGTAGCCTAATGGGCAGGTGATGATTTGTTCAGTGGAAGGGAAACATAAATCACACTAACACTACGATTTTTCTATGGCATTGAATAACTGCTGTAGAATTACAAGAAGCATTCTGGTCCCTTCTAGCACTTACACATCCATCTCAAGAGACAGAGAAACACACACTAAATAAATATTTTTTTTTCTTATTTTGTGTAGCTAGGCAACCTATGTCTTTGCTTGCTCTTTACTGAGCTTAGTACCAAAAGGATAGATCTACTCCTCTCACATGAAGAAAGCACCCAGTCAGTACCTGCTGCTTCAGATGATGCAACTCAGCTGCCTGAGGATCAAGGTTGACAATTGGTTTATTTTTTATTTTTCTTGCTCTGTCAGCATAACGCAAAGTATTTAGAGTTTCTTCGAGATTGGAATCTGCTGGGCTTACACAGGCAATCATGAGAGTGTGGCTATTACCACCCAGAGAATCTGAGAAGGAAAACAAGCCATAATCAATGCTTTGAGGCAGAGCAGGAATGACTAGTAAGATATCATCACTAAGATATCTAAGACCACGTGAGTGCATCTCCATACTACAGCTAGAAAATATCTAGCTGTAGATAAAGTAGAAAATAACTAACTGTAGCTGTGTGCCATTGTCATCTACTTTCTCCTCTATGCTAAAGATTTTCTTTGGAAAGCCAAAGTCCCAACATTATGTCTCAGCTCTAAGCACTGCTGATTTCACATCAGAAACCCCAGTAATCTTGCTGTCCTGTTGACTAATGTCTGTAATGACTGTAATTCCTGTATGCCATTTCTAGCATAGTTTTTTCAGGTTTTCCCCTCCCTTCTCCCACACAATAATACTCAAGACCTCCGTGGATATCCAGGCATCAGAATTCACACTATCTTCCAATCTAAAGAATTATTGGCTAAGAACATATTTGTTCAGATCATCAAGCCACATGGCATTTTAGCTTTTGGTTTTACGCTAGCAAGTATTGGCTACTTAAAGCTTTTGATCAGAAAAAAAGGGCCCCACATCTAGCTCTGCATAATCCGGTTTCTTTTTAATAGGTATTTTCAGATATGGAAAATCCAAAGAGCCTAACTTTTTGTACCAAATTATTTAACCACCAAAAAAATCCCAGTAAATTGCATTGCTATAGTTATGCCCATATTAAAGGCTAAGTTAGATAAAGTGTATTAAAAGACCATCACAACTATTGAAAAAGAAGTACCACAAAGACCAGATATTCAGACTAAGAAAACAAACCAAATATGATGCACACAGTGAAGGCACAGACAATTTAAGCTTCATTCTGGTTGTGATATCCTCCAGTAAGTAGCTATAATGAGGGTATAATAAGAGATCTCCGTTTCCAGACTTAACTTCTCATCTTCCTTCTCCCCACCAAAAAAAAAAACCCCCAACACATTGAATTTGTCTAATTTTGTCCTATCACATAGGAACTGCAAAAGAGCAGGACTCAATCTCAATGCATTTGCAACCTAAAAATAGGAGTACAGAGAAGGTTTAGCTTCAGCAAGAAGAGGAACCAAAACAATAAATGCAATTCCTTTGTCAAAAGCAACTACTGCTTTGAACTGTGGTTGTATGGCTGTTAGGTTTTTTCCTACTTTGTTATTTAAAGTGCATCTGTAGATTTAGGCTTTATCATCATCATCATCTGTCTCTTACCTTGCAGCAGTCTCGTTAACTTTGAGTCTCTGTAGGGGACAAAACCACCCTTTTTATTTTCATCACCAAGAGCGCTAATTACATTCCCCAGGCAGAGGAGACCTCTGTTTATGTTGATGCCTGCATACAAACAGATGACAGTGAGTAGAGCCACCTCAGCAGCTAGGAACTAGTCATTTCCTGTTGTTAAAAAATTTAAGAAGGTGAAAAAAAGCAAATTATAAAGGTTAATTAAAGAACTGCTTTGCTCTTCCTTACAAGTACTCTATTTATTAAGTGGTAAGAAACTCAAGCTATACCAGTCCTCTTCCCACAGACCTTCTTTTAGTCTGTCTCCCTCAGCCTTGGTCTTCTTTTGTCTCTCAGAGCCAGCAAGATCAACCAGGTGTAGCTTGGAGTGAAAACTGCTGTTCCTATGGTAGAAATAAACTATTTTACTCTCTCAAGTAAAACTGCAGTTAGGAAAGGAGCTGTCCAGTGGTTACTACAGTTGAGCTACAGGGCTGAAAAATATACTTCATCTCAGAGACAGCAAAATAAAGGAACTGACTCGGGAGTAGCTCAGCTGAGTTCATTCAAGACCAAGAAAGAATGACAGAACTACAAAATTTTGAGTAAGTCTGACCCCTAAGCTGCACAATCACACTTACTTGTCATTTTTCTTCTTCTGATCAATGCAAATGGTGAAGATGGCATGGGACCGTGAGGACTGGGAATTCATTGCCGTGGAGGCCACTGTTCTGGAATTGTTCCCTTGCTCTAGGCAGGATACAGTATCTTGGGCACAGGTAACATTTCTTTCTGTTAACCCTACAATCTGTATCCAGGAAGAAAGCATCATTTATCATCTCCTTTCTCTTCACCCCAATTTACATCACAAAAATTAACCTTTGTTTTAGACTATGGCAGACAAAGTAAATACACATTGACAAGAATCAGAGTCTCACTTCAAGCTAGAGGCTTGGTATGGATTTCCCCAGCAAAAATTTATTCTGAACTCCGTACTGGTAACTAGATGGCATCACCTGTCCCTCATCTTATTCCTACATGCACACACCAGGTTCCTCTGTGCCTGCTTGAGCTAATGGAATAGAGCTTGAGCTATGAGCCAGGTGAGCTATAGGATGGAGACAGGCCTCTGCTGTACTCTGTGGAGAAATCCCTCGCAGCTCTCTGATATCCTCTGGCCAAGCTGGGGGCTAAAAGTTGTGCCAGTCACAGGCAGAGAAAGGGGAAATTGGCTGAAGGGGGTCGGGTATTTGTTAAAGAGAGTGGAGGAGAGGCAGGTATTAGGGACATAAAGGACAGAGGGGACTGAGTAGCAGGGACTGGTCATGCTCCTTGGCAAGCTTCTGCTTTCCCTGAAAAGCCCATCTCCCTGGACCACAATGCCACTACCAACACACAAATGAGCCGCACACTGGTACTTTAGAGGTGATGGTGAGCAGCACAAGATTACACACAACAAAAACATTAATGGCTCAAAGCTACAGGTGTCATGCACAGCTTAGGTGTGCATGACACATGACAACTAACAACCTCCCTACCACAGCAAACTGAAGCTGCATAAACGAAGCACAACCAATAGATGAAAGTTTAACTACAAAACAAGTACACAGAACAAGCAGTAGCACAAGGTTTTCCTGCACCACACTATAAGCACACGTCTGTACAAAACTGCTAAGAAAATAACTTCGGTACTTAAATATTTTCCCCTCAGGAACCCTCTGTTGCACACTACTGTTGCAATAGTACTCTTCAGTTTGGCAGAAGAGTTTGAAATTTGGCAAAGGGACCCAAAGGACAACATTCTCAGATATTCACCTAAATCGGCCTTCAAAGAAAAGTCAGAACAGGACTTGGAAGTGGCTTTGTCATGAACGTCTAACCCTATTGGTGTTACCCTTTGGGTAAATTTCATGATCATCAACAGCTCCATTTATATAAAGCAGCGCTCAAGGAGTTAGACAGTTGCTTCACCAAAACACTCATCCCTAGCCATGTCACCCTCTTATGTACCTATACCTAACAGGGCAACAGACCTTTATGCCTTCTTTTGGATCTTCCCGTATACTGATTGGAGAAGACCGTTCTCTTGAGGGGCACAGCAGGTCTAGAATATCCTCATTGTAGATCTAAAAGCATCAGAATAGCAGTTCAGAATTAGCAGCAGTGCAAGAGAGCAATTCACATAAAGAACGATGCAGAGTTAGGTTAAAATCATGGCTAACGTTGCGTGATGCTCTATTTCACCTTTAGAGTAAAATACCTAGGCCTCAGAATCCAGTTGCTGACAAGATCTTATGTAGTCTTTGGTTTTGATTTAATAAATACCTGTTACTTGAAGGAGGTGGCCTCTTTAAAGCTTGCTTTATGTGCAGTTCATAACTTTATAATAGTGTGAAAATCAAACCAACTTTTACCTCTAGATAAGAAACTTTGAGGACGAATTCCCAATCTTGCCTTTGCTCCTTCTCCTTAAATAGCAGTTTGATTACCCGAGGGATGACCCCCACACTAGGTTCATGCTCTTGATTGGCAGTGTAGGTACCTCCCATAGAGTATGTTTTTCCAGATCCTGTCTGTCCATAGGCTAAGACAGTAGCATTATACCCTAGGGGAACAAAGGATACCCGGATCAGACAGTCACATGGGAACCAGAAGAAACTTTGACAAATAAAGCTGCATTCTAGTAAAAGCATCCTTCCAGAAAAGTACTGCCCCTTGCTGTCAGTTTACACAAGCTTTATGCACAGGTCACTGTTAGCAATGTCAAGGGGGAAAAAAGTCAGTGAAAAGCTCCCCAAAACGCAGGTAAAAGTATTCTTCCAGTTCTTTTTTTAAGGCTGCACTGTTGCTTTACTAGGGCTAGCCATAGAAATACAGTCTAAGTTCTCCATCATCCCAGCTCCACTGCAGCATCGCTAACAGCTTATGTTATGGGATGCTTATCAATTCATTGTATTATTCTTGATAAAGTTCTCTTGCCTTACATAAATAGCTTCAGGAACCAAAATGACCCAGAAAACACACACAAGTTTTGTTAGCCCTGTCGAGAATAACAGGTTGTAGACAGGCAAGATTTGGCACTTTTCACTAGAGGCTGGAGTCAGTATATAGATAGTGCAGGAGTTTATTTTCTGCAAAAATCAAAGAAGAAGCAATTCAGAATGGAGAATTAAACAGCACCTTCTTCCACACAGCTGAGCCCACCGAAACTACCAGTATTTTTTAAAACAGAGCTTTAAGTCAGTTACCACTAACCTTTGAAGATGCCTCGTATGAGAGGGGCAACAGCCGTGTTGAAGACTTCCTCTTGCTCAACAGAAGGGTCGAACACATAGTCGTACGTGAACGACTTATCATTACCTACGACCACCTGCGGAGGTGACCAGAATAAAAACCGCTGACTGCACCACCCCGGCACCCAACCCCCGGCGGGGTGAGGGGCGAAGGCAAGGCTGACCCCCGGCCGCAGAGGGCCGGCTTTCTTACTTGCGGTTCCCCCGAGACGAAGGACAGGCACATCTGGCACCCTTCGCTGGTCTCCTTCGGCACCAAGGGGCGGCAGCGCAATGCCACACGCACCGGGATCACCTTGGCCTCTTCCCTCACCATTTTCCAGTCACTGTGGACACCCTGAAGGAGAAGCGAAGCCGGGTAAGGCCTGGCAAGAAGCAGCACTCACCGGTACCGGCAGGTACCACCCTGGCGGGGCCCAGCTCCGCGACCCACCACCCGGGGCCTAGACCGGGCCCCACCGGGCGAAGGAGGAAGCGCGGGAACCACCAGCTCGGTAGCGGCCCTACCTGAGGGGAGCCGAGGAGGGGACAGCGGCGGGGCGGGGAGGGAGGGGATGTGGGTGTGTGTGGGGCTGGTCGCGGCGCTGCCCCGGCGACAGCGGGACCCACCCGGAACCGCCGCTGCCCGTTACGATGGCGGCGCAGTCAACCGCCAACATTCAAACCGCGGCCACGCGCCGCAACCAGCCAATCGCGAGGCTCTACGTCACGGAAGGGGCGGGGCGGTCCGGTCCCCTCCCCTCCCGTCAGGCGGCGCGGCAGCATGGAGGGCCGGTTGCCCTACGACGACTTCCCGGTGGTCTTCCTGCCGCCGTACGAGAGCCCGCCCGCCTGGGTGCCGCCGCATGAGGTGAGGGGATGGGGACAGGGACGGGGAGGGAGGGGGAACACCGGGTTGGTGGTGGGCGAGCGGCGGGAGCCGCCACCCGGCCCGTGGTGGTGGGGGTGTGCGGCGGAGATCGGAAGAGC